>CM060918.1:195113305-196363305 GCA_030737875.1 Allium sativum | reverse complement strand
TCGCGTATTTTTCCGAGACGAACGCAATGGCATAGCCCGTTTCACTTGATTCAGAATTTACAGTTTAATTCTGCATCCATTTATGTTATAATAGGTTATTGAAAATACGGGTTGTTACATTCTCCCCACCTTTTAGGATTTCGTCCCCGAAATCTCCAAGTTAGGAAGAACATATCCTACCATCCATCATCCATCTACTCAAAACATCATCCACAAGCAACCATTGTCCTTAGATGATTTCTAATGCTGTATGAATATATGCAAAACGTGTGTGTACATGTTCCTTAGCTAATGCTAATGATCAGGCCTGAATAATCTTTCTGATGCAAAAATATGTTTAGTGCTATGAATCCATCATGTATGCAAATAGTCCTAGTCATATACACTATATGCGTGCACAAACATTCAACCATATGCAACATCCGCATGATAACACACTCAATTTCATCCATAAACAAGTATAAATACTCGTGCATATGCAATATGAAATGTGACCGAGTCGAGCTAGTATCTAATGTGTATTCGCGCATCCACGAGCAACCACTTGCAACCATATCAATCATAACATGTTTCAAATACATGTTTACATCCATAGGGTTCTACCTAGGATTCCCTGAAACAGGGTCGAGAAGATAAACAAGACAAACTCCTTACGGGGTTTGTAACAGAAAATAGGACCGAGAGGATGTCCACAAAAGATAGCCTACAAGTAAGCTCTACCGAAAACAGGGATCAAGAATATACTCCCAAAAAGAGATATCATGCGCGTATCTAGTCTTTGACCATCAAAGTCGTCTTTCCTGGGCTTAATTCCCTCGTGCTTTGACCGTCTTTTAACTTCACCATTTCGCAGCTTCTTATTTCCTGTTTCCATAACATGAGCTAGAACTCATTTCTTTGTCGCCTCTCGTTCCACTTGCACTTATCCTTTTCCTAGAATACTTGACGCAAACATGACTGCGTACTCATGATCTCATGCAAGCTTTCCAAAATTCACTAGTGAATCTTGGATCTCGTTTATATACTATAAGGCATTCCATGTAGAAGAACTTTCTCTTGAAAGTAAACAGATGTCAATCAGGTTATCATGTGCACTTACTAGGGTGATCTCTATAACCCATGCATAAATGAAGTAAACCATCCGTCTTATTGGCGAACACCACTCGATCGGGCTTCAAATTTCCAATAAAGGCATCAAGGGATTCTAAGTAATTAATCATGACCGAACCCAAAAAGGTTACACGAGACTTCGAGGGTATTACCAAGGCTAGTCAAAGAGTCTAACTACCCTCCTATCAAAACCGAGAGTGGCACCCCTTACTGGATAACCACTTCATCCATAACCGAGGCATGTTATTCTCAAATCCAAAACAAGTCATGAATAAATGGACCGGTTCTCCACAGGGCTTGAGACAAAAATGGGATTCTCTATTACGCTAGTACTTAAGGTGCAGAGACTCAACTATCGAAGCAAACTTAAATGATGCGGGGATCAAAACAAAGTCTTGGCGGGATGATAGAAAAGAAGAGCTAAACTTTTAAAAAGATCGTTACCCTCCTTCCGAGGTACCCTAGAAATGGGAGCATACTACTGCCCTCCCGATGATCTTGTCCTTGTCCCATGATACTTAACTATCCGCCCCGTTTCACCATGCCAAAGGTACTCCCTCGTCATGGGTTTCATTGTTCATCTTTCCCTCTCATTCTGGGTTGAGCCATACCAACAAGTTGCTCATCCTTAAACTCGTATCCTTTATCCTTGCTCTTTATTATCCTTTCTTGTAACACGGCAATGGGTCTCTCGAGAACCACCTCCATCGTACAGGAAACACCTACGTGGCTAGACAAAGATTAGTCACAGTGAGAACTACTGTGACCACGGATGGAGGAAAGAAAGGAAATGAGATTCAATCAAGGAATCAAAGAATGGTGCTAATGGCTTTTGGGGAATAGCCTTTTTAAAACAAACTTTTCTTGAAAAATGCTTCTTTATAAACGGTTTTCCAAATAGTTTTCAGAAGGTTTTAAAAGCTTTTGCCCAGTCTGGTAACCTTCTGCTCTGATACCAAATGTAACACCCCGCCTCCGCTAGGGTCACTCGCGAAGGAATGCACTAGCTTTAGAGGGGCATTATTGGTAAACATGCACAGAAATATCACAAGACAGAACATATATAAATAGCGGAAGTAAAATCAAACTTTCATAACATGAATAAATAAGGTCTAAAGCCTTTTACATCAGAGTACATCAAAACCTGTCTTGCAATAGTAAAGAAGCATAAAGACTTTTTAATAAATTATTCCCCAAGTAAAACAGTAAAGTAGCCATAGCCAAGAGAAGTCCAAGCCATCCATGATGACCTTCAAGCGGAAGAAGTCCGAACTAAACAACATTGTTTCCTCCCTGAAACCTGGGGGGGAAACGGAAGAAAAGAGGCGAAACAAAACGGGTCAGTCAAAAAGACTGAGTAAGTCCTATCTACTTCCAGTATAAAAACAGGTAAAGGTAACATGACATGCATAAACTGAAAGTAAACATAAGGATAACTACAAGATAGATAAACCAGGATAGCCGGTTGAACTACTGTGGCAAAGTAAACTAAGGTATCATGATAAACTACGGTGTTATGATAAGTCAAGGTATCACATCGTCAGATTTCTAACGAGTACATTATCCCAAGGTATCTACCCCGTCTAACATCCCACGGTATCTATTATGTATATTCTTCCTAGTTCTAACATGTATATTTGCTCTGCACCTCTCGTACTAGTACCCCTACCCGCGTCATGTGTTAACCATGAATGTCTCTTGCGCAAAGTCGTGTAATGGTCCATGTCGACCTAATATATCGCATATATAGGTTACTCAAATCATATGTTTCTTTCCATGTATATATAAGTTCAGTCCTTTGCCGTACCTCGTACGGGCTTCCGCATGTCGTATTATCCTTGAAATCGTTTGGACTGTCACCCTTGTTCTAGCTAGGCTCTTCCATATGAATCATCGTTTGAACTACTAGGACTTACGCCACCTAGCACCACTAGGGATTACGCTTACCTATTACGCTTTCGTATTTCGGTTTGGGTTAAACCACCTAGGCCACTAGGGATTACGCTAACCCTCAACCGCGCCCTTTTTCCCACGCATTCATCGTGAACCGTTTTCCTATAACTGGATGCACATGTATCACATCGTGCCATCCGAGTCCTGTCACCGGCCAAAACAAGAAATACAGGACTCGGTCGGGAGCTTTAGATTTATCTGCCGATGCAGATACTAAGGTCTGCTTTTCTACACGTGGCTATGGTCCCACGAGACCCCTCCCTCAACTAGTGAAAGGCAACACAAGAGAAAATCTTGCATGAGAACTACACTCCGGCCAGCCCACATCCTACGGCCTACCTCACCCATAATTAGATAGCAATTATGGTCTGTTGGGTGTTCCCTGCCTTTCCGTACGTACACGCTTGACTCAAGATGGTAGATGATCGACGAACTTGCTATCTCGGGAACCTTATGTATTCGTCGACTCACTGCTATCCACCCCAGTCTTTAGGTCGCTCGCATAGCAACCAAGGCATATTCTTGGTTCTTCTACCGCAGACCTCAACCTCTCGTGAGCCTAGTATAATGACCAGGCAGCTCACAGAGGGATCCCAAGAATATCCTCACGTTCCCCGAAGCCGCTGCTTCGTTACCCAATTCGTTGGAGCCTTTATCTAAATCAGATAGCCTGCTCCTACACGCATACTCTAATGTATCGGGTTACTGATCTATCTAAGAAATGGTCCAAATTTCCTTGACTAAGAATTATTACTTAGTTTCCCTTAACTAAGGTTTACCACTTAGCCTTATTTCCATAATCCTTGTTAACTATGGTTATCTACCTAATCCTCCGAATTAGGGTTTATCTAATGGGTTAAGTGTCACTTAAGTTCACAACTTAACCCGTCTACAAAACATGTCGAAACTGGCTAAGTATACAAGTCCAAGACTTAACCCTACAAACCATGTAAGTATATCAAGGAATCCATGACTTAACCTCGACTAATTATCATTTTAGATTGGTTAATTATATAAATTAACTTGACCTTGTCATCAAATCGGTCAAGCGTATTCAAGTGATTCGTGACTTAGCCTTATCATGTTTTCACGTTAGATTGGTTAAGTATAGATTAACTTAACCTCATCCATAATTAACGAGTTAGATTGGTTAAGTATAGGTCACTTAACCTCATCAAATCAACTGTATTATACGGTTAAGTGTCATTAAGAAAATTTACTTAACCTTATCACGTTATCGTGTTGGATTGATTAAGTGTTGGTTAACTTAATCCCGTCCACTAGTCGTATAAAAATGGTCAAGTGTCATTAGGCAAATCAAGTTACTTAACCTACCCAAGCTTATCATGTTTTGTTAAGTATCATTAGCCTAATCAAATTACTTAACCCATTTGTCCATATCATATTTGGTTAAGCCTCATTAATCAAATTAACTTAACCCTATTATGTGGCATTAATTTAATTAATGCACCCTCAACCTCTCACATTAGACCTTGTTGTGGTTACTAGTTAAGCCGGGCGGGTCCGGGTAGATTTACACCACAACTTAGTCTAACCTCGGGTCTTAAGCGCGACATGACCAACTTCTCACATTGGGTCCTATTGTTTGCAACTACTAGTTAGGCCGGTCGGTTCCGGGTAGTTTTACGTTGCAAACTCAACCCAACCTCGAGTTGGCCATACTCATATTATCTAAGTTCATCATGTTTCCAAAACATGTTACAAGTTTTCGAGCATTTGGGTAGACCTAACTTAATAGGTAAATTCCCAAAGGGTAGACCTAACTTAATAGGTAAATTCCCAAGCTCATGTTTTTATGCATCCTTACATGTCAACTTCCATGTTATCTTTCAAGTCATACTTTCAAGTATAAACACATGTCATATTCAAGTTAAGATTTTGCGACATGTTCATGTTTATCTAACTACCCAAAATCGTGTTTTTCCGAACGCAAGCAAAGCGAGTCAACATAGTAAGGATACTATGTCACATATTGGTCTCAAAACATGCATGATGCCAAAAAGGGCTTGGCTTCCACATGCATAACATCATAAAGGGATTGGCCATAAACATGCATAGTGTCATAAGGTAATTTGGCCACAAACATACATATTATCAAAAGGGGTTTGGCCATAAACATGCACAACTTAAAAGGGGGGGATTGGCCACGAGCATGCATAATCTCATAAAGGATTTGGCCACAAACTTGCATGTTAGCATAAGGGGTTTGGGTTCATAAACATGCATAAGCCCCAAAATCTTGCCTTAGCCAATGTTTCATAAGTAAAGTGGTTCCTAAAGGTTCATGCTAGCATTTCATGCATAAAGATCCAAACTTGCAAGTTAAACTAGGTTATGCATAGCATGAGAGGCATGATTAAGTCACTCACATGGCCTAAGATCATAAATATGAACACAAGAGGCATGGTAAGGTTCATATAGGTTCGCATAATCATGTTTAGCCTCATTTTATCCCATGTCAACATTAAAAATACCGTTTTGATCCAAAAGTAGCTAGAACTTACATAGTTAGGCCTAGGGAAAGGAGCATGAATCATCTTAGCTAAGAAAGGTGCCTCCTTTGTAGAAGAATCGTTATGGAACTCGCATAGGAATGTTGATTTGGCCTTGATTTGGTGTACCAAGCTTGCACCTTTTGATTTGAACTTGATTTGAGTGCATAGGCTCTAGGGATTGGAGGTGGAGGCCATGAGAGTAGAAATTTTGCCATAGTTTAGTTGCATGAATGAATAATGAGGGTTTAGGGGTAGGTTAGGGGCTTATTTATAGATTAGGCAAGTGTTTTAGGCCATAGGATTAAACCTAGATTCAATCCAAGCCACCAAAGTATGTCTTGGGGAAGAAGTCAAGTGTAGGAACCATCTAGGGCCTTTAGATTAAAGATGAACCATGAGAACCATCCAAATGCAAAATCTGCATTTGAGCGAATCGGCCCACGGGTTGACAGCCAAACACCCTGGATTAACCCCTAGTCGACCCAGCGGGCTCGGGTCGACCTCAAAAATGGGCCGGTTCGGTTATTCCCCTCTCCCAATTCGCTGTTTTGAACATTTTTGCATATTTATTTATTTAATTTTCAATTATATATATATATATCAATATATATATATATATATTTCTTTGCGCAACCCATTTCACTTAATTAAGTATACTTTAATTTGGGAATTTTTCGTGAAACTTCGCGAGGCCATATCTTGGTCATACGGACTCCGATTTTCGAAAACTCGGACTCTATTTCGCGTATTTTTCCGAGACGAACGCAATGGCATAGCCCGTTTCACTTGATTCAGAATTTACAGTTTGTATTTAAGTCAGTCTGCCTAGCCTTGTCCTTGGTTCGGTTTGATTTTATGGTGAGTTGAAAAACTCACGGTTCATTTTATTTTAAGTAAACTAGCATCAATTATAAACTAAGTAAAATAGGTTTGACTGTTTGTATTTTTTGTTGCTTGCGTGATTTTGTTGCATAGCAAATCTGAGTGATCAATTTGCTCCAATTCTGTTGGACAGTAAGTGCTGAAAAAAAAGAAGGGGAAACTGCTTATATACGAATTTGACATCTGAAAGAAATTCCTTCCCTGTCCAGTTTTAAAAACACATTCATCAATATAGATACACACTACATAATTTGAACGGAACACATTTGATATGGTTACTTTGTGGCCTTTGTGTTAATATGGATGCTCCTGTGAATGTTGAACATTATACAAGGGATTACTAGCATGATTTGCCTTGAGCTTGAAAGTTTAAAAGCATGGATATATACCTTACTGTTATATTAGTAGCAAAACTTGATTTTTGACATGAACAATGCCAAAGGTAGTACACATGATAAAATATTGAAATCAATTAGTACCTATTCATTCATTAGGACATGAATGGATATGCAGCATATAGTAAAATGAAAGTATATTCCAGTTATCCATAGTGCAATTATTCCCAAGAACACCAATATTTGTAGGATAGTCACCTCCAGTGATTTTGTGGAGTTAATTCAATAGACGACACCTTTTTCAGGCCGATTTGAAATGAATGATGTGTGTGATACCATATCTAAATTGGTGCACAAAGTCATGCAAGGAGAGGAATAATATCAATAATAATATGTTGCTTTCTGTAAAAAAAAAAAAAAAAAAAAAAAAGAAGAAGAAAAAAAACAGCTCTTTTTGCTCAATTTGGCTGCTTGCTTTACGTTGTCACTAACGTAGTCATCCCTATGCTTTAGTTTCCTGCATTTTCTTTTGTTTTGCAACTCGACTTGCACTACAGGAAAAGTTTCTTTTGTTGCATGGAATGTTAGACAAAGGATTTATATTTTTGAGATGTTCTTTGCACTTTTATCTTTAGGGGAGGTAGTGTAATGACTGTCTTAGCTTATAGTAACTATCATATTTGAATGAATTGGTATTTGAATAAAACTAGAATAACTAGTGATTCCATTTGTAAGAGTTGTCCCAGCTTCTAGGGATTGTACTAATCGTTCCAAATATGAATAATAAAGGATTTTAAGTTGTTTGCTCACATATATTGTATTACCGAAATTTGCACTTGTTCATTAGGCTTCAGAGTTTTACTTTTGTTAAAGTTTACTATATTCATAACGTCAAGGCCCACTTTGTACATGTGTATAAGACATATGTTAAGTATATTGACCTGGTTGCATGCATTTATTAGCTACAGTATACCTGCATGATTTGTAGACCAGTTGTAACCCTTAGATTGATACCTTGATTTTGTATATATTGGGTGTTTTGGTTTATACCCTGACCATCGCTGCTCTTGTTTAATTGGGCTGAATGGATATCCTTGCCTGTTTATGTGCATTCATACATATACATGCTACCCTGGAAATGTTTTATATACATATGTTAACTCTGTTTCCAAATTTCGTGGAACTTGATTCATATCTGTAGATGGTTTATACATATAAATTTGGGTCTGTACATTCATTCATATTTCATTATTTTTATTTTACTTTTATAAAAAAATGATGGAACTTTCTTCACGGGTAAACCTGCATGTGACTGTTTATCTGGCATATATTCATCATGTTACCCTGTTGCATTTCGAAATGCATTGGTATTGGCCTAAATTTAAACCTGGAACTCTTCTATGTTTGTGTATGCTGTACCGATCTTCTCCATGATCTAATGAGTCCATATCTATGAAACCGTAACTATCGCTATACTTGTGTGGGTATATTTTAATCTAGAACGTTGTGGCAAATATACGCGTGTGTACGCACACGTGTATTTGCAAGCTTCAGAAATCACTTGTGCTATTATCTGGTGTTCGGGAAGCCGTGGCGGCGCACACATGTATATATACATGCGTACACGCGCAGGCTCCCATGACAACTTGTTGCTGAAAATATTTTGAGTCTGATAAGGGTAGACACCTCACTTGATATAAAATTAGTATGAACAGATACCACAACTGTTTACTTACACGTGTTATTCGAATATGGGGTGCTGAGGCAGTGTACTCATGTATATTATCTATACATGAGTGCATATGCAAGCTCCTGTGTCCGCTCCTCACAGAAAAGTGAAACTGATATGAACAGATACCACCCCTGTTTAATTTACATATAACCTCTGTGTTGAGAATTTAGGATTAACTATTATATTTCAGTTTACATTGAAGTTAATTTACTTGAACTATGATTAATCCTGACTCGAGTATTTTTATGTTTTTGCATGGGATGCTCGAGTCAGATCCGAGCATTCAGATTTAGATATTACAGCGGCGGATTCGAAGATTGGCAAAAACTGGGGGTTTCAGGAGACGCGCACTCTGAAGATTTATAAAACAGTAAATATTTATTTTGTATTCAAACTGTCTTTTCATTCTGCTGTATAAAGAAAAGTTTGTATTCAAAGGTTCTGATTATAAATGAAAGTTTTATTCCGCCGTTCAATACTGTGTTATTTATGATTATGTATTTCTGTGTTGATTCTGTCTTTAAACTCCGTAAGCTAAATAACGATCCGTCGGTTTGAACGTTTTAAGTTGGTTTAAATACCGATTTGAAGCGGTCAAAAAGGCGGGACGTTACATCATGACTCCATGGGGGCAGAGTGATCATAACAAGGATTTGGGTGATCAAAGCGGTGGATATCGTATGCTTTACGCACTGAGTGAGAGATGTGAGGATGGTTGCTATGTTTGATTGTTTGCCATCATTATGACATGCACACTCCCTCCCCCGTATCTTTACACCATTTGTTAGTGTCACCTTAGAGTATTGTACATCTTGTTGTGCTAACTCTTTGGTTGCAGGTCCAGGTTCATGTATGGTTTAGTATACCTGTTATTGTTCTGTTTTGCTACTTATCGCTCATACCAGACTTTTTTCTGATCCAGAGATTTATGTCTCTTCTTATTACTCAGGGTGCTCTTAAACGGGCAGACTAGAGACATGTTAAGTGGTATGCACAAGTAGCTGTACCGGAGAGAAGCAGGAGGCTCCAACATATGATATATATATATATATATATATATATGTATATGTATATATATATATGTTCTCCCTGTGTTGCTGCTGGTCACTACTTTGGGCATTAGCAGTGTACCTTTCTCATTTTGTTTAGAGACAGTTTTTTTTAAAGTTGTAATATTGATGATGTGGAACATAAGCTGTATTTGGATTTTCCGCTGCTACGATGGTTTAGTTTTCAGCTTGTGCACTGTCTCGCCTGTTTTATGTCAAGTATGTTATTATTATATTTTATTCCATGCGCTGTGAGACATTCTACAGGTTCCTTGCTAGTTCAAATTCCCTTCTTTCCTTTCTTTGGCGACCGTCCCGTGCTGATTGGACATTAGCACATCACACTTTCATTGAAATGTCGGCTGGTGCTGGGCGGGCCGTCACAACAGTCTTATTCCACAGTTGGGCCTAACCTCGTGTCTTAGCCTAATTCGTATTTGCGTACTTAGACCTCCCACATTAGGTTCAACATTAGTGGCTGCTGGATATGCCGGTCGGGTCCGGGCAAACTTCCATCATTAATGTAACCTAATCTCGTGTCATAAGTACAATTAAAATTATTAATTTAATTACTAAACATTCTATCTTTATCCAAATTTACATATGTCATTATAGATAATTAATTCATCTTTACCCAAATTTACCTATGTCATTATAGGTAATAAATTCTATGTTTCCCCATTTGAATTATATGCTCATTTCATATAAATATTATATAAATTATGCCAATTACAAATTCCCTTTATCCCCATTCTAACTAACGTATTCACGCGTATTTTTGGCGGCATCGAGGCTATAAAGTAGCCTCGTCATAATAATAAAAAGGGAACATGATAAGGGTGACAGTTTAACATGTTTTGGCATAAATATTAACATAACTGGCGTAGTAACTAAGTGAATGAACATGTAATAATTATCATAATAAAGTGGACATCAAATTAATAACTTGTGTTTAGGCAAGCATAATGAGATCTAGATTCAATATTAGATGTCCAATTACCTAAATCTAGCATAGACAGGGTGACATAATAACAAGTTTAGATTCACATGTCAAGTTTACCACATATACCAAGCTATCATAATATAGTAAGTGAAAGGTGATTAACACCAAAATCTAGATCCAAGTAATGTCAAGTTAATGGATGTACTATCATCCTAACATGGTTACAAATCAATGTTCATATAAACGTCATATCAAACCATCAAAATCATATCTAGAAAGTTAGATCTGCATTAACAAGTTCACATGTACCACAATATAATTGTAATTCAAGATTCACATAGGAAACATAGTAGAATGTCCATATATTAGATCTAGGGAAAATGACATAGGATGCTTGTATAAGTTCATGGTTTACAACATATACCCAATTCATAGTCTACCATAATTCACATTTATCTATTTAAACCTAAAAGCGACTAGCACTCACAGAAAAAGAACGGATCTTGAATTCTGGGATCTGATTTCTGAATTTGTTAAGCTTAACCCTTGATGTAGACTTTGATTTTTATCTTCTAGCTTGAATTTGATTTGTTATGGTGAAGGCTAGGTTAGTTTAGGATGCAACAACATATAGGCTCATGAATGAATTTAGCTTAGATTAGGGTTTAGGTTAGATGTGATTATATAGATGTATAGGATTAGTTAGAGCTTTTAGATTAACTAGGAGATCATCTAAACCCTTCAAACCAAAAAGACACATCATCAGGCCAATCAGAGGATGCCACATATGCCCTAATCAGAGGATGACACATCATCAGGCCAATCAGAGGATGCCACATATGCCCTAATCAGAGGATGACACATCATCGGGCCAATCAGAGGATGCCACATATGCCCTAATCAGAGGATGACACATCATCAAGCCAATCAGAGGATGCCACATGTCATATATGTGTGTGTGTATATATATATATCTTTAATTATCTTTTCAATTAAACCTTTTCACACTAAACCGCTTTTGGAACTACGTTCACACTAAGCCACTTTTTAGCCATTCCCCTAAAACCAAAAATATGGCGCTGGCGAGGATTAAATTCAGAACCTCTTGTATACAAGTCACATGTTCTAACCAAATGAGCTACTACGTCTTTTGTTTACAAACCTTAGAACAATGATAAACATTATTCTTTTCTCATTCCTCTTTTTCATGTTTTATTGCAATATTTAATTTAAAGATATCTTTTTCATCCTAAATCGGTTTTCTGCAAACCATAGGTCCAAATTGACTTGAAAATCGCCACGAACGCAATGATGCTAATTTCGTGACCAAATTACTGAAGCTCTTCAAATTTTCCTTTTTATTTCTATTTAATTGTTTGCATGCATTTCTTCGCATTTCATGTATTGCATTTAATTTCTTTTATTAATCTTTTTCCTTCATTTCACTGCATGAGCTTATTACATGCAATTTTATTGTCATTATTTATTTTTTCTCTTAAATATATCTATGTATATAATATACATATACATATACATATTTCCACGTTTTTAATTTCATTAAAAATGTGGGGTGATTCTCCCCTACTTAAAGGATTTCGTCCCTGAAATCTCTGAGTTAAGAAGAATGTATCCTACCATCCATCATCCATCTACTCATCCATCATCCATAAGCATCCATTGTCCTTAAAAGATTTCTAATGCTCCTATGAATATATGCAGAGGTGTGTATATGTCCCAATACTAATGCGAAGATCAGGCGGTCTACTGATTCAGTTGACCTCCTTAATGCAATGTATGTTAGTGCCATGAATCCAACATGTATGCAAATAATCTTGTTATAAAATGTAAGTTCCATATGTGTGTACACTCATTCGCCCAAATGCAACAACCATATGATGATACATCCATTTTCATCCATGAGGAAAAAGAAAAATGCACACACATCCATTTGTAGTATGAGAGTGATTAAGCTGATCTAGTGCCTAATGTGTGTGTATATGAATCCACAGGCAACCACCAACAAACACATGCATCCACTTGCATCCATCAATCATAACATGTCTCAAACACATGTTTACATCCATGGGTTCCCTATCTAAAGTTCGAAGATTCGATCGATAGGACATAGACGAATGATAGAAACAAGTACGAATAAAAAGCTTGGAAAAAGAAGTTAAGAACATAGTCCTAAAAGGAAAGGGTATGAAGTGTGATCTTTATTTTCAGTCCCCCAAGTTTGCTGTTTTCTCTACTTTTACTTCCTTCCGCAACTTTGGCTCCACTTCCTCGAACTATATACATTTTATCGCCACTTGGATGAATAGTCATCTTAGAATGATGGGCTTCCTCAAGGACTGTCTTTAATAGGTTTCCCATCCTGATATGATTCACCTATCAAACCTCCTCTCAAGTAGCTCCCCTACTTGCTTATCAAGTTCCCTATTTTATTTTAGGAGTCACATGTCGTACAAGCAATGGAACTGGCTTTGCATTATCCACCAAGTATATTCGAAAACCAATCTCGTGCCTTGGGGTAAACCCCGAACCTCATCAAAAACATCAGAATAACCTCGGACTACTGGAACAGATTGCAAATCATCGATGGATGCATCAAGAGACTCTAGGAAACTAAGCATAACCGGCCCTTGTGGGTCACAAGAAATTTCGAGGGTCCTCCCATGACAAGTTAAAAGCTTAACGACCCTCCTCTCACTGCCCAGAATGGCACCATATGTGGTAAGCCAACCCATCCCTAGAATCAACCCCTAGCCCATGAAACAAGATGTGCGTCGCATTCAAACTCGACGCCTAACACAGATATTCTCAAACACCGACAAATCACGGATAAATGAGCCGAACCACCAATGGGGTTTGAGACAACAACGGGATCCACTACCATACTAGTAATTAAGTGCAGAGATTCAACTATAGAACTAGATATAAACAAATACGAATGCGCCAGAATCGAAAAGAGTTCTAACCGATTGATTGGAAAGAGAAATCAAAACCTTCCATGGAAGCTTTTCTACCTCTATCTGGTGCACTAGCCACAAGAGCATTCGCTTGCCCTCCAAACCAGAGAGCATTCGCTTGCCCTCCAGAGGTTCCTGTCCTTTGGCATTGCCCTTGCTTCCTTGGGCACTCCCCCAGAATAGTGTCCAACCTCTCCACAAACGAAGCAAGCATTCTTCCTTTTCCTGCAGTCCTTGGCCAAGTGACCCTCTCGCCCACAACTATGTCACTTCCCCTTATCCTTAGACTTGTCATTTTTTTCCGCCCTTCTTCTGTTGTTATTGTTGTCCTTTCTTGGGCCATACCTTTTTCTCATCCTTGGGTTGTGCTCCTTAGCCCTAACTTCCTTATACTCCTTTTTACCCACGTTTGTGTAACAAGCTAACAAGTCTTTCGAAAGTTGCCTCCATCGCACGGAAATCCTTATGAAGCTCAAGAAAATTAACTGCATGTGAAACCACTGTGGCTACAGATGGAGGTTAGGCACTTCATTGCCCTTCGACATGTGCTAAACATGCCTATGGCATCATGCTGGAATGGGGACACCTTTCGAGAAGAATCAGTTCCCTAGACAAAAAGGGAAAAAGGAATCAAGCGAAGAATCGAGGGATATTATATATGGATTTGGGGAATGTGTTTTTCAAAACAGACTTTTCTTTTTGAAAATATTTTTCAAAAATCTTTTTATCTAATCTGGTAACCTTCAACTCTGATACCTAGTGAATCACCCCACGTCCGTTAATGTCACTCACTAAGGGAATGCATTAAGTTTCGTGGAGCGTTGTAGGTAAACAGACACAGAATAATTACAAGACTAATATAAATAAGATAACAACGGAAATTTCAAAATTTTTATTTTAGACATAAATCATAATCCCCTTGTTTACAATACCATAAGTCATAAACCATTACAACAAAATACTTCTGTCTTGCATAATCAAAGTACATCAAAATTAAAAAAAAACATTATTCCCCAATAAAAATAGTAAGCCATAGTAAAGATAAGAACTTGAGCCATACTTCAGCAATAGCTCCTAGCAAAAAGATATCTGAATCCTGATTAAGCCTGGGTGTTTCCTCCTTGTGAACCTGGGGGGAGGGGAAACGAAAAAAAGAAGGCGAAACAAACTAGGTCAGACAAAAGTCTGGTGAGTCTAGTTACTTTTAGCCAGTAAATAAATAAAGGTAATCATGATAGACATAAATTGGATAAGAGAGATCACTATACAAATGGCAGATATGACAAGGCAGATAAGGTAAGGTATATACATGCTTCATTAATGACTACTCTGCACTATTACTAGTATAACTGAAATGAAATGAGCCCTTCCACTATAAGCTGGTAGGCTTAGGTCATACGTCCAAGTATACCCTAACCAATACCCTAATCGATCGGTTCCCTACTTGGTAGATATCCTGTGCTGGCCCCATAGTAGGGGGTATAACTTCCCTAAAGTGGCAACCCAAGATGTGCATAGGGATACCTACTGGTGTCACGGTCGTCTTGTCCCCCTCTGCCCGGTCCATGCACACACATGTCCCCGGTCGGTTTGCGCCGTCTACACCACCCGTCACGTTTTGGATCTCTTATAATCATTCAGTAAGCATGCCCCTTTTCCGCCTAGTATGGAGTTCTCTACTCTGATACCAACTACGGGTTACTGAATGAAATGGGTCCCACATAATATGATACAAGCTCTCCCCTTTGTCTTGTATCCCCACTACGTTTTCCACTGACTATGTATACCCTAAAAGGGTGATCTTTAATTACATAGCCCTATACTAGTTATGTATACCCTAAAGGGTGATCTTTAATTACATAACTCCCACACAATATGATACAAGCTCTCCCCTTTGTCTTGTATCCCCACTAGGTTTTCCACTGACTATGTATACCCTAAAAGGGTGATCTTTAATTACATAGCCATTATTATTTTATCTACCCATTATGTATACCACTTAGGCGTCTTTAATTACATAACATGTATTGGGTTAAGTATATGGGCCTATATATATACACACACATATTACCTATCCCTCTAACTTACTTAACCCTTCCTCACTACCCATCCAATTTTACTTAACCCTAACTTAAGTCCATATTCATATTAAATTAGGTTAAGTAATCCATTTCTTTACCATGTCCAATTATGGTTATAATGGCTAGACCTCCTACATTAAGCCTACAACGTGTGAATGCTGGATATGCCTGTTGGGTCCGGGCAGTCTTATTCCACAGTTGGGCCTAACCTCGTGTCTTAGCCTAATTCGTATTTGCGTACTTAAACCTCCTACATATGTTCAACATTAGTGGCTGCTGGATATACCGATCGGGTCCGGGCAGACTTCCGCCACTAATGTAACATAACCTCGTGTCATAAGTACAATTAAAATTATTAATTTTAATTACTAAACATTCTATCTTTATCCAAATTTACCTATGTCATTATAGGTAATTAATTCGTCTTTACCCAAATTTACCTATGTCATTATAGGTAATTAATTCTATGTTTCCCCATTTGAATTATATGCTCATTTCATATGAATATTATATAAACTATGCCAATTATAAATTCCCTTTATCCCCGTTCCTAACTAACATATTCACACGTATTTTTGGCGGCATCAAGGCTATAAAGTAGCCTCGTCATAACAATAAAAAAGGAACATGATAAGGGTGACAGTTCAACATGTTTTGGCATAAATATTAACTGACACAGTAACTAAGTGAATGGACATGTGATAATTATCATAATAAAGTGGACATCAAATTAACAACTTGTGTTTAGGCAAGCATAATGAGATCTCGATTCAATATTAGGTTTCCAGTTACCTAAATCTAGCATAGACAGGGTGGCATAATAACAAGTTTAGATTCACATGTCAAGTTTACCACATATACCAAGCTATCATAATATAGCAAGTGAAAGGTGATTAACACCAAAATCTAGACCCAAGTAATGTCAAACTAATGGATGTACTATCATCCCAACATGGTTAAAAATCAATGTTAACATAAACGTCATATCGAATCACCAAATCAGACATAGAAAGTTAGATCTGTATTAACAAGTTCACATATACCACAGTATAATTGTAATTCAAGATTCACATAGGAAACATAGTAGAATGTCCATATATTAGATCTAGGGAAAATGACATAGGATGCTTGCATAAGTTCATGATTTACATCATATACCCAATTCATAGTCTACCACAATTCACATTTATCTATTTAAACCTAAAAGCGACTAGCACTCACAGAAAAAGAACGGATCTGATTTCTGAATTTGTTAAGTTTAACCCTTGATGTAGACTTTGATTTTTATCTTCTAGCTTGAATTTGGTTTGTTATGGTGGAGGCTTGGTTAGTTTAGGATGCAGCAGCATATAGGCTCATGAATGAATTTAGCTTAGATTAGGGTTTAGGTTAGATGTGATTATATAGATGTATAGGATTAGTTAGAGCGATTAGATTAACTAGGAGATCATCTAAACCTTTCAAACCAAAAAGACACATCATCAGGCCAATCAGAGGAGGCCACATATGCCCTAATCCATCAAAAATCGTCATTGACCAACAAAAATGCGCCATGTGTGCAACATGATGCGCAGCAGCAGGGGTGTTGACACCCACATGTCATATATGTGTGTGTGTGTGCATATATATATATATATTTCTTTTTCAATCATCTTTCCAATTAACCCTTTTCACACTAAACCGCTTTTTGAACTGCGTTCACACTAAGCCACTTTTTAGCCATTCACCTAAAGCAAAAAATATGGCGTTGGAGGGGACTGAACTCAGAACATCTTGTATACAAGTCACATGTTCTAACCAAATGAGCTATTAAGTCTTTTGTTTACAAATCTTAGAACAATGCTAAACATTATTCTTTTCTTATTCCTCTTTTTCATGCTTTGTTGCAATATTTAATTTAAAGATATATTTTTCATCCTAAATCGGTTTTCTGCAAACCATAGGTCCGAATTGACTAGAAAATCGCCACAAATGCAACGACGCTAATTTCGTGACCAAATTCCTGAAGCTCTTCAAATTTTCCTTTTTATTTCCATTTAATTATTCGTATGCATTTCTTCGCATTTCATGTATTGCATTTAATTTCTTTAATTAATATTTTTCCTTCATTTCACTGCATGAACTTATTGCATGCAATTTTATTGTCATTATTTATTTTTTCTCTTAAATATATCTGTATATATAATATATATATATATATACATATTTCCACATTTTTAATTTCATTAAAAATGCGGGGTGTTACACTCTCCCACCATGAACAGATCGTTTATCCTGGACGAGGAAATGAATTTTTTGAAATCAAAATTTACGAACAATGACATAGCCCAAGATATTGCGTTATGTAGTATAGTAACTATTGTGTATCATATTTGGGCAGAGAGGAATGCCCGGATTCATGGAAGCGGATTTACTTACAAATTTAAACGATGGGAGATCATTGAAATCGAAACTAAATATCTGCTACAAAAATCAAAGATTAAGAATTCGAATCGACATGGAAATTTGTTGCGAAATTGAAGCATCAAGAGTTTTGATCCAGGATAAATTGCGCCACCATTTTTGCTCGAGAACTAGGGTTATTTCCTGATTTGAAGTAACTTTGAAGCGTTATTTCCTTTTTTTTATGAGTTTGCTATCATTTGACAGTGTAGCAGCATTATCATGGTTTTATTTTCGTGGGCTTTGGGCTTGTATAACATGTTTTATTATTTTTGTGGGTTTTGGCCAAGTAAGGTGATGATGTTTAACTGCCCTGTACTGTTTGTACATTTTATTAATACATTGTCAATAACACCGCACTCTTTTTCCCTATCTTGTACTCACGCTGAGTACATGTATAGGTTTTTAACGAGGCGGTTTACGCAGTTTCAATATATATATATATATATATATTAAAATTTAACTTTAAATTTTGAATAATAAAATACTAATCTACTTAAATTTTGTTCTAAATTAAAAACCGATTTAAATATAGTAAAAATTGAGAACTTAGTACACAATGAACCATATTAATTTAAGTACTTCATTTGTAAATTTATTTATGTGAGTAACTTGGGGTGCATAATGTTAGAACTGATTATACATGAATATAACAAGAAAGAATATGAATAAATTTAACGCTTCAATAAAAGTTAAATTAAATTCACTTGAACAATAGAGATTTCAATTATTTTATAAAAGAATTTTAACGATTGTGTATGATGTGGACATATGAAATTTTTATTATTTAATTTTATTTTGATTATTTTTTAATAAGCGCAATTTTGTCTTTAATTTAGTTAATTCTTTTTAATGGTGTGTGTAAAGTAATATATGGTGTATAAATAGAATTTTCCTTATTTGATTCTTCAAAACACAATAATTGCTATATAACATATATTTAACGTTAACAGGTCATAAATATAATCAACCTTGATTAAAAATACTTATTACTTACAAGATCTATAGATAAATTATTGACAACTAAAATCAAGGTGGAATTTAACCTACTGCCTTGGAATTATATTTACATTATTATAGAATACAACTTAGGATATATTCGTCCCTTATCTCAAACCGAAGATATGAAAATTACTCTTAAATATAGATTTTCAATTGTGGAAATTAGTTTGAAGTGCATTTTATTTCAGGGTAATAAGTATTAAGGACAACACTTCTGAATAATTAGTTTTAAGGACAATTTACAGGAAAACGATAAATTCTTTTATCTTTTTAAGTTATACTCGAAAATGATAAATTCTTTTATCATTATTTATATATAATTAGAAATGATAAATTCTTTTACCTTTTTCCCGTAAAATGTCATTAAAACCGATTTTTCAGAAGCGTTGTCTTTAAAATTTATTAACCCGAACAAATAAGCCCTTGAAAATCTCCTTTTCAATTATTTGATAAAATTAGCATAAGCATGGCTTTTTGCGATCACAAATCAAAATTTGCACTTAATCAAAGGTTAGTATGACCAATGCTAAACTTTTTCTTTGAATTTTTATCTGTAACAACTAAAATATTTGTGGTTTTCATTACAAATAGTTGTAGTATACAAATACTTAGAGTGAAAAGTCTAAATATTAGCGGTAGAAAGTTTTGATATTTAAAGTTTTAGAAACAATAAATATTTACCGTTTTAATAAAATTAAATTATGAAGGGATTGTTCTAAAATCCTTTTTGAAAAAGGGATAACCGATAACGTATTGCAACTTAAAACGGGTGTGCTTGAAAAAAAAATACTTTACTAAAAGCTTAAATGTCACTCTAACCTTCTCAACGGCATTAATGATTACCCTATAATTTATCAAAAAATATCTCTTAAACGTTAATTAACATAAAAAGTGGACAAGCTATGCATATAAAATAACTCCCTCTCTCTGAATCGATTAACATAAAGATCCCTCTGTCTTGAAATCCCGTTTACAAATATTAGCGTAAACAACGTGATACTCGTTCTCCCGTCTTTTCAGATCAGCAAAATTCGCTCTCTTCTTAGGGAAAAAAAAAAAAAAAAAAAAAAAAAAACAGAAATGAAAAATCAATTCTCGTTCAATCTCCCGCTGGAAGGATGGTCCATGATTTTCATGCGTGCCAGTTTCACTGTTGTTGCGGATCCCATCTCTCACCTTCTCCAGGTTACAATCGAATCGGTAATTTTTTTTAGAATTACATTTGAGGGTTTCTTTTTTCTTTTCTTCAGTTTACAGTATTGGTGAAGAATATTTCTTCAACTGGAAGATTAGACGGCATAACCATATTTTAATATTCCTAATTCAAAAGTTTGCTGAAGCAATTGAGAAGGGTGGTTTTTTAGGGTATTTTTTGATACATATCCAAGTAATTTTGCACACTTTTTCTCATTTACCGCTTTTCGCTTTTGCATATATGTCTGATATAGTTGGTTTTCGGTCTGTGTAACTCATATTTTCCTTATTTTATTGTATCTAATTTTGTTGTCACCAAAACTGTTAGGGTCTGGCTATTCGCACCCCATTATTTACTCTTCGCCCCCCGAATAAAATTTTAAAATTTCATTTTCAAATTTGTCCTTTAACAGCCGATTAGATAGTTTGTTTAATATTGCAAAATGATTAAAAATCCAACTATATATATGAGTGTTCGATACTAAATTGCAGACTATAATTAAATTTAAAATCAGCATTGTACATGATCTTTATAAAAAAAAGATTGAAATTACAAATATTGATTAAAAAAAATTAAAACAATTATTAAAAATTTAAAACCTGTACTATCAGCGATGTGTATCGTTATGCATTTTGAGATCGAGTATGTTAGCAGTAACGGAAATTGCAAAGTTCTAAACAGTAAATAAATAAATCATTAATATAGTTGATAATGTTGAAATAAATCGACGTTGAAATAATATGCAATAAGGGCATTTTTGGATTAAACGGGGTGGGAAGAGCAAATGATGGGGTACATATTTTATTTTCAAGTCAGTGGGGGGTGAAGAGCAATTAACGGGGTGTTAATAGACGCACCCAAACTGTTATTTTCAATGCCTTAGAGCATTCCCAGCAGTGGGAATGCTCGTGAAACTGGAGACGATCCCCACTGATTTCGTCGAACTCGCACTCCAGCAGTATGAGTTCGAGCGCGAGTTCGAAGCAAAAGTGGGGATCATCCCCACTTAATTTTTAAAGTGTCGATGGCTAAAGGGCGAAGTGAATCCCGGTTAAGGCTTATTCGCCGTTTAGCCAAAGGGGATTTCATTTTACCGTTTATTTTATTTTTCTTTCCTTCTAACTAATTCGAATCTATGTTTTTTTTTAACGTTGTATGTTGTATGCGTGGTTGTGTAGTTGCTTATTTTTTGATTTTATATTTTTGGTTATTTTGTAGTTGGTTTAGGTGTTTTTGTTTAATTTGATAAATATGTAAAGTTGTAAAGAAATTAAACTTTTTTTATTCTAAGGAAATTAAGTATGTTGAATGGTACGGTAATTAAATGCGTTAGATTATATGGGAATTAAAGACGTTAGAGTTTTTTTGAAATTAAATACGTTATGTTTTATGGAAATTAAACACATCAAATTCTATGGAAATGAAATATGTTAGAATATATGGAGATTACTGATGTTAGATTGTATAGAAATTAAATATGTACGAGTTGATAATTATTTGTGTAGAAATTAATTTCATTAATTATGTTTACAAATAGTACGTAAAAATGTTAAATTCGATTGGTTAAATAATTGTTTTTTTTGGTTATTAATGTAGGCATGTATTTTACTAGGAGTTAGTTCGAAACTTGCTTAGTTGATCATTTGGGCATTCACAAACCGGTTAAGTTGCTTACTTTACGTATCCATAAAGTAAAAAATGAAAAACAAAATACGTTGATTCGAGTTCGAAAATAAAAACAACCCTACAAATGAAATTTAAAACAAACTAGAAAACACACATAATCATGCAAACTGAAAACAACCTAGGAAATTAAAGTTCGAAACAAATATGCATAAAGGATCTCGATGAATTCTTCTACATTCCAGAACTTCCCTCTTCGTCTTGATACCTATGATGTCGTGCTTTCATAATGCTTTGTTTTCGGGGTAAAACAAACTCTAAAACCTCTCAAGAAAGATGAGAAACATCTCTCGCTAGAAACTCGTTATCTTCCTTTTCACGTAAACGTCTTTCACATGCCTTTTTCAATTCATTTCTCTCTCGGATAGCTAGTGTTCTTTCTGCATCCTGTTGAAGTTTCAATTCAGTTCTCTTTTGAAGGGGTTGTGTTCTTTCTGCATCCTGTTGAACTTGTAATTCTAAGACTCTTAATTTTTGCTCCTTCAGCTTCATTCTTTCATGTTTGCTTTGTTATGGTAAACCGCGCCTTTGCGGAAGCGACCATGATCTTATTCACTCAATTACTTAAAAATGATTTCTATGGAAACAAACACAGATATGAAATCACACGTGCAAACACAAGATATTCCACCCAACCACCCTCTTTATTGATTCTCAAAAACAAATTTTGTTTACACTCAATAGATCAAAACCAACAATAAACAAAATTACAAGAATCAATAATCTTATTGAGAAAGGGAAAGAATATATAGATGACTAACACTCTTTGTTGGAGAAGGAGAACAATGAAGAACGACGACTAAGCCTTGGATTAACTGGAGGCACCAATCATCTATAGGGCACCAAGCCCTAGAGGCATGCAGCCGCCACTCTATTCGGTCATACATTAATCCAACCCAATGTGCTGCTTTTATAGGAGAATAGAAGGCATAGGAAAAATATCCAATTTTCCTTTTAGAGATATATTAGGAATATACCCCCTCAATACTTGCAGATAAGTCATAGAAAGACCGGCTCAAAATTCAGCAATAAATCCGCTCAAACGCCAAACTGCTCCTTCTAACCTTTTTTCTGTTGCTGCACCATCTTCTCTACCGCCAAACACATCCACGTCTCGTCTCTATCAACATATGTGATTTTATGTCACAAATCACAACACTCCACCTTGATATGAAATCACATCAACAACAAGTCAACCGATTTCCATGGACATGTGAAATCACCATCACAATGCTCCACTTAATCTGAAATCATATCAACACTCCAACAATCACAAAACAAGTCATCTAGCTCTTTCAATGACACCTTCTCTCAATTAAACTAACCTCGATTTCTGGACAACGAGATACACCTAGTCGATTTGAAAGGACTACGATCACACCTCAATTACAAACACAACTCACCGCCTGCAAAAGATGCATCTATCACCTGAGCTGCACCGTGCATCAACCAACGGTCTAAAAGTGCTTGTAATTCCACAACGACACCCGTCTACCACTTGATCTGAGCTCCTTACTCGATCACTCCGGATCCCTCGAGCATCATCAACGTGAAGACCCCTGTCGAAAATATGAACCGAACCACCAAGGTATAGGCAAATCAAACCAATTGCCAACATCTTCGTCTTCTTCCATCTTCCCTCATCCACATCTGATGGCTCCTCTTCATCTCCATTAGCCAAACAATTGAGGCATTCAAATCCCCAATCAAAATTAGTCATCACCAACAACGCCATCATATCCGACGCAATTTTTTTTTCCAACAAAAAATCAATTTTTTTCTAAACGAAAATCAATTTTTCCAATCCAAAATCACTCTAAGCTTTGCGATGATCTAGCTCTGATACCAACTGTTATAGTAAAGTGCGTCTTTGCGGAAGTGACCATGATCTTATTCACCCAATTACTTAAAGATGATTTCTATGGAAACAAACACAGATATGAAATCACACGCGCAAACAAAAGATATTTCACCCAACCACCCTCTTTATTGATTCTCAAAAACAAATTTTGTTTACACTCAATGGAACAAAACCAACAATAAACAAAATTACAAGAATCAATAACCTTATTGAGAAAGGGAAAGAATATCTAGATGACTAACACTCTTTGTTGGAGAAGGAGAACAATGAAGAACGACGGCTAAGCATTGGATTAACTGGAGGCACCAATCATCTCTAGGGCACCAAGCCCTAGAGGCACGCAGCCGCCACTCTATTCGGTCATACATTAATCCAACCCAATGTGCTGCTTTTATAGGAGAATAGAAGGCCTAAGAAAAATATCCAATTTTCCTCTTAGAGATATATTAGGAATATATCCCCTCAATACTTGCAGATAAGTCACAGAAAGACCGAATCAAAATCCAGCAATAAATCCGCTCAAACGCCAAACTGCTCCTTCTAACCTTCTTTCTGTTGCTGCACCATCTCCTCTACCGCCAATTACATCCACGCCTCGTCTCTATCAATATATGTGATTTTATGTCATAAATCACAACATGCTTGATGTGGATGCCAATGAAAAATCACCAAGTAGTGAAGTTAGCCTTTCACCTTGGACAATCAAATCGCTTACTTCCTTGTTTTTCAACAATGAACGCTTACCGGCTTTTATTCCTTCGGGACGACTATCGATTCCTCTGTACATCATTCCAGAATTTTGAGACAGTGGACTACTATTATTTCCATCACCATCTACCGATATGGGAGATCTGCCCGAATTGGCTGGGATGAATCCGTACATAGTCTTGAAGCTACGTTTCTCAAGTTTGATGCTTCAGTATCTTCCTGATCAACCTCAATCGGTTCGGATAGAGTTGTCCATCGAGGCAGTAAGGAAAGAACCTGAAAAGCTTCATGAGCGATAAATTCAGTATTAAATGTATCACGATAAATTTTATTGTAATCTTCCGTCAAGTCTCTGGGTGTTTGTCCACTGCTCAGTCTGTCTCCTCGTTGTGCTATTATACCTTTGTACTTGGTACACATAAATTCAAATTATACCTTGTCGTCTTTGTGCTATCAAATGATCGGTTGGTTTTGCATTCAGGGTCCCTGTTGTATAGCTCGTTTACTCGATTGAAGAAGAACTTCCAAGTGGACCGATCCGATGGAACGACTGATGCTGTTACATAAGCATTGGCTAATACCTTATAGTTATGGGCTTCCACGTCTTGCCACCTTGTGAGCTTCCATCCACAGAATCCCCAGTTTGAGAATCCCTAGGCTTTCATTTGTTGTATACCTTTTTGACCTTCCCTTTAATTTTCTCGGTTGAAACTGGATTTGCATCTTGGGTTGTTTCAATAGGAATAAGCGTTGGTTGCGAACTAAACATGCTCGGGTTTGAAGGAAAAGGGTTGTACATGTTACCATACTGCTGTGGGAAATTGAATTGGTTAAGGAATTGGCTTCGTTATGGAGTAAGAAACTGCATTGGATTTGATTGTGGATTAAGAAACTGCATAGAATTTGTTTGTGGAGCTTCAGATTGTGATAGCAAATTTGTAAAGTTTGTAAGACTATCATCATACAAGCCAGCATTATTGTTGTTGCTGCTTGAGTCTGCCATTAAAAGTTGTTTTAGTGTTTAGTATACATAGTTTTTTGTAAGTGATGAATGATCCACATACTATACACGATATATGTTAACATTCTTGTTGCTTATTATTATTTCGAAAACTGAATAGGCCTATGCTATAAGTGTATTGTCTAGTCTAGGCCTATCAACTTCCCAGAAATTGTCCATTTATATTAAATGCATGACACGGCTTTATCGGGTCTAGTGAATGCAAGACACAACTTTATCGGGTTTTGTGAACGAGTGACACAGCTTTATCAGGTCTACTGAATGCATGCATGACGCAACTTTCTCGGTTTTTGTGAATGCATGCATGACACAACTTTATCGGTTTTCGTGAATGCATGCCACATCTTTATTGGTTTTTGTGAATGTATGACATATCTTTATCGGTTTTTGTGAATGCATGACACAGCTTTATCGGTGACTAGTCAACGGTTCTTCCGTTTATTGGTGCGTGTATTCTTTTTTAGGCCTATATAACCTGGTATACATTTACTTAGCTATTTATTTCAAGATGACCTATGAAACATGGACACCATCAGATTTGCTTGTACTGGCCAAAGCTTACATTCAGGCAGATACACTTCACATGGAAGAAGAAATTGATCAAGATATGTGGGTGACTCTTAATGAAGCGTACGACAATCATTCAGGTTGCAGAGCAACACAAAGTGTGCTAGAAACGAGAAGTATATTCACCTTGTTCACTGGGGATTGCAAGAGATATCGTAATATAATGAACGATGTAAAGGAGGAGGACATTTTCAAGCTGACGCGATCAACGTATGACTCACGGTACCTCTACGAGTACCGTTCAGATTTCAAAGGGCATGCTGCTTTCGATTTGTGGTACCACTATATGCTTCAATTTGAGTAAGCAGTACAAGATAGCTGATTACCATTGTTTTATCTATTTACCTCTATCTTTATATTCTGTAGCGTTTGTTTGCATCCTTTCTGTAGTGTTTGTTTGCATCTATGTAATGAATTAATGATCTGTAGCTTTTGTAGTGTTTGTTTGCATCTATGTAATGAATTAATGATCTGGATTATGAAAAACAAGGATCATTTATAAAAACTGATACGATAGCATACAACTGAACATCTACCAAATCTAAAGGAAGAACTGAAACGATAGCACACAACATTAACTAGTACCAAATTGTAAATAGAAATAGTACTGCAAGGAGAAATAATAAACCTAGTTTGGTCTGCCAAAATTCAATCCATTAAGTTGATCTTGGAGCCTACTAACTTCAGTTTGCCATCCAACAGATTGATTTTGCAACATTGTTAGCTGATACTGCAATTCATTTGCATAGATAGCCGCTCGTTGTGAAAAAGGTCCGTCAATCCACTCCCAAAAGGGACATTCACTAGGGTTGGCATGATATCTGAAATAACGTTGACCAATATGATTTTCTCTTATAATAACATCTTCAACAGCTGCATATCCACACTCGCATATTTTAATTGGCGAATTTACTTCCTGTTCAATTTCTTGTTCAACATTTACGTCGTGTTGGCGTTCTGGAGCACGTCTACGATTTCGACTATTCCTTTCTGCATGTCTTCTTTGTTCCCTTTTTTGCCTTTGTAGTTCTTCTTACTCTCGTTTATGCTCTCTCAAACCTTCGTAGTGCCTTTCTTGCATTTCAATGTAGAAATCTATGTTTGTTTCAGGGGAAGGTGGGTTGGAAGGCCTTGGGTGTTCCATTGGATTTTCATAGTCGTAGGATGATGGAAGTGAAAGGTGACTGCGATACTCCGTTGTTGAATTATCTGTATGGTTGCTTGAGTGTGTGTGTGTGTGTGTGTATATATATATATATATATATATATATATATATATATATATATATGTATGTATTTAAGTATTTAAGATGGATGTCAACATAGTAAAATCCAATGGTGTCAAACCGATCTCAGCATTTGGAAATAAAAATGTATGCGTTGTCGGCCACCATCGCTCGACTATAGCATGAATACATCTATTGTTAGAGTTTCTCAACTCAACATTCACGAATCTGCCAAATTTTTTAAATACGGCCTCTCTAATTTGCTGATGAACACTAAGTTTTTTCAACCATTTCAACACAGTTGTGAAAGCACCATGACATCTCATTCTATCACGATTCTATTAATAAATGCGATTTTATGAAAATTAGTCCAACATTATCGAAATATTTTGCTTTAGCATGTAATTAAAAAATAAAATTTACTGTTAGCTCTTTCCCGTCATTGAAAATGTGGTGGAATCCTTCTTGTAGCCTCGTAATCGACCAAAATGGAAAATTTGATGAAATCATCTCGTCTACACCAACCGCAACTCCACCCTCATTGCCTACAAAAGCTCTACAATTCCTCCTCGACATTTTCCTTCTAGGAATCACCGAGCTAGATCCTCCAATGTTAGGATCCTCCATCTTCAAAATAATATATGGCTTGTTTTGAATTGGATAGGATTTGTATGAAGCTTGGAAGGGATAGAATTGTTTGGAGATATGTAAGGGTAGAAAGGAAATGCTTGAATTTGGGTGGAAATTCTTTGAATTTGGATGGAAATTCTTTGAATTTGGATTTAAATGATTGGGGATTTAGGGTTTACAGCCGCCATTTTTTTATCTGAAGGAACTATGGTGAGTAAATGGGCTCGGGTAAATACACGCAGCAGGTTTTTTTTTTTTTTTTTTTAAATACTCTCATAAATGGCTAACAGAAAGCCATTTTGTGATAAACGGCTTTCTGTTTGCTGTTTATCCCTACCGAATTAAATTAAAAAAAAAGGGCAAGACCACCCCTTCACTGCTGGAACAGCAGCGTGTATCCACACTCAAATCCTTCATCCAACACGCTGGAAGTCACGCGCTGCTGGGTATGCTCTAAAGGTAACAGAAACACCTAGCGAGTAGCTTTGTTTATTACATTTTGTACATGTTGTTGGACGTGAACATGAATGTAAATTATTTCTGCCCTATCTTCTTCAGTTTGTGTTAAACAGTGCTGAATTATTTCACTAAATACATTTATCTATCATCTTGCGGCTATTTTTGTCCACAAACCATAGAAATGAACCATATATTCATTTATATATTGGTAAAGAATTCAGTGATGAGTTGTATATTTTTATTAAATAGCGTACTAACAAATGAATACAAAGAACAGTTTTCACCTGTGCTTCATGCTTGAATAAAAACTTTAGTTTAGATGACACACTAGTTATCACAGTTACGAAGTTTAGAGTGCTAGGTTATAAAAATATGTGGTAAATTCTAAGAATTTAGAAGCTAAAATGAAATATGTGTACTTTTGAGGAACAGTGGGGAGGAAATGATGCTATGAGGTGATGGTAACAGTGTGAGGATGAATGGAGTGATGATGGAAGGGTGAATTAACTTGCAGGTAATGAAATGCAGTCGGAAGTAGGATGGCATCGGCCATTATGATACGGTTCTCAACCTACATCACCTTCTAGAAGGCTCGTGGATTGAAACATGACAAGAGAAGATTGCAGGTAGTTAGAGTAGGCCTGTACTGCTTTCCTTAAAGCTATTATTTCTGCTATTTCTTTTTGCAAGTTTGTTATTTCTGTTTTTGTTTTTTCTGCAAGTTGTTTTATGGAAATGATCACCAATAGCCACGTAGGAAAAGTTGTCAGAAGATGGCTATGAATATATGATATGTACAAACAGTTAAGTCAGAAAAGAATTATTTCAGCAGTTTCTACCTCTGAATTCTCTACTTCTTATTCTTGCACTCCTCGTCTTCTTCAGTCTTTCCTTCCCTCTGGCAGTACCCTATACCCTATCAGATTATTACTGATTGGAAATGTTGGACCGTTTATCTTTAAGTGGTAAAGAAGATCCGTAGTTAGTTGTAGGGCTGCAGGTGATGTAGGGTGCAGGTTGATGAAGTGGCAGAAGTGAAGGAAGGCTATAGGAGTTGTGGGAATTTGAATGTGATTAGGATGGTAGGACTCTTTTGACATGTGATTAGGATGGTGAGTTTTTTTAGTGTTGTTGTTAGTGAAGGAAGGCTATAGGAGTTGTGGGAATTTGAATGTTGAACTTGAACAGATGGAGGATGAAGTGGAAGTTGTGGTGATGGGTTGCAGGCAGAGGAGCACTGTTGTGTTAGGGGTGGTGGATGTTCGTATGGTTTAATGGTTAAAGTTGAACGATGGGTAGAGATGGTCGAAGCGCAGTTTGGTGGTGATGGCGAAGACTGTTTGCTACCATGGGGAGTACGTGATTTACAGAGAGGAAAAAGGTCAACCAAGAAACAAATGAAAAACACTAAAATGGCGAATGCTTTGTGTCATTCTATTCAACATTTCCTCTCCACTGTTCCTCAAAAATTAAATATATGGTAAATTCTAAAAATTTAGAAACTAAAATTATCATCTTTTATATTTTGCTGGATCAAATTTTAGAATTTGGCTTTAGAAAAAAAAAAAAAAAAAAAACTATTTCAACTGTAAATCTTGTTTTAAATTGATAACAAAAATAAACATGGTTTTCCCCGTGGCAAAGGACTAAGAATATGGCACATTTGCAAATCAAACGTTGAAGGAGAGCAAGGCCAAAATAATGATGCATCATTAGATAATATATTCGAACTTAGTTGTTCTGTCAGTTTTGGTTAACCTCTTTATTAAATAACAAATTTTAACAAAGACAGTAAACCTATCAGCATCTAATTGATTCGTAACATGTTTTGACTTTGCCATACAACTTTTTTGATGTATTATTTAACTCAGTTTACTATGCTTTTATAGTTCTTACGACTGAGGAAGCTGGTTGTCCATATTTCTATTTATAGGTTTTTTGCTTTCCTCAAGGTTGCATCTACCACCGTTTTTTGTGAAGATATTTGAGAAGTTATATTTACGGATGTTGATATTGACCATTTTTTCTACTGATTTTCTACATTTTATTATGATATCAACTGGTCTACCTTCCACGTTAATGCAAGGGGTTCCTTTACCAGTTTTATTATGATAAATATAATTGTTGGTGTTTTATCTCATATAAGACTATTAGGTGTGCTTCAGTCCTTTTAGTTGTAATATTTACATGCAAATTTAATTTTTCAAATAAGATGTGTACTTTGTTATTTAGATATATGTACAAGCTCTTATATCATAGGTATTCGAAAAGGTACACATGCATTAATACCCATGACCACAAATGTTTTAGATCTTTATATTTCTCTATTTTGCATCTGCATGGTTTAGCTTTCAAACAGTGTGTTACTTGTATAAAAGAGCATTGTTCTTGAACAAATGATATTCTAACCTGGTAAATACGAATAAGCAAACAAGTTGATGCATCCTACATTTTCTCGAGGTCTGTGATATTAAGGTGACAACTTATAAAATCGGTAACAGATACTTACCAAAATTTGTCAGCATATGGGATTGCATGGCTGAAATTAAGGCAAGAGCATTTCAACATATTACTACGGACACTGTGCTCAACCATTAAACGGGCAAGAGGTAGAATTTTTTTGGATTTACCAAATAACCACTTTGTGGATCAATTTCAACTTTGTTTATTTTCAGTCTTATTATGATTTGTGAATTAGCTAAGCTTGTCACGTATGTTGATTCTTAAATTCGTTTATGGTTTTAAATTTATATTTTTCATGACTGTTCACTTACTCTATGTCTATATATGTCTGTCTATAGATGACAGCCTGGATCAGACCTTATTAAAATACAAAGCATTCAGCTTCCGATCACATTTCCGTCCCAGCCCACGTCTTGCTTCCGCCCTACAAAACAGGTAACTGCACTCCTTTTTCCCCTTTTTTGGGGTATTTTGCTTATGCTGCGGTCTAGGCTAATTACTTATTACTAAAACTTAATGATTTTGTCAATTCTGTTAATTCACGAGTTTTTGATTCATGACAATAAGAGAAGAACAAAGGAAAAGTGATATAGTATGATTGTTTATTTGCGAATTAGTTGTGTTATATATTGTTAAAATGTATTATCAAATATCACAAAACAAACAACACAAATAGCACAAACGAATATATATTATATAGTTGCATACAAGTGACAGCATTGTGCATTTTTGCATAGACGATTGGTTGATATTCCACCAGTCCATTGGTGTGTAACAAAATGCACAACCCTGTGCACTTGTACACTTATATATATTCGAATTCCACCAATTGACTGATCATTTTCTACCAGTCGAATGGTTATTTCCAACTGTCATTTCTAGCGAAGAGACATCTCTTTTCATGAAGACGTTCAATTTAATTTCAAGAGAAATTGTTGCTTCTTTTCTTTGAAACTCTTCACGAATAATTACTACTCTTCGTATACTATTTATACACTACGAACATCATTTTCCAAATCACCGATTTTGATCTTAATTCCTGATTCGATTCTTTTATACTCTTTGCGTTCAAAAGCTCTCAAATTAATTCTCATTGCTTTGAATCGTTGATTCTATTTTCATACTTCTTAATTCAAAAGCAATCTACTTCCTTTAAATCTTCACAAACACATCATATATCTGAGGATAAGATTATATGAAGGGTATACTCAAATCGTGACTAATCTGTGTTACTTAGAACACATATAAAAGTTAAAACTATTATTGTATTGTTGAAGTCCTGTTCGGCTGCTCAGGCAAGGAATCATGTTCGGCTGCTCGGGTGTGTGTCAACCTGTTCCTCGGGAGAAATAAGGGTTTTGCTTAGTGAAATTTCAAAAGAAGTCTGGGACTGGATGTAGGATGACGCTCTGATACTCGTTATTGATATTGATGTATTTGCAACAACAATCGCTGAATCAATTTATAGCTAAAAATCCTTATGTTAGGAGTAGAAATTGAATGGTCGTTAAGGAAGTTTAGTTATAAACCATACATATTAATAGATAGTTTGTTAGAAAGTTAAAAATAGTGTTTACAGTAAATGAAGTATAATATTTAATTATTTATATATACTCTAAGTTAGACAAGAAACACTATATAGCCCAATAGCAAGTATATATACTACCAAGGAAAGTACCATGTTTTGAGTCCCGGTTGACCCAATTTTTTTTATTTTTCTAAAAATTTATTTTTGTACAAAAAACTAATATATTTTATAAATCTTTAAATGAAACAATTCCAAGTTCTCTTCTTAGTTTAATAAACGAGTTTTTGTGAGACGGTTTAATAAATATACTGGCTATTTGATTTTTTAGAATTTACAAATTCTAAGTTTATTATTTCTTTTTCAATATATTATCACGCAAGACGTGGTGTCTTATTTTTATATGTTTAGTTCTTGAATGATTTAACGGATTCTTAGATAAATTTATTGCATTGTGTTATCACAATAAATAGTTGGATTAGTTAAATTTACGTTAAGATCTTTAAGTATTTGTTGCATATATATTACATGATATATATTCAGCTTCACAAGTAGATAGTGAAACGCAATTTTGTTGATTGCTAAATCAAGATACTAGTGATTTGCCAATAAGGTGACAAGCATCACTTGTACTTTTTCGAATCGTCCGTGATCCTCCAAAATCAGCATCGCTACACGATACTAATTCAAAAGAACAATCTTTCAGATAGAAAAATCCAAAATCTTTGGTGTTGCTTAGATAACCCAATATATGTTTAACTGCTCGTAAATGTGATTTTTAGGATTGGCTTGAAATCGTGCACAAAAACAAACACTCATCATTATATCTGGTCGACTAGCCGTTAAATATAATAAAGATCCTATCATACTACGATATAATTTCTGATCAACATTTTTACCATTTTCATCTTTCTCTAAATATGTTGTACTCATGGGAGTTGGTTTACTAGATGTATTTCTCATACCAAAACATTTTATTAAATTATTACAATATTTTTCTTAATTTATTAAAATACCGTTAGATAATTGTTTAACTTGTAAACCAAGAAAATATAATAATTATCCCATGTGAGATATTTCAAATTCACTAGTCATAATTTCTGAAAATTCTCGACATAGTTTTTTATTTGTAGAACCAAAAATAACATCGTTTACATAAATTTGAATTATTAAAATATCCTTATTATTACGTTTTATAAATAACGTTTGATCAACCTTTCCAATTTGACATCCTGAACTTATTAAGTAATTTCTAAGACGTTCATACCAAGTGCGATGTGCTTGTTTTAAACCGTATAAAGTCCTTTTCAATTTATATACACGATCATGATATTTTTCATGTGTAAACAAGGATGGTTGTTCAACGTAAACATTTTCTTTTATATATTTAAAAATGCACTTTTTACGTCCATTTGATATAATTTAAAGTTGTGATAACAGTCATAGGCTAATAAGATACGAATTGCTTCTAATCTGGCGACTGGAACAAACGTTTCTTCATAGTCTATTCCTTCTTCCGGACTATATTCTTGAGCGATAAGTCTCGCTTTATTTCTATTTATATTTCCTTACCCCTCAGCTTTATTTTTATAAATCCATTTTATACCTATAACAGTTTGATCACTTGGTCTTGGACCTAATTCCCTAACTTCATTGCATTCAAACTGATTTAGTTCTTGCAAAATAATAATCCAATTTTCATCAGAAGATGTTTATTTCGGATTTTTGAGTCCAATATTATATAAAAATGCAACGTGACTTACTAAATTTAGTTAACTTCTAGTTCTTACATTTGATTTTATTTCACCACTAATATTTTGAGGTGGATGATTTCGTAATATTTTTGGTGGAGATCTAATATTATAAACAATGTTTTCATTTTCTCTAGAGTTATGAACAATATTTTCATCTTCATTAAAATTATTATTTTCCATTGAAATATTATCACTTTGATTATTATTTTCGACAATATCTTGATTTCCAGTGATATTTTTATTTATATTATTATGAATAACGTTTTCATCTTCTCTAAAAATATGATTACTGTTATCGTCATCTTGAAAATTCTTATTTTTCAAAACTTCATTATTATAAGAATTTTGAATATAATACTTATCAAGAGAAACATGAAGTTATTCTTCTATTTTATTTGTTCTTTTATTAAAAATACGATAAGCTTTGCTTCAATCTGATTATCCTAGAAATATACCTTCGTCGGATTTCGAATCGAATTTTCCAAGTTGATGTTTAGTATTTAAAATAAAACATTTTGAACTGAGAACTTTAAAATATGAAATACTTGGTTTTTTACCATTAAAAAGTTAATATGGAGTATTTTTCCTAAGTGGTCGACTGGAAACATGATTCAAAACATAACAGGTTGTTGCGGCTGCTTCTACCTAGAAATGTTTTGGTAGCGTACTTTCATTCAACAACGTTCTAGCACATTTGTAATGTTCAACTTTTTCGTTTTACAACTCCATTTTATTGTGAAGTTTTAGTAAACAAGAAATTATGATAAATTCCTTTCTTTTTACAATAGAGATCAAAATTTTCATTTTCGAATTCTCCTCTTCGTATGTTTATTTATTTTCTAATTTTTAAAATTTTGATTTTGTTTAACAAACATTTTAAAATGATCAAACGTATCACTTTTATTTTTAAAAAATATCGTCCAGGTATATCTAGAAAAATAATCAATTATTATAAACATGTACCTACTGTGATTTATAGACTGAACTTGATTTGGTCCAAATAAGTCCATATGCAGTAATTCTAATAGTTGTAATTTTGAAATGACCTTTTTAATTTTAAATGATGATTTTGTTAATTTCCAAGTTAACAAGCATCACAAATTTTCAGTTTTAAATTTCATTTTGGGTAAACCTTTTACGATTATATTTTTAAAGTTTTTATTAATTTTCAAAATTTATATGACATTTTTTTGTGCCATAACCAAGGATCATTTTCTTTGGCTAATAAGCATAAATTTGGATTGTTATTTATTTTCATATTTAGAATACAATTTTTTTTATCTCTATTACCTTCAAAAATAAGATTTTGATTTTTATATAAAATACTATATTTATTTTCATAAAATGATATTTGAAAACCCTTATCGCATAGTTGACTAATACTTAACAAATTATGTTTTAAATTCTTTACTAACAAGACATTAGTAATAAGAGGTAAATTACCGTAATTGCTCACATCGCCTTTGCGGATAATATAACATTTGGAATTATCTCCAAATGTGATAGTTCATCCTTTTAAGTAGGTTATATTGGTTAGCATGTCTTTGTCTCCTGTCATATGATTTAAGCAACCACTGTCGTGTATCCATTTTCCTCTTTTGTTGAGTGAGACCTGCAAAAAATATGTAATGGCGTTGCTACCCACTTCCTCCGTTAGGATCCTAAGAGTTAGATTTTAGGAAACCAAACCCAAGAGGGTTCAGTGTCCACTTTAAAAATATAATTCTTATTATTATGAATAATTTCTAAGAATGTTTTTATATACTTATTCCTTATCAAATAATTATTTGTTTTAGGAACTCATATACTAACAGTTTTAGAAACCTTTTTCTTTATCAAAGGTGTTACCGACTTGCTAGTTTTAGGTTTCTATGAAATATCACGTTTTTGAATATATACTAGATCTTTCTTGCTAGATATAGGTTGAGAATTTTCTATAATATTAGATAAATTCTCTCTGCCTTTATTAAAATTAGTGTCATTTTTAGTTTTTTTTTTCGTGTTACTGAAACTATACCCAAATCAAAAATGGTGATTCTACTTTGCGAAATAAATGTAGATTTCCCCCGACGTTCTTTCTCTTATATCCTGACTAGGGCTTGCAGCATGCAAGAAGTCAGAAGGTTCCGACTGGAGTGTAGGCGACTTCGAGATAAAAACGAAATGTTCAAGCAAATGTACGAGAATAGCGACATAACATATCACCAATTAAGGACGGAGTTCACAACATGACTCATGAACATAACTTGGACACTTGGTTGTGTAAAGAGGAGATAAAGCAGTCCAGAACTACTAAATTGAGTATCAAAATTGATAACACATTTGGTGAACTTGCAAAGTTCGAGAAGGAATTTCATGTGCTAAATGCTAAGCTTGAGGAAGTTTGTGAGCTAAGGGCACAGTTGGAGGCTCCAAAAGCGAATTGGCTAAAACACGTATGGATAAAGGCTACGATGAAATTATAAAACAAAAGCAACTAAGGTGGATGGGTTCCTCAGCTGCTTTTGTTTTAAAATTCTATTTTAGTCTTTATCCAATCTGGTACTGTAGCTACGTGTTTTAGCCAGTTCGCTTTTGGAGTCTCCAACTGTGCCCTTCGCTCACAAACTTTCTCAAACTTTACATTTAGCACATGAAATTCCTTCTCGGGCTTTGCAAGTTCACCAAATGTCTTGTCAATTTTGATATTTAATTTAGTAGTTCTGCACTACTGCTGCCTTGCTATTTCCTCTTTACACAACTAAGTGTCCAAGGGATGTTCATGAGTCATGTTGTGAACTTCGTTCCTTAATTGGCGATATGTGTCTAGGCAGAGAGACTTTATCTAATATTATAGTAAATTCTCAACCTGTGTCTAGGCAGAAAGATCTAGGATATATTCAGAAACATGATATTTCAAAGCAGCCAAATAGAAAGAAGTAGGGTTGTAAGGGATGCTTTCGGATACAGATAGTGTTATATCTGAAATTATCTTCGGATATCCATACCCGCTTAATTTTTGGTACAGACGGATATCAGATATTTATCCGCTCCGCCTGTAATTAATAAATTTAAGAGTATAAAAAAAGATGGATCAACATAAAATAAATTTTATGTTAATCTTTATAAAAGTGAAAAGTAGGGAGACATCCCTATAGTACTTTCATATTGTAAAGTCGATCCCTATCAAAGTTTCATTGTAAATCTGGTCCCTATTTTCTAGAAACAAAGAAAATTATTGTTGATATGTCAACAACTTTTATAAATAATTGCTGATATGTCAACAACTTTCACTGATAAAGTTTCATTGTAAATCTACCCTCTGTTTTCCAGAAACAAAGGAAAAATTATTGCTGAAATGTCAGCAGCTTTTATAATTGCTGATATGTCAACAACTTTCATACAGTGTACAGAAAAGTGAAAAATTATTGTTAAAATGTCTGCAACTTTTGTAAATAATTGTTGATATGTCAGCAACTTTTATATCATGTACAGGGAAGTTGCTGATATGTCAGCAACTTTTAAGAAATGTTGCTGATATGTCTGCAACAATCGAGGATAAGAAACATGAACCTAATTTACACTGAAATTTAGTGAAGAACTTTTCATGTATTTTAAACCTTAATAATGATCTGTGCCAAAAGTATCCTTTATAAAATACCAGGGAATAAAGAAATGTGATGATAATACATTGTTTTATACTAATATCCATAAGCATATCCAAAAATATTCCAAAATTAAACAACAAAACTAACATTTTTCACTAAAAATGGACAAAAATTTATATCATAGTAACATCCAATAGTTACAAAAGAATTATTAACCATATTTCCTGTTTTGAATTATATATATTACATCTATTAATCAGACGAATATTTTTCGATTACAAGTACCTTTATAACTATATTCGTATCCAAAAAGCTTGTTGGATAATGACAGATAACGGATATTTTTCATATTTTCGGATACGAACTCGGACAGATATCGGATTTTTCGGGTATTCATTGACAGTCCTAGAAAGAAGCCTAAAACCAGCAAGTCGGTAACACCTTCGATAAAGAATTTTTTTTCTAAAACTGTTACTATATGTGTTCCTAAAATAAATAATTATTTGATTAGGAATAAGTATATAAAAATATTATTAGAAACTGTTCATAATAATAATGATTAATCTATCTTGTCATCTAATATATTCAGATTATAAAAGTATGTTTGATTTCATTTGGGAACTTTCCTATTGTGAAAGAGTCTAGCGCAACTTCTAATATCTTGCCTTAGGTCATCCCATTCAGCTTGAAGAATTTGCAGCAACTCATTGCCTTTTTCATTAATCAAAGTTCTGCAACTAATCTAAGGTAAGATGTTTCATGTGTAAGCTCAGTGAATTATGATATTATTGCATGTTCGAACTTCTTTATATTTAGAATTTGCTTTCCAATATTTGATAGGGCATTAAATGAGTTATGATTCTTTTGTGTGACATTTTTATGTAAATGAGCTTTGAATATTCATCCCCTTAAGTTATCTTTATGCTTGTATTGATAACTTAAGTTATTTCTATGCTTCATAGTAGTTTTCATTAACTGCAGAACTCATTAGGTTTTATCTAGCTGATTGAGCGCTTCATCATATTACAACATTTTACGAGTGTTGTCATGCTATTTATGTCTTTGATTGTCCCACCTTTTCACTTGATCTTTATACCATTTAAGTTCATCATTAAGAAACACTTCTAAAACTGTAAAGAGACTGCAACTACTAAATACTCTTTCGTATTCTTGAGAAACTTTTGAAAAATTGTTAATTAAGCTACAGATTCAAACCATAAATCCTGTAACACAATTTAAACTGTAAAAAAAAACAATAAATTAATCCTACGACATAATTCAAATTGTATAAATATTCAGTAACATGCATTCTGTAAAACTTCTTGATTTTCACAATTTGATATTTTAGTGCTTTATTTAAGTCGATATACATTTTTAGTTGTCATTGTATCATAGGATTATTTACTAAATGAATGATCGATTATGGATGCATGGTAGAGTTAACAAAGGTTTTGTGACTAAAGAGTTTTACGATGGGGTTGGAAGATTTTAGTTTTGAGTTTTCTAAGGTATTACCAAAAATACTTATTAGATGTCCATATGTGAAGTGTGAAAATAGCAAATTCCAGAATAAGGATGTTGTCACAAGCCATTTGTTACTAAAATGGTTCACTATATTTTGTTCACGTTGGATATACCATGGGGAGATGGATGTAGAGTGACTTTGATGTCTAAATCTTTATATAGTAATATGAATGTTGCAAAGCCATATACAGAAATGAATATGGATGCAGCCGGTTAGGATTATGCATACCCAAATGAAGAATTTGATAATCTAAATGACCAAACACCTAATTCTGACTGACATGTTGAGAATTGCCGAATGAGCCTTTATATGATAGATGCAATGAGACGGTATTGTTGGCTTGCGTCAATATGATGGTATTAACGACACAAACAAGATTAAATCATGAGGGTTTTGAGTATGCTAGTTCTATGATAAAAAACCTTTTATTATATGGTAACAAATTAACAAAAAACTTTTATGAGGCAAAAAGAATGTTGAGACCTTCAAGGCTTGGGTATGAAAAAATTGATGCATGTCATAATTTTGCATGTTATATTATAAAGAGAATGAAACAAAGACTACTTGTGATATTTGTAAAGAACCAAGGTATAAGTCTGATAATTCAAATAGTCATAATTTTTTTTTTGAAGTACAACTACGTTATTTCCCGATCATACAACAACTATAAAGATTATTTATGTCTTCTAAGCATTCTAAAGTCATGACATGACATTATTATAATTATTTCGCATGTGGTAAAATGGCTCACCCAGTTGATGGTGAGACATGGAAACATTTCATTCATTATTATCCTGAATTTTCTAGCTCTCCACGAAATGTTAGGCTTGGACTTTGTACAAATGGTTTTAGTCCATTTGAAACTAAGTTCACCACTGGCTCGTGTTGGCCTGTGATTTTGGTAGTATATAATTTACCACTATGGAAGTGCATGAAGAAACAATTCATAATATGCTTATCACCGATTCAAAAAGTCTAGGTAAAAATTTAGATGTTTTTTACACCTCTAATTAAGGTGTTAATGGATTTATGGTAAGGTGTATTAATTTATGATGCGCACGAAAAAGAAAATTCTTTTAAGGGTTTTATTAATGTGAACAATCAGTGATTTTCTAGCTTATGGAATATTGTCTGGTTGAAGTACAAATGGTAGATTATCATGCCTTTATTGTATGGAGCAAATAAAGTCTTTCACTCTTGAGAATGGTGGTAAGCCTTCATGGTTTGATTGTCATCAGTGTTTCCTACAGTTGGATCATTTATTCAAGAAATAAAAGGACAAATTCAAGAAAAATAAAATTGAATTAGATAGTGCTCCTATTTGACGTCCTGGTAGTGAGTTAAAACATATCATGTCACAGTTGCCTTATTTTGCACTTGGACCAAAGTCGGGAAATAAAAGTTAGCAAGTTTTGGTGAAACACACAACTGGTTACGTAGAAGTCTATTTTGGAATCTACCATATTGGGAGAATAATTTGACTTGTCATACTATAGATGTAATGCATGTGAAAAAGAAACTTTTTTGACAATGTGTTTGAGACACTAATGGACAATAATAAAACAAAAGATAGTATAAAAGCAAGATCTAATATTGAAAAGTAATGTAGTTTGATGGATGAGTTTAGTTCATCGTCATACTGGTCGCTACTGTAAATTGAAATCTTTTTGCTGCCTAACAAAAGACAATCACAAAAATGTTTGCAAGTGTGTTAAATCAATAAAATTTCTTGGTGGTTTTTATGCTGTTAACATTAAAGATGTGTTAATCAGTCCAAAACCAAAATAAGCGGGTTTAAGAGCCATGTTTGTCATGTGTTTATGCAAAGTCTTCTTCCTATAGCATTTCAACCGTTTATACCCAAATTATATGGGAAACTCTAGTTGAGCTAAATAATTTTTTTCGTGAACTTTGTGTAAAAAAATCTAATGGTTGGAAATACAATATATGCATAGAAAAGCATCATTGAGATAATATGTAAATTTAAGAAGATATTTCCCTTTAGATTTTTAGATTCTATGGAGCATTTAGTTGTTCATCTTCCACTGAGGCAAAAATAAGTAGGTTGAATATCGTTGGATGTATCCATTTGAACAGTATGTTTTATTTATTGTATTCAATGATTATTTGCTAATTCTGTACAATTGATAATTCAAAATTTTCTTTTAATATTATGTAGGTATTTATTTTATTTAAAATGAAAAACATGCAATATAACATATGTTGAGGGATCCATTGCAGAAGCATATGTTATCGATGAAATTTCAAACATTTCATCGTGTTATCATTGGTCTAAATGTTAAAACAATTTGAAACCAACCACCACGAAATGATGATGATGGAGAGTTTATGTTTAGTAGAAATTTGTCAGTATTCTGTCATTTAGGTAGAGTATTATCTAATGTATTCATGCGACGATATCTTTCTTAATCTGAACATCATGTTATCCATAAATATGTACTTTTCAACTTGTACCAAAGTGGAAGAGTATATAAAGTACGTATCTAAAAGAAATTATATAAGAAATTGTGTACTTTTCAACTGCACCGAAGTGAAAGAGTAAGTGAAAGAGTAAATAAAATATATTTAAATTAAGCAGTGGATGCTTCAACTAATTTCCTATATAATTTCATTTAGATACATACTCTATATACTCTTCCACTTTGGTACAAGTTGAAAAGTATATTTATGGATAACATGATGTTCAGATTAGGAAAGATATCGTCTGATGAATACATTAGATAATACTCTACCTGAATAACAGAATACAGACAAATTTCTACTAAATATAAACTCTCCATCATCATCATTGGTTTCAATTGTTTCAACATTTAGACCAAAGACAACACAATGAAAATTTGAAATTTCATCGATAACATATGCTTTAGCAATGGATCCCTCAACATATGCTCTATTGCTTACTTTTCATTTTAAATAAAATAAACACTTACATAATATTAAAAGAAAATTTTGAATTATCAATTATACATAACTAGCAAAGAATCATTGAACACTATAGATAAAACATAATGTTCAAATAGACACATCCACTGATATTCAACTGGACCACCCACTTTTGCCTCAACGGAAGATGAACTACTAAATGCTCCATAGAATTAAAAAATATAAGGGGAAATATCTTCTCAAAATTACATATTATTTCAATGATGTTTTTCTAGGTATATATTGTATTTTCAAACGTTAATCTTTTTGCACAAAATTCACGAAAAAAATTACTTTGCTCAACTAGAATTTCCCATATAATTTTAGGTATAAACGGCTGGAATACTATAGGAAGAAGGCTTTGCATAAACACGTAGCTCTTGAATCCGCTTATTTTGGTTTTGGACTCATTAATAGATCTTTTAATGTTAGAAGCATACCATCAGGAAATTTTATTGATTTAACCCACTTGCAAACATTTTTTATTGTCTTTTATTAGACAATAAGGAGCTTTCAGTCTGCAGTAGGGACCGATATGGTGCTGAACTAAACTTATTCATCGTATTGCAATACTTTTCAAGATCAAATCTTGCTTTTATACTGTCTCTTGTTTTATTAGTGTTCGTTAGTGTCTCAAACACGTTATCAAAAAAGTTATTTTCCACATGCATTACATTTATAGTATGACAAGTCAAATTATTCTCCCAATATGGTAAACTTCAAAATAGACTCATACGTAACCAGTTGTGTGTTTCACCAAAACCTGCTAACTTTTATTTCTTGATTTTGGTCCAAGTGCAAAATAAGGCAATTGCGACACAATATGTTTTGACTCGCTACCAGAACGTCAAATAGGAGCACTATCTAATTCAGTTTTATTTTTCTTGAATTTATCTTTTTGTTTCTTGAATGAATGATGCAACGGTAGAAACACTGATCACAATCAAAGCGTGAAGGCTTGCCACCATTCTCAAGAGTGAATGACTTTGTTTGCTCCATACAATTAAGGACATGGCAATCAACCATTTGTATTCCAACCAGACAGTATTCCATAAGCTGGAAAATCATTGATTGTCCACATTAATAAAACCCTAAAAGAAAATTTACTTCTTTTGTCTATATCATAAGCTAATGTACCACACCATAAATCCAGTACCACCTTAATTAGAGGTTGTAGAAAAACAACTTGACTTTTTGGGACTAGGGATAAGCATATTTGAAAACATGAATTGTTACTTTATCACTTCCATGGCAGTACATTATATACTACCAAAATCACAGTCAACACGAGTAAGCGGTGGACTTTTCCAAATAGACTAAAACCATCTGTACAAAGTCTAAGCCTAACATTTCGTGGAGAGCTAGCAAATCAGGATAACAATGATCGAAATGCTTCCATGCCTCACCATCAACAAGGTGAGCCATTTTACCATATGCGAAACGATTGTAATAATGTCATGTCTTTAACATGCTTAGAAGACATAAATAATCTTTGTAGTTGTATGATCGGGAAATAACGTAGTTGTACTTCAAACTTTTTTTACGGCTATTCGAATGATCAGATTTATATCTTGGTTCTTTACAAATATCACAAGCAATCTTCGCTTCATTATCTATAATCTATATAATATAACATGAAAAATTCTGACGTGGATCAATTTTTTCATACCCAAGCCCTGAGGATCTCAACATTCTTTTTGCGTCATAAAAGTTCTTTGTTAATTCGTTACGTTCTATTAAAAAGTTTTTCTTATCGTAGAACTAGCATGGTCAAAACTTTCATGATTTAATCTTGTTTGTGCCTTTAATACCATCATATTTACGCAAGCCGACAATATTGTTTCAGTTTTGCATCCATCATATAAAGGCTCATTCGACAATTCTCAATATGTCAATCAGAATTAGGTATTTGGTCATTTAGATTATAAAATTCTTCATTTGGGTATGCATAACCCTAACTAGCTGCAACCATATTCATTTGTGTGTATGGGTTTGCATCATTCATATTACTATTTAAAGATTCATACATCAAAGTCTCTTTTACATCCATCTATTTATGGTATATCCAATGCGAACAAAATGGAATGAATCCTTTAAGTAGCAAATGACCTTTAACATGTTTATTTTGGAATTTTCTATTGTCGCACTTCACACATGGACATCTAATAACTATTTGTAATAATGTCTTAAAAACGCAGAATCAACAAATCTTCCAATCTCATCGTAAAACTCTTTAATTACAAAACCTTCGTTAACTCTAACATATATCCATAATCGATCATCCATTTAGTAAATAATCCTATTATACAATGACAATAAAAATGGTATATCGACATAAATATTTTAAGCACTAAAATATCAAATTGTGAAACTCAAAAAGTTTTACAGAATGCATATTACTGAATATATATACAGTTTGAATTATGTCATAGGATTAGTATAGTGTTTATTTTACAGTTAGAATCGTGTTATAGGATTTACAGTTTGAATCAGTAGCTTAATTAACAATTTTTCAGAAGTTTCTCAAGAATGAGAAGGGTATATTTAATATTTGCAGTCTCTTAATAGTTTTACTAGTGTATCTTAGTGAACTTAAATGGTATGAAAGATCAGGTGAAAAGGTGGAACAATCAAAGATATAAATAACATGACAACCTTCGTAAAATGTTGTAATATGATGAAGCGCTCAATCAGCTGGATAATATTTAATGAGTTCTACACTTAATGAAAACTACTATGAAGCATAGAAATAATTTAAGCTATCACAACAACAACAAGCATAGGGATGAATATTCAAAGTTCATTTACATAAAAATTCACAAGGATCATCACAACCCATTTAATGCCCTATCAAATAATGAAAAGCCAATTCGAAATATAAAGATGTTTGAACATGCAATAATATCATAATTCACTGAGCTTTATAATGATACACATGAAACATATTATCTTAGATTAGTTGCAGGAGTTTGATTAATGAAAAAGGCATTTGGTTGCTGCAAAATTTTCAAGCTGAATGGGATGACCTAAAGCAAGATATTAGAAGTTACGCTAGACTCTTTCACAACAGGAAAATTCTCACATGAAATCAAACATACTTTTATAATTTGAATATATTAGATGACAAGACATATTAATCACTGATTCGTGATGAATAATTCATGTCGTTATCTTCGTACAAAATACATTCTAATTCTACTAAACTACATGATTCAGACTAAGTTTGTTTCAGTCTTTAGGAGAGAAATTTATTTGTATGTTAATGAATAATTCAGTCATTAGCTTTTAAATAAAATCATAAAGTTATTTACACTGCTGTTCATTTCTACTAATTGCAAGTATTCTGTATAAAGTAGCTTTTATTATGGTTAACTCCATGAATTAGTAGTATGATATAAGAAAATATATTTTCTTTCAACTTGAACGACCAATCAATTTTTCTTCTTCTAAACATCCGTATCAGATTTATTTAAACTATTATATCGGGTTTCTCAACTAAGCAATCAAGGACCACAGGTTCCAATTGCAATGTCAAAGTGTAGGATGTGTTATATATATATATATATATATATATATATATATATATATATATAATCTCTTGGTTAGTTATAAAAGACAAGGAAAAGATGAGATTTATTCTCCATATATATCGGGCGACTATTAATCCTCCACGCCATCACTTTAAACTTACAATTTTTCCACGATCTAAATATGTCATGCTTGGCATTTATTTAACCACGTTTTAGTCTTATGCACGAAAAAATTTATCGTTTCTTTTCCTAAACTTAATTTGCCTCTTTTCTTCCATTTTTCAATCTACCCTTCATTTCGTCCCCATGCTTATCTCATTTACTAGCCCTGATTTGAATAAGCTGAAAGATGGAATAATATGGAAAACAATGTTCTTGTCCTGTTAAATGTTTCTTTCGAATATCTTATTCACTAACCCTGATTTGATATTCTTCTTTTCATTGCATTAATTACACCTTTACCTAGCATATTATTTTACTGGCAAAATAAGGGAAATCCGTCTACATTCCTTAAATTGAAATAAATTAATAGTTTATCATTTTTTTGCAAATACCATTCCATTTTTGTATTGTTGTTTGGTTATTAAAAATTGGGTTGATTCTTCTTTTTTCACATTTTTCCATAAATTTTTATTTATAATGCTGAATTAAAAGATTTAAGGTTTATTTGCACTATGAATTTTTGCTTCCTAAAATGTACAGTCCATCTTTAATCACATATAAGGTTTTGAGTCATATATCCTGATAACAAAATTTTCTATTACATATGTTTTACCTTTTTTTAACAAAACCGAAGATTAATTTTATTTTCTACCATCTTTGTCTACATGACAACAATGTAGCAAACGATTCATTTAGATATTATATCAAAGTCACTATTGAAATATAGTAATACACAGTAATGATAAGTTGAGAACAATTTTAAACTGGTGGACGGTCCCTAAGGTATCTTTAAGCCGTAAGAGGTCTGAAAGGACCACTATCGCTCCTTTAGTGCTCCTGATTACAGCATAATGAAGTATTGAATGTCTTAGTCGAGATTTTTTTTTTGTTCAAGTTCAAAAACACATGCATTGGATCTGTTCATTCAGGTAATGTTTCTTTTGAAATGCAACCGATATAATTGATCTTTTTCTTGATTGAAATGCCCCTGATTCGAGAAGGCACATCTTGAGTAAGTATAAAACACAGTTGGGTCTTGTGAAGCTTTTTCAACTTTCCTTTTGACAAATATCAATGAGCATGCAGCAAATTTCACGAAATACACTCACTCTGCCAATAAATAACCGATGAAAAGTTCCTAACCCATAGCTACTCACAACCATAAGATTCACAATGCATCATCTTCACCTCACTACACAACACTTCCTTTGGATCGCCTTTTCTAATCCACGCTTCACAAGCACATCAAAATTGTTGGCCAAGTCCAGCAAAGTACCTAAGTTTGTGCAATCTTCTGGCATCGTCCCTCTTCTTCACTCTTGCAAAATCTTCAGGAGAGGCATAAATGTTGTCATGTAATCCGATCCATCTTCAACTTCAACTCCAATGCCTAATTCCCGATTAGCAGCAGTTGGAAAATTTGGTACAAACCTGATCTAAAGGCAAAAGCAAAAATTTAGGTGACGTCAACCTCATAACTTAAGGGTCGTAACCGCTTCATATTTGCTACTTCCAGAATTTTATAACCTTTTCAAGAAGGGCATAGAAACTTTGCATTTCTTATTCTTAAGAAACAACACTACTGAATCGCCATCAACTTAGATAATCTGTAAATCTATTTGCATTATTTTCTTACTATAATAAATCCATGTTTGCTTCGTTTATTTTAATATCCATACAGACATAACATAATCATGATCACCAATCACAGTCAGAGTTGTGAAACTGCTTTATTTCACTTCTTTGGTATCTTATGTTGACTCTCTAAAAGTTGCTTTCGGAAAACCTCTACCCAGAGCCTTGACATACACCTCCTTAATGTAATATTTCGAGTTCTTAAGATCACTTTGAAGAATTATTAGAAGGAAAAACTGAAATAACGTATGTCCTGTTTACTAGTTACTAATTTCTACTTTATCACTCAAAATTTGTGCAATGGTTTCAGTTGGTTATTTATACATAGTCAGATTTTGAGACAGTCTATGTTTTGCTATTGAAACATCAGTGTATGTGTTTAAACTCTATACAACCAACTTACAAGAAAATACATTCAAGTCCTTTAGGTCAATAATCCTCCTAATAGAGCTCAACAGAGTGTGTGTGTGTGTGTGTATTTCCTATGTGTTAAACCGACTTTTTTTAATCATTATGTTTAGTCATTATATTTGGAGTGTTATTATACACAATGAAGCAGATATCATGATAACCTCAAAATTATGGATTTCGCTAAAGTGCAGATTTTAAGTTCTGTGCACTAGGTTTTTTTAGCATATTTTTAGATTAAGTGCACGAGGATTTTTTAGCATAAAACCTGATAATACCGAGCCAAACTTTAGCCCCTGCAGCATATAATAACATAAATTTTAGAAGTACTCATGCTTCCATGCTTTACATCACATGCATGGTAGAATGCTCATATGTATACTGCATACATTAGCAGCAGCAACCACATAGGCACAATCCCGCAAGCATACACGTACAAAACACTGCATTTACTCACACAGCAGTTATGCACTCTTCACTTTCTTCGTTATTGTGAAAAAAGGGAAAAGGACTATAGTTGTTCAGTTCAAGAAAACAACAATGATTTTCATGATTAAGGAAAATACAAAACATGAAGATTATTATAATTACAAATTTGTCCAATGTGTTGTAAATTGTACAATGTATTCCATTTTTTCTATAAAGAATCACTAATCTTTTCTACCATAAATTACGTGAAAAATTCATTCATTCTACATGACAGTGTAGCTCAGCGAATGTATGTGTATACACATTTTTGGAATCATGCCAAATTATAAGCTTCATGTTCTAATTTTACTTTTAGTTGGTTAGATCAACACACTTTTTGTGAATAAAGTCTGAACCATGCGTATTACCATTATATTTTATCCTTCAAAATCATGTAATGTTATATGGAATGTTTCTCACACTGATTGTTATGATTATGGACCAGTTCTATAATATATTAATTCCTTCATGAGTTTTTGTGTTTTTTGCAAGCTTTAGGCTTATACATATTCGTTAGAGTGCAACGTATAATTTGATAAATTATATACAAAATCTGTATCCATGCCATTCATCATGGGCTTTGTAAAAGAGTGCATGTGTGTGTGTCTCTCTCTCTCTCTCTCTCTATATATATATATATATATATATATATATACAGGAACGGCTATAGGGACAGAAATTTATGTATACAAAATCTGGACCACATGATTTGTTTATATATATATGTGTGTGGGGGGGGGGGGGGGGGGGAGGGAGGGAGCGGCTATAGGGACACAAATTTATGTACATAAAATCTGGACTACATGATTTGTTTGTCTTTATGTGAGGTGGAATTCAGGGGGAGATCTAATAGTTCAGATTTTGTGTGTTTAATGTTGTGTCGACATTTTGTGTCCATTTAGACTTTCCTGATTGACTTGGGTTTTTGACTCCGCTCTTTCCTTAGGTGACATCCTTCAAGGAGGAAGTACAACAGGTCTTGCTCTGGGAATAAGATCAATACGGAATTCAATTTCTCGACGAGGTGGCAAACAAGTAACCTCACCGAAAACATCAGGAAACTGCTGAACAACAGGAATAGTGCTGAGACTGAGATCACTAGAATGTGAATTGAGAGAGTAAACAAAGCTCTTAACAAGGTCTAATGGCATCTTGCATTCGAGAATAAGCAGAAAACCTTTGTCATCGACTAATAAAATCGTTCGGTTACTACTAGAAATGACTGCATTGAACTTAGATAGCTAATCCATGCCCAACAACAAATCGAATCCATTAAAGCCCAAAACTTAGAAGTCTCCAATGAAACGATGCTCGTCTTTAAAAAGACAAGCATTCTTATATATCATGCTTATGTTTGCAAGACCGCCAATGGGATTTAAGACATACAAAAATTTATAAGCAGGTATGGGTTTCAAATCATGCTCCAATTTCTCACATAAATCAACAGATATAAAACAATGGGATGCTCAAGTATCGAATATCACATGAACAGATGTATTATTAAAGGAAAACGTACCTTGAAGTACATGCCTAATCTTCTCAGCCGAAGGAGTGGAAGCAGTGATAACAAAGATATCAGATGGTTTGCCACTTTTCTGAGTGGGGCAATCCTTCTTGAAATGGCCCGGCTGCAAACAGATATGGCATAGGTCACGACTTGTCATCTGAATGGAGGAACGACTGCTAATGATGCTGATGGACAATCACTAGCATAGTGTCCCTTTTTATTACATTAAAGCATGTAATATTAGATAGGTCCTTAGGCTTCTTCTAAGAAAAACCAAATCCTTGCTGATTCTGCCACTTCTTCTTCTGCTTACGAAAATTCGACTTCCTCTTGCCAAGGTTGCTAGGACTAGACTATGCAGGAGCATCTAAATCATCTGGAATCCTCCTTAACTTCATACTCTCAACCGTAGGGCCAAATCCATAATGTCACAGAATGGCCTATGAATATGGCCTGTGAGTTGCTCTCTATACTCTCTGCGCATATCATTGATAAACTTTTTATTCTTTTAAGGGATCTCAATCAGATGTGGGCCAAACTTTGATAGCTCGTTAAATTTCCTCACGTACTCAACAATTGTCATCTCTCCCTGTTTAAGCTCCATAAACTGGTTGTACAAATCAGTCCTCCCAGCCTTAGGCATCCACTCGGTAACAAAGGTTAACAAGGCTAAGTTCATTTCCATTCAAATCTTAAGAATGCCAAATTCTTATTCAAACCTCATCTGAATTGGCCCCAAGTAATATTTTCCTCTAGGGCATGGGCGGTAAAAGAATCCCACCAATCAAGAGCTACTCCATGAAGCTAAAGCTTCCGATTGGCGCTTCTACGCATCGTTGATACCAAGTCCAACGAAAATCCTCTCAGCATTCTTAAGCCATTGTTGTGCCTCAACTATGCTTTCGGCTCTAGTAAATTTCTTTCCACCTAACTGATTATATTACTTAGAGTAGTAAATCTCACCTTTGGAACATCGGTTGGTGCAGCAGTCTCATTGGGGACATTTCCCCCACCTCTGCCTCTTGCTCTGGTATTATGATTACTCATCCTGTAAAGGAAAGGATGAGCAAATAAGTTAAAAGCTGAACCAAATGAAGGATCCTAATCAAGAAAGACTATGAAAGGTGGTGCTGAGAAAGATCTTACTCATTCTAAGGTAATTTCTTACCTTACCTATAATGAGTTTACCCCCACAGGCTTAGGTGTTCGCTCAACCTAGCTCTAATTTCAGCAGATGTTCCAGAGAGATCCTACTCATTCTAAGGTAATTTCTTACCTTACCTATAATGAGTTTACCCCACAGGCTTAGGTGTTCGCTCAACCTAGCTCTGATTTCAGCAGATGTTCCAGAGGTGAGATTTACTACTCTAAGTAATATAATCAGTTAGGTGGAAAGAAATTTACTAGAGCTGAAAGCATAGTTGAGGCACAACAATGGCTTAAGAATGTTGAGAGGGTTTTCGTTGGACGTGGTATCAACGATGCGTAGAAGCGCCAATCGGCAGCTTTAGCTTCATGGAGTAGCTCTTGATTGGTGGGATTCTTTTACCGTCCATGCCCCAGAGGAAAATTTACTTGGGGTCAATTCAGATGAGGTTTGAATAAGAATTTGGCATTCTTAAGATTTGAATGGAAATGAACTTAGCCTTGTATGATCTAAATACAGGGAAGCCTTTGTTACCGAGTGGATGCCTGAGGCTGGGAGGACTGATTTGTACAACCAGTTTATGGAGCTTAAACAGGGAGAGATGACAATTGCTGAGTACGTGAGGAAATTTAATGAGGTATCAAAGTTTGGCCCACATCTGATTGAGATCCCTTAGAAGAATGAAAAGTTTATCACTGGTATGCGCAGAGAGTATAGGGAGCAACTCACATGCCATATTTATAGGCCATTCTCTGACATTATGGATTTGGCCCTACGGTTGGGAGTATGAAGTTGAGGAGTATTTCAGAGGATTCAAATGCTCCTGCACAGTCTAGTCCTAGCAACCTTGGCAAGAGGAAGTCGAATTTTAATAAGCAGAAGAAGAAGTGGCAGAATCAACAAGGAGTTGGTTTATCTCAGAAGAAGCCCAAGGACCTATCCCATATTACTTGCTTCAACTGTAATAAGAAGGGACACTTTGCCAGAGATTGTCCATCAGCGTCATTAGCAGTCGTTCCTCCAGTTCAGATGACTAGGTGTGACCGATCCATATTTGTTTGCAGCCGGGCCATTTCAAGAAGGATTGCCCCACTCAGAAAAAGGGCAAACCATCTGGTATCTTTGCTATCACTGCATCCACTCCTCCTGCTGAGGAGACTGGGCCTGTACCTCAAGGTACGCTTTCCTTTAATAATACATCTGTTCATGTGCTATTCGATACTGGAGCATCCCATTGTTTTATATCTGTTGATTTATGTGAAAAATTCGAGCATGATTTGAAACCCGTACCTGCTTATAAATTTTTGGGTGTCTCAAATCCCATTGGCAGTCCTGCAAACTTAAGCATGATATGTAAGAATGTTTGTCTTTTTAAAGACGAGCATCATTTCACTGGAGACTTCTATGTTTTGGGCTTTAATGGATTCGATTTGTTCTTGGGCATGAATTGGCTATCTAAGTTCAATGCAGTCATTTCTAGTAGTAACCGAACGATTTCCTTAGTCGATGACAAAGGTTTTCTGCTTATTCTTGAATGCAAGATGCCATTAGACCTTGTTAAGAGCTTTGTTTTCTCTCTCGATTCACATTCTAGTGATCTCAGCACTATTCCAGTTGTTCAGTAGTTTCCTGATGTTTGCGGTGAGGTTACTTGTTTGTTACCCCATCGAAAAATTGAATTCCGTATTGATCTTATTTCCAGAGCCAGACCTTTTGTACTTCCCCCTCGAAGGATGCCACCTAAGGAAAGAGAGGAGTCAAAAACCCTATATATATATATATACACACACACACACGCACACACACAAACACATGCATTTTCGTCAAAATGCATTAAACTGAAAAAAGATAAAGGCTTCCATTTCCTAGTTCAAAAATATGTAAAATTATTCTCATGATGTTAGCTGTGTTTCTTTACTTGATTACTAGTTTTATATAGAGACATTTCTCATTTGATGAAGTCCATTAACCAACCATTCGACGATTATGAGAGGTAGCAACAAAAGGCAATTTAAAGAAAAAAGTTAAATCATGCACGAGATACGCAAAAAAGCTAAGAATACAACAAGTATAATGGCTTGACTGGTCAACAAGTATAATTGTAAGTAAATAAACTACTATATTTTTTAAATTATCTTAATTATGAATTAGATTATATAGTTAAATGGTCATTGCTCGTTCCAAATTTTTTGCATATAAGGCTGCAGTCTGCATTTGATATTTGTAATGTTTTTGTAATCTTGTGTAAACTTAAAATGTCATATCCGTTATTATGGTAGTTTCAACTGTGGTATCGACCAACACAAAAGTATGTTGTAAGAAGAACCGATCTTACTTTTTTGGTCGTGTCACATTTTATATTCAACATAATTTTTCGGTATGCCAATGCGATTAAGAGTGATATTGTGAAAATTTACAACTGTGATACCCGTGATTCACGCATGACGCTTTCTTTCTACGTTGTGTTCATTTAACATAGAAATTATTATATAGTTTGAAAGTTAGTTCTCTTATTTTTCAGCGAAGAGAAAATGTTTTTACATTAGAAGTTGCAATATGTTGTAACGACTGGTCTTATTTTTCATTTAAGTCGATAATAAAAGCAACTCGAATCATATAAAAAAGTTTTTTTTAACTATGGGGTTTGCTAAAATCAAGTCATAGAACACAAACAGATCACATATACAAAATAGCAGAATAGCTCGCAACGAAATAATAACATAGTAGTTCATGAAGCTACTAACACTACACCAGAAAAGCAATTTTGCCACGGCTTTGGGCCGTGGCAAATGAGTTTTGCCACGGTTTTGGACCATGGCAAAATGGGTTGTGGCAAAATTTTTGCCACGGGCCTACCACGTCTCTGAGCCGTGGCAAAACTGAATTTTGCCATGGGTTTGATCCGTGGCAAAATCAAATTTTACCACGGCTCGAAACCATGGCAAATTTTCATCTTTTTGGCATGATTTAGCCACGGCTTTAGGCCGTGGCTAAATTCAATTGGAAAAATTGCATTTTAATCAAGTGCCTCTATGTGAAACATAAAACTCTAATTTGAACAAAATATGAACAGATTATATCCACCAGTCCGAATTTATGAGCAAGTTATACCCAACAATACAAATTGCAATATTCATAGCAACAAATTTACAAAGTTCAATTGAACAAATCATACTATTAGCACAAATACAATATCCAAATTAGAAACTACAAAGTTCAACTTCAATTCACAATGTTGATAGGCATCAACAATTCAAATTACAGACCCTTACTTCATAGTTCAATTATGTCTATTTGTCGATATAATACTGTTAAAGAGAATCGAACTACACATGCAATGCAAATTAGCGCGCTAAAAAAAACATGATAACTCATTTTTCATCTCTTTCTCTTTCACATGATAAAGATAAAAGCCTAAGCTTCACTGAAAGCATACCTTTCTCTTTCATTGCATGCTCACCCTGCAACACATTCAACGGTTAGCAAATAATTAAAAAAATCTCCACATTCAACAATCAGTAGTGGATTTTTGTTAAAAGGACAAATTTTGAGTATTTACCTCCCCATCATATTCTAAAGAATGGGAAATTATGCTCGCAGCAAGCATGAATGACTTGACATTTACAAAAATATTGATATTTTCATTATACTACAGCACCCTACCTTAATAGAATTACTAGATTCTATAATTATTAACCTATAACATTCTATAAAATACCAGACAACCTAGATCTCAAGACATAAAAATATATGCTATACAACTTGAACTACAATGACTGCTGCAGTGCCCACTTGCAAGGAATTCAAATGAAAGCCATAATGACAATGCACATATCAAGCCATAAAACACAAAAGTTACCACATTTGGTCCTTGCCAGCATACAAATATAGTGTTTAGCTATGATACACTAAACAAATTCATGTCTAATATGAACAGAGGCAATAGTTTCACAGAATAGTAGGAACTTACAATTTGTATCTTCTAACAGAGAAAAATAACTCCATTGTTCTTCATACAAACTACAAATTCTCCACTTTGCACCACCCAATTCTGAAAAGTAATCTTCAGCCTGCAAAAATACCACACAGGATCTTCGTAGCATGAAACAGAATCTGTCAATTATGGATATGGATATACGATCATGAAGATTAAATTGATTATCCTAAATGTTCGTAGGGTGTGTGAAGATCACATCTATTCAAATTCAGAAAATAATAACAAGATTGACCTATGACTGATTCTCCATCACCAAGCATTGGCCGCATCCAGTAGATTATGTAAAGCGGTAATATTCACAAAACCTCTAACTTAAATCAGAACTAGAGCCAGCTGGTGGTGAAGGTTCAAGTCAAGTTATGATTTGTGGGTTATTTTTGTTGTTGGAGGGTGCTGGTGGCACTCATGTATCAGTGTGATGCATATGAAAACATGCTTGGCAACTTAACCGTAGTCACGACAAATCACATCTCACCTCACCTCACGGCAAAACATGCTTGGCAACTTAACTCGTGTATCATTGTGATGCATACAAAACATACAAAACCTATAATAATTCTTCCGCTCTTGGACAGAACAAATCACACCTCACCTCACGGCAATTGACAGAAAATATTCAAAACTCTTGATATCCATCACACATCGTTTGCAACATTAATATTCATATCATACAAGTCAAGACTCGGACGATCGGTACAGTTATCAGTCTAATTTCAATCAATCATACTACTTTTATTTATGGGGCTGTCGAACGTGTACTGTTCGTCCATCAACTGTACTGTTCAATAATCTGCCAACAAATCATGCGGTGGTGGCAGACAAATATATGACTGCAAATTGCAAGTTCTTATATGCTGTACTCTTATTTATATAAATATATGGCTGTATAGAGATTTTGAATAATAAATATATGACTGCAAATTGCAAGTTCCGGATGTGGTTTAAGGCCAGCTGGCGGGAAAGACATAGTCATTTTTGTATGGAGATTTTGAATAATAAATATATGACTGCAAATTGCAAGATCTTATATGTTATACTCTTATTCATTTAGTTTTCCTTATATGTAGTCTAAAATATGTTATTAAAACTAATATTTTAAGCTTTACAAAATCACCAGCTTATGCAATTATTATAATAAAGTCACGGTTTCAACACAAATTAAAGTACTAGAAAATACGATGTTTTCTAATAAAAATAATAGCATCTTTTCGCATTTACGTACTGTTTCATATCTAGCTTTTCCTTAAACCCTCGTATGTATCATATGCTTTGTGAAAACATTGAACTTTAATTGCCTTTCGCACAAATTGTTCACGCATATATTATTATTGACAATTTTCTTGGATCCATTTGCTTGTCCTTGATATTGATCTAAAATGTCTTACTTCAGGTATTATATTATTTGGAGCTCTTTATCCATATTTAAGTGCAACTATATATTTAGATAAATATTTGAATAACATGAATGTTGGCTTCTTTTAAACGGGTATACATGGGCATAATAACTTCATTAATAATGCATGATATAATATGTGTTCCTAACTTATTGTTGGTATGTGGAACCCAATTATGCATAACTTGCCATAACTTTCTTTATTGTTAGCTCGGAACATTGTTGGAACACGTCACCCTGCTCTGAATTGGTACCAACATACTAGGACAGCTACTGTCCTTTGAAAATGGCGATGCGCACCTATTTCGCAATTGTCAACATGCTGAACACTTTAGACAGAGTTGGACATTGAAACACTATCAATTGTTTTTCATGTATTCTTCGTAATAAATCAAACGAAACCAAATATCATCTTTTTCTTTGAATGTGCGTATTCTAACAATGTTCAGGTTTAAATGTATTCTTACTATATTCTTGTTGTACCTATTTCAATCAACTAAATTGTTACACATATTGCAAAATTTTCCTACCAAGAAATCAATGAACAAATCAGTTCGTAAATTAGCAAGTATGTGTTTGGTTTCTATCGTGTGGCATATCTGAGGTGAATGAAATAATCGTATGTGTAGTAACAAGGCAATGCCTTTGCAAGTCGGATTTGAGCTAATCAAATAAGATATTGAAATTTTAATCTATAAAAATTACCTTGATCGAAAAACATGGCGATAGTACGGAGCATGATTTCAGATCTAAGCTGCGTCAAGCTTCTTCTCCTAACCAACCACTGATTATGAATGGATAGATCTACATGGCTATTAGGGAAAATCTATTATCCATTTGCTCGATATTACTGAAGATGGTTTTCCTTGCGGATAAGAGGCTACTTTAATTTCGCTTCTTTCTAGATTTTCCAGCTTATCAATAACGTTTCTTCCTCTCTTTTTTTCTGCAAATAAAATTTGAAAAAACAAAAAACTGGAAGTTTCGTATGAATGGATACCAACAAAGTGTAATAACTGCTGCTGTTTCGGTCATCCGGAATGAAAATGAAAGTATTCAAGACTTGGATGCTTAAACAAAATGGTGCTCATGTTGACAGTGAGGCAAATATTTTTGACTCTATGCAAGTTAATGCAGACACACACCATGCGATTGATAATCAAAACAACACATTTTATAGCCAGTCACAGTTTTGAATCAAACATAGATTCACTAAAGCAAGTAATACATCGCCTGCCATGAATTTAGAAGTGTTTAACAATAACTAGGATGACATAAAAGTAAATGGTAATATTGGTTTTACGGACACTTGATACGGAAATTTCTCAACAAAATGCATCAGTTCAGCTGCATGGTGTTAGTAAATATTACCATGTCAAACATTTAACCAGCCACAACATGGCACAGATTTAATTGCCATGGGATAATATGATGAACATTTAAGTCCGGGACCTGCACACAAGGATAGTGAAATTAATCTGATGAAAAATTACTTCTGGAACATTCAAAATTTCAAACACCATTCACGTTTCTTCCCTTTACTTCTCTCCTTCCTATAAGATAACACATCTTCCTATGAATTAAAAAAACAAAATTACTACAAAATTTCTAAAATCCTCAAAACCTTTTCCCTTTCATTTCTGAAAACTCATGCAAGCTTTAAAAAGAAAGGAAAAAATGCTTGATACCTCCTACAAAACCCTTCCTGTGGCTCACCTTCTAGCTTCATCTCCACCCATCCTCCTATCACCCAGACTTCCACCTTGCACACCCTTGGACTGCCAACGCCACCCGTAGCCCGCACAGACCGCCTGCCCTTTCCCACAAACCCAGTTTTTCTGTAATGTGAGATGTATCATGCCTATTGATTTTACAATAATAGGATAAGATAGAAAATCAACTAATGGATAAGCTAAATGCTCTACAACTTTCCAAACGACTATATAGAAGGAAATATGTCCTGCATTTAAAGAGAGCTATACAAAGAGAACTAAAGCTTTACTCATAAGGTAGGCTAAGTGAATTTATTTATTTACTCCATTTAGGGAATACACAATTTATGTTTTCATATTCAATACCAAAAAGAACATAGGTTATCCAATATCTCAATGTAATAGCTTGTCTTATATATTCATTCTTCCTGCGTTAGCACGAAAATACATTCACCTACTAATAATGCCATGCCAAACAATTTTTTTCCATGATGGCACTTTGTGATGGGTACACAATTTTCCGAAGCATCTTTAAAAGAAATTTAGCATAGTCCGATTACAAGAAATCATTTCTACCGCTATTATTATAAAGAGCATGGTGTTTACATCAAATGTATCGTTCTTTATTTCAATAAACGTAAATGGGTTTGAGTGACCATTTCACGTTCTTTATTTCAATGAACTGTCAATTAAATCTTAAAATAATAAACAGACAAGTAGAACACTGGATGTTTATCCAAGTATGAAGATTGATTTCAATATCCAAAGTGATATAAACATAAACAATTAAAATGAAGCTACTAAATTGCTTTGGAATAAAAGATAATTGTATTCTTTGATTTTTTATTTTTTATTTTGAGTATAAATGAAGTTAAGAACCAAAATAACTAAGAACGATCTAAATTGATAAGGATTAACTTCTCACCGTAGGGTAGGTCCACTATGCATGAGATTGCCACCAAGGTTTTAAAGTAGAAGTGGTATCCCCAGGCAATTTCCCAGCTCTTCGCTTCCTTAAAATTTCTTCACTAATATCGACAAGTTTTTCCTTATAACCCTATATATGACACATGTATATACATAAGCTCTTAGCAACTGCGTGGGTTAATCATACGATACAATCACTTGAAATTTTGCTGTAAAGAACAACCCAAAATAATACATGACATATTTTGGGTTACATGTAGCAAATCGCTCCCACAAATATACACATTTTTAGTTATATATAGGTGATCCATCCCATGAAAAAAACACATACACACAAGAACGCGCAAGCGTGTGCGTACACACAAAATAAACTCACGACATGTATGTATCACACATGAGAAATTTATTATTTTTGGACTTTGAGTTCATTCCGCAAATGGTTTTGAAGCTTTCTCATATGAATCAAATAATATTATACAACTTTTATTTACTGTGCTTGCTATTATAGTCTTTTTTTTTAATACAAAATATTCCAGGTTATTAGAAAACTCATAAAAAAACACTACGACTGCTGAAAGCAACCAAATCTAAGATTCAAGGCATAACATAAGTCCCGGACACAAACCAGAAGTCTAGAAAGCCTCGTAACGTTGAACGCATTAATGATAAATATTTATGCATGGAAAGCCGGTGCTTCAGACAAAATAACAGACAACAAATTAAGATTTAAAATCTACTACCATTGTATCCCCAGAGTCCAGAGGAGCCATATCCTCCGCCACCTAAGTAAGACTGAGACGGTGGTGGGTACAATGGACTTGGTGGCCCTAGATGCGAATATGATGATGACCTCAGTTTTGTATCCAAGCTTGGATAACCGCTTAGCATGGACCCTTTGTGCCCGTCTATATATTCATGAATGAGATCATGGACAATCTGAACTTGTGATGAAGTGCCCCAACTCCAATTATGTTCTCTGCATAAGTCAGTGGTATCTGCATTGTTTGTGTCATCTGAGTAACCAAAGAACTAATACTGCTGCGTCCTAAGCCTGTAGAGGGAGGACCAGAAAGAGGAGGTTCAGATCGATACAGTGATGAATAACTGGACCTACGGGTTTGTGTATCCAATGGAAGTTCTTGTTCCAACAGTGAAGACTTGTGTCTCAATGGGAAAAAATAATCACTGACATAGTGTTGAGCTGTTTGCGTTGATGACTGAGATTTATCAACCCAAGGAGCTTTATCGTTCAACTCCCAAGGTGCTTTAGCATCAGTCCAAGGAGCCTGCTACATGTTAAAGTCAAAGACTTGTTTCCCCTGATTAAAAACATCACATTACCAAACCAACCATCCTATGACACTGGATCTTTATACTAGCGATTCAATTAGGAACATTCCATTTCAAAATTATGAGCAAAAGTGGAGCAAGGTAACTTAATACTTCAGTAATATAATATCTTGGAAACAACTAATTAGAACATATAGCATGAATAGAGGTTTCAACTCAGATCTAGAAACCAAACAAAAAGACATAAGCCACATAACCCTAACGAAAATGTACAAAAAGAAATTCACAATATTAAAAAGAATTAGGAATGGAACAACGAAAACTATGAGATCGAGATGTTTCCCCATCTAAATAAAATTTCATACATTTATTTTGTTGATTCCCAGCAACCCCAAATGCATCGACTTTGTCGCATATAAGATGGAGATATTATCACAACCCCAAAGTCCTGCGAGCGAGAGGAGCGAGTTTGTGTTCCAGCTGAGAGGAGGCGGAACGATTGAGATTGGGGGAAAGCGACCGAGAATCGGTACGGGGTTGTATTTGGGCATGTTTATTTTTAGGCGATTTGGATTTGGATTTCGATCTGAGGAGCAAAGGTATATTTTGGGAACGCCTTTTTTTAAGTTCGTACTGTGAATAGTAACGGGCTGTATTTGAACGTGAAATAGTTGGAATATAGTGGGAACGATGGTGTGAAATTTTTTCTTTAATATTGGAACGGCCGAAAGCCATTCCAAAATTACCACGGGCAGAAACCGTGTCAATTCGTTTTGCCATGGCCCAAAGCCGTTCTAAAATTGCCACGGCTTGAAGCCGTGGCAATTCTTCCGCATTTGGGCGTGGCAAAACTAGCAATATGGTGTTGTGTAACACAAAATCTTAAAATAAGTTACATAAAATACCATATTCATAATTTAATACATTAGAAAATTTCAGATACATAACTGCTTAGTATATAAGCAAATGATGGAAATGTAATAACTGAATCACTAAAGACAACAGTAGAAGATTGATAATAAGCTGAGTCTCCAATAGGTCTTCAGCTCAAAAGATGAATCGCCAAAGCTGCACTACTCAGTCTGACTCGAGCATCAAGTAAAATAATAAAACATTTGAGTCAGAATTAACATTCTCAATAGTAAATCGACTCAAATGAAATGCATAAGTAACTTAAAGAATGCTTGGAATTTCATTCTATAAGGATCTGCTAAACTAAATATTATATAATACAATACACTATTATAATAGTGCCTATGGTAAGTATACTACTGAAAATTGCGTAAGCAAGATTACCATTATTACTCTTATACCGTTTATAAACATTATCGTAAACATTGCAAATAAAACATCAGTTAAACGATCGGTGGAGAGGGATGCGCTGCTATACGACAACGTTAAAACAAAATCGTAGGGGCTTGATCAGGATAATATGAAAAGGCACACAAGGCAATATCCTAGGTAGGATCCTACCAATTTGCACGTCCAGACCGGTGGTAACGCATAGCCGCAATTGCCGCCCATCTCGAACAACACTCCCAAAATCAAAGGGCCCAAATCAAATCAATGTAATAAATATAGTATCGAAGAAGTGTATTCGATAAGCGGTGTTACCTCTATTAGTCACAGTATAACTCCTTTTTAGTCATTCTTACTATAGTGCGTAACTCGTGCGTTACACATGATAATATTATTAAAAATAGTATTTATTATTTTAATGTTAAAATGAGAACTTTGTTATGCAGTACATGATAAATTTTGATGTGAGATACGTAAACTATTAATTAAAATTGTTATTATTATTACTTGTGTGTAATTTGTGTTTTATAGCTTACACAAACAATATGTACACGTGTATATTTGATAATTCTTTTAATCATTTTTGTTAATATAGATATACATGTTGAAATTGATGTATGTTGGTAATTTATTCGATGAATTAACAAATATTATTTAATAAAATTTGGTTAAGTAAGTTAAATGTAAAATTACGAAGTTAGTTTAATTGTATGGCATAGTAGGAAAATTGAAAAGAAATCTGCAAAAAAATGTATAAACTTATTTTGGGGTTGTTGATATTCAAAAAGAATTTTATGATATAATATATGGTAACTATTGATAAAAATGAATCATAACTAATTTACAAATTAAACTTGTCAGTATTGTTGATATGCATAGTTAACGTTATGTGATTTATAAATCTTTATAGTTGCATGAATTTTTTTTAATAAGAGTATACGTAGTAAAATTGGCATATATTTTTAAGAACTATTAAAAAAATGAACTAAATACTCTCTAAGTTTATTTAGATGATTAGAATTTAAAATCTCATGGGTAGTTTAAACATATGGATTGAAATCAAGGTTCGAGAACTCGGTTTCGATATCGGTTTCGGTGTTTTGAAATTTTCTTAATTTCGGTCAATTTCGGAAATTTCGACGGTTTCAGATTTATTTTGGTTTTGGTCTTGATTTCGATTATTGATATTTTTTTAATGGAATGAACCGAATTAAATTTGATTAAACTAAAATAAACTTGATTAAATATGTGATTTGTATTTAAGTAATTTAAATGGCCAAGCTCCTATCCATTGTTTCAAATCTCGCAAATGTCGTCTGAGATCTCCTCCGAGATCTCATTTTGGGCTCCTTCTGAAATGAAACAGCAAATATCACTCTAAATCTCCTTTTGAATATATTGCCCGAGATATTGCAATATCGAACGATATATCGATCGAGATGAAATACCCGAATATCGTCCGAGATCTTAGTTTTTTTGGTTAAAATTTAAATTTGTGCCTGAATTAGAACTATAATTAAAAAATTCAAATTAGCCACATCAATCTTTTGTTATTTTACATTTTGCATGTTAAATGACTATATTGTATGTTCGTATATGTTTTACAATGCTTATGATTTTCATATTCGTCTTTTTATATACATTTTACTTATGAAATTATGTATATTATGGTCTATTTATGCTAATTTTTTTAATGTTCGGATCCTTTTAATGTTTCCTGTCTAACAATATTCTTGTTTTATGCATATTACGATTTAGAGTATGAATGATCATTCGCAAAATAGAATAATAAAGTTATTTTGCATTTTAACTTTAAATTACTATGTTTTTGATAGCATTCATAAAAATCATTTTGTTAAAATATCATATTTAACATATCATGTACCCCGAGATTGTTTCGATATGAATTTTCAGACCCGAGATGTAAGTCCGAGACGAACTCCTGAGTTAGACTCATCTCATCCGAGATCTCCCCTAATACGAGACCGAGTCTATAAAATCCTCGAGACGAAACGCGACTGATATCCAAGATTTAAAACCTTGCTCCTATCTGAATTACACAAAACCCTAACTAACTGGAACACTAATTAGAAGCTTATTGAGTCCAACTTGAGTTTTTCAACTAAAAGAGAAAATGAAGTACAACAGCCCAAACAGCCCATCTGCTATGTTCCTCCTATATTCATTAGGGTTCACGAAAGGACAGAAGCCGACTTCTTTCAGCACATGGCAGAACGCAACAAAAAAATTCGATAGTAAAAATCATCTCGAATTCAAGATTAGGGCAAAGGTGAGTAACCGTGTATATGATCTGCGGCTTTTTTTCTTTCTTCGATTCTTCCTTTTTTCCTTTCTCGAATTTTTTTTGGTTCTCTCTTTGCTGTTCTGAAACCGAATCTTTAGCTCGGTTTCGGACCGACCATCGCCGGTACCGATCGTGTACAACCAGAATTCCGGTGTGTCGGGCGATATCTTGAACGATGATTGAAATATAAAATATCACGAAAGAATTGAGTAGGTTTAGTAAATAATTGTAGGAATGTTGAAATGGAGGTATTTAAAGTGAAGATTATTTTGTTCAATTTATGGTAAATTTACGGAGATAAATGCATATATATTTTTATGAGGCCGGCTATTAGGACACAAAATTAAACACAAATAGGGAGACATAGAATCTTGACAATTGATCTTTTTGTCTTTATGTGCAAGGTGGAAATCGGGGACAATCCAATTGTGTAGATTACCTATATCACCAATTATGTCTATTTTTTGTATTTAAATAAACTTTTTTTTTATTGTTTACATATATTATTCAAACAGTGTTACTAATTAACTTTATATTTGAAAGAAAAATATTGTCATTTTTGTTGATATGAACATGATGTACATTTTAAAACGTCACACTTAGCGTTAATTAGAAGAATTAACAATAATTTAATTATTGAATTTATTTGTTAAATTCAAATTCACATAATTAATTTAAACATATAAACTTAAATGTACAATGTTAAGTGATATTATACAGTGTTTTGTAAATAACTAAATAAATTTTAAAATGTAGGCGTTTGATATTACAATGCAATACATGGTAACTATATTGATGTAAATGAGTTCAAGTTTGAACTTGTGATAGTTATTTATTTGTATAATTTATGTTATTTGATTGAAGCATTTATATATTTGATACTTTTTCATTTTTATTAATATGAATATAGTTAATCTTGATATGATTTATTAGGCAAACCAATGAATAATAGTTTGTTAAAGTTATTTAAATAGTTTTAATATTATGTAATTAATTGTAAAATGCAGTACTAGATGTAAAATATTAGAAAGGAACTGAAAGAAACTTAAATGATTATAGAAAATTTGAAGTGTAGGTATTTGGAGCCAAAAATCATAATTTTGTCATTTTAAGTATTTGAAAGAAATATTAGTTAATTAAATTTATTTAAATTACTTAAATTTTGGATTTTGTAACTAATTTAAATATGTGGACTTAAATATAAAATGATAGAAGTTAACTGTTGATAAATAATTGTGTAAATTTCAAAATGTCCATATCAAAATGTATAATGTTATACCTATTCGAAAACACTTCAATTTCTATACAAAATTTTCTGCGTCGTTCCTACGACAAAATGCGGGTCGTAGAGAAGACGTAAGAAATAAGTAGGAAGAGGTAATGGCGTAGGAAAGTCATAGATAATTTTCTATGCCTTTCCTACGCCTACGGTAATATGCAGAAAATTTACCACGTCAAAATTATTGGCGTAGCGAAGATGTAGATAATCTCTTACGCCATTTCTACGTCTACGTTATTTTTCTATAAAACCAGATTGGCGTAGTTATGGCGTAACAAAGTGTTTACGCCAATTCTACACAAACAAAGTTAAAGTTAATTAATGGACTCTAATTTATTATAAACTGTATAATTACTTTAATTATATGGCCCAAATATTTGGTAAGAAACCAACGAAGCCTATCCCTCCAAAATATTTCTTTCTCACGCATAGCCTATGACTGTATTTGTCCTATTTCGTACGAAATCGATCTCAACATCGCCGCATCCTCTCCTTTACATCGCCGCCTCCTCTATTGATCTCCGTATTTGCCGAAATATTTGGTACGATTTAAATATTTGCCTAGAAGAAATTGGTTCTCGATGAAAAGGCAAAAATGGTCCCGATCTTAGCAAAACAATTGCGTTATTCACTTTCTGTGGCGATCTTAGTAAGACAAGTGAGTTACACGAGTGACGTTGACCTGAGGACTCAGACACAAGGAACGACTAAAAGCTGAATCAGAGTCCAAAAGGAAGAAAAGATTATCCAAAGAAATTGATAGGTAACTTATGCGCGTTCTCTTTGTACAATTAACCATAAAGCTGATCAAATGAACTGTACTTTGCAGTTCGAAAGACATAATGAAAGAAATCAAAGAAGAAGATGAAGAAAAACAAAATAGGCATTTAAGATGCATAATAGTTAAGAAAGAAAGACTAAAAGCTTGCCCGCCTCGATTGGGAAAACGCAAGTAAATTTTCTACCATGTTTTAATTGCTAATATTTCCCTTCTTTTAACTTATCATTTACTGGTCTCTACAGTGCTTGATAAATAATCTAAACGGTATACAACTACATAGTTATTCTTCTGACTTTTTAAGCATGATAAATAAGTTAAGCATATGTAATTACATAATTATTCTTATGATTTGTTAAGGTTTATATGCGGGTGTTTTAAGTTAAACAGTATATTACTTAATTAAAAGGTAATGTATTATATGAATATGATTATCACAGTCATTTTTGTATATGTACATCGCCACTGTAATATCATAATATGGGATGCTTTTTCTGAAACTGAAGTGATATTAATTTTCTTTTTTGAGTAGACAATCCTCTTCAACAAAATTGATATAGAATGCTTTTTTGGAAGTTGAAATATAAAAAATATGAGAAAAATATCAATGTTTATGTTATTTATGAGGTGTGTTTGTTTATTGTAGATTTAAATCGGCACTTGTGTAGGTTCTATTAACTGAGAAAATTACTGGTTCTCTTCAGAAATTAGAGGGTTGTCCAACTCTCATAAGGCATCAATAAAAGATTTTTGAGAAGCGCGGGCTAATAGTACCAAAGGCTTAATTAAGTAAATCACTTTCAAGAAACCTGTCATATTATTATAGGTTTGTATGTCGTGTGGACTTGAACATTATTTGATGCATTTACTGCTAATAGTCCGAATTTCGTTTTAATCTATTCCTCTTGGTTAGGGTGTTTTTGGAACTGCACTTAATAGAATATAGATGAATGTCATAGTATAATTCAACTAAAATGCTTGAATCAACAAAAATTAACCTGTATTTTTGTGGGGACACCGTTCTCAGTTATTACATACACAGGCGGAAAATGAAGACAATAATGAGGATGAAAGAAGCGAGGTACAATGGTTTCGTTAAGTTCTTATGGCATTCTAAACTAGGAACTTGTTTTTTCACTTTTGAGATTTATCGTGTGGGTATTTTCTAACTTGCATTTACTGGCGCTGGAGATTGCTCTTAGTAGCTAGTGGATAAGTTGAGGTGGTGAACATCAAACAAATTTGAATACCTCCTTGAACGCAATGGTTCAGGTAACTGTACAAAAATAAAGGGGAAGATCGGTGAAGAACAATTTATTAATGAGGAAAATAAGAAAATTCAATCTTTTGCAGGGCCACGCGAACAGTTCTATAAAATATAAAACAGTCGACTTCTTGCTACATTCAGTAGTGTTGGTATGCTTTGATTTATTTTAATATCACTGTCTTGCTAATAATTTCAAAATTTTTGGTTACTGAAATTTTGCACCTAGTTTTAAACATGATCATTTAAGACAAGAATTTATTCTAGGAGTTTGTTTTTGAATTTATCTTTTCTTCTGGGTTAAATTCTTTATTCTATTGAAAGACATTGTAACAACCCGCGTTCGGACGGATCGGATTTTTTTCAAAAACCAATCCATCGAAACCCGTGTTGTTTTGCTCTGGTATCCTGCAGAAAAGACAGAGACATAAAACATGTCAAAGTTCGGAAAACATCTCACAGCGGAAGGAACAAAATATAATATAATTAAAACATAGCTTTACATTAATAACAATACTGCTAAACCAGTATCCAAAGCTATACAGTCTCCGTCATGAACCTACCATGCGAATGTTATGAGGAGGGGGTCAAAACATAAGTTCTGTGTGAATGAATTTAAACTACACCTCTTGAATAATCCTACATATACCGTTCAATTACATTTTCTCATTTATTAGGTTATCTGTGTTATTAGCACTCAAGGCTTTCACTCCCACGTCGCATACATCTACCCCATAGTAGATTAACCTAATATAATGTATATGTAGCTATCCCCAACCTGGCTCTGATACCACGTGTGACGGCCCGCCCCGCACCAGCCTGCATTTCCTCCAAAAGTGCGCTGTACACATGCCCGACTAGCACAAGACGGTCGTCATAAGAAAGGAAAGGAGGGAATGAACTAATCAAAGAACCTGTAGAATGTCTCACAGCGCATGGAATAAAATATAATAATAACATACTTGACATAAAACAGGCAAGACAGTGCATAAGCTGATAACTAATAATCAGTGTCAGCATCAGAGCAGCGGAAATCCAAATACAGCTTATTACAACTTTCCAAATTTACTGTCTCTAACTTAGCTGCCGTTCTGGTCGATTTGACTGGTATAAACCTTGCGCTTTTAGTCAATCGATCCACAATCACCCAAATGCTATCATGTCCCGATCTAGTCCTTGGTAACCCATCGATGAAATCCATCGAGACTTGCTCCCATTTCCATTCGGGAATTTCTAAGGGTTGTAACAACCCACTAGGCTTCTTTTGCTCGGCTTTAACTAGCTGGCAATTCATGCACTTGGATATAAACTTCCCAACGTCTCTTTTCATTCCTTCCCAGTAGTAAGTCTGTTTCATGTCTCTATACATCTTATTACCACCGGGGTGTATAGTCAGCTTTGAGTGATGACATTCTCTAAGCACTTCATCCCTCAATCCATTGACATTGGGTACAACAAGCTTTCCATCCTTTCTAAGCCATCTATCTCGATCAAACCCATACTTGTTCATCTCCTCATCGATACCCATCTCTAACTTGGAGATTATTTCCAATAGGTTAGGATCGTCCCTCTGACTAGAGCCGATCCGCTCAATCAAAGTGGGTCTGATCGTCAAACTTGCTAACATTTCTGGATCCAATTCGCACTTTGGTCTGAAATTAAACCCCGCGATAAACTCCAGTTGCTTCCATTCAAGGAACATAGCCCCTAAGCTGGCATGTCTTCTACTCAATGCATCAGCCACCGCATTGCCCTTTCCTGGTGTGTATGCGATGTCAAAATCATAGGAAGCTAAGAACTCTAACCATCTCTGCTGACGGAGATTCAGATCTTTCTGAGAGAAGAGATACTTTAACGACTTATGATCTGTAAACAGCTCAAATCTTTCTCCCAAGAGATAGTGCCTCCACATCTTTAACGCGAACACGATTGCTGCCAATTCTAAATCATGGGTAGGGTATCTTCTCTCGTGCGGTTTCAATTGCCGACTTGCGTAAGCTACAACCCTACCGCCTTGCATCAATACAGCACCCAGTCCGGTACCACAGGCATCCGTGTATACCGTCATCTCTTCATCCCCCTTAGGAATGACTAACACTGGTGCGCTTGTCAATTTGTCCTTTAGACTTTTGAATGCATTCTCGCACCTTTCATCCCAGACAAAAGCTTGATTTTTCTTGGTCAACTGGGTCAATGGTGCTGCTATCTTGGAGAAACCTTGGATAAACTTACGATAATATCCCGCTAGCCCCAAGAAACTTCTTACATCTGTTGCATTCTTGGGCGTAGGCCAATCCTGTACCGTAGCCACCTTTGCCGGGTCCACGGCAATACCATTCTCTGATACAACATGGCCCAAGAACCTCACTTCCCTCTTCCAAAAGTGACACTTAGAAAACTTTGCTTTCAATTGGTGTTTTCTCAACACCTCCATCACTATTCTTAAATGTCCCTTGTGTTCTTCCTCTGTCCTTGAGTACACCAAAATATCATCAACGAACACAAGGACAAACTTATTCAACTGATCTCTGAATACCCTATTCATAAGATCCACAAAATATGCTGGGGCATTGGTCAACCCGAATGGCATGACCAACCACTCATAAAACCCAGACGGCGTCCGAAATGCCGTTTTAGCTATACTCTCAGCTTCCACTCTAAGCTGATGAAAACCTGTCGCGAGATCCAACTGAGAAAATACTCTCGCGCCACTCAACTGATCAAACAAATCATCTATCCGCGGTAGAGGATACTTGTTCTTCCTCGTCACTTTATTCAACTCGCGGTAGTCTACACACAAACGAAGGGAACCATCCGCCTTGGTAGCAAACACAACTGGTGCTCCCCATTCAGAAACACTCCTTCTGATAAATCCCTTCTTCAAAAGATTGCTGACTTGCACCTCGAGCTCTCGCTGCTCCCTTGGTGCCATACGACGAAGTGGCATCACTATAGGTCTGGCATCTTTTACCAAATCAATACGGAACTCAATCTCTCGGTGTGGTGGAAGTTCGGTCACTTCTTCGAAAACATCCGGATACTGGCCAACCACGGGCAAACCTGACAACTCACTATGCGGAATGTCGAGGGAGTTTAGAAAACTAGCCAATACCCCCTTACTGGGTAGACCACCAAACACTATCCTCCGCCCATCATCCGCTCTAGCTGTCACCAACAAGCCCTCACAGTCTACCACCACCCCGTATCTTTGGAGCCAATCTACTCCCAAAATAATGCCAAACCCAGTAAAGCCCAAAACAAAGCAATCACAAACAAACATGCATCCATGACTCGATAAGACCACATCACGACAAATCATGCTAAGGCTAGTCGAACCACCAATCGGGTTCGTCACTGCTAAAGGTCCATCGACAATCTCGGGCTCCAATCCCAACCTATCTACCAGGTCACTAGATATGAAAGAACTGGAAGCTCCGGTATCAAACAAAACTCTAACAGGAACATCATAAACAGAAAGCATACCTTGAATAACGACATTCTTTCCCTTCTCCGCCGCTGTCGGGGCATTCGACGAAGAAGGAATAACATTAAGGGCGTATGCTTTCACCATTTGCTTTTCCTTAGGGGGCTGTGGACACTTGTCCTTGTGATGTCCCATCTGGCCACAGTTGAAGCACTTCCTATCTGCTGGCTTGGCCCGACAATTACTAGCATAATGACCCTTCTTACCACAGCTGAAGCACTCAACATCTTGCTTATTCTTTTTCTTCTGGCCATCCTTAGCTTGGTTCTGCTTTCTCTTATTCTGGGAACCACCCTTGCCTCCACCACTTGCTTGTGGCTTTGGCTCATCTGCAGATGCAACCTCAGTCTTCGGCTTAGGGTAGAGACTTTCTGATCTTAATGCTTTCCCTACAATCGACTCAAACGACTCATCGATGTGGTTAATAAGTTTTTCCCCCAAGTACTGATCCAAACCAGTTATGAATTTCTCATTCTTTTTCTCGGCAGTATCAATAAGAGATAACCCATATTTTGACAAAGTGTCAAATTCAGCAATATACTCCGAGACAGCTCTGCCATTCTGCTTGAGCTCCAAGAATTTCTTAAACAGCATTGACTTCTGAGCAGCCGGAATGAACTTCTCACTAAAACGAGCCTTAAACTGTTCCCAAGTAATCTGATCTTCGGGAGTAGCTGCCTTTATAGCATTCCACCAATTCATTGCCCGCCCTTGCAGCTGGCGGGACGCTAGCTTTCTTTTCATCGCATCCTCGATACCCAAATCCTCGAAGATACGTTCGCAACTATCCAACCAATCTTGAACGTCCGTGGCCGACTCCGTTCTGTGAAACGGCTTCCCACCAAGGCTAGTATAATCCTTATTCAGCTTGGCGAAGTCGACTCTTGGCGCCTGCACTATTGGACCACCACCATTTCCACCATTGGGAGCTGCCCTCTGTACATCTCTAAGCATCTCTCTCATGAGGTCAGTAAACATCGTCCTCATGTCAGCAGCATTCCCATTATTGGCTCCCCTACCGGTACCTCTAACATATCGGCTCATCGTCAATCTGAAAAAGGAAATGATTAACGACTCCATAATGGTGTTAGTGCAGTACGACTTCATCCTTATACTACTAATAGTATATATATAGCTTTTAAAAACCAAAGTAATCACAAATACGCTCTCTCATATACGTATCTTATCTCTCCCTGATAACTTCCCTAGGTTAACTACGCAACCTAGAGCTCTGATACCACGTGTGACGGCCCGCCCCGCACCAGCCTGCATTTCCTCCAAAAGTGCGCTGTACACATGCCCGACTAGCACAAGACGGTCGTCATAAGAAAGGAAAGGAGGGAATGAACTAATCAAAGAACCTGTAGAATGTTTCACAGCGCATGGAATAAAATATAATAATAACATACTTGACATAAAACAGGCAAGACAGTGCATAAGCTGATAACTAATAATCAATGTCAACATCAGAGCAGCGGAAATCCAAATACAGCTTATTACAACTTTCCAAATTTACTGTCTCTAACAAAAGAAAGCTAAAGTAGAAGATACGCCACCAATGCCCAAGCAGTGATCTTCAACAATACAGGGAGAATATTATATATATATATATATTTTACGTGGAAGCCTCCTTCTCGTCTCCGGATCATCTACCCGTGCATCACCAGCTAACCTGTCTCTAGTCTGCTCGTGTGAGCACCCAGAGTAATAAGAAGAGACATAAAACTTTGGGTCAGACATAAAGCCTGGTATGAGCGATAAGCATCTAAACAGAATAATAACAGGTATACTAAACCATACCTGAACCTGGACCTGCAACCAAAGAGTTAGTACCACATACCGTACAATGCTCTAAGGTGCCATAATGAATAGTGTAAGAATACAGGGGTGGGGTGGTGTGTATGTCAAACAATCAAGCATAGCAACCATCCTCACGTCTCTCACTCAGTGCGTAAAGTATACGATATCTACCACTTTGGAACACTAGACAAACTGAGGTAACGACGAATCCCGACTTGTAGAAACCCTGCTGTGACCAAGCCAAACACTTGGAGTCATGACCAAACATTTCAATGACCCACTTCATTGGTCGTAGCCCTTGGTTCTACCGATGCCATAATGGCCCTGAATCCGCCTTCGTACCTCCTACCATAGTGGTCCAAAGCTATAGACGTCGATAACTCCTTGACACGCGTCCCGCAGCAAAGCCCAACCATGAAGCGAACTCGTTGATTCCCATCTGAATCTTAAGCTCTAACTTCTCATTTGGACTTCCTTTGCATCTCGGGTTTGATCGAATTGGAGTGGGTCTTCAGAAGAGTTGTCGCGCAGCAGCAGCTCTAGGATTCTGTTCGGTTCGGTAGTCATCACCTTCATCGGGTCGGGTCGGTAGTCCACTTCGGGTCGGGTCGGTGTCTTCCTCCGGGTCGGGTCGGTTCAGTGATTCTCCCCCTTCAGATATCGGTTCGCTTCGGGTGTCTCTGCTTGAGTTCGGTTCGGAGGTAGTTCATCCGATCTGATTCCTTCTGTTTGACTTGTTTACCTGCTCCGATCCGTCCTGTTCCCTTTCTCCGATCCGATCTGCTCTATTGCTCCGATCCGATCTTCTGTCCAACTCCAACTCTAAGCAATGGCCTTCCTTCCTGCCAAGCTCCTTCCAGTGACAAGTCCCAATCCAGTTCGGATTCCCTTGGCCAGTTCACTAGTCCGATCCGACCCCTGCTCCGATCCGAACCGGTTCGGGACCTGCACATTTCTGCAACTATCCAGCGAGCTTTCTACGCCATTCGACGACGTTTTCAACCAATTTAACTATTCTAATCAATCATAAAACATACCATAGAGTCATAGCAATATGTAAGCGCAACCCCAAACATCAAACAACAATCCAAATGAATCAAAATAAATCAAAAGTGGCTAAAACCTCACATTTTCCTATAATCCTTCTTAATCATGTTTAAGCACATACTTAGTAAAACTTAATCAAATCGTCTAAATTTTCTAACAGAGGCATGAAATATTATTTAAGAATTTCTAAACATTTTTCCAGAATTTATTAGTGTATAAATTCGCTAATCTTCACTAATTACCCTTAATTAACTGTAATTAGTGTCAAAACGATGCTATCACTCACCTTTGCCACAACTAGAACCCCAAAACTGAAATATTCTCTGATTTGGCGTTGTTCCCAATCTTATACAGCAGCTCCAACCTTGCTTTGGTGCTTTTTCTTCTTAATTTGATGTTTGCTAAGCCTAATCTTCAATTAGAAAGTGATTTTTGGGTGTTTTAGAGAGATTTAGAGAGTGGAGGCCATGGCTGGGTCAAGAGGAATGAAAGTGGCGGCTGGAAAATGTCTAAAGAAATGTTTTCTAACCCTAATCAGCCCCTATATACCCCTAAACCCGAAATCCCCCTCTGGGCCTAGCTGCTAATCACCCGGTTAAGCCCAATTAAGCTGTTTTTCACCATCTGAAACTTGTTTCAGCCATATCTCCCAAACGGTAAGTCCGTTTGGTTAATGTGACCACTCTACGGAAAGAGAAACCATCATCCAGAGCCAATGGAAGTGGTTTCAGGTCAAAATTCCTTTCCAGTCAAAAGTTATGGCCAAAACAGTGCCAACTAGGGGTAAAATGGTCATTTAAAAATCGGGAAAAATCATGAACATGGGAAATGACCCCCATAGTCGTCCCCCAAAGTTACATGACCATACGACTTCGTATGTGAAAGAAATAAATATTCTACGATCCTATGATGTGTAGAATGCGGGTCGTTACACCCACTCGCACGGTCTCCTCCATATCGCCACAGTAATATGCGATGTCCCTCATCCTATGCCATAGTAACGTACAATGCTACATCCGCATAGAACCACTATCGTTGTGCTACGTAAGCGTACTGACTGCTATCCTCGAACTATTCGATCGAATTTGGTTCCATCATCGAATAATGCCCTCTAGTCTACGATACACCACCCAAAGTAGACATGGTTGTACCTAGACTTTCCCATGTACGTATCATCAATCGTACTCGATGTTTCTACTACACATAACCTCTACTTGTGTACCCGAGTTCCGTGGCAGGGTGTAACGACCCGTATTCTACGCATCGAAGGATCGTCGAATATTTATTTCTTTCTCATGCGAAGTCGTATGGTCATGTAACTTTGGAAGACGACTATTGGGGTCATTTTCCATGTTCATGATTTTTGCCGATTTTTAAATGACCGTTTTGCCCTAGCTGATCTTGTTTCGGCCATAACTTTTGATTGGAAATGAGTTTTGACATGAAACCACTTCCATTAGATCCGGATGATGGTTTACATTTCCGTAGAGTGGTCATATGTGAAAAACGGACTTACCGTTTGGGATATATGGCTGAATTAAGGTTTAGAAGGTGAAAACAGCTTAACCGGGGCTTAATTGGGTAATTAACAACTAGGCCCAGAGGGGGATTTCGGGATTTGGAGTATTTAAGTGGTTATTACGGTTTAGAGAACACCCTTTTCTCATTTTTCAGCCGCCACTTGTCATCCCTCTCAACTTAGTAATGGCCTCCAACATCTAAAACACCTCTAAACCACTTTCTAATTGAAGATTTAGCTAAATTACATCAAATCAAAGGGAAATAGCCCCAAATCAAGGTCGGAACTGCTGTATAACCTTGGGGGCAGTGCCAAACAGAAGATAATTTCAGATTTGGTATTTTGTTTATGGCTAAGGTGAGTGATTTGCATAGTTTCTCACTAATTATGGTTAATTAAGGGTAATTAGTGTTAATTAGCGAATTTAAACATGATTAAATTCTGGAAAAATATTCATAAATTTCGAAATATTGTTTTAGACCTCTGTTATAAAATTTGGTTAATTTGGTTAAGTTTTACTAATCCTATCATTAGTTTTGCTTAAACACGCTTAAGGGAAAATATGGGGTATTGACTATGTTTGATCCGTTTTAACCTATAAAATTATTGTTTTGGTGTTTGTGGTCAATTCTACAAGTTGCTATGATTGTATGGTATGCTTTGTGATTGTCTAGAAGCGTTAGATTTGTTCAAAACGCCGTCGAATGGCGTAAACAGCTCGCTGGACAAAGTGCAGGAAATATGCAGGAACCGGACCGGATCGAATCGCCCTACCCGACTCCGACCCATTTGTGAACGGGGGCACCGAACCGATCCACTCACCTGGAGAGCTCCACGACCCGAACCGCCATGAGTGGGAGTCCACCAGCCGATCCAAACAAATGAAGGAACTCGACCCGATCCGAATGGGTCCCACGAACTGAAGCTCAGCTCGAACCAAAGGGAGGACGATCCGATCAGGGAGGCGCGTCATGATCCGAACCAGGTGGTTGATCACGATCCGAACTGAATGGGTATCCTCCGATCCGACCCGAAGGGCTTGTCACGAATCGAGATGTTGAACACGAGCAGGGAGGGACCGAACCGAACCGACTTGGGTGGGGAAATCCGACCCGACCCGATGTGGATAATCACAAGCAAGACTACTTCGAGGAGCATGATCCGAAGCATAGTGAAGAGGAGCATAATGCCATTATCGCTAATCTCATTATTACGCCTTCACTGATTGACGAAATCTTTGTTCTTCAGAAGGATGATGAATTTATTCAGAGGATTAGTAAAATTGTTCAGGAAGGCGAACCCTCGAGTTTCCAGATTGATAACAAGGGAGTTCTGAGGTTATTAGGCCGAATTTGTGTTCCGAATATTCCCGAGCTCAGAAGAGAAGTAATGGATGAATGTCAAAAGTCCAAGCTTAGTATTCATCCAGGGGTGAGTAAGATGTATCATGATCTCAAGCGCACATTTTGGTGGAGATCTATTAAAAGAGACATTTCCATATATGTTAGCAGGTGTTCTACTTCTCAACAAGTCAAAAGCGATCAACAGAAACTCGCTGGATTGTTACAACCATTGGAGATTCCAAGTTGGAAGTGGGATCAAATCTCCATGGATTTCATTAGATGGTTTGCCCCGAACCAAGAAAGGCAATGACAATATATGGGTGATCGTAGATCGTTTCACGAAGACTGCCCATTTTATTCCTGTCAGATCGACTAGAACAGCTCAAAGTCTGGCGCAAATTTATTTCAGAGAAATCGTTAGACTACATGGAGTTTCCAATAGTATTGTTAGTGATCTTGATCTGATATTCGCTAGTAAATTCTGGGAAGCATTTCAAGAGGAGCTGGGAACAAAATTAAGTCTGAGCACCACATATCATTCTCAAATAGATGGCCAAACTGAGAGGGTGAATCGTATACTAGAAGACTTGTTGCGGGCATGTATTCTTGATTTTGGCGGATCGTGGGAAGATCATTTGAATTTGGTTGATTTTTCATATAATAACAGTTATCAAGCAAGCTTAAAAATGTCACCATTCGAAGCATTATATGATAGACCATGTAGATCTCCTGCATGTTGGGTAGAATTAGGCGATCGACTAGTATTGGGTCCCGACATGATTCTAGAAGTTTCGGATAAAGTCGATTTCATTAAGAAGCGACTGCAAACAGCTCAGAGCCGACAGAAGAGTTATGCAGATTCGAGAAGAAGAGATTTAGCATTTGCTGTTGGTGATTATATACATTTGAGAGTTTCTCCAATGATAGGAGTAGTCCGATTCGGGAAGACAGAGAAGCTGGTGCCTAGATTTATTGGTCCATTTCCTATACTCGAAAGAATTGGAACTCTTGCTTATAGAGTTCAGTTACCAGACTGGTTGCCAGGAGTACATGATGTATTTCATGTGTCTCAACTTCAAAAGCATGTACATGATCCAGACTAGATCGTGGAGGAAGCCGCGCAACAAGATTTGGATATTACTCCAAGCTTAGTGGTGAGAAGAGAGCCACTGAAAATTATTGGCAAAGAAACCAGAGTTGTGAAAAACAAGAAGATACATTTAGTCAAAGTGCAGTGGAGCGGAGATCCTAGGGACTATACATGGGAGACTGAGGATAGCATTAAACAGGCTTATCCCAAGTGCAGAGTGGACATCTCTGATTAGCTCTTGTGTTGAGGTACATTTACAATATATTCTATTTCCGTTTTGTTTCCTACTTTACTATTGCTTCCTTTTCGGGGACGAAAAGTTTTAAGTGGGGGAGTTTGTAGCAACCTGGAAAATCAGAACCAATTTGAAAATTTATTTTTGGGAAATTTTGTTAGAAAATGTGTCATAATTTAAAAATTCCATTTTTTAAATAATAATAAAGCCCTTAAAAATAGCTGTTTTGCAAACGACCTCCGTTTTCGATGAAACCATCTTTGTTGGATCTGGAATGTCAAATTATTGTTAGATTTAAAATTCCATAATTTTTGGAATTAATACATGAGCGTGGTAAATTAAAACGCGTTTGGTAATTTCTATTGAATGGGTCGACCACTAAAAAGGCCATTTTTCAAATAATCTCCAAATTCGACGAAATTAATTTTGCTAGGACCGTATCGTCAAAACATAGCTAGATTTATTTTTTGGAAATTTTTGGAATCATTATGTGGCCCTGGTAAATTAAAATGTATGTTCAAATTTAATATTGAACGTTATATATTTTAATTTAAAGAAAAACAGGTTGAAACAGTCAAATGGGCTTACGAAACATAGTCCATTATGTCCGAAATGGGGGTATTTAGCTAGGACCGACAGTCGTTGGGTTTGGTTTGGAGTCCATATGGATTAACGGGCCTTTTTGTAATTAAAGAAATAAAAAATTCAATTATAAATACTAGGACCAATAAAAATTAGCCTAACCCTAATTATATTTTCTCGAACCACGCCGCCTCTTCAAAAATGAACGACGAAACTGCTTCGTTCCTTTCTCCCCAATTACTCCCAAATCACTCAACGAAATTCAATGGTTCTTCAGAGGATTTTGTAAAGAACTCCATCTTCAAATCCATACCAACTTCATCCTTTATCATTGTGTATTTTGCTCGCACCCGACGCCCTGAAGTGCCGCCGTGCCTCCATCTTGCCATCGAGTTGGGCCCCACCTCCAGCCGCAGGTGCACCGCTCCTCCCTCTCCTACGTGGCGCCAGCTGATCGACCTCTCGTACACCGCTTTTTGTGATAATCGAAGACCTAGATTTGAACGAAAGCAGCAGGTAACAGCCTGTATAAATTTTAAAGGCTATAACACTTTAAAGCGTTGCTAATTCATTTTTATTGAATAAAAATCATATATTTTTCGTATGTTGTCAGAATCCAGTGAAACAAGAGACATTAGGACCGTGACATCGTACACAACATTCTAGAAGAGACTAAACATATTTGGAGCTCTCTACAAATTACGAAAAAGTAAAACCCAATTTGAGATTTCTAAATTTAAAATAAAACTGATTATGACGGTGATATTAAATTCATTTATACGCTATATAAAATACATATATGCGTTGGATAAAATTGGAATTGATTGATTGTGGTTGCGATGAATTGTTGGATTGAATTGTGTAGTGAAAACAAAATGATCATGTGTAGATTCATGCTTTAAATAAAATGATTGGACAATGAAAATTACATTTTTATTGTATGTTTGATTCATTAAAAAGATTCATGTTTTAAATAAAATGATTGGACAATAAAAATTGCATTTTTATTGTACGTTTGATTCATTAAAAAGATTTATGTTTTAAATAAAATGATTGGACAATAAAAATTACATTTAAATTGTACGTTTGATTCATTAAAAAGATTTATGTTTTAAATAAAATGATTGGACAATAAAAATTACATTTATATTGTACGTTTGATTCATTAAAAAGATTCATGTTTTAAGTAAAATGATTTAACAATAAAAATTACATTTTTATTATATGTAGGAATCACTAAAAGATCCATATTTAAAATAAAATATTTTTGTTAGACAAAAATATATTTTAAATTGTTAATGATAATAAAAGAATCATATGTTACAATATGATTTTGCTCGTTAAAATGTAATTTTTAACATGTTAGTTAAGTTAAAAAGAATCATATGTTAATATATGTTTCGTTGGATAAAAATGTCAACTTCATCATGTTAGTTTAGAATAAAAAGAATTATATGTTAATATATGTTTCATTGGATAAAAATGTCAATTTTATCATGTTAGTTAAGGTAAAAAGAATCATATGTTAATATATGTTTCGTTGGATAAAAATGTCAACTTTATCATGTTAGTTTAAAGTAAAAAGAATTACATGTTAATATATGTTTCGTTGGATAAAAATGTCAACTTTATCATATTAGTTTAGAATAAAAAGAATCATATGTTAATATATGTTTCATTGGATAAAAATGTCAATTTTATCATGTTAGTTTAGAATAAAAAGAATCATATGTTAATATATGTTTCGTTGGATAAAATGTCAACTTTATCATGTTAGTTTAGAATAAAAAGAATCATATGTTAATATATATTTCGTTGGATAAAAATGTCAACTTTATCGTGTTAGTTTAGAATAAAAAAAAATCATACGTTAATATATGTTTCGTTGGATAAAAATGTCAACTTTATTATGTTAGTTTAGAATAAAAAGAAGGTAAATTTTATTCTAATACACAGTTTAAACCAGTTAATCCACCCTATAAAATAAGACATTTGACTTTTAATAACATTTAAAATTTAATTAATTGGTCCACCTAAAAAGTCAAATATTTTTCTTCTTTTATATTCTGCTTCGTATAGTTCTTCTTCCTAAATCCAACATCTAATTACATATTATGGACATGAAGGTGCTGTTAACACTGTAAAGTTCTTTCCAGATGGGAAAAGTTTAGGGACTGGCTCTGATGATGGTACCTATAGGCTGTTTGATATGAGAAGAGGTCATCAACTTCAAGGTTACAGTCAATAGAATAGTCACAATGACAATGATACACACATACTTCGATTGTTTTTTATATTTTTGGAAGCGCATTGCGTACAGGAAGCTGGGACAAGAACCTTAAGATATGGGCATTTGGAGGAGTAAGGAAGGTGATCTGAAAATCAAATCAAGTCTTGTAATTTTATGTTTTATTTGTGTAGAGATTTGCGAACAATATTGTCCAAGGGTTAACGTACAACATCACTGTATCAAGTATCAACAACACATATCTGTTGTGTTCAACTGGTGAACAAATCCAGGTTAGTTAATCTTTTGTGAGTATTTTTTTTACATCGCACTTTTTAAATTGGGATAATATTATCTATTTTGCTGGTAATTCTAGTTTTATTTACTGGAAAAAAATGTCTATATAAACATAGGTAATTATATACACCTGATAAAAAAGAATAAAAATAGTGAGTATATATACCTAGTTCCTTCCATCCAACCAGGTAATGATTCTTTATAGATGCTATTTATGATAGTTGGGCATAAAATAACACGTGGTGTATTTCCTCTTAGGCTTACTAGCAACATCTTACCCACTGATTTTGTAAAAGTGTAGGTATTCGGCTAACCTTAAAGGTGAACTTTCTAGGGCAAAGCTTGAAAAACAAAAGCAAAGGAAGCTATTTTTGAATAAGCAGAAAATCTCGTCTTATGTAAGGCATTTCGTGACGAATTACATGTATGTTAAAGCAAAGATCAATGCCTGAAATTCAAGAATTTCTATAGCATGGCAGGTAGAATTGTGGATTAACAAAAATTCTTAAGTTAATCTAATTGTGGATTAACTTACAAAATATTTGTGGATCAAATTATTAAAGTTAAACGGTGGATTAACTAACGAAAGGCGTGGATGAAAATAAAACTTTCCTAAAAAGAATCATATGTTAATATATGTTTCGTTGGATAAAAATGTCAACTTTATCATGTTAGTTTAGAATAAAAAGAATCAAATGTTAATATATGTTTCGTTGGATACAAAAGTCAACTTTATCATGTTAGTTTAGAATAAAAAAAGTATATATTTCGTTGGATAAAAATGTCAACTTTATCATGTTAGTTAAGTTAAAAAGAATCATATGTTAATATATGTTTCGTTCGATAAAAATGTCAAATTTATCATGTTAATTTACAATAAAAAGAATCATATGTTAATATATGTTTCGTTGGATAAAAATGTCAACTTTATCATGTTAGTTTAGAAGAAAAAGAATCATATGTTAATATATGTTTCGTTGGATTAAAATATCAACTTTATCATGTTAGTTTAGAATAAAAAAATCATATGTTAATATGTGTTTCGCTGGATAAAAAATGAAACGATCGAAACTTCCCCATAAAGGAAAGTACGGATTGAATTGAGAACAAGACAAATCATAACACAAGCAGAAGAACATTTCATTGCTTGTTACAACAATTACATTAGAGTACAGGAATATATCAAAGTACGAATAATTATTACACATTGGAAATACAATATCAGAGATATAAATTACATAGCAGCGGAAAAATAATACATAACACAACTGGAAGGAATACACGGATACAGAGCTTTCTGAATATCGCTTCAGCTGTAAACCAGGATCCAGTGACTATAATATCTGCAAAACCAAAACTACTAGTTGCCCATGTGGAAAATATAGGCACCCAGAGTTTAGGTTAAAACAATAAACTCCAGGTCAGTCATGGGACTGGTGTGAGAACTCAAAACAGTTGTTAAACTTGAATTTAGAGTTAGGCAAATCACGGGACCACGCTGTATAATACGGAACAGGTTTACTCCACATGAACCTTAGTTTAAAATAAAACAACGCAATGCTTTTTGGAAAAATGAAGCTATTATAAGACTCAGGTCCCATCACACAATGAACGCAGTCGAGGATAAAGTTTTCCCTTATAATAGCCAAATATGCTTGATACACGAAATTTCATCTTTTATTATTACTATAAGTGAATAAATCAACTTCAAATATAAGTGTATCAATCATAGGCGGCGTAGTTACCATTATATTATGTCGCCAGATATATATATTTACAACTAAAACCGAATATCGCGTATTGGAAATTGGGTTTCCATCTATGAACCGAGCAAAGGGATTATCCTCACCGAATTTGAGACATACTAGCAAGTGCCTCAGGACTCGGACGCTAGCGAGCACTTGGATCTACATGGCCGATCATCCGTCGATGATTAGTTATACCATAAACTATATGTTAGTCGGTTCTATCGAACCTCTAAAATGGGTCAGTGATGTCGACCACTCGAGAGCCACTAGGGACTCAAATCATATTCGAGGCACCTCGCTTTCCATCAAATAATAAGGGGCTTCCACATAAGTAAACAGTCTGGGCTCCATACCATGGCGTTACTTGTAGCTAGAACTAACATATGTCCATTTCCATGTAGTCACTATCCCGTTTTTTGTTCATACCGGGGTGTAAGGCTCGTGAAGTAACATTACACAAAGCTATGCTAATTAAAGCTGTGCTTTGATCATCAACCACAAGGCTCTGCTTTTTAACAAAAGCCTTGATCATTTGCAACTCGTTATGCCACATTGTCAATCCATAGCATACCCTTGATTTCTGCCAATATATAATCTCTAAGCTCGTACGTATCAGAGAAGGTGTTAAGAAAGAGAACAAATTCTCCGCCACCAAACAAATAAATATTTAGCAGAGACCAACGAATACAGCATAAAGGAATACAACGTCGGACATATCATCCATTTACAAGTCCATTCTGGGTCTAAACAAAACCTGAGGCACCTTATTCCTCGTCTCATATGTCCAATACATGAGAGAGGCCCTCGCATATCCGGTCAATCTCCAAGTACGTTTGAACGATCACCACTTATTACCTTGTCTTGGGTGTACGACCCAATCAAGACATCAGTAATCATCTAAACGATGTGAAGATCTCTGGTCATCAACCACCGTCTTCATCTTCGACTCCTGGTCGTCGTATTAATTATCCAGAATGGGTTAAACCCGGTCTTTCCGAATAATTCACATATTTTATAATCAAGTGCTATAAAATAAATACATCATACGCCTCATTCCAATTCAGAATATTTTTTTAATAACATATTCACATTATTAGCGAAAGGTTCCCATTAATTTTATCAAAAATAAATTCTTTTAAATTTATTATTTAATCTTCCTTTCGATATCGATTTCAAAAGATTTTGTTAACTAGTTGGGATTATCGAACCTTAACGAAGTAATCATTTATTATTTTCCAGTCCCATCCTATTCACCCTTTGGAGCAAAACTGGTAGCACTCAATATCTAAACACCCATTGTGTACTGAGTAAAATAATTACCATTTTTACATTCAAATCTAATTAAAGATTTAACTATCGTTTGGAGTAAAACTGGTGGTACTCCATTCTCGATCATTTCAAGAATTTGATAAATCTAATTATCTCATTTCCACTTCAATCTAATTTATTAAAATTCCAATTTGGTTTTATTATCAAAAATCATTACTTTATGATTGTTCAAATTTAGGAAATTAATCTTTTCTTTAAATGGGTTAAAGAACTAATATCATTTAAAGCACAGTTCACGATAAACCCAAATCATCTTCCATTAACTATGGAATCCTCGCGGAAAACGGATCAATATATAATCGATATACATTTCTGTATCAGACTAATATTATAAATGGAATAGTGGCAAGGCCTTTTAAATTCCATATATAGTAACGGTCTTCATTCATAGAAGCTTATCTCGATTATTATTAAATTGAATTTCATTCAATTCCAATTTATTCTATTAAATTGGAAAACTTTACTTTGGAAAAATTTCCATTTAAATCTTAATAAAAGATTTATAAATTCCATATTATATTTTCACTGTTAATTGGGTTAAAGAACGAATGTTATTAAAAAAACACAGTTCACAATAAACCCAATTCACATTTCATTTTATTCCAATTACTAAATATAATTGGAAACTCTAATAACCTTAATTGAAAGATTTATCCTTTTCACACAGGGTTTAAGAATAGTGTTATTTAAGACACTATCCACGACAAACCCAAAATCCAATTTGTTTTATTAAATTCAAACTAAATATTTATTAATTGGAAAATTTCATTACATCTAAATTTAAAGAAGTATTTTAGTTAATAACTAGTTAATTTTGATAAAAATATATTTTTATCTTTACAAAAATTGGAATTTTTCATCCAAAATCTTTCCAAACCATTAATTATGATTTTACGTAATTTTTTCATATTTTTAATAATTTTATCAAGGCCGAACAGTCGGTTTCCAATAACGGCCGCCGAACTACACCCATAACGACCTTTTTCAAATTTGATTTGGACATAATTTCAAATCCAACCGTTAGATTTCAAACTTCTTATATTCATTGGAAAGCTCTTTTCGATACGAACCCAACGGTTCTGGTTTTAGGAGAATCCGACGGTCGGATCTCCCGTTACACCACTTTGAAGTTAATGATCGAAATTCGTGAACGGTCGCTGCGCGGCGCATTCTATTTAGGCCATTAAATATATATAATATGTATATTTCGTCGATTTCCAATTAAAACATATTTTATAAATCGTTTATAAATTCGTTTTAAAACGATTCCAACTTCATTTTCAATTTTAAATCAAAATTGAATATTCTATATCTTTTTCATATTAAAATGATAATATTTTCAAAATATTAAATTTTGAAATCACTTCTTTTCGATATTCATTATAAAATGAATAACTTGATCAATAAAAAGGGTGTTTAACTACATAACTATTTTTATTGCTCCAAAAATTTTATTCAGCACATGAATATTTTATATGGTTTGTACATCCAATAAAAATGATATTTTTATTTTCCAAATTTTTTATTCAATACATAAATATTTTATATGGTTTATACACTCAATAAAAATGATATTTTTGTTTTAAAATATTTTATTCTCATTCACATTTTAAAGATGACATTCTTAATGTACAAAAATATAATTCAACAAATGATTATTTTATTTTCATTAACATGTTAAAGATGACATTTTTAATGTACAAAAATATAATTCAACAAACTATTATTTTAATTTCATTAACAAGTTAAAGATGACATTTTTAACGTACAAAAATATAATTCAACATGATTATTTTAATTTCATTAACAAGTTAAAGATGACATTTTTAATGTACAAAAATATAATTCAACATGATTATTTTCTTTTCAAAATATGTTAAAGATGTCATTTTTTAATGTATAGAAATATAATTCAACATGATTATTTTCTTTTCAAAATATGTTAAAGATGACATTTTTTTAATGTACAGAAATATAATTCAAGATGATTTTTTTCTTTTCAAAATATGTTAAAGATGACATTTTTAATGTGCAAAAATATAATTTAACAAATGATTATTTTATTTGTTCATACATACAATAAAAATGTGATTTTTATTGTTTCAAACATTTTATTTTAAAATATTCTTTGTTTTAAAAGATTCTTTATTTTGAAAATACTCTTTATTTTAAAATGTCCTTTTATTTCTGAATCGAATGCGACTCAATCAATTACCATATAATTTCAGTTGTGTGAGCATTAAAATAAATAAATAACGCTCATCACAGACTGTCAATCCATCGATTGACATACAATTAAATATTGGGACTAGTGTATGCCAAATATCATCCTAATACCCTTGTGGGGTTTTCAAACAACAACAGGTTATATAAATAAATTATTGGTTAACAAATTTAACCAATTCTAATTTAGATTGCATTATTTTCTATTTAACCAAATTTCACTGTTTAAATTATAAATAAATATTTATAATTTAATTTCAATTACCATATTTATGTTAACATTATTTTTAATATGTTAAACATTTCAACATCACAAACAACACACAATACAGTCAATTTAAATCGTCCATGGTTTGTGGACGAGGAAGGTGATCTAACATGCACTGTATACAATTTATAATGATTAAACTGATAAAAATCTACACTTGCAATTCTATATATTTTTTAGCTGTGAAAATAAATAAATAACTATGCAAAAATTTTGTGAGGAGTTCTCACCTTTGTTTCCACTCCGTCGGTCTTTAACTGGCGGTTTTGGTACCGTTTGGGTTTGAATTTGCTTCAAATTCCAACTTGCTCCAAATTGGACCCGGTTAGTCTTGTTGTGAAGCTCTTGACTTCACGATCGCAACGGATCTGAAATCGTCAGATTTCGATCTTGTATGTGAAAGGTATTGATTACTTAAATAAACAAATAATTAATTCCCTAATTATCTTCTATTTTGAAATTCACGTCGTTCACCACGTTCCAGCACCCAACGCCGCCAACCTGGACCATTGGACCTCCGACCAACCACCTGGGCCCCTTCCCCTTTGTGTCACGTCGCTCCACCTCCAACCGCTCCACCCAGTTCGCCGTCGATGATCGGAAAACCTAAAAGCCCCAATTTGTGTCAAGCTCAAATCCTCCGCCACCACGCCACGTTGCAGTCGCGGACCCCACCCAATAGCTCCATCATGCCACCAGCCACCGTCGACCTTCAGGAACCCTCACCTGAAACACCCTCCACCACCGACAATCAATGGAAATCTAATTCGAGCCTCACCGGAAAACACCTCCCCCCCATTCATCTTGACTTTACCGCTACCACGAGCACTTTCAGATCGAACAACTAAAGACAAAGTTGTTCATCTATCTCTCCTCTACAATTTCTTCAACTGGGTCATCACCTAATTCTTCACGGATTGGCCAAAAAATGACCAATACCGAAACTGATTTTCTGCCTTTGGATTGAGATTCCAACGAATTCGTGCGAGATAGGTTATGGAATTTTTGGGGTAGGTAGAGATCAACATGATCTACAATACCCATAAGTCGTCTGGGTTGATTGTGTATGGATTGAGAGATATAAATTATTTTGTTTCCAAGGGCTTATTTGCAAAATTTAGAGAGAGAGCTGCTGTCAATTTTCGAGGAAGAAGAATAATGAGGGTTTGGAAAGAGGGAAAAGATATTATATAGCAGTGGGTTAGGATTTATTATTTTATTATTAATTTTCTAGTTTAATTATTAATTCGCTAGTTCACTCTCTCTTCGTTCGACAGTTATTGATGCCACAGTCACATACGAACTCCGTTGATGATGAAAATTGGCATGCAGCTATGTCTTGATGATATGGTTCTAACAAAATTGGTTTCATCGAATTTCGAGTCCGTTTGCTCAAAAAATTCTGTTTTTGGCCTCATATGGCTGATCGATTCAAAATTAATTTCTCACGGCCACATACTAGCTCCAAAAATTACAGAAAAATTATTTCTAGCTACATTTTGATGATACGGTCCTAACAAAAGTAATTTCGTCAAATTTGGAGACTATTTGAAAAATGGCCATTTTCCAGTCGATCCAATTCAAATTTAAGTTACCAAACACATTTAAATTTACTACGCTCACATATTAATTCCAAAAATTAAGAAAATCAGAATCTAGCAATAATTTGACATTCTGGATCCAACGAAAGTGGTCTCGTCAAAAACGGAGGTCGTTTGCAAAATATTTATTTTTAAGGGCTATATTTTATAATAAAATATATATAAATACTATAGTGCCTTTTCTGAATTTTAAATTGGACATAACTTTCAATTCCCGCTATGAAATCTGGGTTTTTCACATTCGTTAGAAAGATATTTTCAAATAGATTCAAATATTTCTTGTTTCAGTGAAATCTGATTTATTTTGAATCCTGTACATTCAATTGAAATTTGAAATCGAATTTTCAAACTACCGCGCCATTTACGGCTCGTTTTATAATTAAAATAAATTTATACGTTTTAACTTCGATTAAAATAAAATTTTTGTCATATTATTTAAAATAAATTATTTTAAATATTAAAATCCATTAAAATTGTTAAAATGAAAATTTTAAATTGGTTCCGATTTTCTGGGTTGTTACAATCTCCCCCACTTAAAATCTTTTCGTCCTCGAAAAGGAACGGAGCTGAAAGTTGTTTAACCAAACAAATCAACTTTCGTTCTTCAAATTTTCAATTTTTAAAAGTTTTCTAATTTTTAAAAAATTTGGCTAACACCCTAAATTTTCGAAAAATTTCGCCATAACCTCCTTTGTACGGGTTTATATTTAAAATCGCAACTTGCCTCACAGGGCCCTTATCAATCCAAAAGAAAAAGAAAAAGCCAAGCGGCTAGCCAATCAGCTCATAAAATCATCAAACCCTAATAAATATAATAAATATGTACCTATTTGTCGGCAATACATATTTATTCCTCTTCTTAGCTTCCATGCTATGACCTGTTCATTACATATATATGTACATATATGCAATTTCAATCAAATTTCAATTTAGTTGAATATTTGACTTGATTTGTTAAATTTACCTTTCATTTTCATATTGGTTTTATTCATTATCATACCAATCTTTTTATTTGTTAAACTAATAATCAAACATCACAACCAGCAATCAATTAGTTGATAGCTTTTCAAAGACATAACTTTAATACATAGTCAAAATCATATTTTTAGTGTCAAATCACAACAATAAATTCTAACTATGTTTTGGTTCTCACACCAGTCAATTGGAAATATATAGATATCCCACTTTCGAGACTCGAACATGGATACTGATGATGATATATCAATCATCAGAATCATCTCTGGGCGACTATAGTGTGATTCTATACCTATCCAGTATATTAAAACTTTGAATATACGTTAATTACGCATATATTCAAAATCTTTATATACTCGATTGTCCAAATTAAAATAAAATAGTATACTCAAGTACATATCATAGGGTTTAAATTTTCAAAAAAAAAATTATTTTCATTTTTATTTTAAAATAACACTCTTCCAACTCATTCTAGGATACTACTTATCCTATCTCTAACGAGTCATTCCCATTGGATATTACTAATCCAATCTCTGTTGAATTCTTTCGTTCGGTTCTAATGAGCCTTGTTCTCGAGCTCTGTAAACCAAAGCTCCGATACCAAATGAAACGACCCAAACTTCCCCGTAAAGAAAAATACGGATTGAATTGAGAACATGGAAAATCAGAACACAAACAGAAGAACATTTCATTGCTTGTTACAACAATTACATCATAGTACAAGAATATATCAGAGTACGAATAATTATCACACATTGGAAAAACAATATTAGAGATTTAAATTACATAGCAGCGGAAAAATAATACATAACACAACTAGAATGAATACATGGATACAGAGCTTTCTGAATAATGCTTCAGCTGTAAACCAGGATCCAGTGAATATAATATTTGTAAAACCAAAACTACTAGCTACCCGTGTGGAAAATATGGGCACCCAGAGTTTAGGTTAAAACAATAAACTCCAGGTTAGTCAAGGGACTGGTGTGAGAACTCAAAATAGTCGTTAAACTTGATTTTAAAGTTAGGCAAATCATGGCACCACGCCGTATAACACGGAACGGGTTTACTCCACATGAACCTTAGTTTAAAATAAAACAACGCAATGCTTTTTGGAAAAATGAAGCTATTATAAGACTCAGGTCCCATAACATAATGAACGCAGTCGAGGATAGAGTTTTCCCTTATAATAGCCAAATATGCTTGATACACGAAATTTCATCTTTTATTATTATTATAAGTGAAGAAATCAACTTTCAATATAAATGTATCCATCATAGGCGGCGTAGGTACCATTATATCACGTCGCCATATATATATATATATATATATATATATATATATATACACACACACACACACACACACACAACTAAAACTGAATATCGCGTATTGGAAATTGGGTTTCCATCTATGAACCGAGGTAAGGGATTATCCTCACCGAATTTGAGACACATTAGCAAGTTCCTCAGGACTCGGACGCTTGCGAGCCCTTGGATCTACATGGCTGGTCATCCGTCGATGATTAGTCATACCATAAACTATATGTTAGCCGGTTCTATCGAACCTCTAAAATGGGTCAGCAATGTCGACCACTCTAGAGTCATTAGAGACTCAATTCATATATAAGGCACCTCGCTTTCCATCAAGTAATAAGGGACTTCCACATAAGTAAACAGTCTGGGCTCCATTCCATGACGTTACTTGTAGCTAGAACTAACATATGTCCATTTCCATGTAGTCACTATCCCGTTTTTGGTTGATACCGGGGTGTGAGGCTCGCGAAGTAACGTTACACAAAGCTATGCTAATTAAAGCTGTGCTTTGATCATCAACCACAAGGCTCTGCTTTTCAACAAAACCCTTGATCATTTGCAATTTGGTATGCCACATTGGCAATCCATACCATACCATTGATTTCTGCCAATATATAACCTCTAAGCTTGTACGTCTCAATGAAGGGTGTTAAGCAAGAGAATAAATTCTCCGCCACCAAACAGATATGTATATTTAGTAGAGACCAACGAATACATCATGAAGGAATATAACGTCAAACATACCATCCATTTACAAGTCCGTTCTGGGTCTGAACGAAACCGGAGGCACCTTATTCCTCGTCCAATATGTCCAATACAGGAGAGAGGCCCTCGCATATCCAGTTGATCTCCAAGTATGTTTGAACGATCACCATTTATTACCTTGTCTTGGGTGTATGGCCCAATCAAGACATCAGTAATCATCTAAACGATGTGAAGATCTCCGGTCTTCAACCACCGTCTTCATCTTCGACTCTTAGTCGTCGTATTAATTATCCACAATGGGTTAAACCCGGTCTTTTCGAATAATTCGCGTATTTTATAATCAAGTGCTATAAAATAAATACATCATACGCCTCATTACAATTCAGAATATTCTTTTAATAAAATATTCACATTATTAGGGAAAGGTTCCCATTAATTTTATCAAAAATAAATTCTTTTAAATTTATTCTTTAATCTTCCTTTCGATATCGATTTCAAAAGATTTTGTTAACTAGTCGGGATTATCGAACCTTAACGAAGTAATCATTTATTATTTTCCAGTCCCATCCTATTCACCCTTTGGAGCAAAACTGGTAGCACCCATATCTAAACACCCATTGTGTATTGAGTAAAATTAATTACCTTTTTTTACGTTTAAATCTAATTAAAGATTTAACTATCGTCTAGAGTAAAACTGGTGGTAGTCCATTCTCGATCTTTTCAAGAATTTGATAAATCTAATTATCTCGTTTCCATTTCAATCTAATTTATTAAAACTCCAATTTGGTTTTAATATCAAAAATCATTACTTTATGATTATTCAAATTTAGGAAATTAATCTTTATCTTTAAATGGGTTAAAGAACTAATGTCATTTTAAACACAGTTCACGATAAAGCCAAATCATCTTCCATTAACTATGAAATCCTTACGGAAAACAGATCAATATATAATCAATATAAATTTTCATATCAGACTTATAATATAAATGGAATAGTGGCAAGGCCTTTTAAATTTCACATATAGTAACGGTCTTCATTCACAGAACAAATGAAACGACCCAAACTTCCTTGTAAAGGAATGTATGGATTGAATTGAGGAAAAGGCAAATTAGAATACAAACATAAGAATATTTCATTGCTTGTTACAACAATTACACCAGAGTACAAGAATATATTAGAGTATGAATAATTACTACACATTGGAAATACAATATCATAGATTTAAATTACATAGCAGCGAAAAATAATACATAACACAACAGAAGGAATACACGGATACAGATCTTTCTGAATATTGCTTCAGCTGTAAACTAGGATCCTGTGAATATAATATCTGCAAAACCAAAACTACTAGCGGCCCATGTGGAAAATATAGGCATCCAGAGTTTAGGTTAAAACAGTAAACTCCAGGTCAGTCATGGGACTGGTGTGAGAACTCAAAACAGTTGTTAAACTTGATTTTAAAGTTTAGACAAATCACGGGACCACGCCTTATAACACGGAATGGGTTTACTCCACATGAACCTTAGTTTAAAATAAAACAACGCAATGCTTTTTGAAAAAATGAAGTTATTATAAGACTCAGGTCCCATCACGCGATGAACGCAGTCGAGGATAGAGTTTTCCCTTATAATATCCAAATATGCTTGATACGTGAAATTTCATCTTTTATTATTACTATAAGCGAAGAAATCAACTTCAAATATAAATGTATCAATCATAGGCGGCATATGTACCATTATATTACGTCGCCATATATATATATTTACAACTATAACCGAATATCGCGTATTGGAAATTGGGTTTCCATCTATGAACCGAGGCAAGGGATTATCCTCACCGAATTTGAGACACACTAGCAAGTGCCTTAGGACTCGGACGCTGGCGAGCCCTTTGATCTACATGGTCGGTCATCCGTCAATGATTAGTTATACCATAAACTATATGTTAATCAGTTCTATCGAACCTCTAAAATGGGTCAGTATTGTCGACCACTTTAATGCCACTAGGGATTCAATCATATCCGAGGCACATCGCTTTCCATCAAATAATAAGAGACTTCTACATAAGTAAACAGTCTAGGCTCCATACTATGACGTTACTTATAGCTAGAACTAACATATGTCCATTTCCATGCAGTCACTATCCCCTTTTTGGTTCATACTAGGGTGTGAGGCTCGCGAAGTAACATTACATAAAGCCATTCTAATTAAAGTTGTGCTTTGATCATCAACCAAAAGGCTCTACTTTTCAATAAAAGCCTTGATCATTTGCAACTCGGTATGCCACATTGTCAATCAATACCATACCATTGATTTCTGCCAATATATAACCTCTAAGCTCATACGTCCCAGAGAAGGGTGTTAAGCAAGAGAATAAATTCTCCGCCACCAAACAGATATATATATATTTAGTAGAGACCAACGAATACAACATAAAGGAATACAACGTCAGACATACCATCCATTTACAAGTCCGTTCTGGGTCTGAACGAAATCGGAGGCACCTTATTCCTCGTCCCATATGTCCAATACAGGAGAGAGGCCCTCGCATATCCGGTCGATTCCATGTACGTTTGAATGATCACAACTTATTACCTTGTCTTGGGTGTATGGTCCAATCAAGACATCAGTAATCATCTAAACAATGTGAAGATCTCCGGTCTTCAACCACCGTCTTCATCTTCGACTCTTGGTCGTCGTATTAATTATCCACAATGGGTTAAACCCGGTCTTTTCGAATAACTCGTGTATTTTATAATCAAGTGTTATAAAATAAATATATCATACGCCTCATTACAATTCAGAATATTCTTTTAACAAAATATTCACATTATTAGGTAAAGGGTCCCATTAATTTTATCAAAAATAAATTCTTTTAAATTTATTCTTTAATCTTCCTTTCGATATCGATTTCAAAAGATTTTGTTAACTAGTCAGGATTATCGAACCTTAACGAAGTAATCATTTATTATTTACCAGACCCATCCTATTCAACCTTTGGAGCAAAACCGGTATCACCCATATCTAAACACCGATTGTGTGCTGAGTAAAATTAATTACCTTTTTTACGTTTAAATCTAATTAAAGATTTAACTATCGTCTAGAGTAAAACTGGTGGTACTCCATTCTCGATCATTTCAAGAATTTGATAAATCTAATTATCTCGTTTCCATTTCAATCTAATTTATTAAAACTCCAATTTTGTTTTAATATCAAAAATCATTACTTTATGATTATTCAAATTTAGGAAATTAATCCTTATCTTTAAATGGGTTTTAGAACTAATGTCATTTAAAACACAGTTCACGATAAAGCCAAATCATCTTCCATTAACTATGGAATCCTCACGGAAAACAGATCAATATATAATCGATATAAATTTCCATATCAGACTTATAATATAAATGGAATAGTGGCAAGGCCTTTTAAATTTCACATATAGTAACAGTCTTCATTCACAGAAGCTTATCTCAATTATTATTAAATCGAATTCCATTCAATTCCAATTTATTCTGTTAAATTGGAAAACTTTACTTTGGAAAAGTTTCCATTTAAATCTTAATAAAAGATTTATAAATTCCGTATTATATTTTCATTGTTAATTGGGTTAAAGAACGAACGTTATAAAAAAACACAGTTCACAATAAACCCAATTCATATTTCATTTTATTCCAGTTACTAAATATAATTAGAAACTCTAATAATCTTAATTAAAAGATTTATCCTTTTCACACGGGGTTTAAGAATAGTGTTATTTAAGGCACCATCCACGGCAACCCAAAATCCAATTTATTTTAATAAATTCCAACTAAATATTAATTAATTGGAAAAGTTCATTAAATCTTAATTTAAAGATTTATTTTAGCTAATAACTAGTTCATTTTGATAAAAATATTTTTTTATCTTTACAAAAATTTGAAACTTTCATCCAAAATCTTTCCAAATAATTAACTATGATTTTACAAAAAAAATTCATATTTTTAATAATTTTATCCAGGCCCGTACAGTCGGTTTCCAACAACGACCACCGAACTACACCCATAGCGACCTTTTCCAAATTTGATTTGGACATAATTCCAAATCCATCCATTAGATTTCAAACTTATTATATTCATTGGAAAGCTCTTTTAGATACGAACCCAACGGTTCCAGTTTTAGGAGAGTTCGACGGTCCGATCTCCCGTTACGCCAATTTGAAGTTAATGGTCGAAATTCGCGAACAGTCGTTGCGCGGCGCGTTCTATTCATGCCATTAAATATATATAATATATATATATATTATATACATTTCATTGATTTCCAATTAAAACGTCATTTATAAATTCGTTTTAAAACGTTTCCAACTTCATTTTCAATTTTAAATCAAAATTGAATATTCTATATCTTTATCATATTAAAATGATAATATTTTCAAAATATTAAATTTTGAAATCACTTCTTTTCGACGTTAATTATAAAATGAATAACTCAATCAATAAAAAGGGCGTTTAACTACATAACTATTTTTATTGTTCCAAAAAATTTATTCAACACATGAATATTTTATATGGTTTATACATCCAATAAAAATGATATTTTTACTGTCCAAAATTTTTATTCAATACATAAATATTTTATATGGTTTATACATTCAATAAAAATGATATTTTTATTTTTAAAATATTTTATTCTCATTTACATTTCAAAGATGACATTCTTGACGTACAAAAATACAATTCAACAAATGATTATTTTATTTTTCATTAACATGTTAAAGATGACATTTTTAATGTACAAAAATATAATTCAACAAATGATTATTTTAATTTCATTAACAAGTTAAAGATGACATTTTTAATGTACAAAAATATAATTCAACATGATTATTTTAATTTCATTAACAAGTTAAAGATGGCATTTTTAACGTACAAAAATATAATTCAACATGATTATTTTAATTTCATTAACAAGTTAAAGATGACATTTTTAATGTACAAAAATATATTTCAACATGATTATTTCCTTTTCAAAATATGTTAAAGATGACATTTTTTTTAATGTATAGAAATATAATTCAACATGATTATTTTCTTTTCAAAATATGTTAAAGATGACATTTTTTTGATGTACAGAAATATAACTCAATATGATTATTTTCTTTTCAAAATCTATTAAAGATGACATTTTTAATGTACAAAAATATAATTCAACAAATGATTATTTTATTTGTTTATACATACAATGAAATGTGATTTTTATTGTTTTCAAACATTTTACTTTAAAATATTGTTTATTTTTAAAGATTCTTTATTTTAAAAATACTCTTTATTTTTAAATATTATTTATTTTAAAATGTCCTTTTATTTCTGAATCGGAATGCGACTCAATCAATTACCATATAATTTTAGTTATATGGATTTCATACGTCGCATATATGCAACAATAATGATAAATAATCATCAAACAGTCCAATCACATCTAGAGCAAAATTTACAACTGTGTAAGCATTAAAATAAATAAATTACGCTCATCACAGACTGTCAATCCATTGATTGACATACAATTAAATATTGGGACTAGTGTATGCCAAATATCATCCCAATACCCGTGTGGGGTTTTCAAACAACAACAGGTTATTTAAATAAATTATTGGTTGACAAATTTAACCAGTTCTAATTCAGATTGAATTAATTTCTATTTAACCAATTTTCACTGTTCAAATTATAAATAAATATTTAAAATTTAATTTCAACTACCATATTTATGTTAACATTATTTTTAAATGTTAAACATTTCAACATCACAAACAACACACAATACTGTCAATTTTAATCGTCCATGGTTTGTGGACGAGGAAGGTGATCTAACATGCACTGTATACAATTTATAATGATTAAACTGATAAAAATCTACATTGGCAATTCTATATATTTTTTTAGTTGTGAAAATAAATAAATAACTGAGCAGAATTTTTAGTGAGGAGTTCTCACCTTCATTTCCACTCGTCAGTCTTTAACTGGCGGTTTTGGTACCATTTGGGTTTGAATTTGCTCCAAATTCCAGCTTACTCCAAATTGGACCCGGTTAGTCTTTTTGTGAAGCTCTCGACTTCACGATCGCAAATGGATCTGAAAGCACCAGATTTCGACCTCGTATGTGAGAGATATTGTGTTATGAACATTGATTACTTAATTAATTAATTAATTCTCTAGTTACCTTCCATTTTGAAATTCATGTCGTTCACCACGTTCCAACACCCAGCGCCGCCAACATGGACCACCGAACCTCCGACCAACCACTTGGGCTACTTCCCTCTTGGGTCATGCCACTCCACCTCCAACCTCTCCACCCAGTTTGTCGTCGAAGATCGAAAAATCCACAAAGCCACAGTTTTGTGTCGACCTCAAATCCTCTGCCACCACGCCACGTGGCGGTCACGGACCCCACCCAATAGCTCTGTCGTGCCACCAGCCTCCATCAACCTTCAGGAACCCTTGCCTCCAATGCCCTCCACCACCGCCAATCAACGGAAATCCAATTCGAGCCTCACCGGAAAACACCCCCTCCCCCGTTCATCTCAATTTTGTTGCTATCACGAGCACTTTCAAATTGAACAACCAAAGACAAAGTTGTTCATCTATCTCTCCTCTACAATTTCTTCAACTGGGCCATCACCTAATTCTTCACGGATTGGCCAGAAAATGGCCAAAACTGAGGCTAATTTTCTGCCTTTGGATTGAGATTTCGGCGAATTCGTGCGATGATAGGTCATGGAATTTTTGTCGTAGGTAGAAATTAACATGATCTACAATACCTAGTTGGGTTGATTGTGTGTGGATTGAGAGATGTAAATTATTTTGTTTCCATGGGCTTATTTGCTAAATTTAGAGAGAGAGAGTCGCTGTCAATTTTTGAGGAAGACGAATAATGAGGGTTTGGGAAGGGAGAAAGATATTATATAGCAGTGGGTTAGGATTTATTATTTTATTATTTATTTTCTCGTTTAATTATTAATTCGCTGGTTCACGCTCTCTTCGTTCGACAGTAATTGATGCCACAGTCACATAGAACTCTATTGACGATGAAAATTAGTATGCAGCTATGTCTTGATGATACGGTTCTAACAAAATTGGTTTCGCCGAATTCCGAGTCCGTTTGCTCAAAAAACTCTGTTTTTGGCCTTATATGGCTGATCGATTTAAAATTAATTTCTCACGGCCACATACTAGCTCCAAAAATTCCAAAAAAATTATTTCTAGCTATATTTTGATGACACGGTCCTAACAAAATTAATTTCGTCGAATTTGGAGACTGTCTGAAAAATGGTCATCTTCTGGTCGATCCAATTCGAATTTAAACTACTAAACACATTTAAATTTACTGCAATCACATATTAATTCCAAAAATTATGAAAATTGGAAACTAGCAATAATTTGACATTCCAGATCCAACAAAAGTGGTCTCGTCGAAAATAGAGGTCATTTGCAAAATATTTGTTTTTAAGGGCTATATTTTATATTAAAAAATATATAAATTCTACCGCGACTTTTCTAAATTTTAAATTGGACATAAATTTTAATCCCCGTTATGAAATCTGGGGTTTTCACATTCTTTGGAAAGATATTTTCAAATAGATTCAAATATTTCTTGTTTCACTGAAATTCGATTTATTTTGAATCCTGTACATTCAATTGAAATTTGAAATCGAATTTTCAAACTACCATGCCATTTCAGGCTCGTTTTATAATTAAAATAAATTTATACGTTCTAACTTCGATTAAAATAAATTTTTCGTCGTTATTAAATATTTTAAATATTAAAATCCATTAAAATTGTTAAAATAAAATTTTTTAATTGGTTCCGATTTTCTGGGTTGTTACAAAAAATGTCAACTTTACCATATTAGTTTAGAATAAAAAGAATTATATGTTAAAAAATGTTTCGTTAGATAAAAAAGGTCAACTTTATCATGTTAGTTTAGAATGAAAAAATTGTCTTTAACGTGTTAGCGAAGAATAAAAGCGTCATTTGTTAAAATTATATTTTTGCTAGTAAAAAATATTGTCTTTAACATGTTAATGAAGTGAATAAAATAATCATGTCTTGAAATATATGTTTGTATGGTAAAAATATAATTTTTAACATAAATAGGGATTGCACAAAATATACATGTCTTGAAATATATGTTTGTATGTTAAAAATATAATTTTTAACATGAATATGAATTATACAAAATTTACATGTAATAGAATAAATGGACTTGAAATCGTCGAACGAATTATATATATATATATGTATATATATATATATATATATATAAATTAAAATAAAATGAATCGCGCGCGGTAGTTCACGTTTTGGAATTGTAATTTTAAACGATTATACCAAGAGATCCAACCGTCAGATTTTCTCAAAACTGGAACTGTTGGGTTCGCTTTGGGAAGATCATTCCAACGATATTAAATTTATTAAGATCCAACAGTTGGATTTCGACAAATGTGTAACTCAAATCTAAATAAAAACAGCGCCAGGGCCGTGTAATGATTTGAAGCGTCATTCGAATTAAAGGGGCTATTTTTATATTAAATAAAAATAGCGATAAATCGTTATAAAATATTATAAACGATATGGAATGAAAATAAACTAATTTCCCTTAGTTTATAAAGTAATATGGATGGTTAGATTTATTTGACAATAATCTACAGAATTGAATTAAATTTATCCAAAGAAAGAAATGATTTGGATTATATATATTCGAGGATTATTTAAAGAGGCCGAGTTTAATCTCATTTCAAATAATTATACGACGACTTAAAGTCGAAGAAATTGAAGACGATGGTTGAAGACCGACGATCTTCACATCGAATGGATGACTACTGATGCCTTGGATTGGTTAGCTCCCAGGAAAGGGTTAAAGTGGTAGTTGTACGGACGTACTTGTTGATTGTCCGGATATGCGAGGACCTCTCTTCCGTATTAGACATATGGAATGAGGAATAAGGTATCTCCGGTTTCGTTCAGACCCAGAACGGGCTTGTAAATGGATGTGTGTCTGACATTGGATTTCGTTCTGTGTTGATTGATTTCTATTAAATATATATTGTTTGGTGGCGGAGAATTTATTCTCTTGCTTAACACCCTTCTCTGAGATGTATGAGCTTAGAGGTTATATATCAATGGACTTCAGTCGCATGGCGTGGATTGTCAATGTGGCATGCTAAGATGCAAATGATCAAGGCTTTTGTCGAAAAGTAGAACCTTACGGTTGATGATCAAAGCACAACTTTAATTAGCATAGCTTTGTGTATAGCATTACTTCGCGAGCCTCACACCCCGGTATGAGTCAAAAACGGGATAAGGACCGTAGGGAGAATTTGCGTTTCTTTCTAGCCAGAAGTGGTGTCATGGTATGGAGCCCAGACATTTTTTCTTATGTGGGCGATGGATTGAGACGCCTCAGATATTGGTCGCTACTGGCCAAGTGATAGGTCCAATAGGACCGGGAAACGTATTGTTTAGGAATAACTAATCCACTAAAGTATGTGTGGACCGACCCTACCGCATCCAAGGGTTGCCCGTAGGTGTGATCCTGAGACATTTGCTAGAGTGTCTCGAATCGGGAGGAGCGATCCCTAGCCTCGACTCATGATGGAAACCCAATTTTCAATACGATATTACGGATTTGATTGTAAACCTATATATGGCGACATAGTATATGGTAGCTATGTCATCTAGGATTGATACATTTATATTGAAAAGTGTTTTAAACTGACTAGACACTAGTAATAATATCAAATGAATGAGTACCAAGCATTTTTGTCCATTATAAAGTAAAACTCTATCCTCCGGTTTGCGTTGCATTGTGTGATGGGACTTGAGTCTTATAATGGTTTCATTTTTCTAAAAAGCATTGCCTTGTTTAAATGATTTTCTTTATTTATGCGCTGACAATCCAATGGAGAAAACCCATTCCGCATTAGCGGCGTAGTCCTGTGATTAACCTTATTATTAAATAAGTTAAGTAGGATTTCTCATACCAGTCCCATGACTGACTCATAGTTTGTTTTCACTTGCAAACTCGGGTGCCCTTATCTTTACATGGGCAACCAAGTAAACAAGTAACATGCTTTATTTTGGATATGCACCGTAGCATGGGGTGCTCTTTTGGCTGAAGACGAAGGCTATTGTGACAACCCCGAATCCCGTACTGACGGTGGCAAGGGTAATCTTTGGAATATAACACACAAACAGATAATAACAGAACAGAAATAAATAAATACACAAGAAAATATACAAATAATACACTGGATAAATATAATCATCAGAGTTACACAGTATACAGGATCATACTTAGTACAAATACAGCTCAGCTATACATAAATGTCTACAGCGGAAAACAAACATAATATGTACAATAGGAGCTGAACAACATAAAAGAGATAAATGATAGAATCTATCTTCAGCTCCAGCTATCCAGAAAGAGTCTGCTAAAACTTGAATACAAGGCTGCCCATGTAGAAAAAGGGGCACCCGAGTTTGCAAGTGAAACAAACTACGAGTCAGTCATGGGACTGGTATGAGAAATCTACTAAACACATTTTATAATATGGCTAATCGCAGGACCACGCCACTTTCGCGGAACGGGTTTACTCCATTGGATTGCCAGTGCTTTAAAACAAGTCAATCTTTTAAACATCGCAATGCTTTTTATAAAAATGAAGCCATAATAAGACTCAGTTCCCATCACACAATGCAACGCAAACCGGAGGATAGAGTTTTTACCTTATAATGGCCAAAATATGCTTGATACGAATAAAACAAAAGCATTTGATATTATTACTAGTGTTTATATGTTTCAAAAACAATATCAAATCATAAGTATCAATCATAGATGACATTAATGCCCCATACCACTATGTCGCCATATATAGGTATACAATCAAAATCGCACAGTCACGTATTTGGAAATTGGATTTCCGTCATGAACCAAGGCAAAAGATAGTCCTTACCGACTTCGAGACAATCTAGCCTACCATGTCTCAGGATCAGAGCTTGAGTGACCCTTGGATCGTCATGGCCGGTCCACTCGATGTAGATTAAACTTGAACCCTGAACAATACGTCTCCCCGCCCTATGGGGGCACAAATGAGCCAACGAATGACTCCATCGGTCCCGGATCGACCGATAAAACCGAGGCGCCTCGCAACAACAACAACCACACATGTGAAAATAATATAACTGTCAGCCAGTTCAAGCACTGACACCACCTCTAGCTAGAAAGAGACGCATGTCCTCCCTGAGGTCCTCTCCCGTTTCTGGTTCATACCGGGGTGTGAGGCTCGCGAATTCACATTATACACAAAGCTACGCCACACAGGCGGTGCTTTGATCATCAACCACAAGACTTTGCTTTTCAACAGAAGCCTTGATCACTGCATCTTAACATGCCACACAGGCAATTCACACCATGCAACTGATGGCTATCAATCACACAGAATGAATTCCAATGTCAGACACACAATCCATTTACAAGTCCGCTCTGGGTCTGAACGAAACCGGAGGCACTATATACCTCGCATACCCATCGATCTCTACGTAGGTCTGGACGATCACACTTATTATCCATATTTCGGGATGCCTCCCAATCAGAACATCAGTTACCATCCAACCGAGGTGAAGATCTCCAGTCTTCAACCACCGTCTTCATCTTCGACTTCCTATCGTCGATTCCGTTATTCAGAATGGGATAAACCCGGTCTTTCTGAGCAACTCGCGTATATAATTAACAAGTGCTACACAAACACAACATACGCTTTATTCTAATTCATTATTCACTAACCGTAAATTAGTAAGAGAACGATTTCCCAAATATTAACCCCGAAGGCCGAAACCAACATCAGATCAAAACCCAGGAAACCATCCCACTTAGCTAACCTCCAGTTAGTTTATAAATTTCACATTCAACCATCAAATATTCAATAAACCAGGTACATTCGGTTTATTTCCATTCCATATCGTTTATAATATTTTATAACGATTTATCGCTATTTTTATTTATTTATTTATAGCCAATTCATTCAAACGACGCTTCGGTCCATAACGCGGCCGTGGCGCTGTTTTTCTTCAGATTTTACTTACACATATCTGAAAATCTAACCGTTGGATCTTCACAAATTTTATATCATTAGAAAGATCTTTTCAAAACGAATCCAACGGTTCCAGTTTTGGGAAAATCCGACGGTCGGATCTCCCGGTACACTCGTTTGAAGTTTTGATTTCAAAATACGAACTGCAGCATCGTTATTCGATTTAATTTAGTTATATTTATACATATATATATAAAAATATAATCGATTCAGGCGCTGTTTTTCTTCATATTTGAATTAAACATTCCAGATAATCCAACAATTGGATCTTTACAAAGTTGGTGTCGTTGGAAAGATATTTCCAAAGCGAACCCAACGGTTTCGGTTTCGGGAAAATCCGATGGTCGGATCTCCCGCACTAATCGTTTGAAATCACGGTTTCAAAATACGAACTGCATCTTCGTTATTCGATATATTTTAATTATATATATATATATATATAAATATAATCGATTCTTAGATTTCAAAACCATATTCTTTTCATACATTTGATAAAAATGATATTTTTATCCAACAAACATTTATTCTGACACTTCACTATTTTTAACGATTCATGTATACAGTAAAAATGTGATTTTTATTACAAAACAATTTATTTCAAAACACGACTATTTTATATAGTTCATATAGGTGATAAAAATAGGATTTTTATTATAAAACAATTTCTTTCAAAACACGACTATTTTATATAGTTCATATAGATGATAAAAATAGGATTTTTATTATAAAATAATTTATTTAAAACACGAATACCATTCAACACATAAATTTCTATTCAACACATGAAGGTTTTCTATTCAACACACGAATATAGTTTCAACACATGAAAATAATTCTAACACATGAATATTATTCAAAATTTCGGCAGCATAACGGTAGGGTAGTTAAAACCGGGGCCGTCCCTAGTACGGCTCCTCGCTCTACCTTAAAGCCTCGTAGCTTTTAACAATGGGGATTTCATGCATCTAGTTCGCACGCAGGCGGCATGTATATTTTTTTCATTTCCACAAACTAATCCTATGTGGTTTCAACCAAATAATTCTCAACCACAAACGGGTATTTTTCAACCACAATCAATCAATTTCAACCACAACAATTTTAATCAACCATTCGCTATCAATCAATTTTCACACCAATCATAACCAATAAATATCGTCCATGGTTTGTGGACGAGGGGCGTTTATATATATATATATATATATTTATATAAGTAAATTTCACTTCTATTCAACACATATATAATTTTTACAACGCTTATATAACTTATACATCGACCGTACAACTTATACAATGCTTATACATGTGGTGTACAACGCTTATATAACTCATACATCGACTATAAAATTTATACATCGTCGTTTTCCATATCGTTTATAATTCAGAAATCTCACATTGGGTTCCACTCCACCGAAAATAGCAGGAGGCTCAGAAAAATACGCGGTCTCTTCTAGAATGTAGAAGACGTCCACACGAGTCCACTGTCTCTTATTTCACTGAATTTCGTCAACAAACGAAAAAGATATGATTTTTACAATGAAATAAAAAACTGTAGCGCTTTTAACTACTATAATATAGTTTAAAATAATTTAAACCGTTACCTTTCTGAAATGTTCAAAACTAGGTTTAGGAATTTCGATCCAATCTCGTAGTGATTCGACGATCGGCCTTCGCAGCGGCGAAGAGCTTGGAGAGGCGCACCCGCGCGCAGTGGAGCGGTGGACTCCGGTGGCGAATTGCGGCGGCGAGTTGAACAACTCGACTTTCGAGCCTGAGATCTCCCCCAATACTCAACGAAAAATTCGAACCCTGGTATGGATTTAAAGATCTCGAGGAGCTCTACAAATTTCCCAACTGGAGTGTTTGAGTTTGATGCATGGATTGATCAGAAAATGAACGGGAAAGATGGGAGGGCTTCCGTCATCGATCGGGGGTGCGGGGAGATTTAAATATTTTTGGTTTCACTAAAATCCATTTTGTTTTGCACCCGGTACAGTCAGTCAAAGTTTGAATTCAAAATTTGAAACTACCGCGCCATTTCAGGCCTTGTTTATAATTAGAATTAATTATATTTATTTTCAAACGTCGATTCAAACTTACTTTTCGTCGTTATTATTTAAAATATTTATTTTAAATATTTAAAATATTTATTTTAAATATTTAAAATTCACCAAAATATCCAATTAAATTTTTTTAAATTGGTTCAGATTTTCCGGGTTGTTACAGCTATCTTTTATCTCTTATTTTAGACATTTAGACATCACCTTATCTATGTTGTATTTGATGATGTATAAGAGTTATTATCTACTTGTTGGAACCTTTTATGTACTAAGTAGTATTCTATATATGTGCAACTCTGATGACGATGACATTTATGATTCCGCTATCATGATGATGAATATTATTCTATGATTTCATATGTTATGCTATTATCTGTAATCTGCTGATGTGATAAATGTGTTATGTCCCTATGATTATCCTTGCCACCATGGTATGGGGGTTTGGGTTGTCACAGTAAATAAGAGAATAAGAAATGGAGTTAAGGAAATTAGAAACTGACCGGAAACTAGTTAAGTTGAATAGTTGTCTGAGTATCGATCTGATGTTGGTTTCGGCCTTCGGGGTTGATACTTAGGGTGCTGTTTTCTTAGTAGTTTGTGGTTAGGGACTGATGGATAGTGAGCCGTGAATAAGATATGGAAATGTTTTCCAATGTTAATAACGTATATTTTGTAAATACAGGACATCAGAAATTGTTCACATATGGAAATGTCGTTCCAGAAATCGTGAGAGTATAAACCGGGTTTAAGAAATATGGAAACGGGGAATTGGGAAATGAAATGATTATTGTTAAATTTATTTATTAAAAAGGGGCTCAGTGTTGATTGATGATTGATCGGTAAGATTTCCATTTGGAAATACGACCGTTGTTTGTATGGATGTTTTCCTTTGATAGTTAAATCACCGGCTACCAAACTTTTTGACCATTTTTCCATTGTCAATACGGAGAGACCGGGATCAGATTTATTATCTGAAAACCACTCTGTATGGCATTTGCATTGCGAATCAAATATGATGAAGATAATTGAAGACGGAGTTTATGCAAGGGCAGTTCTGGCGAATGGACAACTGTCTGATAGAGCATATCTAATAGATCACATAAGTTGATCTCTTCAAACGTATTTACGTTGGTGGCGAAGTAATTCATTTCTCTTAGTTTTATACTCGTGGTATTTTAGGGAAATCAATTTGTGATTTGGCGGGCATGACGATGTGGCATTCAAAGTGAAGGGTGGCTAGGTGTTCCAAAATATACGTTATGACTTCAAGCCTCATCAACCGGGAAATGACAAAATCGGGCAAGCAACATAGCTAAGTGGGTCGCTCCCATTAGGGTATATTATCACCATCTAGAGAATATTCATATTTGCTACTTCTTTTAATTTCTGTATCTCCCGGGAATGGTTATGTTGGTATACCAACCGTAAGGTGACAATATATTCGGAACATTCAAGCGAAATGAATGGCCCGTCATGTGTGGGCCGAGTTGCAAGGTGTTCTTGTTGAACTCCAGTGTGTTCCCTCTAGAGTACACTGATCGGAAGGTGGTTCCATACCTTGTCATAGTTGGAAATCCATTCCTTAATAAGAGCCCGCGATTTTGATTGAATATTATATATGTGGAGCGTGAGATGCAAGCGTTCTGCTAGATGTTATTTACTTGTGATTAGACACTATTATAATAATAGAAGATATATATGATTTCCGAATGTTTTGGGTTATCGTAAGGTAAAAACCATCTGTGTTTATGTATGGTTCGGTCTTACAATTATCTTTTCTTTCGAAAAGGATTTTTAAAAGTTAAATCGAATGACTGGAGTTTACTCACACTTGTCCCATGACTGACCTAGAGTTTATTTTGTTTTGTTTTCCCTAAACTCTTGGGTGCCCAAATTTGTACGGGCAGTCAAGTAGTCGGGATTTTTTTTGGATACCCTTGAAGGAGTGGAGCACGAGGCTTCACATTAGATATATAGAGATCTTATTTCCGCTATGATGTTATGTTATACCCTGTTAAATGGTGTGTATATACAGTTATAGTATTGTATTTCAAATATTGTTATATAATATATTTTATCGATCATTCCGTTGTGAGATTCGTGTTACTTTGATTTTGTTCTGTGTTATCTTCTTCTTATATTCTAACTTTCTTTCTTTCTATTTCTCAACCACTAACTTCTTTCTATTAATGATCCGGTATTTCCAATTCTTGAATATTCGACCTTGTGTTTTATGTAAATTTTCAAGGTCGAAAATCTTTGGGTCGTTACATAGCTGGTCTAAACTACTATGTTGGAAGACGTCCGTGGTTGTAAAGAAATTAAAGAAGGCAGTAGTGATTCCACATAAACGCTAAAGTGTTAACTGAATTAGCGTTTATGCCAGTTTTGTCTTTGTTTTTTTAGGTACAAACACAATGCTAGGACAATGTAGGACACCGTGAATGTTTGGATGAAAATCTGCACTCATTTTAAATCATAAAAATAGAAGATAATCAAATTCACGTTCATTGTTGTTTAATATGATATTTGTTGATTGGCTTATTCTAAACAGAAATTTACCTCAGGCAAATGCAGAAAATGCCATTGACAACTACTAAATGTATAAATAATATAGAGGCAACTACATGAATATAAAATTAGATGCCGATAATAGATTAAGTTACATCCATTGAGGCTGACCATGTTGTAGTAGTTTTTGTATGAATAATTTCCCTTTTTGAATTAATATGCATTTGTTAAAGGTTTGAAAATTTAATTGCAAGTGAAATACTCTTAAGCTTGTAAGCTGGGTTTTTTCTTACAGAATTTGACAAAAGATGTTGCGTTGATACTTTTTTTAAAACAATAATAGTTACTAAAAGATGCATAATTCAAGTTGATTTTATTCTTTTCACAATATTTATTTTTTGGCTGAATATTCCAAGAAGAATAAATCTAAAATATATTTTGTAACATCCACCATTTTGACCGTGCCGAACCGTTCAAAACGATAGATTGTTATTAGCTTCTAAGGTAAATAGAATAAATCATAGACACAGAAATAGAGCAATATAATATCTCACTACGGAAAGTAAATAAGACAACAGTAGTTCATGAAGCTACTAAATAAAATTTTACAATGAAGTTTACATAAATAATACAGTGGAAATCTAATACAATAATCACCAGTACATAAACAAGTGATAAATATCTGAAATAGAAATAATAGGAATAACTGGATGACTGGAACAACTGATCAATTGGTAGATACAAGATGAATGAAACCCAATATAGGCTTCAAGCTCTTAGAGTGAATCTCGAAAGGTGTAATACATGATTTGAGACGAGCAATAATGCAAACAAAGCAACTCGGATCAGGACTAACATTCTCATGGAAGTAAATCAACTCAAATGAAATGTTCAATGAAATGCATCGGTAACTTAAAGGATGTTTGGGATTTCCATCCTCCAAGAATCCATTAAACTATGTACATATAATATAATACGCTATTATAATTGTGTCTATGGTTAAATATACTATTGAAAATAGCATAAGCGAGATTACATTTTTACCCTTATACTTTTTATACATTGTCGTAAACATTGCATATAAAACACCAGTAAGCATTCGGTGGATAGGGATGCACCATTTTACGATAACGTTAAATCAAAATAGTTGGGCACTCGATCAGGATAAATATGACAAAGCATCGAGGTGATACCCATCAGTAGGATTCTACTAGATTGCAGACCCAGGCTAGTGGTAACGCATAGCCGCGACTACCGCCCACCTCAGGCAATACTCCCAAATTCAAAGGCTCTCAAATCAGTCACAAAGTAATATACGGTATCGAAGAAGCATGCCTTCTAAGAATAGCTAACTCACGTTGGCTTGAGTATGGCTCCTATTTTAGTTATTTCAATTATGACCCATAGGTCAAGACTATCCAACATCGTTCTCTTTCTTCAAATTCAGTAATCGCCTCTAAATCATCCTACTTCATTCTAGATTCTCCACCATGTGCACAGTTGTTAAAGTGGTTTTTGATATTGGTAGAGATTGTGACAATAGTCGATCCCGGTCTCTTTAACAACTAAATGTTTACATTTTTCACACCGTTGTCAATATTTTATAAATCACTTTATAATCATCTATACGAAGTCTTAGATTCAAACTTGAAATCAAAATTAAATACCTAACTTCGATTATATTTAATTTTGAAAACAAATCGCTTTAACTAAATCGAGTTAGGAGATCATATATTAAAGATCTCAAATTATAGTATAAATCAATACTAAAATATTTAACTTCGATTTTATTTTAGTTTGAAATATTTTTGCCAAATTCCAAGTTCAAACAATCCATATAATCATATTTTTCACCTTCATAAGAATTTTTTTAAGTCCATTCATAAAATCCAACATTTTGGTTCAAATTCGGTTTCTATAATTCAATTCAAATCTACTAATTCAATTTAAACAAATCATATCATTTTATGACTCAAGTCGTAAAATTCAATTTCATTACTTATAAATTCAAGTTATACAATTAAAACCGTTCTTATAAATTCGATTTAACAAATTCCTTAATTTACACAAATCGATTTATATAATCTATTCCTTACATAAACAAGTTATATATTCAAATTCACATTCACTCGCTTTATAATCGAATTCATTTTTATATCAAGTTTAAATTCAAACTCATTTCCTTTAATTTAGAAATTCAGATTGAAAATCAATTTACGCAATTCAAGTTCAATTCTTATAATAGTCATTTAAACCAAGTCAAATTCATATCTTATATGAGTTCGTATAAAGTCAAATACCAATATTTAAATTTAATCCTTAAACTTTGAATTTAAATTGCAAAATCTTAATTTATCTATCTCTAAGTTTATTATTAAAGTTTCTAAAATATATAAAAATTAAATTATGAAAAATATATTTATATACATATATAAGTTTATAATAATTTAAGAAAAAGATTTAAAAATATATTTATTATAATATATTAAATTAAAGCAAAAAATACTTATATTACTATTTTTATTAAATTTATAGTTTTAAAATATATAAAATAATAAGTAAAAATCTTAAATAAATATTTAAATCCATATTTACTCATAAAATCATTTTAAAACATATGATTTAAAATTTACAAAATTTAGGTTTAAAAACAATCTTTAACTTTGAATATATATATATATATATATATATATATATAATCCTAAGTTATTGATCAAATTTTCCAAATTACTTTACTTCGAAAACATGACCAACGGTGTCCGTATATAATTTTCTACCCTATGGTCAAGTGATACGGATATTTATCATTTCAATCCACAATTTTAAATTTTACGGGTAAATACCATTTCAACCTGTAATCCTAAATTCAGTAAAAATCATTTAGTTATATCATTTCAACCCATAACGATTTTTCCCTAATCTAGTGTCCATTCGGGTGTGCATCATTTGAACCCATGGTGATTTTCTAAAACTATCGAAATTAGCAACATAAATATGTCATCAAATCGCATCAATATCATCATATCGTAAATCATATATCATCAGTGCACCTACGTGTCACATATATATCATGCCATATATGAAAAGTGTACATATCAAATAAAACGATTTCTACTAGTAGTCCTATACATTTCACAAAAGTTCATTTATGCTGAATTTAACACCCATGAAACAATGTACGTCAAGTGTGAGATAAACTCACATTTCGTAGCACAGAATGGAGATGACAAATGAATAGATACAGAATGAGACGACGACATCCCGACGCAACTCAAAATATCCAATCAATATATTATTTTTGTAAGAGGAGGTAAGGGAATTTCTCAATGGATCGGTATGGCTATTGGGTTTTTGGAACGGTTTTTGAAACACAACACCAAACTCAACTCAACAAAATTAACACAACAATTATTTTAAAAAATATATTAAATATTTATACTTGCAGTCAAACTTTTATATATTATATGAAATGCACACCGTAAAATCCTTACATATATATGTTTTTAAAATCAACATACACTCCAAAAACATGCATATGTATGTATGTATAATACACCCAATAACACAATAAATCTACTCAGTCTACTCAAGCACAACCAAACACACACTGGAATACACACACACACAATCACACAATCCCAAACAAAATATATAAAATATACACAAATCTACATATATTTATACATACCATATATATAACATATAAAAATAAATAAGTTTATATACATATAACTAACGCAACACCATTTCATAACACCAATACACACACTGTGCACACAACACCCATACACATGCAAAACACACACACCTCTTAGCCGCAATACACAAACAAAAGAATAATATATAAAAAGGATCCCACTTACCAGATTCATGCAAAAACACAAACTCACTCATGCTATCACCTATCACGAACACACAAACACACACCCCATTAAACGCAAGCATGGGAAAAGGGAAAAACGGGTTTAGGAGGAGCGCTATGGGTGGGCGAGGTGCACAGTAGTTCTGGCCATCTCGAATATGGCTGAGGTCGGCTTCGGTATGAGGCAGCGGGGTCGATGCAGTTGGGTTGAGAGCGTTGGCATGGAGTTTGATTGATGAAGGAGAAGACGTAGTTGGCGGCTCAGGGAAGGAGGCAGCAGGAGGCACGGTTCAAGGGATGGGAGACTGTCCAGGGCGGAGGCTATCTTAGGAGGTCGCGCAGGTCAGCTTGGAGACAAGTGAGCGGATTCTGGACAAGGTCGGTGCAGCGTTGGGAGGGACATGGCAAATTGGAGGAGAGAGAGCTAGGTGGTTTCACGTGGCAACAGTAGGACTGGGAGGGGAGGGCGCGACGCTCGCAGCTCGAGAGCAGGGTCAAGGAGGGCCGGAAGTCGCGACGGGTGAAGTAGAGAGATAAAAAATAAAAGTCGCCGAGTCTCATTCATTTTTGTGAAGAAGTACATGATGCTTTCTCTTTTTTTATATGGGATGAAAAGGCATCGTAAATTCAAAACAACGGCTTTGGAAGAAGAGCAAAAGATTTTGAAAATTGGAGACTTGGAATTTGAAATTGAAAGTGAACGAGTGGATTCAAAACGAAGAGACGAAGGTTTACCAAAAATAAAAAGGGAACCAACATTTGAAATTTAAAAAGGCACATGACAGTTTTCAAAATAAAATAAAACAGAAAAAGAATGGTTTTGAAATACCAAAAGAAAACGAATCTGAAAATGAAAATTGACCGATATTTGCAACAAAAAAGATCAATATAAATAGCAGAATTACAAGAGAAATATTTTGAGTTATCTTACAAAAATCCAAACAAATTGAGTTATAAATAAATAAAATAAAATAAAATAAAAATATGAATTAAATCATTAAATAAAATACACTTAAAATTTCAGGTTGTTACAATTATCCCACTCATACCTTTTCGTCTCTAAAAAGGAACGAGGCAGAGAAATAGTAAATTAAATAATTTAATATTTTTAAGCTACTGGTTCATATCTATCATCTTACCTATATATACTTGAAATATATAATTAATTCAAAAGTTAAAACATTTTCAAACATTTCATAATAGTTTTAAGTATTCACTCAACGTTTTGATTGGCAATATATATCTATCCCACTTTCAAAACCTGAAAATAGATATCGATGATGCTTCAGTCATCACCAGAATCATTTCCAAGCGGCTAGAGTGTAATTCTGTATCTATCTAGTACACATAGGATTTAACATATACATTGAACATACATTTACTTAAATCACTAAGTATTCGACAGGTCAACTTTAATGTCAAGTAAGTACTCAAAACATCTTTTCTTTTTTGAAACGGAACAAATACCAAACTTTCAAATCATATATTATAAATAATATATTTCAAGTCATTTATTTATTAAAAGTTTTTAGTATGGAAAATAATATCTCTCCCCCACTCATTTATTTGTTAAAATTCGGCTTAAATCCTTAATAAATATAATCAATCTTAAAGTTTGCAATGTAAATCACAACATATTTCAAAACAACATATTATATTAACATCCATTAACTTTAGTTACCATTTCAAAATATCAATTTATGAATCATAACTAGCATTAATATTTCATATCATCATATATTTTCTTTCCCAACTTATTAATACATTATGCTTACGTTGGCACTTAACATGGATGGAATATATAAGTTCACTTTTCATCATCAATCAAGCTAGGTCAAAACAACTCAAAATCTGAGCTAAGGGCCAGACAATGAAACAAGCTAACCAGCAGCAGTTACAAAGGACGGAGACCAAGATAAGAGCCCTTCAGAGAATATTTAAGATTCAAGGAACAATCTACTATAGATTTCCTAAGATAGATTTTGAATAGGATCGAGATTCAAATTTAAGGAATCCAAATTAAAAATAGACTTATCAAGGAAGTAGATTTCAGGAGAAAGGAATACTTAGATAAAGATAATTTCAAAACAAAATTTATATTAAAATACTTTAAATTCATTCAAATCATTTTCAGAACTATTTATAGTTTTCAAAAATACGCTCTCTCAAGAACAATCCTGCGATTGATTCTACCCATTCTAGGGTATTACTACCCTATCTCTAATGATCTTTTACCCCTAGGCTAAAGCTTTGATAAATCAAAGCTCCGATACCACATGTAACATACACCATTTTGACCGTGCCAAATCGACAAAACATGTCAAACGTGAACCGTTCAAAACGACAGATTGTTATTATCTTCCGAGGTAAATAGAATAAATCATTGAATCATAGATCACATACACAAAGAAATATAATATCTTGCAGCAAAAAATAAATAATACAATAGTAGTTTATGAAGCTACTAGATAAAATTTTATAACATATTTTGCATAAAATATAAAGCGGGACTCTAATACAATAATCAACAGTACATAAACAAATGATAACTATATAAAATAGAAATGACAAGAATAACTGGATAACTGGAACAACTGATCAATAGGTAGATACAAGAGGAACGAAACCCAATACAAGCTCCAAGTGTGAATCTCAAAAGCTATAATACTCAATCTGACCCGAGCAATAATGCAAACAAAACAATTCGGATCAGGACAAACATTATCATGGAAGTAAATCAACTCAAATGAAATGTTCAATGAAATACATCAGTAATTTAAAGAACGTTTGAGATTTCCATCCTCTAAGGATCCGTTAAACTATATACATATAATATAATACGCTATTACAATAATGTCTATGGTTAAATATACTATTTAAAATACAATAAGAGGAATTACATTTTTGCCCTTACACCGTTTATACATTGTCATAAACATTGCATATAAAACACCAGTAAGTCGTTGGTGGATAAGGATGCGCCGCTATATGACAATGTTAAATCAAAATCGTAGGGAATTCGATTAGGATAAATATGACAAGGCATCAAGGCAATATCCATCAATAGGATTCTATCGGATTGCGGACACATTCTGGTGGTAACGCATAGCTACGACTACCGCCCACCTAAGAGAATACTCCCAAATTCAAAGGCGCCCAAACAGTCACAAAGTAATATATATGGTATCGAAAAAGCATGCCTTCTAAGAGTAGCTAACTCACATTGGCCTGGGTGTGTCTCTAGTTTTAGTCATTTAAATTATGACCCATAGTCAAGGCTATCCATCATCGTTCTATTTCTTCAAATCCAGTAATTGTCTCCAAATCATCCTACTTCATTCTGGATTCTCCACCACGTGCGCAGTTGTTAAAGTGGTTTTCAGTGTTAGCAAAGTGTATGACAATAGCCGATCCATGTCTCTTTAACAACAAAACGTTTACATTTTTCACACCGTGGTCAATATATATTTTATGAATCACTTTATAATCATTAATACGAAGTCTCCAATTCAAACTTGAAACAAAATTAAATACCTAATTTTGATTATATTTAATTTTGAAATCTACTCACTTAAATTGCTTTAACCAAATCGAATTAGGAGATCATATCTTAAAAGGTCTCAAATTAAAGTATAAATCAATACTAAATTGTTTAACTCCAATTCTGTTTTAGTTTGAAATATTTTCATCAAATTCCAAGTTCAAACAATTCATATAATCATATTTTTCACCTTTATAAGAATTCTTTTTAAGTCGCGATTCATAAAATCCAATGTTTTGATTCAAATACATTTTTTATAATTTAAATCAAATCTCATATTTCAATTTAAACAAATCATATCATATTTTATAACTCAAGTCTTATAATTCATATTCTTTACTTATAAATTCAAATTATACAATTTATAATCATTCTTATAGATTCGATTTAAAAATTCCTTAATTTATGCCAAATCGATTTATATAATCAATTCCACACATAAACAATTTATATATTCAAATACACATTCACTCACTTTATAATAGAATTCATTTTTATATCAATTTTAAATTCAAATTCATTTTCTTTAATTTAGAAATTCAAATTGAAAATCAATTTCACATAGAAGTTCATATCTAAACCAATTCAAATTCATATCTTATATGAGTTCATATAAAATCAAATACCAATATTTAAATTTAATCCTTAAACCTTAAATTTAAATCACGTAATCTTAACTTATCTATCTCCAAGTTTATTATTAAAGTTTCTAAAATATATTGAAAATAAATTATGATAAATAGATTTATATACATAAATAAGTTTATAATATTTTAAAAATAGGATTTAAAAATATATTTAGTATAATATATTAAACTAAAGTAAAAAATACTTATATTATTATTTTTAGTAAATTGTATAGTTTTAAAATAAATAAAATTATAAGTTAAAATCTTAAATAAATATTTAAATCCATATTTACTCATAAATTCATTTTAAAACATATTTAGGTTTAAAAAAAATCTTTAACTTTTAAAATATATATATATATATATATATATATATATATGAAATCTTAAGTTATTATTTTAAAATCAAATTTTCCAAACCACTTTACTTCGAAAACATGACCAACGGAGTCCATATATAATTTTCTGACCTATGGTCATGTGATACAGATATTTATCATTTCAATCCATAATTTAAAAATTTACGGGTGTATATCATTTCACCCCATAATCTCAGATTCAGTAAAAATCACTCAGGTCTATCATTTCAACCCATAACGATTTTTCCCTAATATGATGTCCATTCGGGTATGTAACATTTCAACCCATAACGATTTTCTAAAACAATGGAAATCAGCAACATAAATAAATCATCACATAACATAAATATCATCACATCGCAAATCATATATCATTAGTGCACCTAGATGTCATATATATATATACATATATATCGTGTCATATATGAAAAGTGTACATATCAAATAAAATGATTTCTACTAGCAGTCCTATACATTTCACAAAAGTTTATTTATGCTGAATTTAGCATCCATGAAACAATGTAAGTCAAGTGTGAGATAAACTCACCTTTCGTGACACATGATGGAGACTGCAAATGAATAGATACAAAATGAGACAACAACATCTCGGTACAACTAAAAATGGATTTAACATTGATACCCACTCCATATATTATTTTTATAAGAGGAGGTAAGAGAATTTCTCAAAGGATTGGTACGACTATTGGCTTTTTGGAACGGATTTTGAAACACAACACCAAACTCAACTCAACAAAATAAACATAACAATTATTTTACAAAAATATTATATATATATACACACACACACTCACAGTCAAACTTTTATATATTTGTATAAAATGCACGCCGTAAAATCCTTACATGAATATGTTTTTAAAATCAACACACACACACACACACACATATATATATATATATGTATATATATATAATATACCCATAAACACAACAAAACCACTCAACCCGCCCATGCACTACCAAATGCGCGTGCGCGCACACACACATATATATACACACACCCCACCCCGAACAAAATATATAAAATATACAATATACATATATATATCATATAAAAATAAATAATTTTATATACATATAACTCACGCAACACTATTTCATAACACCAATATACACACTGTGCACATAACACCCATATACACGCAAAACACACACGCACACCCCTCTTAGCCGCAACACACAAACACAAGAATAATAAATAAATAAAATCCCACGTACCAGATTCATGCAAAAACACAAACTAACTAATGCTATCACCTATCACAAACACACACGTACACGCACCATTACACGCATGCACGGGAGAAGGGACAAACGGGTTCAGCAGACGTGCTATTGGCAGGCGAGGTGCACGACGGTTCTAACCATCCGAAGTTGTACTGAGGACGACTTCGGTCTGAGGCAGCGGGGTCGACGCGGCTGGGTTAAGAGCATTGACATGGAGATGGATTGATGAAGGAGAAGATGGAATTGGCGGCTCAAGGAAGGATGCAGCGGGAGGAGCGGTTCAGGGGAGAGGCGACTGTCTAGGGCGAAGGTAATTTTAGCAGGGACCGCAGGTCGTCTTGGAGGCATGTGAAGCGGATTCTGTCAAAGGTCAACACAAAATTGAGAGGGACATGGCGAACTGGAGAGGAGGAAGTTAGGTGGTTTCAGGTGGCTGTAGAAAGACTAGGAGGGGAGGGCGCGACGCTCACAACACAAGACCAGGGATCGAGGAGGGTCAGAATTCGCGATGGGTGAAGTAGAGAGACAAAAAAACAAAAGATGCTGAGTCTCGTTCATTTTTGTGAAGAATAATAGGATGTGTTTTTTATATGGGATGAAAGGCATTGTAAATACGAAGCAATGGATTTGGAAGAAGAGTAAAGGGTTTTGGAAAATAGAGACTTGGCATTCAAAATTAAAAGTGAACGAATGGATACAAAACAAAGAAACGAAGGATTACTAAAAATAAAAAGGGAACCAACGTTAGAAATTTAAAAAGACACATGACATTTTTCAGAATAAAATAAAACAGAAAATGAACGGTTTTGAAGTACCAAAAGAAAACGAATCCGGAAATGAAAATTGACCGATATTTGCAACAACAAAAATCAATACAAATGGCAGATCTACAAGAGAAATATTTTGAAATAAGATCTAATTTTATTAGTAAAGAAATTATATAATAATCAAAGTTAATATTTAAATTAAATTTTAATAATTAATTCAACTTCAAATAAATAAGCTCGATTTAATTTAATTCAATAAGTAAGATTGAAAGACAAATATTGATTCACATTATTAAATTATATCCATATCAAAATCAAATTCATTTGTTATATAAAATCCAAAATAATTTTAATTTTAAATCCAAAATTAAAATAATTATCTTATAAAAATCCAAACAAATTGAGTTTCAAATAAATAACATAAAATCAAAATATAAATTAAATCATTATGTAAAATACACTTAAAATTTCAGGTTGTTACATATTGATCGTTCTAGTTACCGTGATAACTATATTCACCTCATCTCTTACAAACACCAAACGCTTGGGTAACACACACACGGAATGCCACATGTCCAGGCAAATGGTAGTTCTTCAAAGGCCAACATAATTCTGCATGATATTGTTTACTTATTGATGATTATCACTCCATTTCTTCTCCATCACACATATAATTTTCACAGGAAAAGCTACAAAACAAACCACCTTTTCTCCATTGTTCACCTCCATTATTAACAAATTTGCATGTTTTTGTTTTGATACTCGATCCTTTGATGATTTTTATAGGAAAAGGAGCTACTGAAAAGTTCCAAATTATTGGAAAAGGAGCTGCTGAAAAGTTCTAAATTCCAAGGAAGTTTCGATTCGTAAAAAAGAATGCACAAAACAAAGAACTAATTCATGACAGAAGTTCACTACCAAATTTTGATATTCGATGTCTCATAGTTTCCATGTTAAGGGTTATATAACTGTTAATGCGGGTGAAAACATTTCAGTTGATCAATATGAACCTGATGTTAACGCTCATTTACTTTATCCTGGTATGGATTATAAAATATAGTTTGTTCAGAGAGATTTGTATTTGCTATGAATTAACAAATCAATCTTTTCAGGGCATAGATTATTCAGGAGGTAGAATAACGTTCTCATCATAAATGAGAATCCTATCTGAAATTCTCCAGCTGAGCAAATTAGTTGCTTTCGTGTTCTAGATGTTGATGGCTATATACTTGCTGGTAGCAGCTATCACGAGGTACACTTTGTTATATTTTTTTAGGATTTAAATTATTTTCTTATGGTTTCATTTTTATATACAATATGGACTATTTTGGAAAACAGTATTGTTATGGCTTTAGACAAATAAATGGAGAAATTGTTGGAATTGAATAAATCTCTAAGAATAAATCATTGTTAGTGTTGCGTTAGATTTGGTAGTTTCGGTCAATAAAGTTAAGTTATAGGTGATAAGGATTGACATAAATATCATTAATAATATTAATGAATATCATTAATGATATCCTTATCAATAGGAACCGAGCCACTTGCTAATTTATAGGTGATAAGGATTGACATATATATCATTAATGATATTAATGAATATCATTAATGATATCCTTATCAATAGGAACTGAGCCACGTTATTTTTGCTTTAATTGTTCTGGTTTCTTTTTTTAGTTTGTTGTAAGGCAATTTAAAAGCCATTTCTATTTCAGTTTAATGTATTAGAGAATACCCTCTCAGAAATCTGCAGGTATTGTTTTTACAATGTGGTATCAGAGCCCTCTCAAAAGGGATCTGAAGGAGTGAAATTCAAGTGAGAAAGTGTGCAAGAGTGAGCAAAGAACTAACGAGTGAGAGATGGATGCTGAATCTAGTAATTTTAGTTCCCTATGTGCCAAAATTTGATGGAGATTATGATCATTGGAGTTTACTCATGGAGAATCTGTTGCATTCAAAGGAGTATTGGAGTGTGATTCAACCAGCCTACAAAGAACTTGAATCTGATGGAGTGCTGTCGGCAACACAACAGAAGAAGTTGGAGGAAGCAAAGCTGAAGGACTTGAAGGCAAAGAATTATTTGTTTCAGTCCATTGACAAGTCTATTCTGAAAACAATCACGCAAAAGGCGACGGAAAAGCAATTTTGGGATTCCATGAAAGTCAGGTACCAAGGTAATGATAGAGTAAAGCATGCTTAATTGTAGAGGCTGAGAAGAGTGTTTGAAACGTTGGAGATGAAGACGGGAGAGAAGGTGACAGATTATTTCGGGAGAGTCATGGTCACAGCCAATGATATGAGAAATTGTGGAGAGAATATGGAGGATGTGAAGATAGTTGAGAAAATTATTCGAACATTGATGGAGAATTTCAATTGTGTCATGTGCTCAATTGAGGAGTCGAAGAATATCGACAAGATTTCTGTTGATGAATTACACAGCTCGCTGCTCGTACATGAGCAGAAGATACAACGAAAGAGACTAGAATAACAAGTACTCAAAGTCGAGTATGATTACAATTCTGGACGAGGAAGAGGTAATGTTGGAAGTGGTGGTGATCGTGCTTCAAGAGGAAGAGGAAGAACAGGTCTTAACAAAGCCAATATTGAGTATTTCAACTGCCACAGGTTGGGACACTTTCAATATAAATGTCCAATGGCTGAAAAGAGAGCAAATTATGTTGAATTTAATAAAGATAAGGGTTACTTTTGATGGCACATGCAGAGATTAAAGAAGTTGAGCGTAAAGGAATATGGTTTTTCGATTCAGGCTGCTCTAATCACATGACGGGAAACAAAGAGTGGTTTATAGAGCTTGATGAGAGTTTCAGGCACACTGTGAGACTAGGGAATAGCTCAAAAATGGATGTTCTAGGAAAAGGAAACGTCAAATTTGAGATTCAAGGAGTGACTCTAATTGTAACACCCTGAATTTTCTGTGACTATTAAAAGAACGAATTTAAGAATACATAATTGTTAAAGTGAAAATTAAGGGAAAATGGTTACGCCATTGTGTTCTTCTCGAAATTCTGCTTGGAATAGCGTCCAAGTTTTCGTAAATTGGACTTCCTATGAGGAAGTTATGGCCCTCGAAAGTTTCAGGAATTTTATATAAATTAAAACAGTTCAGAATAAAAATTCAAAATTCAAACAGGGAAGCGGGCTGGGCGGGATTTCTCCTGCCCAAGGCCAGGTCGACCAGGGGGTCGACCTCCCCTATACAGGTTGACCAGGGGGTCGACCTACCCTCCGGGGCATATCTGAAATCAGACGATTCTGACTTGTTGCTGAGTATTACATGATCTATTGCTGAGTCACTAGGGCAGAGGTGGCAATTCTAGATAACTATCTAGTCTGGATGGTTGGGATTGCTCCTGTGATAATCTAACGGCTTAGGTTGATTTAAACTTCTATATAAACACGCATAGACTCAAACCCTAAACCTAAACTAAATTAGTCTCTTGGCCACCATGTTGCTGCTAGAGTAGTTCTTCTTCCTAAAGCTTAGGGATTGACAAATCAGAATTCTAATACAAAAGACGAACGAATTATTCGCTTCTCTAACCTGTCTTTGTGAGTACAATTTCTTTCACAAAATAATTAATAAATTAATTATGATGAGTTATAACTTGGATCATGAGAACATGTCTGTTGAATCATGTGATGTTATTTAATTTTGTTATCGTCTGTTGGTGAACATATGATAGTTTTGTTATCTTATGTTGATAGATCTATTTTATATGTCCAATCACATATGTTTAACTTGATTCATTTTATGACATCAGTTTATATGCTAGTTTGTATGTGAATCTTATGCAAGTCTGTTTTTACATATGCTAGTTTGTATGTTAATCTTATGAAAGTTTGGTGTATTAAATCATATGCTAGTTTGTATGTGAATCTTATGCAAGTCTGTATGCGAATTATACACAAGTTTATATGTGAATCAAGTATATACATATGCTAGTTTATATGCAAAATATGTGATAAATTCATATGCAATTGTAGGAATCCATATGCAAGTTTAGGTGAAAACTATATTCACATTTTTAGATGAAAATCACATATGCAAGTTTAGGTGAGACCCATAATCCATATATGCAAGTTCACAATTTTATGTTTAGATCTATATTTAGATCCATGTTAGTTTATGCAAATTTATGTTCTATATGTCCATTGCCTATGCAAGTTATCGGTTATGCAAATTTATGTTATAATTCTTATTTGCAAGTTAGATCTATTTTATGTGTTATGCAAGTTGTGATGTTTTTTTTTATGAGTTAGACTATTTGCGAGTCTAACATATGTCATATTAAAACGTACGAATAGCGTGGGGACAATGGAAAAATATTAATTATGCAAATTGTGAATTGGCATAAAATAGCTTTAAAGACATATAATTAATTTGAGACCCTAATTGGTATCATTTATATACCTAAAAATTATGGACATAATTTAGGTGACAATTATGGACATAGTTTAATTTGGAAATTATTGAAAATTTGAATAGGGATAATTAATTCATATTAGGGTGAAATTATTATGTGTAATAATAAATGCATAAGACACGAGGTTAGACTCGTTTGTGGTGTAAGACTGCCCGGACCCGCTCGGCAAATCTAACAACCACAAACGGTAGTCTAATGTAAGAGGTCGAAGGCATAAATTAAATGCGTAACAATTGTAAAGACACGAGGTTAGACTCGTTTACGGTGTAAGACTGCCCGGACCCGCCCGACAAATCCAGCAACCGCAAACGGTAGTCTAATGTGAGAGGTCTTACAAGGTTGTGGTTATAATGAATTAAGTAACACTTAACCAAGTTAAACATGTGGTGGGACATGGGGTTTAAGTGGGTGACATGTGTGACATGTGAAATACGATTAGAAACACTTAACCAAACTGAAACATGTAAGAAGACATGAATAAGAGGGGTTAAGTGGGAAACCCTAGTGGGGATCAAGCATAGGTGGAAAGCTTGTGTCAAGCATGAGGGACCCTTTTCAAACCAATAACCCATTAAGTATCTTTGTGAGCTCGAGTTAGATCGAGGACGGGACATGCTTACTGGATTTGATGGTAAGAGGTCAAAACAGGTTAGCGGTTGCAACGCAAGTCCAATGGGGTCATGTGCATGCGTAGGCCCGGACTGGTAGGTAAGACGTTGTTGCATCATGTAGATATGAGCTGTGCATCTTTAGTGGTATCGGGCTGCCACTTTGGGGAGTGATACATCCCACTGTGGGACCAACACGGGTATCTACGAGTTAGGGAGCCGATCGCATGGGGGTAGTGGGTACAACTAGTGGAGATAGGGGCAGGCGGCACCTATGAAGACAGCTAGGGGTACACGAAACTATCATTATGATTATTATGTTCAATAGGCGGGATCAACTTTTAAGGTGACCAGTAATGGTGCAATTTAGTAATTATCCTATAGTGATTAGGACGAGATTAACGCCAGAATATTCCTCTTGTTGGTTTTATCTTGCCCACTTGTTTCACATTCATTCTTTATTTTACCAGTTTATGCCTTATCCTAATTAAATTTCATTATTAAAGCTATTGGACTCACCAGACTTTATGTCTGACCCCATTTGTTTTCACCTCTTTTCTTTCCCCTCCCCCCAAAGGTTCTCAGGGTGGGACTAGTGCTAGTGGAGCTTGATTTGGATCTTTCTCTCTCTTTGGAAGTGCTTGGATTGCTGGAAGAAAAGTTCAGCTCATCTCTTTTATGGCTACTTATGTTGGGGTTATGCTTTTTACTTTATGAAAACAATTTGTCAAGATGGATATTAAGTGTACTTGGTTTTATTGTTGGTTTATGAAGCTGTTGTAATCAAACTATTTCTTTGATACAATAAAAGTTGTTTTAAAATTTCCAAGTACCAATATATGTATCTGTCTTGTTATATTCTATTCTATACACCAATAATACTCCATGGAAGTTAATGCATTCCCTTTGAGAGTGACATTAATGGACGTGGGGTGTTACACGTGGTATCAGAGCTGAAGGTTAACAGAACAGATAAGAGATTTTGAAAAACTATTTTTCAAAAGCATTTTATAAATAAATACTTTCAAAAGTATGTTTTAAGGAGAGTATTTTTCAGAGGAAAGTTTGTTTTAAAAACATAACCCCCAAGAGCCATGTATCTTTCTTTCGATTCTCCGTTTTGAATCTCTTCCTTTTTTTCCAGCATGTCTGGGTTACCCGAGATACCCGAGGGAATACCGATACCAACCTGGTTCAGAAGGTATCTGGAGGCTAGGGCCACCGCCACAGGCCCAGCAGACATTCCTCCTCCCCCAGCTGCGGCCGCTCCTCCTCCTCCCCCTCCCCGCGTTGATACTTTTTTGAAGATATGCAAAGACTTTCGAGCAATGGGCGGAAAACCTTTTCACGGATCAAAGACGTTTGTTGAAGCTCGAAATTGGCTTAAGGAGGTGGAAGATTTGTTTGGTATCTTCGAGACAGAAGATGGAATGAAGGTCCAATTGGCTGCTTGGTTAATGAAGGACGAAGCCTCGTTTTGGTGGGAGGTCACGAATGGAGAGCGTCCAATGGAGACATGGATGGATTTCAGACATAGGTTCGAGATGAAATTTCTCTCACGAGCAGAAGAAAATTTATACATGGAAAGGTTCTTGGTGTTGAAGCAGGGAAATTTATCAGTAAAGGAGTACGTCAATAAGTTCAATCAGTTGGCGAGATTTGGCTTAGACTTGGTGAACACACCTGAAAAGAAGGCCCTGAGATTCGTTAAAGGTTTGAATGAGCCGCTGCATAGGTTAGCTATGACCCACATTCCTATGGGGGCTACCTTTGAGAAACTGGTTGACGTGGAGTTTATGCATAAAGAGGAGAAAGGCGCTAATGCTAATAAGGCACCGGAAAAGAAAGGGGATCAAAAGAAGTCACAGCAGCAACCTAAGAAAGGTGGTAAGGATAACAATAGCAAAGGAAAGAAAAGGTGCTTTAATTGTGGAACAGCAGGCCATATGAGCAAGGACTGTAGGAAGAAGAAGAAGACTGGCTGCTTCAACTCTGGTAAGGCAGGACATTTGATCAAAGATTGCCCAAGAAGACAAGGGCAAAGGAAGAGGGCAAGGTCTACTTCTGGAGGGAAGGTTCAGGCTCTCATGGCACCAGGAAGGCAAGAGGGCAGGTTCATGCTCTCATGGCACCAGGACAGGAGAGAGGTAGAAACATTTCTGATGAAAGTTTTATTTTTCTGTTTGATCATCCTGTTCGTACTTTGTTTGGTTTTGGCGCTTCACACTCGTTTGTATCTGCTTCGTTAGTTGAAACACTGCACCTAAATACTAGTCTAGTTATGGATCTCATAGTAGTCTCAAATCCTATTTGTGGTTCGTCTCATCTTTTAATGATTTTTCGGGATTTGAGAGTGTCTATCTTGAGCGTTGAGTTTGAATACAACGCCTTCGTTCTTGGCTTCACGAGCTATGGGTTGATTCTAGGCATGGATTGTTTATCCAGTAATGGTGCCATCCTCGATTGCAAAAAGAGAGTGGTTAGACTTATGACTCGCCTCGGCAACACTCTCGAAATCTCTTGTAATCTCATACATTCTGTTATGCTTAGCTACCTAGAATCTCTTGATGCGTCTATTGAAAACTTGCAGTCTGTTAGAGTAGTCCGTGAATGCTCAGATGTATTTGAAGAGGTGAAGGGCTTACCTTCAAAGCGGGAGATAGACTTCCGCATATACCTTGTTGATAATGCAAAACTCGTAGCTCTACCCGTTAGACACATGGCTCCAAGGGAGAGAAAAGAACTCAGCAAACAAGTCAAAGAGTTGCTCGAAAAAGGGTTTAGAAGGCGGAGTATTTCTGAATGGGGTGCTCCAGTAGTATTCGTAACCAAAGAGGATGGTTCACTCCGCCTATGCGTTGATTATAGGGAGCTAAACAAGCTAACCAAGAAAAATAGGCACCCACTTCCTAGAATAGACGAGTTGTTTGATCAGCTTGTAGGTGCGTCGGTTTTCTCCCAACTAGATCTGGCTACCGGGTTTCATCAGCTAAGAGTGGCTGAAGACAGCATTGATAAGACCGCGTTCAGAACCCCGGATGGTTTCTTCGAATGGCTTGTCATGCCTTTCAGCTTGACAAACGCACCTGCTTACTTCGTTGAGTTGATGAGCAGGGTGTTTAGGGAGTTCCTTAAGAAGTTCGTGGTGGTCTTCATAGACGACATTTTGATTTTCTCGAAGAATGAAGAAGAGCATACTTTGCATTTAAGGAAAGTCATGGATACTCTTCGTGCACATCAGCTGAAAGCCAAATTCTCCAAATGCCATTTCTGAAGAGAAGAAGTGAGGTTTCTTGGACATGTGGTGTCCAAAGAGGGGTTAGCTGTGGACCCCGCAAAAGTAGTTGCGGTGCTAGATTGGAAGGTTCCACGGAATGCAATCAAAGTCCGAAGCTTTCTCGGGCTAGTGGGCTTTTACCGAAAATTCATTAAAGACTTTACAAAAATCTCAGCCCCACTCACAAGATTGACAAAGAAGAACCTAACTTTCGCTTGGGATTTGGATTGCGATATTGCTTTCCAACATTTGGAAAGGGCTCTAACAACGGCCCCAGTTTTAACATTTCATGATGGGAGCAAAATGTTTACCGTATACACAAATGCATGCTGTACAGGGCTGGGCGCTGTCTTGATGCAAGAAGGCAAGGTAGTTTGTTATGGGGGAAGGCAATTGAAGACACATGAGGAGAACTGCCCAACTGATGATTTGGAGCTAGCTGCCATTGTTTTCACTCTAAAGTCATGGCGTCGTTACCTACTAGGAGAAAGGTTTGAATTGTTTACTGACCATAAATCGTTAAAGTACATTTTCTCGCAGAAAGACCTTTACTTAAAACAACAAAGGTGGATGGAATTTCTAGCCTCATATGACTTTGAGATTTCCTATACCCCTGGCAAGGGCAATGTGGTAGCAGACGCCTTGGGTAGAAAGAAGCTGACCTTGAGTCCTCTCTTTGTAGAAAGGCAAAGCTTGGAGTACATAACAAACCTTAACTTTAAACCCCCCTCTGAAATTGTACCTGGTCTGTTAGCATCGCTAGAGGTGCGGCTTACTCTTTTGGACTCAATAGGAACCGCGCAACGAGAAGACCCTCAGCTAGTTGATGTGATGGATAAGCTAGTTAGGGGTGAGACTTTTAGTCACCTCAATAGATACTCCATCGATGATAAGGGTTGGTTGAGACGAGATGTAAGGTTATGCGTCCCGCAAGCAAGGGATTTAGTGAAGACGGTTCTCGAAGAAGCGCACCATTCTAAGCTGACTATACACCCAGGCGGAGACAAGATGTATAAAGATATAAAAAGGGTTTTCTTTTGGAATGACATGAAGAGCGATGTAGCTGAGTTCGTCGCTAAGTGTTTGATATGCCAGCAAGTCAAAGCGGATCAGAAGAAGCCTGGTGGTCTGCTTCATCCTCTAGAGGTCCCACAGTGAAAGTGGGATATCATTTCGATGGACTTTGTTGATGGGTTGCCTAGGTCAAGAAGGGGCAATACCAGTATTTGGGTAATAGTGGACGGGCTCACTAAAAGCGCTCACTTTATACCTGTTAAAAGGAGAAGGACTGCCTCGTCCCTAGCATCCATTTATCTTGAAGAGATAGTTCGACTCCATGGGATACCCTCCAGCATAGTGAGGGATCGAGACCCTATCTTTACGAGCGAGTTTTGGAAGAGTTTGCAAGAGGATGTAGGCACACAATTATGCTTAAGCACGACCTATAACCCCCAAACCGCTGGTCAGACGGAAAGGGTGAACAGAGTTTTGGAAGACCTCTTGAGATTGTGCATTCTTGACTTTGGAGGGACATAGGAGGATCATCTTCCTTTGCTGGAATTCGCTTACAGCAATAGCTACCAAGCTACCGTAGGCATGGCACCATTCGAAACCTTATATGGAAGACCATGTCGATCGTCAACTTGTTGGTGGGAGTCTACATACAAGCTCGTAATTGGACCAGACATGATTAGAGAAACCTCAGAAAATTTGGACTTGATAAGAAGATGGATGAAGACTGCACAAGATAGACAGAAGTCCTACGCAGACAAAAGAAGAACCGACCTTGAGTTTGAAGTTGGAGATAAGGTGTTCCTTAAAGTATCTCCTTTGAGGAATGTCATTCGCTTTGGGTCCGTAGGAAAGCTAGCACCAAGATTTGTAGGACCATTTCCTATCATCGAAAGGATTGTGATGATGGCTTACAGAGTAGAGCTACCCGAAAGACTGGCTGGAGTTTATAACGTTTTTCATGTTTCTCAACTACGAAAGTGCTTACATGATTCTGCGGAAGTTATGGAGCAAAGTATACTATAGGAAGTAGAAGTGGAACGAGAAGTGACTGTGAGAAGAGTTCCAACTCTTATCTTGGGTACGGAAGTCAAAAAGCTACGCAACCGTGAAGTCAAGCTTGTTAAAGTTCAATGGAGTGACGCTGAGGAAGACGCGACATGGGAAGCTGAGAGGAAAATACGCGCAGCCTACCCTTTTCTTTTTGAGGGTACCTCCTTGATCTCTTTTTCCATAAGTTATTCATACTTATATCTGTCTTTTAAGTATATCTCCTCAGTCCTACTCTTTATCCTTAGGTACAAACCAATGGATGTAAACCTGTATTTGAAACATGTTATGATTGATGGTTGCGAGTGGTTGCAAGTGGTTGCTAGTGGATGCATGTACACACACATTAGGCACTAGATCAGCTCAATCACTTTCATATTGCATATGAACGTGTGTGCATATTTAAATTAATGGATGTATAATGGTTGTGTTATCATATAGATGCTGCATTTTGATGAATGGTTGTGCACGCATGTAGAAATAATATGTATCGTTAGGATTCTTTCGCATACATAATGGACGCATGACACTATCATGATTTGCATTAAGGAGATCAACTTAATTAGTGGACTGCCTGATTTTGCATTGGATAAGGAACATGTACACACACTTTTTGCATATGTTCCTACGACATTAGAAATCTTATAAGGACAATGGATGGCTGTGTTTGATGGTTAAGTAGATGAATGATTGGATGTTAGGATATACATTCTCCTTAGCTTGAAAATTTCGGGGGCGAAATCCTTTAAGGAGAGGAGAATGTAACACCCTGAATTTTCTGTGACTATTAAAAGAACGAATTTAAGAATAATTAATTGTTGAAGTGAAAATTAAAGGAAACGGATTACGCCATTGCGTTCGTCTCAAAATTATGCTTGGAATAGAGTCCAAGTTTTCGTAAATCGAACTTCCTATATGGAAGTTATGGCCCTCGGAAGTTTCAGTAATTTTATATAAATTAAAACAGTTCAGAATAAAAAATCAAAAATCAAAATTCAAAATTCAAACAGGAAAGCGGGCTAGGCGGGATTTCTCCCGCCCAAGGCCAGGTCGACCAGGGGGTTGACCTCCCCTATACAGGTCGACCTACCCCCCGGGGCAGATCTAAAATCAGACGAATCAGACTTGTTGCCGAGTCTTACCTGACCTGTTGCTGAATCACTAGGGCAGAGGTGACAATTCTAGATAACTCTATCTAGTCCGGATGGTTGGGATTGCTCCTATGATAATCTAACGGCTTAGGTTGATTTAAACTTCTATATAAACACGCATAGACTCAAACCCTAAACCTAAACTAAATTAGTCTCTTGGCCACCATGTTGCTGCTAGAGTAGTTCTTCTTCCTAAAGCTTAGGGATTGGCAAATCAGAATTATAATACAAAAGACGAATGAATTATTCTCTTCTCTAACCTGTCTTTGTGAGTACAATTTCTTTCACAAAATAATTAATAAATTAATTATGATGAGTTATAACTTGGATTATGAGAACATGCCTGTTCAATCACGCGATGTTATTTAACTTTGTTATCGTCTGTTGGTGAACATATGACAGTTTTGTTATCTTATGTTGGTAGATCTATTTTATATGTCCAATCACATATTTTTAACTTGATTCATTTTAAGACATCAGTTTATATGCTAATTTGTATGTGAATCTTATGCAAGTCTGTTTTTACATATGCTAGTTCGTATGTGAATCTTATGCTAGTTTGGGATATTAAATCATATGCTAGTTTGTATGTGAATCTTATGCAAGTCTGTATGCGAATTATATACAAGTTTATATGTGAATCAAGTATATACATATGCTAGTTTATATGCAAAACATATGATAAATTCATATGCAAGTTTTAGGAATTCATATGCAAGTTTAGGTGAAAACTATATTCACATTTTTAGATGAAAATTATATTCACATATGCAAGTTTAGGTGAGACCCATAATCCATATATGCAAGTTCACAATTTCATGTTTAGATCTATATTTAGATCCATGGTAGTTTATGCAAATTTATGTTCTATATGTCCATTGCCTATGCGAGTTATTGGCTATGCAAATTTATGTTATAATTCTTATTTGCAAGTTAGATATATTTTATGTGTTATGCAAGTTGTGATGTTTCTTTTCTTTTTTTATGAGTTAGACTATTTGCGAGTCTAACATATATCATATTAAAACGTACGAATAGTGTGTAGACAATGGGAAAATATTAATTATGCAAATTGTGAATTGGCATAAAATAGCTTTAAAGTATATAATTAATTTGAGACCCTAATTGGTATAATTTATATACCTAAAAATTATGGACATAATTTAGGTGACAATTATGGACATAGTTTAATTTGGGAATTATTGAAAATTTGAATAGGGATAATTAATTCATATTGGGGTGAAATTATTATGTGTAATAATAAACGCCTAAGATGCGAGGTTAGACTCTTTTGTGGTGTAAAACTGCCCGGACCCGCCCTTTAAATCCAGCAACCACAAACGATAGTCTAATGTGAGAGGTCAAAGGCATAAATTAAATGCGTAACAATTGTAAAGACACGAGGTTAGACTCGTTTACGGTGTAAGACCGCCCGAACCCACCCGGCAAATCCAGCAACCGCAAACGGTAGTCTAATGTGAGAGGTCTTACAAGGTTGCGATTATAATGAATTAAGTAACACATAACCAAGTTAAACATGTGGTGGGACATGAGGGTTAAGTGGGTGACATGTGAATTACGATTAGAAACACTTAATCAAATTGAAACATTTAAGAAGACAAGAATAAGAGGGGTTAAGTGGGAAATCCTAGTGGGGACCAAGCATAGGTGGAAAGCTTGTGTCAAGCATGGGGGACCCTTTTCAAACAGTAACCCATGAAGTATCTTTGTGAGCTCGAGTTAGATCGAGGACGGAACACGCTTACTGGATTTGATTGTAAGAGATCAAAATGGGTTAGCGGTGGCAACACAAGTCCAACGGGGTCATGTGCGTGCGTGGGCTCGGACTGGTAGGTAAGACGTTGTTGCATCATGTAAATATAAGTCGTGCATATTTAGTGGTATCGGGTTGCCACTTTGGGGAGTGATACACCCCACTGTGGGACCAACACGGATATCTACGAGTTAGGGAGCCGATCGCATGGGGGTAGTGGGTACAACTAGTGGAGATAGGGGCAGGCGGCACCTATGAAGAAAGCTAGGGGGCACGAAACTACCATTATGATTATTATGTTTAGTAGGCGGGATCTGCTTTAGGGTGACTAGTAATGGTGCAGTATAGTAATTATCCTATAGTGATTAGGAGTGAGATTAACGCCAGAATATTCCTCTTGTTGGTTTTATCTTGCCCACTTGTTTCACAGTCATTCCTTGTTTTACCAGTTTATGCCTTATCCTAACTACTTTAGTAATTATATTGTTTAAGTTATTGGACTCGCCGGACTTTATGTCTGACCCCCTTTGTTTTCGCCTCTTTTCTTCCTTTCCCCTCCCCTCCCCTCCCCTCCAGGTTCTCAGGGTGGGACTAGTGCTAGTGGAGCTTGAGTTGGATCTTTCTCTCTCTTTGGAAGTGCTTGGATTGTTGAAAGTAAGTTCAGCTCATCTCTTTTATGGCTACTTATGTTGGGGTTATGCTTTTTTACTTTATGAAAATAATTTGTCAAGATGGATATTAAGTGTATTTGGTTTTATTATTGGTTTATGAAGCTGTTGTAATCAAACTATTTCTCCGCTGCAATAAAAGTTGTTTTAAAATTTTCAAATACCAATATATGTATCTGTCTTGTTATATTCTGTTATATACACCAATAATACTCCATGGAAGTTAATGCATTCCCTTTGAGTGTGACATTAATGGACGTAGGGTGTTACACTAATTGTCAGTGATGTATACTTTGTTCCAAATTTAACAAATAATCTACTAAGTATTGGGCAATTGCAAGAGAAAGGTGTGGATTTTTTAATCAGCAAAGGAGTGTGTAAAATGTTTCATCTTAAAAGAGGCTTGATTGTGAACATTAGAATGTATGCAAACCGTATGTTCAGGGTGTCTGCAACCATGAAAGCTGATCAGAGTACATGTCTGAAGATTGAAGACGACAAAACGGCGTATTTGTGGCAAAATGCTATGGATATGTAAATAATACATCTATTCGGATTATGCATGGCAAACAACTTATGAAAGGGCTGCCTCAAATGAAAGAAGTCTCGAAAGTTTGTGAAGTGTGCAACATTGGAAAACAATGTCGTGAAGACATAACCAAGAAGGGTCAAGGGAGAGTAACAAAAAGGTTACAACTCATTCATGCAGACTTGTGCGGTCCTATATATCCAGTATCTCACAGTGGAAAGAGGTACATCCTTCGTCTGATTGACGACTTTAGTCGCAAGAGCTGGATATATCTTCTCTCGGAGAAAAATGAAGCGTTTAAAGCTTACAAGACATTCAAAAGGTTTGTGGAAAAGGAAGCAGGAACCGATATATGTTGTTTAAGGACAGATAGGGGAGGAGAGTTCACTTCAACCGCTTTCAATCAATTCTGTGTGAAACACGGGATTAGAAGACAATTAACTGCAGCTTATACGCCACAACAAAATGGTGTTGCTGAGAGCAGAAACCGCACTATAATGAATATGGTTCGATGTTTGCTCACAGAGAAGAACATGCCAAAGAGTTTTTGGGCTGAGGCTGCAAAATGGACATGTCATGTCCTAAATAGAAGTGCAACAAGTGCAATAAAAGATATGGTGCCCAAAAAATGTTGGAGTGGGATCAAACCCAATGTAAGCTATTTCAGAGTCTTTGGTTGCATTATTCGTCTTCTTAGATTCAGATTCGGGTCGAAAATAGAAGAATTAAGTCGATCCAAAATTTAAAGGCGCAATTACTATGGCTCGTCAATAATAAATAGTTTAGTTAGAATAAAAAAAATAGTTTAATCTACTGTTAATATTCCCTTTTTTATGTAATCGTTCGATTCTAGTCAATCAACTTGGTTGAATTTTTGTTCATATTGAAACGAGTCGGGGTTGATCAGGAGTTAGTCAATGATGTCAAGACTTTATAAACAACGTTCAACAAATTGGAATTCATTTATCAACATATTTTTATCTTCCGTTTTGTCATGTGCATATTCCTGGACAACGAAGAGTAAAGCTTGATAACATGAGCCGCAAGTGTGTTCTTCTTGGAGTGAGTGAAGAATCCAAAGCATATCGACTTTATGATCCAATCTAAAAAGAAGTGGTTATAAGTCGAGATGTAATATTTGATGAAGAAGGAATATGTAATTGGAATACAGAAGAAAATGATTCCGGTGACTTTCTGGACTGGAAAGAAGAAAATCCAATCGGAGAGGGAGACGTAGAAGAATTTGAAGCTGGTGAAAGATGTGATGCGGGAGAAGATCGGCCTGTTAATGAAGAAAATAAAGGAAATTCTCCATAACCAGAGATTCAGCAGAAAAGAATTAGGAGAAACAACATGGATGCAAGATTACGAGAGCTTTGAAAGGATCTCTGATGAAGAGGCTGAAGCAGAAATGGGGATGACGCTATTTCTGTCTCACGATGATCCAGTGAGATTTGCAGAGGCAAGTAAAGAAGAAAAATGGATGGATGCAATGAGAAGTGAGATTCAATCCACAGAAAAGAACAAAATTTGGGTAAACTTGTCAGCAGATACGAAAAAGCATATCGACGTGAGGTACCACTACCTAAGTAGTCTTACAAATCAAGAAGTTGTGAAGTTGGTGTTTTGTGGAACAAGAGAACAAATTGCAGGCATCATGACGAAACCGGTGAAGTTGAAGACTTCCATCGAGCTGAGAAGTCCTCTGGAAATGCAAGCACAGGGAGTTTAAACTGGATGTTAGCAATGGAAGTGTTTCTAAGAAGTAATCGATTTCTGAGCGTCTGCATTTGCTGGGTGTGCTTCTGCTTTTGCTGGAGCATTTGTTTACGTAGGGAGTGTTTTTGGGGTTCTCGGTGTTTAGTTTGTTTTGGATGGATGAATTGTGTTTGCTGCAGGAAGTTCTGTTGGCAAGTCTTTGATCCGCAGATGTGTACTTTTGCTGCGTATTAGTTGGGTTTGGCATGTTGTTGGTTTGCTCTTGGAGCTTGTATTTCAATCAGATTTTGTATAGTTCTTATCTGGTGGCTTCATTGTATTTTGCTGTTGGCTCTCTGGTGTTCTCCTTTTTCAGTGTATGAATGCATGGATCTTTTCTCAAGCTTGGCAGTAGCCGATCTTCTGGAGTTATAGTTTTATTGCTTGAATCTTGGAGCCTTCTGTGTTTCCATTGTGCTTTGTAATACTGATGCATTCTGGTGTTTTTTTTATGGGAGTATGTCTTGTGGTGTCTCTTAGATTGAGCTGTTTTTAAGTTAATGTTTTGTATAGTATTTGTTTTTGTGGGTCGTGTTCATTAGTTAACAGGTCGATCTTTACTTTGTATCTTTTTCTTTGTAACATAAGTACCCTTTTGTTCTAAAAAAGTTATTTGGATTGCAAAATTCATTTTTTGAATGTCTGAGGGTGTGGCTTCAAAAGCATAATGAGTTCCATCTCCAAAGATATATTGTATATTTAAAGCTTCTTTCTGAATGTCAGTTTCAAACAGTTTTTGATGTTTCCTTTTTTCCCGCATGCATTGGTTTCCAAATTAAGTAATAGATTCTTGATTTGTATCTATAATGGTTACTTTTAGCATATTTGAGCTTTGGGCGTGTGATTCGAAACTTCTTATGTGTATACTTTATAATTTGTATGTGATACATCTATGGATTTGAATGGACACCTTAATCCTGATACTTGCGTGCCTACATTCAACGGACTTGTTTTATAGAACATAAAATCTAAACGTGTAAAATTTATACGTAAATGATTTCATATGTGAACAATTTTATATATGTCTCAAATATCCGAGGCTTTGTACATGTATATGGATTCAGAAAATGTACATGGTGCAAATCTTTTAATCTATAACAATTTCACAAGCTTTAACTGGCTCTATGCCTTTTGAGAAATGAGTATTCTGTGTATATATGCCTGATTTTGAAAATGAGCACAATTTTGAACACACCAAAAGTTTGAATGTATATACATCTTCCAGAATCACAGAATTTCGTCTAATTTCTGAAAGATCAAAGTTTATAAATGTGCACATTTCAACTGAGAATTATTTTGACAAAACAAACAGTTTAATAATTTAAGTTATATGCAAGAACCAGATTTCATATGAGCAAATATAAGTTTCCTTTATGTCGGCAAATGCTATAATACTCGACAAGTGTGGTCTTCAATATTTCAAATTTGATGTTGTGTGAGTTTTAGTGCACTTTTAAGCATGCGCTGTTTTGAACACAAATTCATGATGACAAGTTCAGGGTATATATGCCTGAATTTGATGTTGTGTGAGTTTTAGTGCATTTGTTCACCATTTCTTCCATTAAGCCTATAATCTGGTCTCATTTTAGTCTATAATTTGAAATTTATGTCCCAGTATTTAACACTTTGAACAATAAAATGAAATATAAAGTGTCAACTGTTATTGATTGATGTCAACAATTTTAAATATTATACGTTTTTAATTACCGATTAATATGGATAACTGTTTTATATAGTATGAATAACTTTTTGTTGTCATCAACATGTTTTTAACTGAAACTCAGAAAAACCGATGGACGTTGAGCAGTGTAGGATGGAGAGCGAAATTGGGCGACAGAAGCACTAATTGATGGACTTGGAGCTATCCCATAAAAACAGTTGACTGGGATGTTGGGGTTTCTGTTGATCTTTCCATTTCCTATTTCTCTACTGCTAAAATCGGTGTATGTCTTTTTAATTATTATTTTTCATTTGCTGCAACTTTCTTGTTACTGATGTGGAATTTTGTATATCCTCAACAATCACATACAGTTACATTGATTCTCTTTAATAAGAGATACATTGACTCATGATGTATAACTTAGTGCTGTGTATTGACCTTAAATTCTAATTAAAATCGCTAAGACATGCAATTCACTCATTGGAGATGCCCTAAGACACACTAGAAATGATGGTTTGCACACATGCAGTCAGGTGTTGAAACACAGATGGTTTGTATATGATGCATTTTGAGGATTGTTTGAATTTGCAACTGATTAAAATTGCGCGTGTATTGCTTTGATTAAAAATATCGGCTAAGTAAATCTTAAAAATTGATTGCTTAAGGTTAAGCTCTTGCAGGTGTGACTACGTTGGTCCATCTTTGTCACTATATCCTTTATATTGGATACCTTAGCCCATCAGCTCTGGGCCGTGCAATGATGCTCTGGTTACTTTGAGCTGGAGCGTTAGTGTAATGATGCTCTGATACCAATCTGTTATGCAAAAATTGTGCGAATGCGGAAGCTCAATAAGCAGGATCTCAAATAGACATAACAAGAAGAGGTACTCCATTTGTGGATCGATGGCTCCACGTCAGGATGGATTTACACTAAAATCTACCTTTCAATATATATACAGTGCAAATCCATGTGAGTCATCAATTACATTACAAACATATGTTAATAATATAATGGAAGAAAATTACCATAGCAACAAATGTGCAAAGATAGAAAGTAAATCGGTCCGTTTCTTTTACATAGACGGAAGAAATTAATCCCTTCATTTGTTTCTTTACCATCTCATCAAATGCAATCAATGCATTCTCATTATAAATATATTTACTTTCCATTCTTTGTAAATTTATTTCAATCAATTTTTGATTTTGTATCATCAAATTTAACACATTTCAACACGTTTGCAGTCCCTGCACTTTATTTTACCAATCTTCTGCACTTCATTTTACCTGATCTTCTGCACTTCATCTTACTTCATCTTAATATATTATTAATTAACAATTGGAAGGGGGCAGGTTATCTTAATTGCACTTCATTTTATCTGATCTATTTCTAACTAAGATATTTCTTTCACCATTAATTAATCAAACTGTTAACAAGAAGAGCTTCATGCCAGCCTTACTCGTCAATTGCTGGATGTCATGAAGAATGATATGCATTTGTTATATATTGGGTCATATTTTAGGTTTCTTATTTCTGTGAATTTACGAGTAATATGAAGTATAGCCTATAACTATCTTAGTTGACCATGTGTAGTACATTCACGTCTCAAGTTGCTTTTCTAGGGTAAGAATTTCGTCCAAGGTCTTATCTGAAACCGCACCATCTCCATACATTTAACCGCGGACATTATATGAGGAAGTAACTTATCATACTTTAGTTTTTATGGTTTTTAACGTCTGGTAGTAGTGCTGCAAGTTCGTAGAGAAATAAGTCTAACGCATAAAACATATAATCTGACAGATATGCATGTTAGCAATAACAAGTTATAATGGTTTTGGTAATTTATTTGAACTGCAGGTAGATTATCCATTTTAGTTCATTGCAGTTTGACATTTGTTGACCTCGTTTTATGATTTTTTTGGTACATTTGATAAAAGTTTATCAATTATTTAACATCAGTTATATCAATGTTTATGTTGATTCTTGGTGCTATCGCCGATTAATGATTCAATGATTTCACATTTCTGTTTTGCAGCTCACTATATAGATATTCTGTCTCATGCTCTAGACATTGTTTTTGTTCTTCCTAGATGCTGGTTTGCCAAAAATGAAGCATAATTTAGGCAAAAAGGATTGAGGTGGAGCTGCATCAGCAAAGGTATGCCGTGATCATTTAGGCAACATCCAGTTTTAAAGCCTCGAATTAACTGTGATTGTGTCATTAGAAAGCGTAGTATATTTCTTCTAGAGGTTACAACGTGCTATATTGTGATAAGAGTTTATTTTAAATCTAAAAACTTGGAATTCCATTAATGGATTTTTGATAACCCAAGCTAATTTATAAGCTCTCAAACCATATTGTTCAACACTTATCAGTAGATATGCAGATGATAAATTAGTGCTTCAATGTTAGTGCTAAATGCGTTTCTGTGTATAGCGAAATTAGTTGGTGTTATGCACATTGAATAATGATGGAACCAGGTAGAATAAATCACCTACTAATGAAAGAAGAAACCAGAAGAAAGCTGATACTTAGTATTTTTCCTAAGTTTGAAAAACCTGTTATATATCAATTAATAGGGAGAAAATATAAAAAAAATTCATGCAAGAACAATGTGTTTAAATGAATATGATAGAAATGAAAATTGAAACAAAAATGGAGAAGCAAACTTTTAGAAAAAAAATGGAAAAAAAAAGGGAAAACAATAAATATATAATACTAGTGCCTAACATGTGCTTTGGCAATGAAAGCTAAAAGTATTAGATTTAGACAAAAATATTATCTTTTAGTTGTCCCTGTTGTTACCAAAAATAAAAGTACGTAATATCTCATATATGTCGTTAGTTAGTGCTTTAGTTTGTGATATTGTTGACGTCAAAAGTTGGTCACTATTGACAGTCAATCCCCAATCGTGCGATCAACACACGAATAAAGATTATAAAATGCAGTAAAGGTAAAAAGAACGGGAAGCACACACAGAGTTTTTATAGTGATTCGGCAAAATAGGTGCCTACGTCCATTTTATATATTATTTCTTTTTTTTTTATTACAAATACAATGCTTTTTCTGTTTGAAGAAAAAGAGAAGATGACTATTTTCCCTTCTTCTTTTTTGAGAGAGATTGAGAAAAATATAGAGAGGTCTGAAAGAAGTCTAAAAGAAAACACTCTCTCTCTCTCCCCTCTTTTTAAGCTTGGAGGTATTTATAGGTAGAGAATGCAGCTTGAGCTGTTGCGATATGGTCCGGCCATTCCGAGAAAGCCTAGACACGTGGAACCCATCAGTTGGTTTTAATAGCGGCTGGAGACTGATTCCACTGTTCATAAATAGTATCATCAGAAGTTGTGGCTGACGTAGCATCCATGGAGAGGTATATCAAAAGTAGAGTTTTATCCGGATATGGTTTGACCACTTTTATTGCCTTGGAAGTCGGGATATATGGTGGAATGGCTCTGTAGAAGATTTCCATGCTGGCCCAAGATAATCGGTCGATGCACCTTTCACGGAAGCAAGATACTCGGTCGACTGGGAGAGCGATTCTTCCAGAGTGAGCTGTCAATTGACTAGGCTGGACTTGGGCCGATATGTGACTTCTTTGGACCGTGCGTTTGCTAGGCTTCCTGAAGAGCGACTTATATCCATTTGCGCGTTTGGGCTTTGGTCTGGCTCGTTGAGACTCTTACCAGAAAGAGGGTTAACACTTTGCCCCTTGGAATGCATCTTCGTCCGTAGAGGGAGGTGTATTCTGAAATTTGAACCGAAGCACAAACGCTCGAACAATTATGGTTACGCCGGACCATATTAAGGCCAGAAAACCGACGATTCCGATGTTATATTAAGGCCAGAAAACCGACAATGATCAGGAACTGTATTAAGGCCGAGATGACGATTGCTATTTGTATGAGAGTTGGTTCCTGCAAATACAAAATAAACCATTCTCGTTTCGGAGAAGGCTGATGGGTCGAGCATTTCATTTCACTTGGCTTTGAAGGGTGGCGAGCATTAACCATGCCCGACTTAGTGGTGAACATTAACCATGTCCGGCTTAATGGCGAACATTAACCATGTCCGGCTTAATGGCGAACGCTAACCATGTCCGGCTTAATGGCGAACGCTAACCAGGTTCGGCTTAGTGGCGAATGCTAACCAGGTTCGGCTTAGAGAGGTGGCGAGTATTAATCATACTCGACTTATGGCAAGTGTGTTTTTTTATGCTCGACTCATGTTAAGTTAGTTTGTCCAGCGAGCTATGAACACTCGTGGTGTAAAAAGGAAAGAGGGAGTATAATCTATACTTCGTATTTAAAAGACATGACCTCACTCGGTTAAAGGAGTAGGTGTTTTTAGAAAAAGGATGGTGGGCTTTTGCGCTGACCACATAAAACAGGGGGCGAGCATTATTCATGCTCGGCTTAAAGGTGTTCAAACATGATCTATGTTTGCAAAATAAAATTCATAACTGCTAAATAACTATTACAAAGAAAAGAAATTCTACGGGGGACAGTAGTTGATTCCATAGCATGCCTAAGAGCTAAATCCTAACCCCAGACATGTGTACATCAAGATGCATGTCCTTATTATTAAAATAAATACATCAAAAGAAAAGAAATCTAATTAATGATAATGCCACGAGTGCTAGTCTCAGGGTCCTTTCCGTTTCTAGGAGCTCGAGGATTAACCTGAGGAGCTTGGGCAGAAGGTCGCGGCGGCATGGCCGTGGCACGATCTTTGACATATTCGGGGAGCTCTCCTTTTCTGATCGGTCCTTCAATGAGATCGCACAGATGCCGACATTCATTTGTATTATGTCCAGCTACGTTGTGGAATATACAATGCTTGCCGGAATCAAGTTTCATCTGGGTTGGCTCTCGTCGAGGAGGTCTCGGAGTGGGCAAGGACCCTCCTATGTCGAGATAGATATCGAGCAAAGAGGAATTGAGCTCGGTGTATTGGTCGTACTTATTTTCATTTCGAGATCGCACATTGCGCTCGCTCTTCTCCGGGGCCTTTCCTCTTCCTTTATTCTAGCCATTACCATTGAATGGACCTTGTTGTTTGGCTACTAAAACCTCGAGGCTCTCCGTTTCAAGGTTGGCATCCTCTTGTCATAGGAATCACTCGGCCTCGGAGTAAAAGTCGTCTATATCCTTAGGAGGATCTCTAGTTAAAGAGATTGAGAATTCTGATCGATTTTGAACTCTGCGATGACGGCCATGAGCACCATCGATGGCTCAGGCCGATCGACAGATGCTATGACCGCGTTGAATCTTTCAAGGAAGGACCTGAGCGTTTCTCCGGATCGCTGCTTGATGGTAGATAAGAACATAACACTTTTCGGTCGAGAGATGTGTACTCGAAACTGTTCTCTGAAGTGGGTGACCAGAGTGTTCCAACTGCCGATCGACTCCGTTGTCCGCTGTCGAAACCACATGCCAGCTATGTCCGTGAGAAAGAAAAGGAAGCACTTGGCCATGACGTTGGTCGATGCGCCAAGTACCTCCATATGTCGCATGTATTGCATGAGGTGAATGGTCGGATCAGTGCGACCGTTGTATGGCTCGATAACTGGGAACTTGAAGTCTGGAGGGTTTTGAGAATTTCTGATCTTCCTGCTGAAGGGGCTATGATTGACATTTTCTATGTCTTGCTGCGAAGAGTTGCCCCGAGTAAAACGTCAGATGATGCTCGCAAGCTGACTCCCATCTCCGAGGAGTCGTTGCCATGAATTTAGCTCCGCATTCTGAGAAGGTTCCGCACGGGGATCTGGCAAAAGCATGCTCGGAAGGGCGGCGTTGACTGAGCTTGTCCTCCGAAAGTTGAGTGAAAATGTGAGGGAAGGTGAGCCACAGTAGGCGGTTCTGGGCAGAATGGCCCCTGTGGAACCTGATGAGTTGTGGGTCGAGCCACACCCATAACAAAGGGTCTAGGCTGATCCAGCATAGCATGTGATGTTTGTAGCTCGGGGTTGCCCCCGTTTGGGGCGAGGTTAGGAGGGTCTATTGTAGCATTTTCTTCTGCCATGGTGAGGACCGGTACAGTAGGGTGGCCTCCCTCGTTCGAAGGGAACGCTGCACTAGTTCTTCGTTGAAGGTGAAGAGTGGTTAGACTGGTATATGGTAAGATTCCTGATTGTAATGGGAATGGTGTTGGTTCTGATGGACCCGGAGGTAGCTCGACTAGTTCGATAGGTCATCCTACTCCCAAGAGCGGGGGCAAAGTATTCGACTGACCTAGATCTTGATCGCAAACCTCCCGAGGTTCTGCTGCTGCAGCTGCGTTGGTTGCTGGAAGTGATACTCCTGGTGGTGAAGGATTGGTTGGTGGGACCAAACCAGGATGAAATAAAGGTGTAGCCCGATCGGTGGCCTGATTCTGTGCAGACCGAAGATCAGTTGTTTCCCCAGTCCCGGCCGGTGGAGGAATTGATGTTGAGGCATTCAATCTTGTCTCTAGTCAACTGAGAAGGTGATCCATCAACCGTTGCTGTCGTTCGAGGAGTTTACCCTGAGATGTCATTTGTTCTCTGAATTCGACCATCATCTTATCCATATCATCCTGAGTAACGTGTCGAGATACATCTTCGTGAGAGGAAGCTTCTAGACTTTATTCTGTGGCATTGTTATCGCCAGCATCAGTAGTTGTAGGGCGAGAAGATGTTGCATCTTTCTTTCGTTTGTTCGCCATAAGCAGAAGTGAGCAGAGGCTCTAACGGAATATCGGTACTCAGCCCCTTCCTGGCGCGCCAAAGTGTTGACGTCAAAAGTTGGTCACTAGTGACAGTCAACCCCCAATCGTGCGATCAACACACGAATAAAAATTATAAAATGCAGTAAAAGTAAAAAGAACGGGAAGCACACACAGAGTTTTTATAGTGGTTCGGCAAAGTCGGTGCCTACGTCCACTTTATATATTATTTCTTTTTTTATTACAAATACAATGCTTTTTCTGTTTGAAGAAGAAAGAGAAGATGGCTATTTTCTCTTCTTCTTTTTGAGAGAGTACGAGAAATATAGAGAGGTCTGAAAGAATTATAAAAGAAAACTCTTTCTCCCCCCTCTTTTTTAGCTTAGAGGTATTTATAGGTAGAGAATGCAGCTTGGGCTGTTGCGATATGGTCCGGCCATTCCGGGAAAGCCTAGACACGTGGAACCCATCAGTTGGTTTTAATAGCGGCTGGAGACTGATTCCACTGTTCATAAATAGTATCATCGGAAGTTGTGGCTGACGTGACATTCATAGAGAGGTATATCAAAAGCAGCGCTTTATCCGGATATAGTTTGACCACTTTTATTGCCTTGGAAGTCGGGATATACGGTGGAATGGCTCTATAGAAGATTTCCACGCTGGCCCGAGATAATTGGTCGATGCGCCTTTCACGGATGCAAGATACTCGGTCGACTGGGAGAGCGATTCTTCTGGAATGAGTTGTCAATTGACTAGGCTATACTTGGGCCAATATGTGACTGCTTTAGACCGTGCGTCTGCTGGGCTTCCAGAAGCACGGCTTATATCCATTTGCGCGTTTGGGCTTTGGTCTGGCTCGTTGAGACTCTTGCCATAAAGTGGGTTAACAGATATCTTTATACTTTTTTACAATAAGGGCTATTTCCCTCAGCCAATTAATTTTAAGGACACGTGTTCTAAGTAATTATTTTCCAGACCAAAAGTTCTTAAATCATCATCGGCCGTAAAATCAGTATCGCTACTCACATTCAAGCTTCAAACGAAAATCAAAATTAGGATTTATAAAGCCGATTTCTCTACAAAATCAAAATCATGTAAAATCGTGTAGCCGACTTTGATTATTTGTTGAAGAAATCAAATCGTCTCACCTAGAATTGAATATATACAGACAATTTACACTGACGATTTTCAATGATTTGAATATGTTGATTGTTGAACAAGTAAGTACTCCTTTTCCGATTACAGTTTTTTGTTCATCTGTTGCTTTAGTTTGCGATTTTTATTTAATGATTGAAGATTGAAGTTGTTGCTTGTCAATTGTTTGTATTCACCTAGTACTGAAATTAAACATGTAAAAAGATATTTGTACTGCATTAAACATGTAGAAAAGCTATTAATGTTATCTTATTCAACATGTAAAAAATATATTTGTTCTGAAATTTGTAGTGCATTAAACATGTAAAAAAGATACTTGTACTGAAATTAAACATGGGAAAAATCCATTAATGTTACCTTATTCAACTTGTAAAAAATATAAACACATTTATCTTTTACTGTAATGATTTTCTATGTTTGTTGAAGTGTTAAATGATTGTCTATATTTGTTTTAAATGATTGTCTGTCTCTATTTTACTACTTCTGTGTTTGTTCTAAATAGTATTTCAGGAAGATATATATTTGTCTGTGTTTGTTGATTGTCCGTGTTTGTTTTACACAGACAAATGATTTTTGATATTTTTGTTGATTGTTGGATTTCATGTTTTACATAGGAAAAAGTTAAATGGTTTTACACATGCAAATGTTTTACACAGGCAAATGTTTTACAGAGGCAAAAGATAAATGGTTTACACAGACAAACGTTTTAGACAGGCAAAAGATAGATGGTTTACACAGACAAATGTTTGTCTGTGTTTGTTTTACACAGACAAATTGTATTTCGTGATTGTATGTGTTTGTTTTACACAGAAAAATGTTTTACACAGGAAAAAGATAAATGGTTTTATCTTTATTGAATAGTGAACTAAAAAAGAATCTTTCATGTAGTCTGATTTTTCAAATTTTTTGTTAATTAAGGTCTGATATAGAGTTAGGGATGTTATTAACACTTTTGATTATACGTTGCTCATAGTTTATGAAAAAGATAAATGTATTTATCTTTTTCAGCAGTTCCATGAATTATTCAACAGTTTCCGATGACAGCTACAACCATAAATACCGACAAATGGCAGTAATCAGAATTACTCCTCTAGTATAGAATGCAAAACTGGTTCTCATCTACTGATCAGAATTACTCCTCTAGTATAATTTTAAAGCTTATATACATTACAACAAAAAATGCTTACAATGATGAATATAATTGTTGAGGCATATTAACTCATCAGTCTTTTTTCCCTTTTAATATTTTTTGAAAAGGTAACCAAGGAAATTGTAGTTTTCTCTCAATTTTTTATTTTATTTATATATTGTTGTTTCACTTGTTCGTTTGCAAGTTCTGTAACTAAGGAAATTGTAGTTTAACATTTATTGAGTTTGTTTTGGTAACTTTGCTAGCATATGATCTTGAACTTATTTTATATTTACAGACCCCTAAATTAATAGTTCTACAATGAAAAGCAACAAGAAGACATCAAAAGGTGAATTTAAAGATGTTAATAGCATGTTAGCTGGTGAAGAAGCCCCTATATTCTAAACTAAAATAAAGAAGAAGAAAAAGAAAGACTAGTTCAAGAACACCAACACCTTGGGGCATACCATGGAAAGCACAAAGTATAGTCATGGAGTTTTAGCTACTGATGAAGAAGCTGTTGAATCCACAATTGAGCCAAAGAAGAAGAAAATTAAAGACAAGAGAAAGCAAGAGGCAAATGGCAGGGAGATCGAGAAAACGAAAAAGAAGAGCCATTAAGTTTCGAATGATAGCGAGGTTGAAGTAAAGTAGAAGAAGAAGAAGTCGAACGTCATAGATGATGAGTAATCATAGGTTGTTAGGCAACAGAAAGAAAATCAAATCTTTTGGGCTAATATTTTGTTATATGGGGCTGATGATGTTGTGTTACATGCCTTTTAACCTATAAAATTTTTTGTTAGTTCTTTACATAATGCTTTCTCTTTAGTTTGAGGATTGTTATATGTTTTTGTATAAAAAATACAATTTCTCTTTAAAAAGATAAACTAGTTTATCTTTTTAAGCAACTTCAATTCTTGGTTCAAAAATATTTCTTCATTAATAATTGTGTTTAAAAATAATTATATTTAAACATTTTTTCCTTAATAATTTAGTAATATTTTTATATAAAAAATTAACTTGTATATATGTACGATTGTGTGACGACAATAATTATTTAAAAAGATAATCCTACTTATCTTTTTCTTCTTTTTCATTGTAAATTGATTAAAATGATATATCTATTTATCACTATATCTTAGTATGATAAAAAAAATAGTAAAATTTTAAATCAAAAAGCATATAAGTAAATTACTTATTACATGCATAAAATAATGCAACTTTTCGCAAGTAAGATTGTAATTCTTCTACTTAAAAAAACATTGTTTGTTTAAAAAGATAAATATATTTATCTTTTTTGTCTAATATTTTTATAAAACTGAATGATAAACATATTTAAAAAATGATTGCTTAATACTCTAACAAAATTTTAAATAAAAAGCTATTAATTGTATGTTTTTATTTAAAAATACAATATCTCTTTAAAAAGATAAACTTGTTTATCTTTTTAAACAACTTCAATTATGGCTTCAAAAATATTAAAAATTTATAAAGATAATTGTGTTTAAACATTTATTCCTTGATAATTTAACAATACCTTTATATTAAAACTAACTTGTATGATTGACTGTGTAAAGACAATAATCATTTAAAAAGATAATTCTATTTATCTTTTTCTTCTTTGTCATTAAAAATTGATTAAAACGATATATCTATTTACCATTATACCTTAATATGAAAAAAATAGCAAAATTTTAGATCAAAAATCACATGTATAAATTACTTATTACATGCATAAAATACTGTAACTTTTTGCGTGTAAGATTGTAAATCTTCTAGTTAAATAAAACAATGTTTGTTTAAAAAGATAAATTTATTTATCTTTTTGTATACTACTTTTATATTACTAAGAAAACACAATTGTACAAATAATAAACATATTAAAAAACGAACTTGTTTCCATGTAATTAGTGTTCACTCCAACTAGTGTTCTTCTTATGCAGTCGACCATATTTTACCAAATTTACGGATTAAGCCCTCTCCTTCCTTTCCATGTAATTAGGTATCAGTGTTTCTAGAATATCCACAGCTAACTTCTTAACCTTGTTTAAGAAAGTAACTGATAAATTTTGAAATTGGTCTACTACCAGGCTTTCAGTATTCTACAAAGACTCTCCTTCTGGCATTCACCATGGAGCAAGCAAGGCTTCATCTTATCTAAACATATTGACGATAACCAAAAAGCTTTTTATGCATTCCCGAAAAATACTGTAAATTCTATTACAATGGAAAGTTCTACAAAATGCATTTCACAATTAGGATAATATACACGCAAAGGTTATCATCAATTCATCAAATTGTTTTCTATGCAATTGATTCAGCAAGAATGTGCATCATTGTCATATTCATGATATGGATTTAAGAACAGAAAATAAAAACCAAATGAAAAATATACAATGATAAACAGTGAAGAACTAACAGCTGAAGTGTGAGTAAAATTTATCTGAATTAGTTATTTCACTACAGAAGTCTACATGTATTAATTTAATATTAAGTGCTACAACATTCATATAGCCACCATTAAGCAATTCGCTAAACTATTTGTTATGAGTCTTAAGATTATACGCTTTGGAAACTGTGTTTTAATAGTGTCCTCCATGATTTCATCCAAATGGCAATCTGGATCTTCATTGACATCTAAATGACTAGGCAGCCCTAAATCTTCAGGCAGTTCATCTTCAATCCATGAATATTGGCTTAGTCTATCATCATCTATATCAGCCTCATATTGCAATAGCGTCATTCCTATATTATAAGAAAACGCGCATTATCATTTCATTATATGTCCAATCTATCTCATAAGTATCATATATACATAGACACATATATCTAACCAAAAGAACGTACCTATGTTTCAAATTCAAAAACAACCACATGCATGGCACAAAGTAAAGAAAATAGATACATAATTTCGTTTATTATCAATTTACCAAACACAAAGATACAAATGATAAACATATTTCAAAATACAATAATACAAATGATACTACATCTTTTTAAAAAGATAATTTTTTTTATCTTTTTAAATAGCTTGAAAATTTTTAATAGTTTAAAATTATACTTGTGTTTAAACATTTCTTCCTTAATAATTTAAGGACACTTTTGTATTAAAAAAAACTACGTTGTATGTATCATTTTGTGTAAAGAAAACATTCATTTAAAAAGATATTTATATTTATATTTTTCTTCATTATCATTATAAATTATTTGAAATGATAAATCTATTTATCACTATACCTTGATATATATGATAAAAAACAACAATATTTTAGATTAGAAAACACATGTGTAAATTACTTATTATATGCATAAACGACTAACTATTTGCATGAAAGATTGTAGATCTTCTAGTAAAAAACTAATGTTTGTATGTTTTTGTATTAAAATAAAATTTTTGTTTAAAAATATAAAGTTATTTATCTTTTTTGACAACTACGATTGTAACTTAAAATACATTGGAATTTAAAATCAGATTAGAAGTTAAATTATCGTTGAATACAATTATTTTGACAAAAAGATAAATACAACTAACATTTAATAAATAATGATCGTAAAATGATTACTACAACCATCTTGACATAAAGATGAATAGAAATAATATTTACTAAATAATAAATAATTTTATCATTTGATAAATGATATATGTTGTTTTGTTTCCCTTACCAAAACAAGCAAGAGCATTTTCTACAATAGTTATCATTGTTTCCCTTACCAAAAACAATTTGTTTATCAAATGATTAATTATTGATGAACAAATTGAGTTCAATTTAAACAATGGTAACTAAGAATAGTGAAGAAACATTATATCAATCTAATTGCATAAAATATTACATAATATACTTCTTTATCACACAGTTAAAAAAAGATAAAAGCAATTATCTTTTTTAGTCCTATAACATTCGTTATGTTATTCACTACAACAATAAGGACTTTTTACAGCGTTTCAGAAAAGCCATAAAGTTTTAACATCGTTTTTATGTAAGTTGTGTATCAACATGCAGTTAAAAGTCAGAACAATACTACATCAATAACAAAACGCCATAAAAAGTATTATTGTAAGGACCCGCAACAAGAACTGGTGATACTCCATTCTCGATCTTTTCAATCTAATTAAAGATTCATTAAAACTCCACTTAGTTTTAATCTTTAACTGGGTTAAAGAATCGATGTCATTTAAAACACGGTTCACGATAAACCCCAAAATCACATCACATTTCAATCAGTCCCTAACCGTAAATTAGTAAGAGGACAGTTCCCTAAATATTAACCCCGAAGGCCGAAACCAACATCAGATCAATATCCCAGAAACCATCCAACTTAACTGATCCCCAGTTAGTTCTTAATTTTCTTAACTCCATTTGGGTTTAAGAACAGTATTATTAAAGATACCGTTCACAACAACCCAAAATCTCATTTGATATTAAACACAAGGCTTTGAATAAAAAATATATCGGCTTATATTCAATATCAAATTCTGAAACCAACAAATATCGTATTGGAAATAACGATATAAATATATCTTTCAAATTTCCATAACAAGATGTGTATAATCACGAAATCCAACATCGAACTATTCCGAAGATGATTTCGATTCAAATCCATTCCAATTCAATTATTGGAAATCCTGGTTATTTTCAAAACCATTTCAAATCCAATTTATTTATTTTAAAAATAAATAAATTATTATTCCAGTTAAAAACTAGTTCATTTCGATAAAAATCTACTTTTATCTTTTCAAATGTGGAGTTATTCATCCCAATTCCTCCCAAATCATTTCTTATGATTTTACACAAATTATTACTATTTTTAATGATTTTATCAAGGCCCGTACAGTCGATTTCCATCAACGGCCATCGAACTGCACTTACATTGACCTTTTCCAAATTTGATTTGGACATAATTCCAAATCCAACCGTTAGATTTCTAATTTCTAAAATCCGTTAGAAAGCTCTTTTCGATACGAACCCAACGGTTCCGGTTTTAGGAGAATCCGACGGTCGGATCTCCCGTAATGCCCCTTCAAAGTCAATGGTCGAAATTCGCGAACTGCCGCAGCGCGGCGCGTTCTATTCAGGCCATTATATATATAATATATATATATATATTACATATACTTCGTCGATTTCTGAGACCATTTGAAAAATGACCATTTTCCAGTCGATTAAAATCAACTGAAACTGGTCAAACGCGTTTTCCTTTGCCACGCTCACATATTGATTCAGAAAATTACAAATTTTGGAATCTAGTAATAACTCGACGTCCCGGACCCAACAAAAGTGGTTTCGTCGAAAACAGAGGTCGTTTGCAAAATTCCCATTTTTAGGGGCTAGAATTCCATAGCGACTATTCTGAATTTACAACTGGGCATAACTTTTTATCCCCGCTATGAAATTTCAATTTTTTGGATTCGTTGGAAAGATATCCTCCATTAGATCCAAATATTTTTGGTTTCGTTAAAATCCGGTTTATTTTGAATCCTGTACATTCATTTGAATTTTGAAATCGAATTTTCGAACTACCGCGCCATTTTCATTTCCTTTTAAAATTATAAATAATTATTTATATTCTAACGACGACGTATATAAATATATACGTTCTAATTCGATTCAAAATAAATTTCTCGTCGTTATTATTTAAAATAATCACTTTAAATATTCAAAATTCATTAAAATTGCCAAAATACAAAATTTAAATTGGCTCGGATTTCCGGGTTATTACAATCTCCCCCAGTTAAAACTTTTCGTCCCTGAAAAGGAACGAAGCCGAAAGTTGTTTAACTAATCAACTCAACTTTCACTATTTTCTTTACGGCTTAAGTTCTTCAAATTTTTAGTTTCTAATAACTTTTCAAATATTTTCAAAAATTTGGCTAACACCCTAAATTTTCGAAAAATTTCGCCATAACCTCCCCTGCACCGGGGACTTCGGGATATTTCATATAGCCTCCCATGGCCTTCTTCAATCCAAAAGAAAAAGAAAAAGCCAAGCGGCTAGCCAATCGGCTCATAAAATCATCCAAACCCAATAAATTTGTAAACATGTACCTATTTGTCGGGCAAACAATTTTATTCTTTGGCTCTAGCCTCCTTTCTATGACCTGTTCAATGTAAGTACATGTACATGCAAGCAAATGCGACTAATTTTCAATACAATTCACTATTTGGTACAATTTGACTAAATGGTTCAAATTTTTAATTAATCAAACAATAATCAAACAACACAACCATCAATCAATTAGTTAATTAACGTTTCAAACTCATAATTTTGATATATAGGCAAAAATCACATTTTTGATGCCAATTCACAACAATAGGCCCTATCTAGTTTCGGTTCTCACACCAGTCAATTGGAAATATATAGAAATCTCACTTTCGAAACTCGAAAATAAATACTGGCGATGGTGCCCCATCACCAGAATTATCCCCGGGCAACTAGAGTGTGATTCTATAACTATCCAGTACATTAAAACTTCGAATACACGTTTGCAAGGCGTATATGCATAATCTTTATATATTGGATTGTCCAAATTAATTTAATATAAATATTCAAATACGTATAAAACGATTTAAATTTTCAAAAGAAAATTTATTTCTACTTTTAAAATATACTCTTCACACTCGTTCTAGGGTACTAGTGATCCCATCTCTAACGAGTCATTCTTATTGGATGTTACTAATCCAATCGCTGATGAATTCTTTCGTATGGTTCTAATATGTCTTGTTCTCGAGCTTTGTAAAGAAAAGCTCTGATACCAACTGTAAGGACCCGCAACAAGAACTGGTGATACTCCATTCTCGATCTTTTCAATCTAATTAAAGATTCATTAAAACTCCACTTAGTTTTAATCTTTAACTGGGTTAAAGAACCGATGTCATTTAAAACACGGTTCACGATAAACCCCAAAATCACATCACATTTCAATCAGTCCCTAACCGTAAATTAGTAAGAGGACGGTTCCCTAAATATTAACCTCGAAGGCCGAAACCAACATCAGATCAATATCCCAGAAACCATCCAACTTAATTGATCCCCAGTTAGTTCTTAATTTTCTAAACTCCATTTGGGTTTAATAACAGTATTATTAAAGATACCGTTCACGACAACCCAAAATCCCATTTGATATTAAACACAAGGCTCTGAATAGAAAATATATTGGCTTATATTCAATATCAAATTCTGAAACCAACAAATATCGTATTAGAAATAACGATATAAATATATCTTTCAAATTTCCATAATAACATCTGTATAATCACGAAATCCAACATCGAACTATTCCGAAGATGATTTTGATTCAAATCCATTCCAATTCAATTATTGGAAATCCTGGTTATTTTCAAAACCATTTCAAATCCAATTTATTTATTTTAAAAATAAATAAATTATTATTCTAGTTCAAAACTAGTTCATTTCGATAAAAATCTACTTTTATCTTTTCAAATGTGGAGTTTTTCATCCCAATTCCTCCCAAATCATTTCTTATGATTTTACACAAAATATTACTATTTTTAATAATATTATCAAGGCCCGTACAGTCGATTTCCATCAACGGCCATCGAACTGCACTTACAGCGACCTTTTCCAAATTTGATTTGGACATAATTCCAAATCCAACCGTTATTCTAATTTCTAATATTCGTTAGAAAGCTCTTTTCGATACGAACCCAACGGTTCCGGTTTTAGGAGAATCCGATGGTCGGATCTCCCGTATTGCCCCTTCGAAGTCAATGGTCGAAATTCGCAAACTCCCGCAGCGTGGTGCGTTCTATTCAGGCCATTATATATATATATATAATATATATATATATATATATATATTATATTTCGTCGATTTCTGAGACCGTTTGAAAAATGGTTATTTTCCAGTCGATTAAAATCAACTGAAACTGGTCAAACGCGTTTTCCTTTGCCACGCTCACATATTGATTCAGAAAATTACGAATTTTGAAATCTAGCAATAACTCGACATCCCGGACCCAACAAAAGCAGTTTCGTCGAAAACAGAGGTCGTTTGCAAAAATTCCCATTTTTAAGGGCCAGAATTCCATAGCGACTATTCTGAATTTACAACTGGGCATAACTTTTTATCCCCGCTATAAAATTTCAATTTTTCGGATTTGTTGGAAAGATATCCTCCATTAGATCCAAATATTTTTTTGTTTCGTTAAAATACGGTTTATTTTGAATCCTGTACATTCATTTGAAATCGAATTTTCGAACTACCGCGCCATTTTCAATTCCTTTTAAAATTATAAATAATTATTTATATTCTAACGACGACGTATATAAAATATATACGTTCTAATTCTATTCAAAATAAATTTCTCGTCGTTATTATTTAAAATAATCATTTTAAATATTCAAAATTCACTAAAATTGCCAAAATAAAAATTTTAGATTGGCTCGGATTTTCGGGTTATTACAATTATTTAACAGCGTTCTTTACGTACTGTTAATACATTTCATGGCGTTTAGGCTAATTTGGTTAGAATTTATTCTCAGCATTTTTCTGGTGCCATAAAAAATATTTCTCAACATTTTGTACTTCCTATGAAAAGATGTTACAGCTTTTATTTTCCAGTGTAATATTTATTTACAACATTTATCAACTGCTGTAAGTGTTTGTACATCAAGTTTTAAAAAAACTATTTAAAGGGGTTTAAAACGCCATTAATTAAACGCCAAGAAAAATTTCAATGGCTCTTTTAAAACGCTGTAAAATCTCCAAAATAGATCTCAAAGCTTATACAGTTTAAAATCTACATATTATATCAATACCACATTTCACAGTCAATACATCATATAAACAACACATTTTATATTGACCGCATGATTCACAACCAACAAGTAAAATTCCATAATTAAAATATGAAATATTCTTACATCAAACACACACGATAGGTCCAAAATAATTCATAAAATAGTACCGTTAAATCAAACATACACATACAAGTAGTAGCAACCAAAAAATAGAAGTACACATTCTAACAAACCAATATGATGTATTGGCAGCAAGGATAACTTCGACCGACAATTAATTGTGATAATGCTTTCCATCAACGTCGTCTAGCTACCTGTAAAGCAAAAAATCAAAGAATTTCAAATTTGGTATTATGAATTCAAACTGAAGCTGATGTACAGGAAATAAGTGATTGCACAATATCAGTGAAACTATGTTACTCCAAATTTACAAAAGAATATATTATTAAAGGGAGGGAACATAATTCCCATAACCACTGCTAGCTGATTATATTTATGAAGTGATGGTAGATTGGCCCGCCATACTTCAAATCAGTTTAATGCTTTCAACTCAAATCATGCATCTATTTCCAAAACTGAGCACATAAGGCCATAGTTCACTCTTTAGTTTTTCAAAAAAAAAAGGCCATAGTTCACGCTTTCAAAAAATAGATACTAAATAGTACAAATTAAGAAAAGGTGGTGCTTGAAACTATAAATTCCAATATGGATAATATATATATATATATATGTACATACATACATACACATATAGATATTGACAAAGAAGATGGCAATGGCAGGTATGAATATGGACATTATATACAAAGCTATATTTATATACAAAGCTATATGAGTAAACATATGAACGGCTGAAATTAAAGAGGGAAAAAAAGGAAAAGAAGCTGACAGCACTCCACTAAAATCAATAAATTCTGCAACATATGAATATAACAAATTAAGTCAGACCTGGAAGGGACATGCACATATAGATATTGCTAGTAGTTACATGGTTTAGACATGGAAATGATCGCAACATGCCATGTAAATTATAAAGAGGCATCATTTATGAATCATGTATACTCTGTGCTTCTCCTGTTTAAGCCATTGTACAATTGTTTCGGTAAAGGGGCCTCTTTATATAATTTAATTATTAAAATGTAGCCATAAAAGCACCAACTTTTGCTCTAGGAAGTGTAAAAGCACTAGGGCTTTAGCATTGGATAACATGGGATGCTAAGAGCACCATAAAAACTATTTTTTCATGCCAACTCGTGATGGTATAAAAATTGAGAAATGATGCTGTTAGAAGATGATGCCTTTTGCCTCACTAATTACATTAAAGGGTTCTTAAAAAACAAATGAATTCAAGATACATATTTATACGTGGTTTAGTAAAGTTCGAAGTTTTTGGCGTAAATATTTACAGTAAAAACATATATAATTAATTTTAAACTTCAAATATTTTCCAGTGTCATTATGGTGTTATAAAATGCGAAAAGCAATGTTTAGCATGATGCCTTTTGCCCTGCACTTATTAATATTGAGGTTTACGAGCCAATTTTTTTTCTAAAAGACATGTAGTTTAGTGAAATTCAAAGCTTATAGTGTTATGATTTTCATTTCTTAGTATATTTTCATGGTAGAAACAAAGATAATAACATTAGAAACTACAAATATTTTTAGTTTGTAATATATAGATTTATTTTGTGGATAACTGCATTTTCTGTAAATATTTTTATTTTATTTTATTTTAATTTTTGGGTTCCATATCTAGCCAACCCCAACTTGTTTGGAATATATGGCTTTGTTGTTGTTGTTGTTGTATTACTCTAAAACAAGGAACTATAAATATTCAAAATTTTCTTGTGAATATTTCCGGTAAAAAATTTAGGATTCGTTTGTTTTATGAATTTTAGTTTTGAATTTTTGAACTTATAAAGGTACTAAGGGACCATTTACTTGGCGATTGTTTTTTTTTAAACTAGGATTTCATTCTTCCACCGCCCATCAAAGTCTTTGTCATCCCCTTCAGCTACACTTCACAATAGAAAATAAGAAAAGCTAAATGGTACCTTAAGTTTTGACAAAAAATGGCTCCTAGCATTTTTGATAAAAAATTTTTTTGGAAGCATTTGAAAATTAATTTTAGTTTGTCAACATCGTTTGTAATTTCATTCAAAGCTTACGACAAGCTTTGTACCATCAGGTATTCTGTTATGGAACAATTAAAAAGTCAGAAAGACAAGAGTGTGATTATTTACGTATGTCCGAAATTGTCAGCTTATGTCAACAAAAGGTTGGGCGAACTATATCTACATTCCTTGAAGACAATAATTTGGTACAACAGATAAAAGGGTCAATACAGTCGTAAGCTTGGGCGTGCTAGTGCATACCATCCTGAAAGTCTTATTTTAAATTATGGACTGTTTGCTAGATCATTAATTTAAAGTTTTGCATCTCTGATTGTAGACAGGAGCAACCAATAATTACAATGGTACATGAAAGGTAAACACAAACCAGTCTACTACATCTGTGCTATAACTAAAGAAAGTTGTGTTTTCTAGTAGACAATAAGTAGTTTATTTTAAAACATACATCTCCCAGCCAGTTGTAACTTTGTTTGAGATAGTTTAATAGTTTGAGTTCATTAAAACCCTAATTGCAAAAATGTCACGTCAGTGGTATTATTTCCCTTTCTTACCTTATGTCGTTATGTTAAAATGATACGTAAATTTCACAGAACATTGTATAAACAATGCAACGATTTTGTAATAGCATACTATAAGTTTTCAGATCCGTATTTGTTTCGTATTTTATAAACTTCGAGTTTTACCATTGAAATGGATTCATATGGTATTGCAACTATATAGGCTTCATATTAGCATACTGATACTTTAATTGCTAATTGTTTGCGCATGTATAAAAAAATGTGTAGCTTAAACAATGATTTATTTGTCTAACAATAGTTCAAACTGGTTATGTCGGGTCTTCGATATTTCTACTTTTCAAAGGTACGAGTATGATGCCATTATCTACAATTATAGTTCATATCAATCATGTAACACGCATTACCGAATAAGGTAAAATATAACTGACTTAAATCATAGTTAAAACAAACAATTCAATTTTGCGATAATGCTATGTCATAAACATAACAGTGGACATGATCCACAGATTTGGGACTGCGAGTGGAGTGCTTGTCCTGTCTGGTAGGATTTAGTTGGTATTCTTCTAAAATATTCTTCAATAAAATATTCTAAAATATTTAGTTGAATACCACAGTAGTAGATATTCGTCATTAAAATCTCTAATATTTTCGTTCTTCTAAAATAAAGTATAACAAAATATGCATCTCATTTTTTATGAAGAAAATATGAGAAAATGTGTTTCTTATTAAAATAATGTTAGATTGCACTTACCGGAACTTGCATCTGCTACAACTTTCTCAGCAGGCCAAGCAATTGTAGTGCCGATGGCATCTTCAATGTTTTGTAAATCGGATGTTGGCCTCCATACATGCGTTTGGAGCATTTGCAACATCAACCCAAACTTTAACTGCATTTATCCCTAGAGGAACAAAACGAACCAATGCGCTTGGATCCATTGAAGAGACACGTCCTTTAGCCACAATTTCTCCGTTTCAATCCAAATCAATTAGTTTGCACTTGTTGTTTACTATTAAATTTGCACTATATCAATTAAGAAAAAAACAGTTTTATCATATGCTTAAATACTTGGTACGACGAAAGAATTAATTAATTATAAGCTAACCTTTTCGACAACAGCAGTATTAACCGTATGAGTAGAAAATGATACAGTATTAACCTGCTCCACTACTACCCTCGATTATGGCCATGCCACTTTCATACCATTAGCTTCCCCAACTCGTGTCATACCATTGGTCGGTCTGCATAAATAAGCATATTGATTTTTTGGATTATCTATCCAAACTGCCATTGCAGATGGCCCAAGAGGAAGATCGTTCACAAGTTCGGTTGGATTACTTGAGTGCAGCCGTCCTTCAGCAACTATTTCTTCAGTTCCACTAAAATCATACAGCTTGCATTTATGATCTGTGTTGCTAGTTTTACTCTAAAAAAAATATTATATTAATGAGCTAAATTTTTTATGTATTCAGGATAAATATTAGGAGCTAAATAATTTAAATTTTACCGCGTTGTCTTCTTTCTCAGAATGGTCTTTGTTGCGCAAAACAACTCTGCTAGCTGGCCATGCTACTATCTCGCCTTCAACTTCTCCAATGTGTGTCAAACGAGATGATGGCCTCCACAAAAAAGCATCTGGTTTCCTTGAAATGTCAATAATAATCTTCATAGCATCTGACCCTAAAGAACTTAACTGAACAAGCTTCTTTGGATCACTTGATAGTACTCTTCCTTCTGCAACAATTTCATTTGTTCCACACTAATCCAATAAATCGCATGTATCCTGCATCTTGTTCTGATTTCCCTACAATTGACCAAAACAAAATATAATGGTTATGGAATTTATTACCCAAATTTAAATGATATCACAATATTAATATAAATTATTTTTACCTTTTGATGGGTGCTAGCTTCTCCCCAACTTTCTTTATTTTGCAAAACCAATAATATTGCAACAATGTGAGTAACCTTTTATACTAATTTCATCAAATACCGAATATCAGCAAAAGGTAGTTTACTGTAAGAAAAAATATTTTTCAAAATAGTTATGTGAATTATGGAACACAGCCATATGGCTTATGGTCTTCAATTTCTATAGGAATAAAGGAAAGACTAGAAAAAGTACACCATGAAGTAATGAAAGATGACTGTAGTAGTAATAAAGATAGATAAAACATAACTGTGAAAAATCATTGATCGAAAGTATGGTAATACCGAATATGGCAGATATTGTAAAGATTTGGTACAATTTTAAATATGGAAGGTATTGTAAAATTCATATAGTCTGCCATGTACTAAATTTTTTTAGTTGTTAGTATTGGATGGCAAGACTGGCAGTTCTTAAAAAAATTAGAAAAACTACACCATGGAGTATTGGACTTATAAGAAGCAATTAAGCAAGAAATGTTATAATTATATCAAGCACTATAGAAATTAACTCCATAAAGAAAAGAGGTGAGCAGGGTTGAGAAAAATTATATTTCGTTTTTAAAATATCGACTTCCAAGTTTGTATGAGTCCTTCTGTCCGATAATTATAATTTGTAAGGGTTGCTTGTTTGATAATAGCTTTTCAAATAAGGAAAATGGGTTTCTTCATGTAACTTAAATGGTTGACAAAGAAAATTAGTTTTTTGACTTAGAAGTAGCAGATAGTAAATCGCATAATTAAAACTTGCTTTTAACTTCATATTTGACATCCAGGTTTTACTAAAATTTCTTTTGTTTGAAACATTATACTATTTCCATTTAAACAAACTTAAACTAACAACTAAAAAAATACAGTGATATCATTTTGGATGGCAGATTGTATGAATTTTACATCCAGGTACCACCTTGTATTAATTTTAAATATGGTTACAAGACTTCTAAAATTCATACAGTCTGCCATCTACTAAATTTTTATGCTAGCAATCATCCATCCACATATGCATCTACCTTTATTAATCTTTTCTCTAAACAAATTATGAATAAATGCAGAGCTTTCAATTATGACAGTGCTTCAATCCAGTTAGCAATAGTGAATCCAAAATAGTATACAGACTATGGGCCGTGGAAACCATATGTTTCCAGTAATTATGAAACTTAAAAATATCAAGGCAAGTCTCAAAAGATGGAACTACAATCAGATAGAGATCATTCAGGGCAAACCTTAATGAGGATGAATTACAATCCGATAAAGTTGTTTGATAAAGTATAACTAATTCGTGTAAAGTTGTTTGATAATATTGTTACCTGTAAAGTTTTCGTGTAGCATGGTACTAAAATTTTATGCGAGGAAATTGATTTTACCAAAACCAAAGTAAAACTAGACAAGCTGATAGAGATATTTACAAGGACCTTAATGAGGAGTTAATTCAAGTGATCTCTTATTTATTGATGGCAGGGAAGATCTCTATGGAAAGAGACATACATTTATTTCATTCTAATTACCTTATTTTATTTATCAAAATATTCTAATGCATTTCCCATAAAAAATACATGTTATACACTTCTATAAAAATTTATTTTAGTTTCAAAGCAATCTTTCTAAACAAGGGAAAAAAGTGAACACTGAAGGCACAACAAAACCAGTGCCATACACTTGCAAATAACGTTAAATAATTTCGACAGTACCAATTGTTGCTACTTAGAAATATATTTGAACTTTGATAGCCACTAGGTATGCACTAAAAATTAATTTTTCTCGCACTGAGCACAGCTTAGGCCATAACTTAAGAAACTAGTTTTACCTGATTGACCAGATTTGCATTAAAAAATAAATTTGCATTTACCTGATAGTATATATTGACTGAATGCCCCTAACTCCAAATCAAGAAATCAAAGAGGAATTGGTGCATTTACCTGATTTTTCATTAGCGCTTGAACCATTGCCTTTAATTCTAAATTTGGTTTTGCATTTGGATTGTTTGTTTATCCCTAGCCTGTAACCAAGTTGCCTTAGAGGCGGTCATATCTCTTTCCATTCCTCTCAAACGTCCTGGTCTATCGGGTCTGAACACTTGCGATAGTGCATGTTCTCTGTAACTGGTTACTGAGCCCGAACTTGATCCGTCTACAATGTTTTTTTTATTTTTTTTCCTATAGAGATTAACATTGATATTATACACTAACGTAAAACTATCACATTATTATATAAAAAAAACTTACAATTGTATCTACAGCAGCGGTGTTCACTGGTTTGCCGTCTTTTCTAACGTGTGATTTAACCCAAACATCAACTCTACAGACCAGAGAGGAATCGTTACTCTCCTCTTTCTACATTTAAACGATCATTAAAACAACAAACCACATTAGCTATCTACTTAACAAATATTATGCTAAATAAATTAAATTTTGTTACCAAATCTTCAGCCAATCGAGCCATCCCTCTACGACTGGATGTGTGTGGCATCTGAATTTGTCTAATAGCTTTGAATTTATCACTTACCATCTGAAATATTCAAAAACACACAAAGATTATACATAAAATTAACATCACCATTCATAGATACAAAAGATTATAGAGAGAAAAATATATTATGAATGATTCACCTTAAAGTCCGGATTTGTTTTCGACTTAATAAACATCTTCCACTCCGTCATGGTTTTGATGTTATCTGGTTTAAGCTGAAGTCTTTCCTCTTCGTTTTTTGCATTAACTATTTTGCGAACTAATATGCTTTTTGAAGATCTAAAAATACATCCCATTTGTTGAAATATAGGCACATTTTGCCAGTCTTCGTCTAATTTAAATTTGGCCTGCATATTTAAAAAGTTATCTACAAGAGAAACATGCTGTAGATATTGTGAAATTGGTAAGCAGATAAATGATATGAATGCTAATTGGAAATGTGGACTTGATAAACTATTAAAGAATTTTCACTCTAATAATCATTTTTACCAATATATTCTTTGGACTTCTTGTACATTAGTAATTCTGATTATTATTGGTGATTAATCAATGGTGATTAATCAATGTGAAAACGCAGGTGCTATACATTACGTTCATTAATTGAGGTACCTTTTCTGTTTACAGCACCGGTTACCAAAAATATATCATAAATATAAGTTTTATATCATAAACAAGCAGGAATTTGAAAAGTAAAAGCTTTGACCAAATAATCAAACATCTAAATTAAACAAAAGATATAGCAGTTTTAATAAAGACGTAGCAGTTTTAATCAAATATTTCCAATGGTGTTTATTTCATATGTACAAAAATATTGTTTAAATCATGTTCTCGTAAGTAAATGTTTATATGTCAGACCCATTCATATTGTTATAACATTTTTCAGCAATTAGGTGTTAAGTACAACTCCTGTCTTACTATAGAAGTGTATACTTATTTCCATCATGTAGTCCTTAAGAAACTGTTGTTTCCACTCAACTGTAGAAACAGGCCGCTCACCGTTACATCTAAATTCTAGTTGCCATATAAATAGGAACATTTGAATATCAAATTTATGTCTCTGTAATGTGTTAATATGCACAGGATGGAACGTTTGAATATCAAATTTATGTTTCTGCAAGTGCCAAAAAATTGGTAATTTGTAGGTTGCATTTGAATAGAAGGTGTTGTTGGGAGTAATAAGTGACGCAAATTAATTGAATGCAGTGAATAGTAAGAAGAAAAATAATAGCCTGAAATTTAGTATACTGTTTTGAAAAAAAATAAACTGGTATCCATTAGCCTAACATTTTTCTCACTCCTATCAGTAAAATTAAGCATAATGTCAAATATAGTAATTGTGGAAATACCCGAACGGATTCCCAAAGAACGACTTTTAATTCATTGCTTAGATGCTTCCAATTATCTAACGTAACAGGAACATGCTCGCATACAAGCGGACCTAAATAAGAAGATAACTTGACTGATCCATCTCGTATTGGTTTACCTTGTCCGTTAAACTCAACTTCAACTCGACTAAAAATATCTAGAGGAAGCCTTTTGACTTTAGTTCGTCCCCTAGTTTTTTTCCCATTTGGAATCGCGTCGATAATGTCATTTCTCTTGCTTTCTTCAACACCTTCATTATTTCTTTCTTCTTGCATTGTATTGTCATTGACTACTTGTTGGTTTTTTTCGATTTGAGCATCATTATTTTCAGGATTGTCTTCATTTTGGACATTGTTGTTGACCACCGTCCTCTTTCTTTTCATGCTTTTACCGATTTTCTGCAATTAAAACAAAACATCGGATTATTAAGCTGAACTAGATACAGTAAATATAAGAGCTACTAGCTAATTATGGCTAGCTACTACTAGCTAATTATATTATGCAACATAAATATTGAACATAATCAACAATCATTATAAGAGCTACAACTAGTGAAACATAAGTAAGCAACATAAATATCAAGCATTATCAACGTCATTAAAGAGGTACTACTAGGAAAATATGCAACATAAATATTAAACAGAAACAACATCATATAGCTAGCTACTAGCTAATTATATTATGTTTTAATATATATCATGTGTCAATTACTACGTAAAGACATCAATGATAGTGGAAAACAAGTCAGTCATGAATACGAACCAATGCTACGAATATAAGTTAGAATAAACAACTGTTTATGAACTTGACCCACAATCTTTTATAAATAAAACCATCTCTTACCCCTTTTTAACGGACTCGAGTATGCCTTCACAATCCGCTCTAACATAGCTAGCATCCTCCACGAAATCGACATCCCTATCGTTTTCTTTGCATTCTTCTCTAAATAAACTTACATCCTCAATAGACTCATTTGTCTCTAATTCATAAAAGCCTCGAGATTGTGCCTTCAATACAACATACCAATTAGACGAATCATTTTCTCTTAAATAATTGATTTGTTTCGCTTGAGACGCAAGAATATACGGATCTCTTGAAAAATGAAGCTTGACTTTGATGTACATTAACAAGAGTAAACTCATCTTCAACTTTCACTCCATTTCCTATGTTTGCCCAATTGCACTTAAAAAGGGGGATATAAAAGACATGGTATTCTAACAAAACTATATCAGTTAAAATCCCGTAGTATGTGACCATATCGGCCACTTGAGAGGTATCCTTTGCGCTTGCTCTACACATGGTGGTTGCATCATAAGTCACACCACAATTTTGAGTTTCCCTTTCAACATCTTCAGTGTGAAAACGTTGTCCATTTATAATATATCCTTTGCATGATAAGGCATTACTACTCAGACCAAAGACAATCCATTTTAATATTGTATCATGATCCTTCAACTCAATGGATATCTGGAAAAATATCAATGTATTTACCAAAATTTTCGAAAATAATATTACGAAGCCAATTAAAGAGTTTTAAAAATAACCTTTCTCTTAATCCAATCAGCGAAATTTTTTGTGTGATTATTCCAAAGCAATGTCGCATTTTTTTTCATACGTTGGCTCGACTTTTCCAACTCCTCCATATGCAAACTAGCATAAAACAAATGGTGATGTTATACATGTAGTTATACACATTAAAATAAAATAAAATGCAATATTTACTTACTTCAAAAATGGTTCCACTATGGTCATATTCATCAGGACAGCCAAATGAGCAATTTCTTTCTTGTTAGATGACAATGTAACAGTCTCAAGCTTTGAAATTGGGCGTCCTTCGAGTATTGTGTGATTCTCATATTCTTCATTTCGACCTTGTTTCTCCTCTATTTGTGACGATTTTTTAATAAACTCGCCAAAAATCTCATAGATTCTTCTGCAAGATAAGACTTTGCAATACATCCTTCAGCTTGTGCATAGTTCTTTACATAATCTTTAAGCTTCTTCATATACCTTTCAAAGGGGTACATCCAACGAAAATGCACTGATCCACATAACCGAGCTTCCCTTCCAAGATGAATTGTTAAATGTATCATTATGTCAAAAAAGGAAGGTGGAAAATATCTTTCAAGATTGCATAAATTTGTAACGATTTCATCATCGGGCTGTTGCAATTTTTCTTTATCAAGAACACATTGACATATTCTATTGAAAAATGAACACAAACGGATTATTGTTTTCCTACGCTTCTTCGCCAACAATCCTCTTACTGCAACCAACAATATTTGCTGCATCAAAACATGATAGTCATGAGACTTAAAGCCACTAACTTTGCAATCCTCCAACGATACACATCTTTTGAAATCTGAGCAAAAACCATCAGACCCCTTGAAATCATATAAACTTTTTTTTTTTGCAACTTGACAATGTATACGGAGCCGGTGGAAGATATGTTTTCATTCCACGAGGTTGTACAAAAAGACTATGTTGAATTCCCCAATGCTCTAAATCTTATCTAGCATTAGTTTCATCTTTTGATTTGCTATCATGTATTATTGTGCTTAGCAAGCTTTCTTCAACATTTTTCTCGACATGCATCACATCTAAATTATGTCGCAATGGAAGTTCCTATAAAGAAGAAATACAACAGTTTAATATTAAATTTATTTCATTATTAAATCAATGTAAAAAAAATTTACTAACCTCCCAATATGGCAAATCAAAGAAAATTGATTTTTTTTCACCTTGATAATTCTTTTTCTACGGGGTTATCATCCTCATCATATTGGTCCTCTTTGTTGTAGCCACGCATCCTTTTTTATTCATTCTCTTTCTTTTTTTTTCCTTTCGTAACTACTCTCTTCTTCTTTACCTTCTTCCCTTTTCTTACTTTTTTCTTATCTTTTCCAAAATTATTAGGAAAATCTTTTAACATCATAGAAATGTTTCTACCTGTCATAATTCTAGGCTTGGTGCCTACCTTCACGGTATTATCAAACAAAGCCTTTTTTTTCTTAATGGGTCTAAAGGAGGTAAAAATCTTCTATGACCCATATACGCATGCTTATGACTACGATTCAACCATCGACTATGAGTGTTGACACCGCATAATGGACAAGCTTTTTTCCCCTTTACACAACATCCAACAAGATTTCCATAAGCCGAAAAGTCATTTATTGTCCACAGTAATATTGCTTTTAAATTAAAAAGCGTTTTACTAAATGCATCATAAATATCAACACCGTTACTCCATAAACGATGTAAGTCTTCTATCAATGGTGCCAAATATACATCAATATCGTTTCCCGGCTGCTTTGGACCAGGAATCACCAATGCTAACATAATATTTTCTTTTTTCATGCATGCCATAGGAAGAATATTATATGTCACGAGCATTACTGTCTAACAACTATATTTAGAACTTTTAACGGCAAATGGACTGAAACCATCCGTAGCTAGACCAAGTCTAAGATTGCGCGGATCAGTTGAAAATAATTTATATTTCTCATCTATTACGTTCCATGTTACAGAATCCACGGGATGTTGCATTTTTCCATCATTGCTTTTGTTATTATAATGTCATCTTAGATCTTCTGTCATCCTTTTAGATCTAAACATTCTCCTAAATCTTGGAATGATTGGAAAATATCTCAACACTTTAGCAGGAATGCCTTGCATAATCTCTTTTGTTTTCTTATTTATCTCCCGCCTTGAAGAACCACACTTCGGACAATTAATCAAATCTTCATACTCTGGCAACAATCGTTTTTACAAGCATGAATCTTCTCAACCCATATCAAAAATTTTAAGAATTTTTTTTACTTCATATAAAGTCTTGGGAAGTATGTTATCCTTTGGCAATAACACATGCAGCACATGTAATAGCTTATCAAAACCAGTATCGGATAATCCCGTCTCACATTTAAGATTATATAAAGCAGTGATAGCAGATAATTTTGTCTGACCTGCACAATCGGGATACAACGGGCTTTCTGCATCGTCCAAATTTTTTAGCAAATCATCTTCTCATCTTTGTGCGTCAACATTATCTTTGTCGGCAAATAAGACACGATTGACATAATCTTCATCTTCATAGTGAAGGGCTTGGAATAAATCATACGTGTCATTTAACTCTGTTTCCTCAACCATACATATTTGTTCATCATGATTACACCACCTATCACACTTGTACTTAGGATCCATACCTTTTATAACCAAATGTTCAAAGACAATCTTGTCACGCTAATGACTAAGATTTCGACTATCTATGCAAGGGGATAAAAAATATTCTGGATTTAATAAATTCTTCTTTGCGGATTGCACAAAATTCCATGCTCCATATCGGTACTCTATACTAGTTCTATGATGAAAAATAGAAAACATAAATATTTAATTTACAATTATATTTTTAAAATTCTCAAACTATGTGTTGAGTTGAATATTATTCTATTACCTGTGTAAATGCACCCAGTCTTTTTCCATCAAGACTATAATATAACAACAAGCAAATATCTAAAAAAAAGAACAATTAGTTATTAATTCCACGAAGTGATATTTTAGTACCATTGAGTCAAACAGGTACGACAATAGGTAAACATGCATAAAATTTCAAATTTTTTTCAACAATCAAACAACTTTACATCCTTTTTATTGATGACATGACGCCACAGTCTTGCATGTTATGAATTAAGCTTTATTTATTATAAGAAAATGACCAGTCGATCAATTTACAGGTATGACTTACCATAGTCTTGCATGTTTATTATTAAAGATTATATTTGACCAATAGTGTTGATATTTTTATAACTCTTAACTCATTTTTAGCAGTCAGTATAGCTGCCATGCTATATAATTATTTCATATTCAATTTGTTATTAATTTAATTTTGTTATTGCAATATTAGAGTACCTTAACCTGTCAAATTTGTTGATATTCAATTTTCTTTCTTATTTTGAGTTATTGGGTATATTCAATTATTGTTCTACTATTGGTTGATTTCCTCCACTCTTCTATTAACTTTCATCCTTTCTTCAATTTATATGAAAATATATTAAATTGATTGACCTTTTGATATTTTAATATTTAAATTGTTGGCCAATATAGGAATCCAAAGAAACTTATTTCAATATAGGAATCCAAAGAAACTTATTTCAAGCTTAGAATTCATTACAACCCTACCATGAGAATATACTAGTTTTTCATTATTCAAACACTTCATGGTTGCGTATTTTGCAAAGGCATTAAAACATGCTATTAATTTTAACTTGTCCACTTTAAAAATGTGTAAATATATTAAGAAAAAATTCACATGCCCATTTTAAAGATGAGCATCTAAAAAATTCTGTTTCGAGTAAAATATACATATTTGCATAATAAGTTCCAACTGAAACTGAGCTTGAAATAAGCTTTTCTCTCTCAGGTCTACATTGAAAATTTGTCCATAAAATAATGTAAATTAAGTTACTTTTTTTTAGTATGTACGAAAACTGCTGTTAGAAATGATATTAAAACCAATGTTATGTATTTTTTTTTATCGTTGCAAACCAATTCTGTTGTTTTATAAAAAGAAAATTAGGAGCAGGACCAGTCCAAAGGGTAGTCGAGAGAGACTTACGTTCGGGACAACGCTGTTAGAAGTGGTGGGGAAAGCAGCAGATGGAGCAACATGATTTTAAAATATAGTTTATTTGACAAAAGAAAGAGCAACTTGTTAAACAAGTGGCGCTTGGCATAGTGGTTTGTAGTTTGGTTTAGTTTAGAAATGATCTAAATATTCTACAATTCTATAAATGTCAAACTTAAATCAAGCCCACTCATAAATTGTTACGTGTACTTGTGTAAAATGTCAACTTACAAGATATATGTAACATCCCGATATTTTTCGATAATTTAAAATATTAAATTTAATCTGTTTTTGGAACAAAACTGCTTTAAATACTAAAATTAATGAATTAATAAATTTTGGAATTTCATATATGTTGGAAATTTTAAATTAATTAATATGGTAATATTATACATTCGTTGTTTGAGTAATAAAGGTCGAATGGTAATAAATGTCATTATTTATGTGGATTTAAAATATAAATTATAAATTGATTTGTATGGTAATTATTGAGGGTTATTTGGACTTAATTAAGTAAACAAATTTAGAATTAAACTTTAAATATTTAAATTGTATTAATGCATGGTGGAAACTTAAATAAATTGCATGTATTGATTGTAAATAATTTTGTGATCTTGTTTATATTGGTTAACATGGAATGTTGGAATTTAATATTTATATATTTAATGAGATTGATTGATGTAATTAATAATTTATAATTAAAAAAAAAATCGATTTACTAAGTTAAAATTAAATTTATTTTGATGTGAATAAAGTTGATTAGTTTTTTAAATTTAATTAAAGATAAATATATGAATTGAGAATATATAGAGAATTTCACACGAACGTTAATTTAACAGGTTTTCATATGTTTTTTTTGCTCGCATTAACACATTGAACACAACGATATTTTATTTCGTGTGTTTGGATGTTCGGTTTGAACTGCGCGACGTTGTTTTGAACTGACAACGTTCGCATTATAGAATCTTGGTTGGTTATTTGTTGGTCTACATTAAGTTTAACCAAATAAACCTAAATTTGGTTTTAATATTTTCTTATACATGAATTTAATAAAGGATAAATATTTATTGCTATATTGTGAAATTTATAGTCATGCATGTATGTAGCTTACTTTTTCATGTACGTGTGAAACCAAATTTATGGATAGAAAATTAGAAATTTATGCATGCATTTAATAACGTGTAAAAGGATGTTATTGCCATTATACCTTTTTTAATCTTCTTTCCTTAATGCTGAGCGTTTCACGGTATATGTATGAAACAAAGGATGGTAATGTATAAACCTCTACGCATGAAGCATACTGATATGACACTTGACATTAATGTTTCATGCGCGTGGACCACAAAAAAAAATTGAACAAATGAAAATGTAAATATTTAAAACAAAGAGTTAGTGTGTCTTGTTCGGTAGGAAATTAGTATGTAAAGCATTTAAGGTCCTATTTGGACATAAATGAAATTTATGAACTTTTAAATTCGAAAAAAAGGTGAATATATAGCAATTGAAATAAATGTTATATGCATGTGTAAATAAATGCAAATTGTGTTCATTAGAAAATTTAACTAGGTTTCGGTTCTAATGGAAAGGCTATATTTTAGGTAACGTATAATAGGTGACAAACATGGTAAGATTGAACATTTAAAGTATAAATAAATTGTAATTTCAGAAATCCAAGCGTCTTACGTTCACAAATTCATTACATTTTATGGTCACCATAAGCACCATCCTACAACAAAATAAAATCAATAGATGACATCTTTTTATCTCTTTCATATAAATTAGGCTACGTTCTCTGCTAACCTAATTCATTCTTCCCTTTAACTAAAATAAAGAGGATGCCACCATTGTTCCATCTAAAAAAAAGATTCGACCGAAATACTCAATGAAATCGCACGATTTTAGATACGTTGAACTACTTTATTCGAGAGCTTCAAGATGGTATGCATTTAAATGGGTGTGATTCAAGGAAAAAGGGTGTCGATTTTTTTTTTTGTACAACGCATGTTTATGATGGGGACGCATTTTTTGAGTTGATCGAGTTGAACAAATTGATGATAGAGAGGAAGCATACGAGAAGAGAAGAACAACGTTGCAAACATGAGGTGATTTTGTTAAGGAATGAGAGATATTTTGGGTGAGGGTTTTCTATAATTATTTTATATAATTTGATTTCTAATGCGTTAACGTGTGTAACTTCTTCATACGAAATCACTTTTACGCGCAGTTGGATCCGTTGGATTGGTATCGAAATTCCGGACAACATGGAGTTGTCGTAGATTGATTATGAGACTATTGATTTTGGGCTAAAAATTGGATTTCAATCACGTTCAGAACCAAAGGCGAGTGATTTAACCCACTCACGATTAACTAAAGTATTCTAATATTAGTTAAATTAATATCATGTCATGATGTGATTGTATGCATTGATGTTTGACAGTTTAAATGGCATATTTATATTGGTTTGCATCGATAGTGTAGTTTAATGTGATTGTTAAATTTAATTTTACAGTTAAGTTTAATAAAAAAAAGAATTCGACATTAAATTACTGTCTAAACCTGATATCTGAAAATTTGAAAATTTCTATGATATTGGACTGTTTGTATGTATTGATGTGATGAATGACTTGAATTTGATATGTTTGACATATGTTAATTGTGTGAATTTACCTGTTATTCACATTTATTCATATACGACCATTTGTTTGTGTTGATTAATCCCAATCATTACCCCAGATGTTACGGGCATCGAATAAACCAGGGATTAATCATTAAAATGAATTAAGAACGTAGGTTGAAATGATAAATACCTATGACCCTGATTTGGATTGAAATGATATATATCCTTTCCCAAAATACTAAATTTAAATTTTAAGTATTACTTGGCCATAGGATAGAAAATTATATACAGACACCGGTTGGTTAAATAAAATAAAAAATTTGTTTTTAACCTTGAAATTTGAAATTTTGTTTTAAAGACAAATAAATGATATTATTAATCTATTTTCTTTAAATTTGAACTTTAGGCCTTGAAATTAAAATTTTAAATTTTAAGGAACTCGTAGATGTGAATAACTGAAGTTGAAACTGAATTGAGTATAAATTATAAATTTATCGAAATTGAATTGTTTATGCATCTTTGAAATTTTACTTTAAATTAACTTGATTTATTGTAATAATTGAATTGTGAACTCGATAATTTTATATACGAAAAATGTAAAGTGAGAATTATAATTAAAATTCAATTATGTGAATCGTATTATTAAATCGAATTGTTTGAAATCGAATTGAAATAAATTGTGAAGTTGAATCGATTTGAATTAAGGTATCAAAATTTAGTCGAATTGATTTGAAACAAAAATATGATTTCCTTTTTGGTTAAATTTTTGAAGATAGGATTCTAATTCCAACTATAGTATTTTTGAACCATTTTATAAACTATTTTATTTTTATAATAATAATTTTCTTTATAAACTATTTACCTTATAACTATTTTATTTTATTATCTATTTTAAATTAATTATTTTAATATTTAACTATTTATTTTATAAACTATTTTAATATTTTACCTATAGATTTTACTAAATCTCAAATTCTATTTTAAATACAAATTATTTATTTTCAAACAATTTATATTATATATTTAAACTATATAAAAAATTAACTATTTTAAATTATTTTAAAAGTTGGAATTGTTTCAAGATTTTAAATTAGTTAAATGTAGATTTTTGATGAATAATATTCTCTCTTGAATATTAAAATGATTTTATGAAAAGTTGATATTTTGATATGAAGTACGAACCCCTTTGAAATGTAAAAGAACTGACCGGTGTAAAAAATGTAAATGATTGGTTGTTAAAGTGATTGGGATCGGATATTGTCATACTCTCTGCCAATACCGAAGACCACTTTAACAACTGTGTACGCGGTGTAGTTCCAGAAATGATGTTGGATGGATTTGGAGGCGATTACTGGATTTGAAGAAAGAGAACGATAATGGATATCCTTGACCTTCAGGTCATAATTAAAATGACTAGAACAGGGCTATACCGTGACCAAGTGGGGTTAGCTACCTCCATCGGCAACACTTCTTCTTTTATTACTATAGTCCCTCGGTTTGATTGATTTGATTTGATGCGCATCCGTGATTTGGAGTGTTGTCCGAGGTGGGCGGTAGTCGCGGCTATGCGTTACCACCAGTCCGGGCGTGCAACTAGTATATTCATACTCTGGGCGTTCCTCGTGTGCCTTGTCATATTATCCTGATCGAGCCCCCTATGATTTTGATTTAACGTTGTCGTATCACGGCGCATCCCTATCCGCCGACGTACTGGTGTGTTATATGCAAACTGTACGACAACGGTATAAACAGCGTAAGGGTAATAATGGTAATCCCGCTTACATTATTTTATTATGTTATATTTAACCATAGACATTATTATAATAGCGTATTATATATTATATAGTATTAGTTTGACGGATCCTTAAGAGATGGAAGTTCCCATAACATCTCTTAAGTTATTGCACTCATATAATTACATGAAATTTGATTTAACTAATATGAGAATGATTTAGTTCTGATCCGAGTGTTTGTTGTGTTTCTTTTTTTGCAATACGCTCGGGTCAGACAGAATTGCAGTTAGCGAAGTTTCACTTGCTTTGAAAGTACCATTATGAAGATGAAGATGGAGTTCAACAGACGTATTATTATTATTCCGCTGCAAATGCATTGGTATGTTGTATGTTAATTTACTCTGATAATCGTTGTAAAATCTAATAAAATGTATGTTTTAATAGCTTTATGAACTGTTATTTATTTATTGTATTTTGTCCTTCCATTGCGAGATTCTGTATTTGTTTTCTTATTTTAATCCCAATAACTATCCGTATTTTTGATCTGTTTATGTCGACATTAAGGATCATTGTCGATTTGAACGGTCAAAATTCCCGGATGTTACAATATATGCTTGTCATGCACACCAATTGCATTGTAATGCATGATATTTTACCAGTAAATCTTAGTCACGCAAGATAACTATTTATCGTTATTAATGCATGCAAAATACATGTACTATAAAAGCAATGCCGTTAGGGTTGTTGGTGTTTTCATCCATGATGGATTGAAGGAAAAATTGCATCAAAAGATAAACAGAACTTCAAAAAAATAAATAGCAGAGAGCATGTTGTGAAATGATAAAAATGGTTAAAACAAAGAGAATGAAAAAGAGAAAAGTACTGCAAAGGAACGACTAAATTAAATGAAAAAAAAATTGGTTAAGTATGCAGATCAATGAATAGTCGGTCATAAGATGTAGTACGATTTCCAAACAAAATTGTTGCCAAAACCATAAAAAGTAGTCATCATTTGGCCAATTTTTTCAATTCTTTCTCTCTTGTCCTTCATTAATCTCAAAGCTATATTTCAGCAGTTTAACTTTGGAAATTTTGGTTTAGTGTCATGTAACAATCAGTTTTCATGACTTGGTACCAAGCCATAAAAGCATTTGATATATAGTCAATATATTTAGTTTTTACTTTCTTTTCGTTTTAAATTGTTTTATAACAGACTTCACATTTGATCGATGCCAAACCTTTCAAGTCGAAAAATGCAGATCAAGCTGCTACTTGCGGGATAGCAGGTGACATGTTATTTTGCTAGAAGAACTATTTATTATTTATTGGTTAATCCAATATTTATTAATTAGTTAATCCATGGTGGGTCAACTTATAAATGAACCCGTGGATTAACTTACTAAAGTCAAATTCGTGGATGAACTAATCAAATTTGTGGATATGAATAAAAATTCTCTTATTGTTGTCCGCTATATAGGCATAAGTTTCTTTTATCTATTTTGAGGGTATAAAACCATCAGCTATTTTATTTAACATATAATGCTAAATGCTTTGTTACAATTGGCAACTAATTTTTTTTGTATTTTGAATTTATTACCATAAAATCAGAAAGGACATTGGAAATTAAATGATGGATCACTTCATAATTAATGAAAAAATTACCATGTGGTATTTAAATAATTTTTATGCTGAAGGAATCATTAGTTAAATGAAACATTAGTCCCTTTTGCAAAATTTCACTATTTTTTTTTACATGTTACACAATGCATCAAAAAATTATTATTTTATTGTAAAGCTGTAAATGTTATATATGTATGTATGTATGTATATGGGGGGTGCATGCGTGTGCGTGTGTGTGTGATGCCATGGGGAAGTGATTTCTGGATGGCGTGACATGAAAGGCATTGGAGGGGCCAATTTTAAGCCATTTTAGTTTTAATTTATTACAAAGTCATATCTGATCTTTACCATGTAGGATTTGCGCTACACAATTAGAAACCGCAGGTATGCTTTTTATAAACAGAAAAACAAGTTGGCATTATTTTACCTTGTGCAAATATGAAAATGACCACATATTCGAAAGTTATTATTATTTTTGTATTAAGTTTGAAAGGTGCATAAATTTGAATTAGGTTTTTCTATGAAGCCTCATACAAAAATTTCTCTTAGACCTTGCTATGTTATTCAGGTTGAAGGTTTAATAATCATGTATCAGTTTGATTGAACTAAGTTCTGTTGTTTCCTAAAGGCACCTATAATGATTATAATATGGGTATTTTAACAATAGACAATTCTGGTTTTGTGATTCTAGCTCTAAATCTTTAAAAATCTGCACATTTTTTGGGCCCATTTTTTTTAGTTCCATTTCATAGAATTGTAGGCTTATGTTATTTCAGTCTAGTCAGTTACATAACTAGAGTAACATTTTTTTATTTTTCCTCCCTGTTACCCTGTATATAATTCCTATATGAGCTCTGTATGGTTCATGTAACAAGTTCTAATAGAAAAACCAAAACTTTAGGTGCTATATTAAATTTCTTGCCTTCAAAGTAGACCAGTTTCATTATCAAAGAACTCAAAAGTAGTACACACTGATAACAAAGCAATATAGCTTAACGATTATAGCTTCCTCCACTTATCATTTTCAGTTACGGAATCAAAAAATAGGTTTTTTGTGCATAATGAAATTTTTCTTACTGCTATAAGCAACATATCCGCGATGTGGTGAAGCTCAATGCTGGAACCTCGGGTGCGATGGAGATATAGGGATGCTAATTTGGTGGAATTGGGTTTCAGATCTACATTATACGCAACGTTGGTGGGTCGTGGATTAGGATCTAAATGATTTTTTCTCTAAAATCATATTTTGACTTTTATATTTGTTTATTTCAATTTTCACTTAAGCATTTAAAGTAGTAACCTGAAATAGGTTAAAATGGTCCTTTAGAAATTACAAGAACACCTTATTCTGGCAAATATTAAAATTCAAATGTGGGTCATCTCTAAATGATTATAACAGACAACATGATACATCACTAATCTTTTAATGTGTAATTTCTTCTGCAATGGTAACAAGGTATTATACGTCACTACTCTTTTTATGTGTAATTTCTTCTGCAATTGTTACATGTATTAGCATATCAGTCTATGCCATTTTTGCATGGTTTCCATACACATAATTTCAAAGAATATATGGGAATTTTATGAAGGTAATTAAGGAAACCATGGAACAACTTCAAGCAACAAAGGGCATACATTTCAGCACTCTAGCAATTGCTAAACAAATTGCTTTAGGAAAGAAATACCCAACCTATCCTAAAAATGCAATATCTGCCTACAATATAATAAGAACTCGTATTTTTTTCACTGCATTGTTAGGATATCCATGTGTAGCTTTACATAAAAATTCTTCTCTATAATAGAAACAGAAAAGGTTCATGCAAATAAAGCTCGTTCACCAAATATATTCATATATATAGTAATACAAAAGCCGTTATTCTCATTCTTCATTTCAAATGCTCTTTCTTTTCTATATTTTGGTAATACTCATAAGTTTAATCACTGCTCGTGTTTAACTTCTTTATGAATGCAATTATATCTATAAAAAAATAGAATTTACTTTATATTATTTTTGAAAATTTTAAAGGAAGTACGTGTATAATGAACTATAAATTGATGTAAAATTTGTTAAGTTGGGAACCTGCACAAAACCATGAATGATATTTATGTCACAAACTAACAATGTGTAACAACTGTCTCTTTTGAGCCATTGTCGCTACAATTCACTCATAAAGAGTAGGTGTGCATGTCATACCCAATGATAGCATGCAAGATTAAGAGAAACACGGGATCATATAAAGAAAAAGTGGCTTTTGTTGCGGAAAAATAAACGGATAATAACGGATTGATGGTGAGGCAAAACAAACAAAGATAGTCACCAGCAAAGCAATCACAGATCTAGCAATAAAAGAAATAACACAAGAGGTTTATAGTGGTTCCACTAACGTCTTGTTAGTGTACATCCACTTGGGGAGAGGAGATTTTTTTCCTTTTCTACAAAAGAAAAATTACAAGACTGATAATGGAGAGGAAGAAGAAGAACTTTAAGAGATGATCATACATTCACCTAATCCCTATCCTTATATAAGGATTAATGTATAGGGTTGAAGTAATTGATTTATGATATAAATCAATGCCTAATTAATTCTCCAATTCTCCTGATAGGCTTCCTTATTTAACCCATCAATTAGGGAATTAATTCCTTACTTCACTATCTAAAAAGAAATCTTCTTCAAATCCTTCCACTTATGTAGGTAATTTATTGCCTATCCCTTTTACATATAAAAGAGAAATAAATGTCTGATATCTTCCAAATCTTCTCTAATTGGAAATATTCTATCACCATAAGAAATAATATATTCCAATCTTCAGCAAATGGAAATATTGTATCATAAATTCTAACAATCTCCACCTTGATACTATATTTCCTTGAAAGCATATCAACTCCACCTACATCCTCTTACTCTAAGCATCTTCTCGAACAAGACAACATGGTTACTTCCCCCAATGAGCTTCGGCATGGCCATCACCCATTGCACTTTGTCAACAAATTCCGGCAACGCCACCGCCTGCCAACAAAGTGTACAAAGTAACCACTTTAAGTAAGACATATCAATCTTCACCATGAAAACAAACGTCTCCATGAACCATCTCAACCCTCTCCCCACACCGTGCCACCACGTGGCACCTAACATTTCGATAAGCGATTCCAGTTCGAGCAACACCCGAACTTAGCAGTCTGCAAAGACATATGCATATCCACTGCTTTCTCCTTTGATCTCTGACCAACTTCAGACGATCCCTTCTTCCGCTTATCAAGCACATCCTCTTGGCAAAATCCCACCTTGTTGAAGCTTTCCCCTTTGGTCATATTCTGCCTACGCAGAAACTCAAAGTCCCTTCTCGTATGCCTAGCTTTGACATCTTTCCACGAGAACTGTAGGCTCCAACCCTTGACTTTCCAAGTACAGTGCTTCCCATATCTTGACTTTATTTTCTTCTTCTCCCCTCTCTCCATACCAGCTAATAAGGCTTCCGTACTACTTCCTCCTCTACCTTCACTCAACCCCTTCATCTGATCCTTCAAGTCCTCAGATAGAAGACCTGCCTTCACATCAAGATGTGCCTTCACTGAAGTACCCTCTCTCATCCGCATGGTGAAAAACATCTTCAGCAAAATCAGACGGTTGGTTAGTGACTTCTTTAGATAGAGTTTTTCCAGCTTGGTCCAAATGTCCTTAGCAGTTGTCTCACCGCTAATCTCTAAAATGATATTTTCTCCCAATGCTAATTGTAAAGTAGTAAATGCCCATCGTTCCATCTCCTTCCTTTCCACGGCTGAAATATCATCCGTCAACTCCTCAGAAGAAAATACCACAGGATAAACATTATTCCTCACCAGAACAGCTCTCATCCTCCATTGCCTCTTCTCGAAGTCTTTATCCCCATTCCATCTTTCTATTGGTAACTGAGATCCTGCTTCCATATATGTCCCTTTCATATATGGCCTTGATACAATTACTGGATTCTCCTTATCTCCTGCCATAATGCCTAACACCCTTCCTCAATCAACCTCGTGCTCTGATACCAATTGTTGCGGAAAAATAAACGGATAGGAACGGATTGATGGTGAGGCAAAACAAACAAAGATAGTCACCAGCAAAGTAATCACAGATCTAGCAATAAAAGAAATAACACAAGAGGTTTATAGTGGTTCCACTAACGTCTTGTTAGTGTACATCCACTTGGGGAGAGGAGATTTTATTCCTTTTCTACAAAAGAAAAATTACAAGACTGATAATGGAGAGGAAGAAGAAGAACTTTAAGAGATGATCATACATTCACCTAATCCCTATCCTTATATAAGGATTAATGTATAGGGTTGAAGTAATTGATTTATGATATAAATCAATGCCTAATTAATTCTCCAATTCTCCTGATAGGCTTCCTTATTTAACCCATCAATTAGGGAATTAATTCCTTACTTCACTATCTAAAAAGAAATCTTCTTCAAATCCTTCCACTTATGTAGGTAATTTATTGCCTATCCCTTTTACATATAAAAGAGCAATAAATGTCTGATATCTTCCAAATCTTCTCTAATTGGAAATATTCTATCACCATAAGAAATAATATATTCCAATCTTCAGCCAATGGAAATATTGTATCACAAATTCTAATAGCTTTCTATTATCATATAAGAAAATTTATAGGGTACATATGTGTATACCTTCAGTGAAGTGCCTCCAACTAGAAACCCTTTTGTATACCCTTTCTTATAAAGTTCAGAATGATTACTTCCAAGAATTACTGATCCTGTAATAAAAGAAACAAAAACAAATAAATAACAATGACCTTACATTGGTTCGAACCACATACGCTAACTGCTTTGTTAGCTGACAAATATTGTTTAACACTGACTTAGAAATTGGCTTTAATGCTAAAACAGATTAATTACTGTATCGACAAAAATTAGGGTGAAATTGAAAATTAAACAACAGAAGCACGATTTAGATATAATCCAGAAGAACCCTCATCCATTGCACGCTAATATTAGGGTGAAATTGAAAATTGAAAATTGAAAATAATGAATCAATAAGGGTAAAATCAAAACAAACATATTAAAACTAATTGAAAAAACCGATTATCGACAAATTGTACTTGCGAGTGACAGAGCGAGGTGGATAATGGGAGATACACCAGAAAGAGGGAGGCGGATGAAGGAATCGAAGGTAGATACTTGAAATAAACGAAGAAGCAAAGGGGAAAGAAAGGAGGAAGGCGGCTGAAGTGAATTGGTTTTTTTAGGACATGGGGAAAATAAACGAGGGAAAAGCAAAATAATTGGGGAACTTAGCGCCAAAAATAAGTCTCGATGTTTCTTAGCGTTTCAACGTAAACATGACTTAAGCGGAAGGAGTGACTACTGCATGTGTGTTGAAACGCTAAAAATGGTTGCCGTCAAAAGTAGGTTTTGTTGTAGTGATTCAAATAAACATTATCAGGACTATTCAAAAGCTGCAATCAAATACACTAAAAAACAACAATTAACAGCACATCACACATGTCAATTCTAAATTTTGATTTATATGCCAACGTTGTCTATGTAGGAAAACAATAAATCCAATACACAAGTAAAAAAAAGTTTTTACTTGTTCCTTGTATTTAAGAAAACATCAAATTGATGTCATCTAGCATCACTGATCAAACCAAACACGTTGCAAATCTATAGAAACCTTTCGTCCTATATAACAAATTATTTAACAAATCACCTATTAACAAAACAGTAAACCCATTTATCTTTTCCATAATACTTTTCCATAGATTTGCAATGTGTTTAGTTTGATTAGTAATGTTAGATGACATCAACTTGATGCAACTTCTGTAAATTGCATAAAATATTACATAATATAAACTTCTTTATCACACAGTTTAAAAAAGACAAAAGCAATTATCTTTTTCAGTCCTATAACATCTGTTATGTTATTGGAAAAGATAAATGTTAAACAAACTTGATAAATGTTAAACTACAATTTCCTTAGTTATAGAACAGTGAAGAAACATTACATTAATTAAATTGCATAAAATATTACATAATATAAACTTTTTTATCACATAGTTTAAAAAAGATAAAAGCAATTATCTTTTTCAGTCATGTACCATCTGTTATGATATTCGAATACACATTATAATACTTTTCCATAATACATTTCCACTTATCACACAGTTTAAAATAGACAAAAGCAATTATCTTTTTCAGTCTATAACATCTATTATGTTATTCGAATAAAAAAATCACCTATTAACAAAATAGTAAAACCATTTATCTTTTCCATAATACATTTACATCATAATACCTTTCCCGTCATCCATGTTGAATTCAAAAATCCAATGCCATCAATATATGAATTACCAATGCATTCTATAAATTTACAATCACACATTATTTTATAAGAAAAACACAATACCTTTCATAAACCCATTTATCAGGAAGTCGCTCTCTAGAAAATCTCAATATTATTTGCGACTTCATACTTCAGGAAATCACGATTGAGAAGTAAATGAGTGATCTATCCCCTAATCCTCGTTCACACATTATTTCTCTTTGGATATTCAAGGAGGAAGATTTACTGTAAGTTTCAGCCTGCATGTCCTTCCTGTGCATTTCTTTGGATTTTGGACATTTAAATCATGGTTTTGCAAACTAGTTCAGGCCAGAATCTCCTTTAAACTCTTCAAGTTTAAACATTTATATGTAGTCAATCTGAGTTCCTTTGATGCAACTCGTAAGCTACAACAGCTACTCTGTGTAAATTCCGAGTTTAGTGAAAACATGCTCTGCCTTCAACTTTGATAACTCATATCTCTCTTGTTTCATATTGGATTCATGTCAAACTTATTTTGGGAATTAGCATTGTTTTTGAACTCCTTGCATGTCAATTTGCAGGTCTATATGACCTTTGTGATTTGTCGAAAACTATTTATATAGAATTTGGTTCTTCTGAATTCAACACCCAAAAACCAAAAATATCACAGAACGGTAGTAATATCCAATCACAAAATGCAGGAAAAAGTCAAGGACACGCAATTTTATAATGGTTCGGTAATCAAACTTATGTTCAATTATTGTAATATATCGTTATTTATATAGTATGATTACAATACAGTTAGTTTTTATAAAAGAAATGTAGAGAAAAAGAGATATGTCAATGGAAGCAAAGTCGTTGCTTGAGAGCCAAAGAATAAAGGAATCGATCCATTGCAAAGTCCAAAAGTCAGCTGTTTATAGTGAGGCACGAATCCAGTTCGATTAGGACATGTGTTAGTATCTCCGAGAATATAGAGTAGTGGATTGACCACGTTTGAGTGGTGGAGATGTGGTGAACGTGTTTGGTAACCACGTGCTCTGGATCGGTGTATGCCCGGATCAACATAGTTGAACTGGATATTGATTGATCTGGATATAGGGTAGTTTATTTATCAATTTGAGTCTTTGGTCGATCCGGAAAATGCCGAGCCGGGATGGTCGAATTGGAGTAGCCGGTCCAAAGTAAAGTGATGAGTTGCTTGATCGGGCCGAGCTGGGTTGAATTGGAATCCTGGCATATAATGTCCATGTCTTCGTGAGTTTGGTTGTATAAACCAAGTACGTCTGGGCTCGCCTAAGCCCATGCCCATGTCATGAGCACTTCGATTGTCGAAAATACGATTTGTGACTACCTTGTAAAAAGTAGGACAACGGTTATCCCTCAAAACATGTCATTTTATGGAAGATGTGTTCTGGATAATTTAGAAATCCATAAAAAACCAAAGAAATCCGAGTAGAAATCCAATATTCGAAGACCAGAAATCCACAATCACACCAGATCGTAATATTAGAAAACCAAAAACCTTGGTCATACCGGACCATATTAACAGAAAACCATAATCGGTCCGGATCGTATTAATGGAAATTAGACATCAGAAGACCATGATCGTACTGGATTGTATTATTGAAGGATCAAAAATTCAAAACTCGAAAGAAGTCCCGCGATCTCATTGGATCGTAATATAATAGAAAATCAGAAGTCCAACGATCTGTCCATGTCATAATATGCGGAAAATCCCAATCTAAGAAATTCATTGCCTCGGGGCTAGCCAATGCGAGTACAATCCATACTTGCAAATAAATAAAGCGAACTATTTTTCCAAGGCCTGACAAAGCTGTGCATCCTCTTGAAGCATAGTCCATGCCTGGAAATCCACACCAAGTATAGTCGATGCTCAAGTTATGATTGAAGTATCTTGCCCAAACCTGAGAAGAAAGTTTAACCCTTTAGGCATAATCCATACTTGGAAATCCAAATCGAGTACGGTCCGTACCCAGGCCATGACCAAATGATCTTGCTAAGTCCTGACAAGACTACTGGGTCCTTTAGACATAGTCCATGTCTGGAAATCCATGACCAAGTGATCTTGCCAAATGTTGACAAGATTACCTAATCCTTCAAAGACGGTCAATGTTTGGAAATCCAAATATTAAATTCCATAACCATTACAAAATCAAACATGATAAAACAGTTTATCGTTGGACATAAAGAACACTTAAAGGTAATATCCTAACCTCGTATGTGAGTAAGCCAATTTAATTGCCTCTTATTACAAATTAGAAGGAGAATGGTTTGTTGTCTGCAAAGAGCATGCTCAGAGATCTCACCGGTTTTCGTACATGCATAGATAGCCATAGCCATCCAAAAAATATAAAATAAAAGGAAACAAACACTATGATAATCCCACAATCTAGTGAGATAAATATCCACGAGATCCAGATCAATTGATAATCAATCCACGCGAGCCTAATTCAGGCCCGTTTCCTCTTCGAGGAGCAGTGGATGGTTGCATTGGTTCTATTGCTACAGTCTGATTTCTAATATATTGTGCTAGCTCTCCATGCCTGCCAAGCTCTTCAATTATATCATGCGGATGTATGCATTCGTTGGTGGTATGACCGTTCATTTCATGAAATAGGCAATGTATTCCAGACTCCCATTCTTTTTGAGTAGGCTCTCTCCTGGAAGGATTCTTCTACGGAGTTATCTCATGAATGTCCATGTAAATATCTTCCAACGACGAATTGAGGTTAGTATATCTAGAAACTTGGGCTCTCCCCAAGATTAAGCATTTCGTTCATTTCTGACTGGGGCTTTTCCTCTACCTATATCCTTTTCCTTTCCAAATTTGGGCGATCCCTCATCCTTAATCATATTGATCTCAATAACCTTTTTTCCAACTCTGATCTTTTTCTGGTAAGAATTTATCTGCTTCAAAGTAGAATTCAAAAATGTCCCTCGGTGGATCCCATTGCAAAGAAGTCTTAAAATATGACTTATCCAAGATGTCTAATACAACAGCCATAAGCACCATGGGCAGTTCTGGTCGGTCTATCGATGCTACCGCTGCATTAAGTATTTTCAAAAAGGATTGCAGAGTTTCTCCGATCCTCTTCTTGACAGAAATAAGAGTCATCACATTTTTGGGTCTAGAGATACGAACCTTGAATTATTCAACAAATCCGGCGACCAAAGCATTCCAACTATTGATTGATTCAAATTTTAGCTGCCTGAACTACATAGCAGCGATGTCAGTTAGATAGAGCAGGAAACATTTTTCCATAACATTCTCTGATGTCGATAGTACCTCCATATGATGCATATATCGCATCAAGTGTACAATAGGGTCCTTCGTACCATCATAAGATTTCATAATGGGCAATTTAAAGTCAAACGAATTTGGCGAATTCTTGATAGCTTGAGTAAAAAGGCTGTGATTAGCACAATCCATTCCAATCTGAGATGCCACACATATAGTAAATCATTGAATCACGTCCGGATCCAATTTCCATCATCAAGCACCCGTTGCCAATCTTTTAAGCTAATGCTATTGCCCCCAGCATGAAATCCTGTTGCATTTTGATGCCTGTACACAACGTTGATATTTGGTTCAGCCAAGCCCTCGAGATCAGATTAGGCATAGTTGAGCCAGGGCAGTTCAACCTAGTCGAACAAGGGTCCCTGTGTAGCGATGTTATTTCCATTCACGATAGCACATGGTCGAGCCATATTTCCAAGTCCGTTGATTAATATGCTTTGAATTAAAATAGCGTGATTCACTTCATCATCTCCATGGAGGTTGCTCATTGCTGGGTCCGGTTTACCCATTGCTGGGTCTGGTTTAGCATCTAAGCTAGACCGATCTGAATTTGCTATCGAGTGGGGTTATAGCAGTGTTTCTACTCGAGTCGTCGCTGCATTGCTGGTTTCTTTCCCAACGACTAATCTTTGGCCTTCTGGCTATTCAAATCCATCTAGCTCGAAAAGAAAAGCATTCATCATCTCCTTCTGCCTACGGAGGAGTTTATCTTGTCATTCCATCCCTTTTTGTAATCCCTTATTAATCTCATCCATCTTGTCTTGGGTCAAGAAATCATAGGGATTACCAGCATAGGAAGTCTCTTGACTTTCTTTACTTTTCACGCTTTCTGCACGAGTGAAAGCATTGTCTTTCTTTCTCTTAACTATCTTCAAATCCTAAAGCTATCTATTTCCTTGAAGCTAGAAATCAAGTAGCATGTCCCTACCTAACACACCAAAATATTGATATAGAATTTTGTTCTTTTGAATTTAACACCCAAAAATATTTTGAATTCAACACCCAAAATCCACAAATATTACATAACAATAGTAATATTCAATCACGGAATGAAGGAAAAAGTAAAGGACACACATTTTTTAGTGGTTCGGCAATCAAGCCTACATTCCCTTAGTGTAATCTATCTTTGTTTATACTGTATGATAACAACATAATTAGTTGTTATGAAAGAAATGTAGAGAAAAGGAGATATGTCAATGGCAGCAAAGTCCTTGCATGAGAGCCAAAGAATAAAGGAATTGATCCATTGCAAAGTCCAAAAATCAGCTATTTATAGGAGGCACAGATCTACTTCGACTAGGATTTCTGTTAGCATCTCCGAGAGCGTAGAGTAGTGGATTGAGTATGTTTGAGTGGTGAAGATGTGGTGAACGTGTTCGGTAACCGCCTGCTCCGGATCAATGTATGTCCAGTTCGACTTAGTTGAACTGGAAATTGATCGATTTTTATACGGGGTAGTATATCCATCAAGTTGTGTCTTTGGTCGATTCAGAAAATGTCAAGTCGGGATGATCAAATCGGAGTAGCCAATCCAAAGTGAAGCGATGAGTTGCTTGATCAAGCCGAGCTGGGTCGAACTGGAAACCAAGCATATAATACCGATGTCTTCGTGAGTTTTGTTTTATCAACAAAGTATGTCTGAGCTCGTCTAAGCCCATGCCCAAGTCCTAAGCACTTTGATTGCCAGAAATCTGATATATAACTACCTTATAAAAAGGCGGGTCAACAAAAAATTATCTGAAATTAGCAACCAGAGCAAAAATGCTCCTTGGGAAAATTCTGATGCCTAGGTCGACCTAGAAGAGAGAAGAGGTCAACCTGACCTCAGCAAATTATGGCCAGGCTATTTCTTTTGTTTTAATAGTATTTGTTTTGATGAATATAGATTTGTGAGCTTGATTTTAATTGCTTCCAATGATTGACTTATAAGTGTTAAAATCTTGTGGATTTCTATGGACTCGATTCATTCATAAATAAACCAATATTTATGTAAGTCTTAATCAACAATTTTGTAGTTTTCATGTGATTTGTGAGTAAATTTTCATGTGTTGTTTCTACGAGTTTTATGATACTTCTATTTACATGTACACGCGACTCATAAACGGTCTTAAAAAACTCTTATATATGCTTTGGTACAAAGGATTTTTGATGCTTTTTTTATAAAAATATAGCCGTCACAAAGCTATATGGTATATGATATTTTCTGATATATAAAGATTTTCAAAGAAACAAATCAAATGTTTCATAAATTAATTTTCTCAAACTCAAGTACTATATATGTATATAATCACATGTTTTAACACCCTTCGAGAATGCGAGATCATGATTAAACGATGTAGTAAATCTGGTAGTCTCGGACACGAAGGCATATTATATCTACTGATTCTAGACTCATCAAATTTAAGCTATTGTTTTCAATATGGAATTTGTTGTAGGTAAGTTAACCGATAAAAGATAACGTGCGGTATGGGATTCACTGTAACTGCTATTTGTGTTACTATCGAAGATTTTGTGACACATTCACTTGATATTTTTAGACGTGACAAAACTGGTTTGCTAGGTGTTAGATATCTTTCCATAGTTGACGAAACTACTTAGTGAGGTGTTAGCGACCTTATTATTTAGGATAAAACTACTTTATGAAGAATCTAGCGATCTTGTATGGCTGGCAGAATTCTTTGGGAAGGTATCAACGACCTTGTAAGGATGCAAAAACTATTTATGGTCAACGACCTTGTAAGGCTAGCAAAACTTCTTGTGGATGTGACATTGATCTTATCATGGATATCATTATCTATGTGGATCCGATCTAAAATATTTTCTTAGTTTCGGGTTATCTTTTTGATTTCACCATTTTATGACGATGAGTTTTATATACATGGTTATATCATTTCTAAGTTTTGAACTCTTAACGGAGTTCTATGAGTTCTATGATTTCCAAAATTTCTATGTTCTACATCTTGAATTTCATGTTATTCTAAATTTCAGCAACCCTAATATAAGAGTTTGGGTAATCTGAGCTTATGAAGATATCCAAGTCTGTGTTCTTACCTCTTAAGAGTAATCTGAGTATTTATGTCATGAATTTATCTTTTGAGAAATATATTGTTCCAAGTTTACATTATTCCGTTCTGACAGAAATGGATCATCTCTTTTATGTCTAGAATTAGTCTGTGATTATGTGATTCCTTCTTCTTATGAAAAGGAATTTTTATCTTATGACATTTTATTTCACTTTTCACGTTATTACTGATACGTTCAAAGTAGGCTGGCCCGTATATTTGTACTTAGGTCAGAACGAGTTATTTCAGATGTATTTGTAGATTCGAGCTTGCTCCGTTTTCACTTCGGATTTATCTTTTTGGAGTTATTATTTGAGTCGTGTAGTTGAGAACTTGTATATGTTGTATATTTGTTTGAGATTCTTTGTGTTTGTATGTAGTCGATTGGACTATTCAGATATGTACACATATATTGTTATGATTCCCTTGTCTGTAAATGTATGTAATCTATTATGTGATCTATTCTTTGTATCTGAATTTATACTCTGTTCTGAATACGATCCTTAGCCGCCATACTTTCATACTAGATATGAATTGAGTACGTTGATCCATCTAAAGTAAGAAAGAAAAATTTATATACTCAATCGACACATTAGATACTAGTTTAATATAAGACTACAGATGGTCGCTCCTAACCAGCTCTATTCTCCACTCTAATATACAATATTACCCAGTAATGTTTTTTATTTGGGTAGGGTGGGATGCTACAAGTTTGGACAAGATGCTTGCCTATTCATTGAAATTTATGTCATATGATTTTTATTTTGTTGACTAATTACCATTTGTATGATTTCTTTTTAGTTTATATTATTCTTTTATCTATGAGCTTATTAGTATGCTCTTTTGGTTTAGTTTTTGATGAAATTTGTTAATATCATACTCGTCAAGGAGCATATACTATATCGTGCATGCAATTTTATTCCCAAATAAGTTGATGCCACAAATCTGTGATTATTTCCTAATTTTTGTAAAAGAAAATGTGATGGATTATGACGAAACACATTACTACTAGTTTATGTTTACAATAGATTTGTGATTGATTTTATAGTCACCAAATCATATTTTTTGTAACCATTGAGTTGTAGTTTGGTTGTCTTATAATTATATTATACATATGGTATTAGTCTAAAGGAAACTCTGAGATTGATTTCATCTAAAGGACAAAATTAGTTCGAAAAAAAGATAGTACCACAAAAAGCTATATTAAATTAAAAAATGCTCAGCTAAACTAGTATCTATGAACATGAATGCTAAATTAACATACATAATGCTTAATATAACATTCACTTTCAATGTTCATTTCTACACCTTGGATTGTCGTTGCCATCTCCACCACCACCAGTTCAACTTCATCTTCACTAATAGAAGGTAAAATGAGCACTGATGTCGGCTCATGTTTCTTACATTACGTTATATATCGGTTCACTTGTATTTGGGCTAGGCTTTGTCCGTTTATGTTGTCGTTGCCTTATTTCGTTTGTTAACCCCTATATATACATTGCCAAACATATTTAATCATTCTATTCTGATTTGCAATAAAATTACATCAAACTTTTCTCAGTTTATACCACTCTAACAATTCTGTTTCCACATTCTATATTTTCTTCAGAACTCAACATGGTATCAAAGCTTTATAGCCTTACAACATCATCATCTTCTCACTGCTGATCGTGTTTCTTCTAAATAGATACTCATCAGAAAATTATGATACTTTTAGTATTGCTCATTAGAGGTATTTCACTCATCATTTGAGTGAGAATACCATATCATCGGATTTGTGCCTCACCATCAATCGAGATTGTATCAAGATTGGGGTACATCAAATTTGTGCATAGTATTCTCAACAGGAACATCAGTAAAGATACCAAGAAATCAATCAAGAAAATCAAGAAATCACAAAAACAATTAGAGCCTAGCAAGAAAAGATTTCAGAGTATCATTATTTAGTATTAAAATCATCATTAAAACATTTTTGGCTGCTACATACCTATTCAGGTGATAAATCTTTCTTTTCTGATCAATTTCGGCACCTTATCTACGTGTTGTGTTCAAATTTTGCACTGTTATCTTCATTTGTTACTGTAATGGGTGATCAAAGAGAGCACCCCCTATTAAATAGAGGGTGCTCTATAACCTTCTAAGTAACATCTAGTTCCGATCCTGTCAATCCAAATAAACCTGTACAACAATTAGTTAAAACTGTTATTAGCCCACAAAGTCAGTTGATAAATATTCAATTAGAATGAGATAATTATCTTCTTTGGAAATTACAAGTGGAGGATGCTATACAGGGATATGGCCTCGAAAGGTACGTCCTCAGAACTGTTGATGTTCCAGCCAAATACATCACTAATCTATGCAATCGAACAGTGCCAAACAAGAATTATATCAAATATCAGAAGCAAGACAGATTGATAAATTGTTGGCTATTGTCCTATATAAGTGCCAAACTATTACCATAAGTAATTGGGTGTAGTTCATCCAATGAAATATGGACCACGGTTGAAAAAGAATTCAACAGTCAATCATCAGCAAAGGTATTACAGTACAATAATCAACTGCAAAGTATCAAGAAGGACAACCTATCAATGAGAGAAAAAGGTCAAGAAACTATTTGACTTACTAAATGCAACAGGCGATAAAGTGCCAAACTCAGATCAAGTTCTCTATTTAGTTAATGGATTAAGCAATGAGTATGAAGTTGTTGTTGTATATAACAGTATGATTTTTGTTTGATGATAACAAATGCATATATATACACATTATTATTGTTAACCCTGTTGTTAATGTGGTTCAGAAAACAATGTTTCAGGCACAATTCAGAGTGAACGAGCACTAGCCCGCTCGGTCACAAGTGGTCGCGTAAGTCACACCGCATATCTCGGACTGGTCGTGCAAAAGCACTCTGAGACGTGCACTGAAAGTACAATGACCGATCACTGAAAGGCATATAGCTCGTTTATACACTCTAATTCGGCCTGCTAGTTCACTTCATCATCGAGTTGGACGAACAGATCGGTCAAGCAACATCTACCATGTTCGAGCACTATTCGTTTATGAGTCGAACACATGTTACATATGGATTGGTATAACAACACAATTCATGCTAATGAGAAACATGAAGTATGTATAGCCAAAAGCACGTTGTTCTTACATATATTCATGACATCCAGACTTTCATACCATAAACCACGCAAGCACTTCAAGTCCTTCCTGAAGCTTCGATCCACTCATATAACGGTCGTTCACCACAGCAGGCTCGGTCGTTCAAGAATTACGTTGGCTGTACAAACGATTGGTGCTCGCTCGTGCATACTATTACATACTAATAGGATCGTTCATCAAATGAATCAGCTATTCGTTTATCACGGTTGCACACTTGTAATTTATTTAACCCGTAAATGTACAGCGCATGAGACAAAGAAATGGCAAAAATGCAATTCACATTCCCATGTTAACACTGCATAGCCTCACACGTGTTTTCATGAAACGGCTTGAAAATGAGCTTGTTCACTCATCACGTAAGGGTCGTTCGCACATGCTATTGGAGACCATTTATTCAGAAACTCACAAGTCGCTCGTACATGCTGAAAAGCAGCTATATATAAATGGACGTGCTGACAAAATGAGGATGACTCATGTGACGCTATTAATGGACATTTAAAAGTTGCATTAAAACAGAGCATTGTCGAGCAGGAAAACGACAAAAAGGCAAAGACATAATAAAGTGACTCTCGCTCATTCAATAATTCAAGCTCGCTCGTGCAGAAGAAACAAAGGAGGTCGCTAATTTGTACAATACTTGAGTCGCTCGAACAGTCCTGAACTGAATAACTAAACTAGTATAAATAAGAGAAATGCAATGTGTAGCATGTGGCTTGGAAAGGGAAATAATGGGGCCATTCACAAAAGAGTGCACGTGGATAAAGACGACAACGAATACAGACAGCTGGCTCATTCAGGAGAAAACAGAACAGCTCGCTCGTGTATTAGTCTCATTCGCTCGTTCATGCTTTATTTCTCCAGGTCGCCCACACGTTCAACAGTTCAGTACAACTGTTACCAGCCTCGCACCAGCTGTAAAGTGCATTCTACCAACTGGCCGATGTCAGTTCCATAAATACACGAACGTGCGACCCGCAGCCTGTACGCCATAATTACAACTTTGCCACCTGGTCCAAACTTCTCCTATAATATCCCCTTTCACAACCATATGCGGGGGGGGTTCCTCGACCCCGAAGAGCTGTCCAAATCATTCCTCGACCATTCTAAAGATCTTCAAGCTCCATTAATGGCAGCCAAAGCTCTCTCCTTCTTCGTCTGACATGAAGTGGATCTCATCTTCTCCGAACACCATTGATTATCATTCCGAGTGATCTCCAATCACCATTTAATCCCTTTAAAGCCCAGATCTAACCCCATTTTAATGATGGAACCAATGAAAACAATCTAATCACAAGATCTAATCCGTTCCTTCTAGAAATCAAGTGAGATCTAAGGTGAAAAGAGAGTAAAAAGTGGAGAATCATTGTGAAGAGTTATCAAGTGTAATGAATGAGATGCTTGAGATGATGCTGTATGTAATTATCGAGAATCAATCTTGGATTTAAAATGTGAATATGTGTTTTCTTAATTATTTAAAAATATTAAAAATTTAGAATCTCTAAAAAGAAAATACCGGATCCCCACCGACACAAGCAAATTGTTGATAAAACTCCAAAATGGCATTTTCTTTGGATCCAATCTTCTTTTTCTCTTCTAAATTAATGCCAGATAAAAAGGATTTCGGTTATAGTTTTCCTTGCAACGGCCCGGGACGTGGGGGTACTTGTGATATTTCTACTTGGGACGCGTTTTATTTGGCAGTTTTCTGGATGTTAAATACTATTGGGTCATTACCGCCTGGACAATTAGACATCCAACCCGTAATCGCAACGACCCAATTGCTCTCCATATAATGAAATACACTTCAAAAGTGGACGTTGATCTTTTCTAAAATCGAACCACTATAAAAACCCAGTGTTTCTTACTTTCTTTTTCCTGCTTTTTACTTGCATTTGCATTTGCGGCCCCATTTTCATTTTGCATACCATTTGGTGAAGTGTGATTTCACACCTTTGGGTTTTTTAACCACTTTTGATTCAAACATTTGGCGCCCACCGTGGGGCCGCATTTGCACTTCCTTCACTCACACTCTCTCACAAGGTTGAAGGCCTTGCATTGAAGCTCTAAACTACCTCATTTTCCAACCTAATGGCTAAGTCAAAGAAGACCGCGAGTAAGACCATTGAGGAAACTACCAACGTTGCTAATCATGAAGCTACTCCACCTATTAATCGCTTTGAAATAGGTGAGAATTCCATAGGTGATGCCGGTGTAACCAAAGCCGAGCTAAACGCCGCTATTGCTGACATGGACCAACAAATAAATGCTTCTACTAAAGCTATGATGGAGAAACTTGACGCCATCCTTAATGCCCGACCAGATCCAACCCTTTCGAAAGTCCATGTTGATCTCGAAGAAAATGATAATTTGTCCGCTTCTAACCGTGATCGAAATGACAACATGGAAGACAATTATGATTGGTTGAGTGACAAGGATGAAGCTGATGTCAAAAAACCGAAATCAAAAGCTAATAATTATTCCGATGTTAACGCTCGAAAGTTTGCCACTCTCATCACGAGAGCACCTCCTCGCCGAGAAAGTAAACTACCTAAGCTCTCTAATCAAGACTACATGCCTAGATGAACATTTGGAAAAGAGCTCAGCTTTGTGGAGCAGCATAACACTGAAGAATACATCTTCGACATGATAGAGCAAATCAAGAAGAAGAATCAGGCTAGAAAAGACAAATAAAGAGAATGGGACTTCTCTCCCAATAAAACTCCATTCACCAAAATAATCCTAAAAGCAGGGTGTCCAAGGAAGTTCAATCATCCAACTTTTCCTCCATACAATGGCCTTGTTGATCCTAACTACTTTCTGTTCAAATATGAATGGCATATGAGTGCGGCTAAAGCAACTGACGAAATGAGATGCATGTACTTTCCTCTCTTTTTAGAGGGCGCTGCATCATTATTGTTTACAAAACTACCGCCTAAGTCCGTAGACCGGTTCTCTGACCTAACTAAAAAGTTCAAGGAGCAGTTCCGCTTGTATGCCACCAAAGCCAATGAAACAATCCGAACTTCCCCGTAAAGGAAAGCCCGGATTGCTTTGAGAACATGACAAATCAGAACACAAACAGAAGAACATTTCATTGCTTATTACAACAATTTCATCAGAATACAAGAATATACAGAGTGTGAATGAATAATATACATCAGAAAATATAAGAGATTTAAATACATTAATGCAGCGGAAAAATAATACAAAACACAACTGAAAGAAATACACGGATACAGAGCTTTCCGGGTATAATTCCAGCTGTAAACCAGGATCCTGTAAGAATAAATCTGCAAAACCCAACTACTAGCTTCCCCTGTCGAAAATAGGGGCACCCAGAGTTTAGGTTAAAACAATAAACTCTAGGTCAGTCATGTGACTGGTGTGAGAACTAAAACAATTATTAATCTTTATTTTAAAGTTAGGTAAATCCAAGGACCACGTCGTATAACACGGAACGGGTGTCCTCCCCAGAATATCAGTGCATAAAACAACATCGCAATGCTAAATAAAGAACAATGAAGCTATAATAAAACTCAGGTCCCATCACACAATGCAACGCAAGCCGGAGGATAGAGTTTTTACCTTATAATAGCTAAAAATGCTTGGTATGTGAAATTTCATGTTTTATTATTACTATAAGTGTATAATGTCAAAACGATTTCAATCATAAGTATCAATCATAGACGGCATAAGTGCCCCATACCACTATGTCGCCATATATAGGTTTACAATCAAAACCGCAAGATATCGTATTGGAAGTTGGATTTCCATCTGTGAACCAAGGCAAGAGATCGTCCTTACCGCTTCGAGACTGTCTAGCCCGAGCCTCAAGGTCAGAACGCATCAACCCTTAGATCGTCAGTGCCGGTCCACTCGATGTGGATTAAATGCCTGAACACTACGTTTCCCTGCCCTATGGGGCGTAAACTGGGCATATCCCGACCAAACTATCGGCCCCGGAACGACCGATATAACCGAGGCGCCTCGCTATCCATCATCCACATAAGTAAAATGTCAGGGCGTGCAAAACGCTGACACCACACCTAGCTAGAAAGAAACGCATGTCCTCCCTGAAGTCCTCTTCCGTTTCTGGTCCACATCGGGGTGTGAGGCTCGCGAATTAACGCTACACAAAGCTACGCTATATCAAAGCCATGCTTTGATCATCAACCACAAGACTCTTCTTTTCAATAGAAGCCCTGATCATTTGCATCTCAGCATGCCACACAGGCAATTCACGCTATGCAACCGATGTATATCAAACCCACAGAATGAAATCCGATGTCAGACACACATCCATTTACAAGTTAGTTATGTGTCTGAACGAAACCGGAGGCACCTTATTCCTCCCCCATATGTCCAATACAGGGGAGAGGCCCTTGCATATCCATCGATCTCCAAGTACGTCTGGACGATCACCACTTATTACCTCGCCTTGGGTGTACAGCCCAATCAAGACATCAGTAATCATCCAAATGATGTGTCAACCACCGTCTTCACTCTCGACACATCGTCGAATCAGTTATTTAGAATGGGATAAACCCGGTCTTTTTGAATAACTCGCGTATATAATAAACAAGTGCTTTAAAACACAACATACGCCTCATTCCAATCCAGAATATTTCTTTATCCAAATATTCATATACTTTGGGAAAGGTTCCCATTAATTTTATCAAAGATAAATTCTTTAAATTTATTCTTTAATCTTCCTTTGGATATCAATTCAATCTAATTAAACATGCATTAAAACTCCACTTGGTTTTAATCTTCCCAAAAAAATAATATTAATGATTGTTTAACTTGGGAAATCTTATCCTGTCTTTAACTGGGTTAAAGAACTAATGTCATTTAAAAACACAGTTCACGATAAACCCAAAATCACATTCCATTCCATTAGCCTTTAACCGTAAATTAGCAAGTGAACAATTCCCTAAGTATTAACCCCGAAGGCCAAAACCAACATCAGATCAATACCCAGGAAACCATTCAACTTAACTAATTTCCAGTTAGTTTCTGATTTTCTTAAATCCATTGGGTCTAAGAACAGTATTATTAAAGATACCATTCACGACAACTTGAAATCACATTCCATTAACAATGGAATCTTCATGGAAAACAAATCAATATATATAATCGATATAAACTTCCATATCCAACCGATAATATCAATGGAATAATGACAAGGTCTTTTAAATTCTATATATATTAATCGTCTTCCTCTACAGAAGCTTACTTTGATTATTACCAAATCGAATTCCATTCAATTCCAATTTAATATGTTAAATTGGAAAACTTTACTTTGGAAAATCTCCTTTAAATCTTAACAAAAGATTTATAAATTCCAAATCACATTTCACTGTAAATCAAGTTAAAGAATGAATGTTGTTAAAAACATAGTTCACAATAAACCCAATTCACATTCCATCAGTCTTTAACCGTAAATTAGTAAGAGAACAATTCCCTAAGTATTATCCCCGAAGGCCGAAACCAACATCAGATCAGTTCATAGGAAACCATTCAACTTAACTAATCTCCAGTCAGTTTCTAATTTTCTTAACTCCATTGGGTTTAAGAACAGTATTATTAAAGATACCATTCACAACAGCCCAAAATCCAATTTGATATCAAATACAAGGCTCTGAATAGAAAATATTTCGGCTTATATTCAATATCAAATTCTGAAATCAACAAATATCGTATTGGAAATAACGATATATCTATATCTTCCAAATTCCTCCACAATATCCGTATAATCACGGAATCCAATATCGAAATACTCCGAAGATAATTTCGATTTAAATCCATTCCAATTCATATATTGGAAATCCTGGTTATTTTTAAAACCATTTCAAATCCAATTTATTTACTTAAAAATATTGGATTTTTAATTCTAGTTCAAAATTAGTTCATTTCGACAAAAATATATTTTTATCTTTTCAAATATGGAATTTTTCATCCCAATTCTTTCCAAATCATTTGTTACGATTTTACACAAATTATTGATATTTTTAATAATTTTATCAAGGCTCGTACAGTCGATTTCCATCAATGGCCATCGAACTGCACTTACAGCGACCTTTTCCAAATTTGATTTGGACATAATTCCAAATCCAACTGTTAGATTTCAAATCCCTAGTATTCATTAGAAAGCTCTTTTCGATACGAACCCAACGGTTCCAATTTCAGGAGAATCCGACGGATGGATCTCCCGTAATGTCCATTCGAAGTCAATGGTCGAAATTCGCGAACTACCGCAGCGCGGCGCGTTCTATTCAGGCCATTATATATATATATATAATATTTCGTTGATTTCCATTTAAAACGTATTTTACAAATCATTTTAAATTCGTTTTCAATACGATTCCAATTTCATATTCAATTTCAAATCAAAATTGATTATTCCATATCATTGATATATAAATGATAATATTTTCAAAATATTATATTTTGAAATCAATTCCTTTTTTATATTCATTATAAAAACGAATAAAATCGATATAAATATTGTTCACGTCAAAATGGCGTTAATATAATCAACACGGCTTTATATATTTAAATATTTTTCGTGTCCATCCCAAATCGGACATCAAAACCAAATTTTGATTCTTTACTGAATATTATTTGAAAATAGTCGTTATTTTAAAATAATCATTATTTTAAAATATTCATTCTTTCTGAACTGGAGTCAAACACAGTCAATTACCATTAATGTGATTATATGGATTTCATACACCACATGTATACTACAACAATCAAACTCAGTCAACCATCATCCGAAGTGCATCCTACACTGCATAAGCATCAAATATAAGTATTCAACACTAATAACAACATGTCAATCAATCGATCGACATACAACTAATTATTGGGATTAGTGTATGTCCAATACATCCCAATACCCGTGTGGGGTTTTCAAACAACAAACAAAGATTTATTTGTGCAGTTGGGTGATGTGTAAAATTTATCGTCCCAATCAATATCAGTCAAATGCGTGTACATAAACAAACCGTCCAATTTGTTTATAAATATTTATTTTATTCATATACACATTAAAAATTATATTTTTAACCATAAAATATTTTATTCCATTCCACGCCACACAATAAAATTTCACAATACAAACAAACAAACAAGTCGTCCATGGTCTGTGGACGACGGATGTTGGGTGCTGCTAAGCACCATCTGCATCCTAATATATATATTTCAACTAGAAAATAAAATTAAAGTGAGGAGTTCTCACCTTTAGGTTCCATTCCGCCATGCTTTGATTGTTGACCTATGTAGTATACCTACGTTAAAAATTATATTTTTAACCAATCAATAATTATTTCTTTGTATGATTATTTTATAAATAACATACATAAGCTAAAAATTATATTTTTATCTTTCTAAAAATAATTTCATATTTTTACAACAACGTTACATAGATAAAAATCACATTTTTATGCCGCTATTATATGGATAAAAATCAAATCTTTCTATCGCTAATGAGTATATAAAAATCACATTTTACATTGCCATTCCAATGATAAAAATCATATTTTTGTTTTGCTACACATATGATAAAATCACATTTTTATATCGATGTTTACCGTATAAAGATCATGTTTTTTTTATTCGTTCACTTTCACTACAAAAACTATTCTTATAATTCTCCTTATATAATAAAAATTATATTTTTATTTGAACTCTATCCATATAAAAATAATATTTTTATATTCTCTATTATATAAAATCCTATTTTTAATCCGCTACTCATACAAAAATATTACTTTTGTATTCTCCATTATATAAAAATCCTATTTTTAATCTGCTACTCATATAAAAATAATATTTTTATATTCTTCATTATATAAAAATCCTATTTTTAATTCGCTACTCATATAAAAATTAATATTTTTATATTCTCTATTATATAAAATTCCTATTTTTATATTATGAAAAATCAAATCTTTTTATAATTAAAAGTCTAATCTTTCCTATTCGTACTTCTTTTCTAATTTAAAAATCACTTCCTTTCTCATGTTAAAAATCTCATCTTTATAAATATGCCAAATCATTTCTTTTGTAAATTAAAAATGATTTCTTTCTATAAATGAAAATCTTATCATTATATAAATTAAAAACCATAACATATATAAACCTTAGATTTTTAACTAATTAAAAATCAGTGTTCATAAAAAAAACGAATAAATAAAAATTATAAAAAGCAGAGGACTTACAGTTAATCGAAGGAGTGGGTGGTTTAGGGCCGCAGTAGGTGGTCGGGGAAGCTAGGGTGGTCGAGGAGTCCGAGTGTGGCAGAAATCGGCGATAGGGCCCCCTTCTGGTGTGGCGGCGGTCTCGTTTAGGGTGACAAAGTTTGGAGGGGGCGCGTTTTTTCATTGGGGAAGAAGGAGGCGATGGAGAGGAGGAGGGAGAGGCATTGGAGGAGGCGGTGGAGGCGACGGCACCACCGCAAGGGGCGCGACTCAAGGGCGAAGGGGGGGCACCGCGGGATCGAGGGATTCTTCTTCTTTTTATATGAACGTTGACTTGGTAAAGGAGAGAGAGGGGTGAGATTTATATAAATATATTTATTTAATTAATTTAATTTTCAAAAAGCAATTTTTTCGTTCTATCTACGAATCGGACCCAGCTACTGTCGTTCATTGCTAATTACCCCCATTCAGAACACAATGGGATATGTATAGTAGGCTGATTCAATCAGTTTTCGTCAAAATATAAATCTATATATTGAATTTGAACGAACATTTCAATTTACCGGGGCCACATACGGACTCTAAAAATTTCAGAAAAATTATTTCTAGCTTCGTATTGACGATACGGTTCTAACAAAACTAATTTCGTCGTATTTGGTGACCGTTTGAAAAACGGCCATTTTCTAGTCGATCCAAATTGACTGAAACTGTCACAACACGTTTTATTTTGCCACGCTCACATATTGATCCAGAAAATTACGATTTTTGGAATCTAGTTATGATTCGACATCCTAGATCCAACAAAAGTGGTTTCGTCGAAAATGGAGGTTGTTTGCAAAATTTCCATTTAAGGGCAAAATTCCATAGCGACTATTCCGAATTTTCAACAGGGCATAACTTTTTATTCCCGCTATGAAATTTCAATTTTTCTAATTCGTTGGAAAGATATTTTCAAATAGATTCAAATATTCTTGGTTTCACTAAAATCCAGTTTATTTTGAATCCTGTACATTCATTTGAATTTTGAAATCGAATTTTCAAACTACCGCGTCATTTCCAATTCCTTTTATAATTAAAATATTTATATTCTAACGTCGATTCTAAAATAAATATATACATTCTAATTCTATTCAAAATAAATTTCTCGTCGCTATTATTTAAAATAAATCATTTTAAATATTCAAAATTCATCCAAATTTGCCAAAATAAATTTTTTAAATTGGTTCGGATTTTCCGGTTGTTACAGTTAAGGATGCTATAACGCTTTCATCAATGAAACAGAAGCCAGGAGAAACTATTAAAGCCTTTCTCAGTCGATTCAATGTTGCTTTGTCTGAAGTGAGGAATGCAGAACCTCGCATAATCCTCATGTCTCTACTCGTCTCTATAGATGAGAATAGCGAATTCGGTAGATGGATTAAAATGAAAGAACAGACTATGCTTGACAAGTTCTATAAAAAAGCAGAGGAGTACATGAGAGTGGACAATAATCCTATACCTCTTCAGGTTATTGGCGGTAACCAACTTCTTGAAGCTCCCAAAAGCATAACTATTCAATCTAACCAGAAGAAAACTCAGGGGCAGAAACGGGCCAATGACGAGAACGACAACAAAGCTAATAAAAAGTTTCGCCTTCATGACTCGTCAGAGCTAACTCCGCTAAACGACACTTTTGAGAACAACTACTCAGCCAAAAAGGATGTAGAGGATTATCCAGAACCCCGACCGTTAAGGATATCAGACGGTGCAACCAAATCGAGGAAGTTCTACCAGTTCCATAATCAGCCAGGCCACAACACCAACGAGTGCAGGCATCTGAAATCGTTGATTGAAGAGATAATTAGGAAGAACCATCTACAACAATATGTCAAAAATCCTCTGACTACAAATCCTTCTGCAACTCCCCAGGGGCAAGGGGCATCAAATGACCAGTCCAGTCCATACAACAGAGCTCCTGCTAAAACCGATCCAAGGCCAGTAATCCACTAAGGGTCAATGATTGATGCTACGATTTTAGTGGCTCAGAATAATCAATCAATATAACTTTCACCCTATTTCATGATTTACTTCCTGCTTTATTTCATGCATTACTTCGTATTTTACTTTTTGTTGCATTCAAAACCTCTTGTAAATAGTCTGTAATGATTTGCAAGTGATGTACTGAACATTAGCTCTGCGATTAAAATAAAACTTTCCTGAATGAATCTCTTACTTGCAACATTTTCATTAAATTTGCTAAAAGATGATTCCTGATTACAAGCAAATCGGTGAACGCTTGCTTCCTCAAAACCCGATGCAATATGACAATCCTCGTAGCACCAACTCAAGCGTCGAGTGCAAAGAACATCAACATGCATAAATGCAACAAAGAAAAGCACTACGAGAGGAATTGCCGAAAATCAAGTGGTGGAGAATGAAGCAAGTGAGTGCAAAGTTCTGGCAAGAAAGCTTCTTAGTACAGTTGTGATCGTTTACCATATATAAAAGTATTCGACACAACGACTGGTCCTCATCTTGTCGAACGATGCCAAAATAAAAAATCTTGTACTCCCATAGCAGAGGCAAGTCCCTCCATGGCAAGGGAAAATTTCAATCTCCAATAGCAAAGACGAAATTTGGAATCAAAGTCCTCTCATAGCAGAGGCAAAACAAAAATCTTGTCCTCCCATAGCAGAGGCAAGTCCCTCAATAGCAAGGGAGAATTTCGATCTCCCATAGAAGAGACAAAATTATGAATCAAAGTCCTCCCATAGCAGAGGCAAAACAAAAACCTTGTCCTCCCATAGCAGAGGAAAGTCCATCCATAGCAAGGGAAATTTCAATCTCCTATAGCAGAGACGAAATTACAAATCAAAGTCCTCCCATAGCAGAGGCAAAATAAAAATCTTGTCCTCCCATAGCAGAGGCAAGTCCCTCCATAGCAAGGGAAAATTTAGATCCCCCATAGCAGAGACGAAATTACAAATTAAAGTCCTCCCATAACAGAGGCAAAATAAAAATCTTGTCCTCTCATAGTAGAGGCAAGTACCTCCATAGCAAGGGAAAATTTCGATCTCCCACAGTAGAGACGAAATTACAAATCAATTTCCTCCCATAGCAGAGGCAAAACAAAAATCTTGTCCTCCCCTAGCAGAGGCAAGTCCATCCATAACAAGGGAAACTTTTGGTCTCCCATAGCAGAGACGAAATTACAAATCAGAGCCGCCCTCCCCTAGCATGGGCATTAAGATAAAAATCCTTTCCATAGAGAAAGCAATTTCTCCACAGGATAAATCAACAATGCTTGATGAATTCTATAATGTCGGTTCAGTCAACAGAAAAAGACGAATGCTGGATTATAATAGCCTCTCCAAAACACGGGGCATCCAGTAAAGTCTCCAATGTTAGAACTGATCAACAAGATAAACATTGAGCAGTAAAATTTATTCCCGTAAAGAAAAACCAGTAACGACTTCCTAAGCCCGAAGATGGATAAATTAAAGAATTCTCCAAGAAGAAACACGAGAAATAAATCATAAATACGTATTTTCCCAATGAGAAATATTGTACACTATCGTATAAGTTATTAAAACAATGACATTTGGGATCCAGAATCGGCTTTAGTCAAGCGTTAGTGCGAATTTGAAATAGAATATCATGTTTGTACAAGCAATACTCGATGAGTTATAAACCATTAAATAAGACAAATCTGGTACGAACACTTTATTCAATTCAAAACAAAATTTGTTGTAAATCATTTTTAATGATTAGCTAATCCACTATCGATATGGATAGTCGATGGTGAACATAAGTCCATAATTGTGCAATCACTTGTTTTAATTACAGAACAGGTGACATGAAGCAAGTGGATCCAAAATATGAATTGTCATAGTAAATAAAAGGCTATAACTGGATCTCAATACAAAATATATCAACAACAAAGTTCATTTCAAAGCCCGCATTCCTCGTAAGCAAAGAATACATGCTTCGAGGGGCAAATGTTAACCTCGTTGTTAACGTGGTTCAGAAAACAATGATTCGGGCACAATTTAGAGCGAACGAGCACTAGCCCGCTTGGTCACAAGTGGTCGCGTAAGTTACACCACATATCTCGGACTGTTCGTGCAAAAGCACTATGAAACGTGCACTGAAAGTACAATGGACGATCACTGAAAGGCAGATAGCTCATTTATACACTCTAATTTGGCCCACTAGTTCACCTCATCATCGAGTTGGACGAACAGATCAGTCGAGCAACATCCATCATGTTCGAGCACTATTCATTTATGAGTCGGACATGTTACATGTGGATTGGAATAACAATACAATTCATGCTAATGAGAAAAGTGAAGTATGTATAGCCAAAAGCACGTTGTTCTTACATATATCCATGACGTCCAAACTTTCATACCATAAACCATGCAAGCACTTTAAGTCCTTCCTGAAGCTTCAATATGCATCCTGTTCGATCCACTCATATATTGAAGTACCATAACGATGATGTGGAAATATATAAAGGATGTTAGTGCAAAGGGAACATGTGAAGTACAGATTGTTCAGTACCCATATAACAGTCATTCACCACAGCAGGCTCGGCCGTGCAAGAATTACATGGGCTGTACAACGATTGGTGCTCACTCGTGCATACTATTACATACTAACATGATCGTTCATCAAATGAATCAGCTATTGGTTTATCACGGTTGCACACTTGTAATTTATTTAACCTGTAAATATACAGCACATGGGACAAAGCAATGGAAAAAAAAATGCAATTCACATTCCCATGTTAAAGCTGCATAGCCTCACACGTGTCTTCACGAAAACGGCTTGAAAATGAGCTTGTTCACTCATAACGTAAGGGTCGTTCGCGCATGGTATTGGAGACTGTTTATGTAGAAACTCACAAGCCGCTCGTACATGCTTAAAAGCAGCTATATAAAAATGGACGTGCTAACCAAATGAGGATGACTCATTTGACGTGAATATGTGTATTCATGGACATATAAAAGTTGCATTAAAACAGAGCATTGTCGAGCAAGAAAAAAAGGGCAGAGGGTTAATAAAGTGATTCTCGCCCATTCAATAATTCAAGCTCGCTCGTGCAGAAGAAACAAAGCAGGTCGCTTATTTGTACAACACTTGAGTCAATCGAACAGTCCTGAACTGAATAATCAGATTAATATAAATAAGAGAAATGCAATGCGTAGCACATGGGTTGGAAAGGGAAATAATGGGACCATTCACAAAAGAGTGCAGGTGGATAAAGACGGCAACGTTTGAATGTAGACAGCTCACTCATTCAAGAGAAAATAGTACAGTTCACTCGTGTATTAGTCTCATTCGCTCGTTCATTCTTTGTTTCTCCAGGTCGACCACACGTTCAGCAGTTCAGTACAACTGTTACTAGCCTAGCGCCAGCTGTAAAGTGCGTTCCACCAACTGGCCGATGCCAGTTCCGTAAATACACGAACGTGCGACCCGCAGCCTGTACGCCATAATTACAACTTTGTCACCTGGTCCAAACTTCTCCTATAATATCCCCTTTCACAACCATTTGCGGGGGGATTCCTCGACCCCGAAGAGCTGCCCAAATTATTCCTCCACCATTCTAAAGATCCTCAAGCTCCATTAATGGCGGCCAAAGCTCTCTCCTTCCTCCTCCGACATGAAATGGATCTCATCTTCTCGAAACACTCACTGACACACTTATTTTCAATATGCTTCATGGTTAGTCCAGTCACCTGCATACCTATCAAAGAAACGCACACATAGTAAATCAAAAAAATTGATTTAAATTCTAGCAAGTATTAATTTATTTTAAAATTTATTTGCCTCGAAATTTTGGCGTGTTTCTCATCATTTTTCTTGGCTTGGTCTGATATGTGTACTGTGTCTAGACTACTTGTCATATTCACAATGATTCACTGTAAATACCACTAGGTAGACAATATATCTTGTGCTCATAGGTCAGCCCAACACATCTATATGGTTTGCTGATCAGAACCAACATTTAATTTTTGTTTATTCTGAACAGCCACAACTCAGATGTAGTGGTCTATTGATAGAAAATTCATATCTGCCATTCAAACAGCTCACATATATAATTGCACATGCACGATACATGTATACACATACATGTGTATGTATATACACATATATATATTTTGTGAAAGTGCATAAGTCATGCATATAAAAAAACTGATACAACATCAAGGCAGAAGTAAAAGTTGCAAATGCACAAGTCCAAATCAACAAGCCATGAAAATAGAAATGTACACATGAATATCAAGAGCATGCAACAAGGCTGGAGCATCTCAGAATGGTCAAGGCTAAAATAAAGAAGCATGCATATTACATGTACATGGGAACACAAAAAACTCAAATTGTATGTCAATACAAATCAACCGTGAAGCAAAGGCATGCAAACACAAAAATGGGAAGGCACACACACACACACACACACACACACACACACACACACATATATATATATATGTACGTATGTGTGTATATATATATATATATATATATATATATATATATATGTATAGGTGTGTGCATGGAGCTCAACATGGCAGAACTACTAAAATATAGTACCAAACAACTAAATACAACTAATAGAATGTGACATGGTAAATGTACACAGAGGTCAAAGAAGCAACTTGACGTACACAAGCAAACAAGTATGCATAAAGAAATGGTGCATGGAAAATAAAAGTGCAAGCATGGGTTTCACGGTTTCATGTACATTAGAGCATGTCACAACAAGGAAGTAAAGTAGTGCAAGTCCACAAGTACAACATGACAACAAGCATATATCAACAAATGAAAGTTTCGTGCATGCAAAAATTCATAGGAAATTACAGAACTCGAGAAGTAGTATGGGTCAAGGCTAAAAACCGCTCAAGTGTAAATGCACATAGGTGCACAAACATGGCGGTAGCATGATGCACTGCATACAAAATGTTCATGGCATAGTACACACACACATACATATATACATATTTGTATATATATACACACATGATTAAGCATGTACAGACAAGCATGGAAGATAAAGCTCGGTGAAAAACAACATATACACAATGCATGATAAAACAAATGTGAATAGGAAAGAATATGAATACAACATGCACATACATAGCTTCATGGAGAGCCACATACAATAATGAAGCACGAGGCAAGTCAGCTTGAAACAGAGTGCATATACAGTTTTAATGCAACACAAAGAAACTGAATTCACAAACCAGATTAGTGAAGGCAAATATATATCGAGTGCAGCATGAATCAAATACACAAGGATGTATGTAGCATGAACACACAACAACTTGGGTAAATAGTTCAATGTATGCACACAAGGTTGACAAAAGACAGTATCAATGTGTATGAGTAGCTGCATATCAAGCAATTAAGAGGGTTTCAGAAACATGGGAAAATTATTCCATATTTAAAGCAGTGGAATAAATTTAGCATGCAAGAATGTACAATAACGAAAGAAATCTGCAGTGGTGACATAAATAATTTGGCAAGTTATATTTGCAAATTTTTCTATGCAAAATGCTCTAAATTCAGTGGACAAAAATGTGATTAAAGATTTGTTTTTGGGAAAAATATTTCCACTGATTCCAGATATATCAATCGGCATTTTTAGAGTAAAGGAATTCAATCTAAGTTTCTAGAAATATGCAAACAATTTTAGGCAAGAAAACAATTTGAATTGTTTCCAGAAATCAATAGAGTATTCACGGCAAGGTATCAATCACGCAACAAATCAGACCAAACCATTTATCTGAAATCAGAGAATGACAAGGGTTTTAAACCCTATATATATTCACACATTTCATCACTGGCATTGATCGAAACCAAAAGCAACAAATTCAAAAGCAAAAAGAAAAACAATTCAGAGTACTCACAAAATATCAAGGTTTTGGTCGCAAGCCAAGTCGTTCGATAAGGAGCAACATTCATCGAAGAATCAGAGAACCAATCTTTTCAGAGAATATAGGAGTGTGATTTGGAGCAAAAGGGGGCAAAAACCCTAATTTACCTTTGGCCGTCAAATAGTCAAGAAGTAGCCGACATTCTTTTTGAAGTAGCAAAGAAAAGAGGTCGGCCATTTTATTATAAGGTGTTTTTTGTTATTTTAAATTATTTTTGTTTTTTATTTCTTTTTGTAACTGATCCATAGGTTTTCTAGTTTACATCAAATTTGGTTTACGAGTTACAGGTTTGTAATTCGGGGAAAATCTGATCTTGGGAATACATATCAATGCACGGTTATGAGCATAGGACTAGAATAGTTATGAGTGGGTGTCGCGAGTTTACAAGGATTTTGTAAGCATAGAGATTTTTTTTTAACTCTAGTAGAAACCTTCAGAATGCAGCAGTAGGCAGGGATTTGCCGAAGCTGGGTAAAATCTATGTCATTTACTTTCTGCATTTATTTTCTCTATTGCAATATGTGTTGTGATATTTTTAATATCTCGTAAAATTGCAATAAACCCTATTCACCCTCCACTAGGGTTAATCTAGATCCTACAAGTGGTATCAGAGCATGTATTTTTTGTTAACTATAAAGGAATGGATCTCCAAATTGGTAGTTGTTCTAGTTGTTAGGATAATGAGAGTCAGTCCAGTAATATTCCAACTATTTTCAATAGAATTGATTTTTTAAATTGGAAATCCAAAATGGAATTCTATTTAAAATCTGTTAATATTAAATGTTGGTTTATTGTTATCATTGGATATGATGTGGTAGATATGAATGATATTGGGTTTATTCTCGTGCTACACATACTTTATATTCTTATATTGATGATGATCAATATAACTATATCTCCCATTGTTTAACTACACAGGAAATCTGGAATACTCTCAATACGAAGTATGGACCAAAAGACTGAATGGATTTACAAAAGATAAATCAGATGATGAAGACTCAACAGATAAATCAGATGAAGAAGACTCAACAGATGATGATTCAGACAATGGAGATTTCTCATATGAAGATCCAGTTTATTTTTGTACTGAATTAACAAATGTTGTAGATAAACTCAAAGCCTCGGAATGTCAACTTAGATTCAAAAGTCAACTTAGATTCAAAATTATGACTGAATGGATTTTAAAGCCTCAAAATGTCAACTTAGATTCAAAATTATGAATGAATGGATTTACAAAAGATAAATCAGACGATGAAGACTCAACAGATGATGATTCAGACAACGGAGGTTTCTCATATGAAGATCTGGTTTATTTTTGTATTGAATTAACAAATGTTGTAGATAGTCTTAAATTGAAAAATAAATCTCTAAAACCTAAAAATCTTGAGTTGATCAATAGAAATAATATTTTGGAATCAAATCTTGAAAACGCCAAGACATTTTCAATCTTTCGTTGCAAAATTGTTTGAATTTGGAAAATAACCTTGTTCATCTCAATAAAAATATTCAAAAGCTTGAAAAAGAAATTATGATTTTAAAAGAGAACGAGATGGAACTAAAAACTTAAAATAATATTTTGCAAAAGGAGTTTGAAGATTTTAGGAAAACTGAAAATTTCAAACTTAAATTTGCCGAGAAACAAAGCTTATTGAAAACCGATTTGGTTTTGAAAGAGCTTGAAAACGAAATTGAAAATTTCAAGGAATTTGAAAATTTTGAGATCGAAAAGCAAAAAAATTTGAATATGAGATTTCTGAATCCAATGCTAAAATCAATTTGCTTGAAAATGAAAATACGATCTTGAAATGAAAGGGAAAAGAGAAATTGAGATCGATGGTTTTTCTAAGCTAATAAATGAGAATAATCTTTTGAAATCCAAAATCAACGATCTTGAGTTGAGTTCGAAATGTTTTTCAACCGGTGAAAAATCTTTGAATATGTTGTTGAAAAATCAATTTTCTTTTGGAAATAAGAATGGGTTGGGTTTTGGAAAAACTAATGATTTTGGAAAGCAAAATTTTGATGATTTCAAAAATCCTTCAAATTGTTTCAAAGAAGATCAATTTAAAATTTTGAACTCTGGAAATTTCAAAGGATTTTTAAATCACAAACGAGATGAGAAATTGTTGTATAACAATCCATTTAAACAAGCTTGGGTCCTAAAAGGAAATTAACGATTTTTGACTAAATTCAAACAGATTTGGGTTCCTAAGGGTAAAAAAAGTAGATTCAAGTGGATTGTCGTACAAGCAAGTTTGGGTACCAAAATATGTGAATGAAATTGTGAGTGGTTTTACAAATTTTGTTAGACCACTCGATCTTCTATATGCTTAGGCACAGAAGGATGACCGATGAATAACTTTGTGAAAGAGATATTGAATTCAAATTGTTCTACATAATGGAATCATTCAGAGTTCTTTAGCCAAGATTACTGAGTTAGAGATTCATTGGTTCACATTGATATCATGTATGATCTCTAAACTCGTTTTTTGTGTTTATGTTTTTTTCTCCTCCTATTCTTCTTTTATTCATCTTTTCCATTATTCTGATTCATTTTGACACTGCCATATCATTTATAACATTTCTTATGATTTCTTAACTTCAAATTGTGATATTCATGATTTTCTAGAAATTAGATTCATTCATCTAAAACTCTCATATTTTGATGATTTCCTTATTGTGAATTCAAATTTGTAAATATCTGCAATTGTTTTGGAAGTTTTTTTAGTTGATTTATGAATTCCTAATAGTGCTGAAGCATTCATATCATATCTTGAACACTACTAATTTGAATTCTAAAATTTTGAAGATATAAAAGCTAATGAAATTTCACACAACTTTGTTGTTCTGAGTTTCTTCTAATTCATGTTGGAAAGACTTGACAAACTACACTCATTACAACACACTACCATTTTTATATTGTGATAATCTCATTGGTTTTTGGATAGGCTTGGCTATTCTGAATTGAAAATCATTTGGCATGAATTCTCGTGTTGCATCTTGAAACTCACTTTTAAATCATGATCATTTGGCTTAGATAATCGATTTTGTAATCATTTGAAATTGTTGATATCTTGAATCTCACACGCTTCTTAGATTTGAAATGTATAATCTTGTGGGATTGATTCATTGAATCTTGAAATTTACACATCTCTTCAAGTGATTTCACATGAACTGGTTTTAATCCTGGATCATGATTTATTTCCCAGGCTTGATGTAAATATTATGGAAAAAAATCTCTTGTTTACTTGTTTTTGAAACTGATTATTCTGCTGCTCTGATAAAAAGAACTTATTTGTTTGATATGACTGCTTGGGCTTTGTGACTGGATATTTTTGTTTGAGATACATTGTAAATGGAAATTAGGAGCTCAAGTGGTATCAGCCTTAGAAGCTTTGAAAATCTCTCATTCATTTGTTTGATTTTTTTAACTGATTTTTCAATTTGTATAGATTTTTCTGAATCCCTCTTGATATTAATTTTTTTTTTCAATTTTAAAATCATTTTTTGATTATTATTTAAAATTAAAATTATTGACCAAACTGAACTATGTTTGGAAGTAATCAAAATTATTATCATATTTTTTGAAATTGTGATGAGTTGTGACTATTGTATATTTCATAACAAGAGGAAATATTATTTAAATTTTCATGATGTTTGAACAAATTTTTATAATATCTTTGAATTGGTGCTTACTTCACGAACATCTTCTTTTCCTATCATCCTTCTGTCATCCATCATGGTTTTGTTCAATGTGAGAGTTTAATATTTTTTAAATCGTTAACAAATATACTATTTCAAAATTTGTGATGGAAATGTGACTATATTATTTTTTAGAATAAGAGATAATTGAAATTTTTTCACAAACCCCAGTACAGTTGAGAATATTTCATAATATAATTAATCTAGAGATTTATTTCACGACCATCTCTATCTCTGCCATATTTCTATCATTCATTATTGGTTTTATATACTGAGAGGATTTTTTATATAATAAGTGTTACTCTAATCTCATTTAAAAAATTAAGATATGGTCATGCATGGTTAGAGATAACTTATAATTTAAGTTGCAACCGATCCCAATCAAAGTCCTTATAGGCTATGCGTGGTTAGTGCGCTCTTGAATAAAATAAATAAAAAGGAAAAAGAAAATGAAAAGAAAATAATAAATTTATATATATGAAATCCTCCTCGTTATGTAATAACCAACCTATCAATCTATTTTCTAAGTTGTGAAATATGTATATATCTTATGATATATTATGATTTTTGGTTGATAGCTTTAGGGATTTACGATAATTTGATTTTTCTCTTGATTTGAGTTTATAATTATAGTCCAAATCCATCGCTATTTTATGCTTATTTTTTAAAAATTTATTTGAAAATAACAGGAATTGTATGGTTTATAACTCCCTTCATTTTACGAAATTCATCATAAATTCATCATTCTACAATGTGAAATTTGCCATAAGTTTTAAGAACATTATGATTTTTGTTTGATTGAATGATATTTATGTTGAACATTCTCTCTCTTGATCTGATTTTATGTTTCTAGTCTACTTTCACCACTATTTCGATTTCTATATTTTTTTGATGATAACAAAAAGGGGAGAATGGTTAAGATTTTCATTAATGAGTGAATATTTCATGAATACTTTATTATTGAAAATTCATTCATTCTTTTCACTCATATGCACATACTTAGGAGGAGTTTAATCGTAGGGAGAGCACACATATAGGGGGAGTTCTACATTCACTGTCAAACACATTTACTATATTCAAAATCTTATTATATGTTTGTCATCATCAAAAAGGGGGAGATTGTTATATATAACTGTATGATTTTTGTTTGATGATAACATAAATATATATATATATATATATATTATAAATGTGTTTGTAATTGTAATTTTCTACTACATCACATACAGAAATAAATATTTATATTTGAATAGAATACTATTGCACAAGAATTTAAATATTCAAACAATATTTTATTTAAATATAATATTTATTTCAACATTTCAACAATACTTATTTTCTAACTCCATTATTGTACATCTCACTGATTCAATACATTCAAAGTCCACTATTACATTCAGCTCTCACTACAACACTCAGGCTTCACTCAGTCTACACATACATACTCATATACATGCACAAACACTCGATTACATACATATTTCACTCTTCTCTCTTAGTTACACTCACACACTTATCTTCAGTCTACTTCATGGTCAGTCCAGTCACCTACATACCTATCACAGAAACACACGAAGTAAGCTAGAACAAAATTGATTTAAATTCTAACAGGTATATATTTATTTTAAATTTTATTTGTTTTAGAATTTTAGTGTGTTTCTCATCATATTTCTTCACCTGGTCTGATATGTATATACATCTATCAATGTCTAGACTGCTTGTGATATTCATAGTGATTTACTGTAAATACCACTAGGTAGACAATATATCTTGTGCTCACAGGTCAGCCCCAACACATCTATATTGTTTTGCTGATCAGAACCAACATTTAATTTTTGCTGATTCTGAACAGCCATAACTCAGATATAGTGATCTACTGATAGAAATTTCATATCTGCCATTCAAACAGCACAGATATATTATTGCACATAGATGTGTACGTATATACACATATTTATTTTGTGTAGGTGCATAAGTCGTGCATATGAACAAGACTAATACAACATCAAGGCAACGGTAAAAATGGCAAATGCACAAGTCCAAATCAGCAAGCCAAGATAATAACAACATACACATGAATATCAAGAGCATGCAACAAGGCTGGAGCATTTCTGAATAGTCAAGGCAAAAATAGAGCAGCTTGCATATTACATGTACATGAGAACAAAGGAATCTCAAATTGTATGGCAATACAAATCAGCCCTAAAGCAAAGGTAGGCAAACAAAAAAATGGGAAGACACACACACAAACACACACACACACACACACATATGTATATATATATACACATATACATGTTTGTGTGTGTGTGTATATATATATGTATATGCATGGAGCTCAAAATGGCAGAACTACTAAAATATAACACCAAACAAATAAATACAACCAATAGAAAATGACATGGCAAATGTACATAGAGGTCAGAGAAGAATCTTGATGTACACAAGCCAACAAGTATGCATAAAGAAATGGTGCATAGAAAATAAAAGTGCAAGCATGGCTTGCACGGTTTCATGTACACTAGAGCAGGTCACAACAAGGAAGCAAAGCAGTGCAAGTCAACAAATACAACATGACAACAAGCATATATCAACAAATGAAAGTTTCATGCATGCAACAAATTCATGGGAAATTTCAGAACTCGAGAAATAGTATGGGTCAAGGCTGAAAACTGCTTAAGTGCAAAATGCACATGGGTGCACAAACATGGAAGTAGCATAATGCACTGCATACAAAATGTTCATGGCAAAGTACACACACACACATACACACACACACACACACAATATACACACACACACACACACACACACACACACATACATACATACATGGTTAAGCATGTACAGGCAAGCATGGAAGATCAAAGCTGGGTGAAAAACAACACATACATGATACATGACAAAGAAAATGTGAGCAGGCAAGAATACGAATATAGTATGCACATACATAGCTACATGGAAAGCCACATACAATGGTGAAGCATAAGGCAAGACAGATTGAAACAGAGTGCATATACAGTTTCAATGCAACACTAAGAAACTGAATTCACAAACCAGATTAATGAAGGCAAATATGTATGGATGCAGCATGAATCGAATACACAAGGTTGTACGTAGCATGAACACACAGTAGCTTGGGTAAGCAGTTCAATGTATGCATAGAAGGTCGACAACAAATAGTATCAATGTGAATGAATAACAACATAGCAAGCGATTAAGAGGGCTTCAGAAACAAGGGCATATTATTTCATATATCGAGCAGTATAAATGGAATACATTCAGCATGGAAGAATATACAGGTAAGAAATCAACTGCAGCGGTGGCATGAATAATTTGGCAAGTTATATTTGCTAATTTATCTCTACAAAATGCTCCAAATTCATAGTGAACAAAAACATGATTAAAGATTAGTTTTTGGGAAGAATATTTCCATTGATTCCAGATATTCAATCGACATTTTTAGTGCCAAGGAATTCAATCTAAGTTTCCAGAAATACGCAAACAATTTTAGGCAAGAAAACAATTTGAATTGTTTTCAGAAATCAACAGAGGATTCACGGTAAGGCATCAATCGCACAACAAAGCAGACCAAACCATTTTCGTGAAATCAGATAATGATAAGGGTTTTAAACCCTATATATATTCATACATTTCGTCACTGGCATTGATCAAAACCAAAAGCAACAAATTCGAAAGCGAAAAGAAAAACAATTCAGAATACTCACAAGATATCAGGGTTTCGATCACAAGCAAGGTCGCTCGATGAGGAGAAACACATCGAAAAATTAGAGAACCAATCTTTTTAGAGAATGTACAAGTCACGATTTGGAGCAAGGGGGGGTCAAAAACCCTAATTTACCTTCGGCCATCAAAGAGTCAAGAAGTAGTCGACATTCTTTTTGAAGTAGCAAAGAAAAGAGGCCAACCATTTTATTATAAGGGTTATTTTTTGTTATTTTAAATTCTTTTTATTATTTTATTTCTTTTAGCAACCGATCCATAGATTTTCTAGTTTACATCAAACTAGGGTTTACTAGTTACAAGTTTGTAATTCGGGGATAATCCGATCTTGAAAATAACGATCAGTGCAGGATTTTGAGCGTAGGATTAGAACAGTTGTGAGTGGGTGTCGCGAGTTTACAGGTATTTTGTAAGCGTAGAGATTGTTTTAATTCTAGAAGAAACCTTGGGAATGCAGCAGTAGACACGGTTTTGCCGAAACTGGGTAAAATCTGTGTCATTTACTTCTGTATTTATTTTCCCTGTTGCAATCTATGTTGTGATATTTTTAATATCTCGTAAAACTACAATAAACCCTATTCACCCCCATCTAGGGTTCATATAGATCCTACAGCTGTGCCGACAGTTATTACAACACAAAAAACTATTCCACCAACTGATGAAGTAAATAGAATCTGTTATCACATGAAGATAGAATCAATGCCAAAAGAAATGAAGAAATAGACTATACTGCAAATATGTCTACAGGGTATAAAGGAAAAATCAAGGCAATATTAAAAATGAACAGGCATACCAGAGAGGTGGCAACGCTAGAAGAGCCAGAGAAAGAAGAAAATGGACAGTGTTAGTAGACCGAAGTGTCAAATTTGGATTGGTCATACTGTTGTGAACTGTTATTTTAGATTCAATTGAAACTACACAACAAATCAGAACCAAAGAAATAACAACAATCCTAATGCTAATATGGCTCAAATACAATCAGCTGGCATCTGTCATGACAATTCTTATAGGAATAACAGCCAAAATGACACAGCAAAGCTGAAAACCCTACAGATGATAGTTGGTATCCTAATTCAGGAGCAATTGATCATTTAACTAACAGTCTTGACAATTTGAATCTTAGTGGAAAGCATTATAGAGGTACTCATTCAATTTATATGGGAAATGGTAAGTGTATTAATATTACTCATATTAGTAATGCTTGTTTAAAAGTTAAAAAGCAATTGTATCTACATAACCTACTAAGAGTGCTAAAGATAAAAAAGAACCAAATTAGTGTATCATGGTTTGCCCAAGATAATGATGTATTTTTTGAATTTTACCCTAAATACTGTTTAGTTAGAGATATCCTAACTAAGTAAATTATTTTGTAGGGTAATATAGTGAGAGGCATGTACAATTTTAACCCAGTTAGGTACAACAGTGATATTAATAAAGATAAATGTTGTATCATGAATGAGATGGACAAAGCTAATAGCGACAAACATATTTTTTACCTTTGGCACTGTAAACTTAGTCATCCAAGTACTAAAATTGTGATGAAGGTTCTATCTGATAATAAAATAGTGTATGATCCTATTGCTTTACCATATATGTTATTTTTTTTCAAACGGGTAAGAGTGACAGACTTCCTTTTATCGACTCGAGTACAAAATACACTGAACCATTGTGGATTGATTACAACAGATTTATAGGGTCCTACACCCATTAGCTCAGACTTTGGTTATAAAAAAGTATCTCTTTTATTGATGCATATACAAGATTTACATGGATTTATTTTATAAAGTCCAAAACTAAGACACATAATGCTATGATCAATTATATTGTCATGATTGAGAAACAAACTGATGCTCATGTTAAAACATTGTAATCTGATGGTGGCAGTGAATTTAAATGTTTAAATAATTACTTTCTGAAGAAAGGAATTAGAATTATTCATAGAACTATTTGTCCCAACACATCTCAACAAAATGGTTAAACTGAGCGCGAACATAGACATATAGTGGAAACTGGTTTAACAATGTTAGATCAAGCTAAACTGCCTCTAAAATTTTGGCCAGAGGCCTTCAACACATCAGTTTATTTGATCAATTGACAACCAACTAAAGTATTGAAGGAACTCACACCAATTGAAAAAATTATACAATGTTAAACCAAATTACCTTAACATTAGGACATTTGGATGTCTCTGTTTTCCATATCTAAGGCCACATAACACTAATAAATTGAATTTTCAAGTCTAAGCCATGTACTTTCATAAGCTACACTACTAATAAAAAAGGGTACAAGTGCCTTGAAGACACAGGGAAAATCTATATAAGCGGGCATGTGGTGTTCAACGAAAAAGTCTTTCCTTTCAGCAACAAAGAAATAAAGACCACAACCAAAGTCAACAATACCAAAGAATCCATACCTGGAATACTAACATACTCTGAAATATGGCAACAAATGAATGGTGACGGGGCTGCTGATGTTGTGCAATCACCACCTCCAAGTCATTAAGGCCATGATACTCACAACCACCCAGCTATGCCTCTCATACACCTGCACAATTAGAAGAACATAGTTCAGATAACAACTCAAATACCTAGTCAACAAGATAAAAATATTCATCTAAATCAGAAAACAATAATAGCTCACCACCAAATGAGCCTCAAATACATCCTTGTTATCCAATGATTACAAAAGCAAAAAGTGGTAATTTCAAACCAAAAAGTGGCATTACAAGAGCATAAAGTTTCTCAATTTATGCAAAAACCCCGGACTTACATTGGAAAGCTGTAAAGAGAATCCTATGCTATCTCAAGGGGACCGTTAATTTTGGATTAGCATTAAAGACCAGTCAACAGCTAAATATATAAGGCTATACAATGTTGATTGGGCATTTGATCCTGATGATAGAAGATCAAGATTTGGGTATTGTGTATACTTTAGACACAGTCTAATCTCATAGTTTTCTAAAAGGTAGCCTACAATATTAGGATCTAGTACTAAAGCTGAGTACCAAAGTATAGCTAATGCTACATTTGAGATTAAATGGATCAGTCACTACTGAGGGAGATTAATCTAAAATCAAATGTGAAACCTATACTATGGTGTGAAAATAAGAGTGTCGTTTACATGACAGAGAACCCAATTCAACACGCCAGAACTAAGCATAGAGAAAATGATTTACATTTTGCCGAAGAATTGGTTCAAAGAGGTCAGATTTAAGTAAATTATATACTTGGATTTTAGCAAAGGGCAGATATACTAACGAAAGCTATATCTCTGTAAAGAATTTTACCAACTTCAGAACATATCTGAACGTTATCGACTACCAAGAGCAAAGAGTTAAAGATCACAAATCCTCCAAACATAGCTGCTAAAGAACATATGAAGAAAGGATGTCGAACCCTCAGAAACCCTAGAGCCAGCACCTCCGTCGTCATAACAAAGCTCTCAAATTTAGGGTTTTCAAGCAATCAGTCTCTGAGATCTGATGATAATAACACTCGAGATACTCTCTGCAACAGTTTTTTAGATAGATTTGACGATCCAACTCTGCAGATCTAAACAAGGATTTCAGTAACCTTAGTTTCGAAGGGGAATAATAGAAGATAAAATGAGCACTGATGTCGGCTTAGGTTTCTTACGTTATGTTATATATCGGTTCATTTGTATTGGGTTGGGCTAAGCCTATTTATGTTCCCGCTGTCTTATTTCGATTGTTAGCCCCTATATATACACATTGCGAAACATATGTAATCATTCTATTCTGATTTGAAATAATATTACATTAAATTTTCTCAGTTTGTATCGTTCCAACAATTATGTATCCATGTTCTTCATTTTCTTCAGAATTCAACATTCAATCAACCGTCGCTCATCTTCACTCCATCGTCAATGTCTTCACCGAACACCAAATATGTCACCGTCACATGTCGTTGTTTGTCTACACACACCTATTTGAATTTGTTTTGCAGCCCGCTTGTTCACATGTGTCGGCGTCATGTTTTTCCTTTAGCTAAATTTTCATTTTTGTGTCCTTCATTCGAAAAAAGCACTAATATTATACATACACATGTATGTATGTGTGTTTATGTGTACATATGAGTAGTCATTCCCTATTTCCTAATCACAAGTTTTGCTCTCATCAATTGTAAGCACCTATGATCATCTGAATTTGCTAATGAAATTAAATCTAACACATTAGTACAATATATTTAATTGATGGAGTTTTAAGGTTGATACGACTTTAATATTTGAGAATGTTAGGAGCTTCAAACTGACTTTTACTTTTCTGGACATAATGTTTATAGTGCACATTGAACAATCCAAAATTATCGTTTAATTTTGAAATGTGTAAGTGGCACTAAAAATTGCAAGGCTGCAAACAAAATGAGGATGTAACAAAATTTTACCATATATGTCGCACGGGTGTGTGTACGTACACACATAGAGACAGTTTAATTTCTCAAACAATGTACTGTTTGATGAATAAGATTTGAAATCCTATCTACGTAAGATTAATGTGAGATTTGAATCCAATCCAGGTAATATTAATGTTGGATTAGAATCTTATCTAAGTACTTAAGGTTGGAAAGGTAAGAAGTATATATATACTCAACGAATGCTATAAGCATCATAACTACTACACTGCGACACATATTCATAATAGCTTCATAAACATGATTATGCCACTTGGTCGTTTTATATCAAAATTGTTTTTTATTTCTTTTCTTATTGATCGTTTTGAATGTAGGATGACAATCTCAACTGAAGATAGAATAAAGATGGTAGTAAAAAAGTCCGTTTAAATCTGCGAGGTATGACTATCTACCTAGCATATAAATAGAACACTTGCACTTCTTGACGCTGATCGAATCCATTCATAGTGTTATTGAATTCATTTATTTATGATGCAGTGACAATCTACAACAAATCATGAAGATAACTTAGCAAAAGTGATCGTTGATGATGGTTCTCCAAATTGTGTATGCCCTACTAAATCCCATTCTATAATTCATTTTAATTTTTTTCCAGTTTGTGCTAATGTTTATAAGTTAAAAGCAAATATGCTTGTTCATTCTTTTGCATGTTTCAATCAAGAGAAAATGAAGAGTGTTAACTTCACTGCTCCTATTAATATGTAAATCCATGTAAATGAGGATCTTTACAGCATGACTAATTAACACAGCTACATTTGTTTTGTTCAAGTTTCTTTACAGAGCATTAGCTTTTCAAGAGAAAGGAGAATATCATGGCGTGAAAGCAAAGATGGATGTTTATAATTTACCCAAGGTTGGTGAAAACCAAAGTAGCTGCGCCGTGATGTGTTTATGGAATAAAGATGGTGCCAACAAAGCTAATAGCATAATAGTAGGATGGCATGTAATTAAGTATCCGATGCTATCTTGTTATGATTTTTATTTACACGTAAACACACATACATACAGGCATGTAGTGTTACACTATAATCTCAAATAAAATTTAACTTTTAACATTTGTATTTCAGATTTACCCTGAACATTATGGCGATCATCTTACTCACTTTTTCACTGCTTGGGAAGTAAGTGTCTCTTACAAGCATTGTTATTTTGCAACTTCATCTTGGATCGATGTATTAAATATGTCGACTACGATAAATTAGGGACACAAGCAGCTATATCTAAACTTAGGATGTCAAGGATTTGTAGTTGATCATTCATCGGTAATGCTACCGGGAAACTCAATACAACAGTTGCCCGGACAAAATGGACAAAGTATCACCCTGAAACTGTCAAAGGTAATTAATGTGTATATCATACATGCATGGGAGAAATTGTTTCAAAAAATGTTACATATATAATCTAAATATAACTTTTACGGGATAACCAAATAATTAAAGGATAATAAAACCGGAGATTGGTGTTTGTACTATGAAAACAAAATGGTTGGATGTTGGCCAAAATCTCTTTTTACAAGCTTAACAGAGGGTGCATCGCTAGTAGGCTGGGGAGGTGTAGTTGTTTTTCAGAAAACGAGAAGAGTCCACCAATGGGAAGTGGGCATTTACCTACGGAAGTTAAAGAGAAGGCCGCTTCAGTGTCAGATATTGTTATTACAGGGGAAAATGGTGATGTGCTTCGTCCTAAAGTTTGTGATTCTATTGCGGATGGTGCAAATTGCTACAAAATAGTGGCTAGTGGAAGTGATATTTTGTATGGTGGTTGCATTGTATAACGAATCATTTCTGTGTTAGCTGCTTCTGTGTGTGTGATCTCGAAACATGAAAGATGATGAATGATGATAAAAGTTGATTCAAGTTCACTATTTTTATTTATTTTTCATAAGAATTATTTGTTGTGCGCGCACATAGGGAAGGACCACATAGTCTTGTGCATTCATACGTGTGTGCTTGTCTGCAAGCCTACGCATGCACCATATTTACACTAAGATAAACATATCTTTTTCCCTCCCATATATATATATATATATATATATATATATATATATATATATATTGTTTATTCATGATATTTTTGATTCACTACAACGAAGAAATGAAGATCGAATGAAGAGTTAATTAGTATATTTATTTGTGTTTTTAGTGTGTTAGAATCTATCAAAATCTATCCTCATAGATTATCACACAAACACAAATTTCTATGCACAAATATATATAACACAAAACAACCATTACTTGGGCTGTTTAACACTAATCAGTCGACTGGTTAGAAACAGACCAATCGACTAGTAAGGCTTAAATAGCCCAGTAATGGTAACTTTGTGTATATTTCATACATACATACATACATACATACATACATACATATATACATGTATATACACACACATGTTCTACATTTTGACCAGTTGACTGGTGGCTTTTCAACCAGTCTATTGGCCCAACAATAACGGTCATTTTTCTGAAAATTCACCTCCTTTCGTGAAGAGATTTCTATCCATTTCTGAATAGAAATGGCTGCTTCTTTTCGCAATAATTCTTCATGGATTCGATTACACCAAACATGGATCTAGATTCTTGGTCAATAAAATCAATAAGTAAAATAGTTTTTTTATTGGGTAATCCTTTAAAATTAGATAATGTTACTGAAAATATTGTTCGAATCTCTTATGCTAGAACATTAGTTGAAATCAATTTAGATTTTAATTTTCTTGAAATAATTCCTATTTAATGTTGTATTAGGGATATTGTTTGGCAACAAGTAGTTTATGAATGGACTCTGTTCGAATAGCAAGATATTTGGGCATTCTAATTGCACTTTTAAGTCAGTTAAAGTTTGAACTCCAAAACATAAATCAAATTTAGAGAGTGGTATGGATATTGATAATAAAAGTGTAGAGAATGATATGAACATGGGTATGAACCTTGATTCTCTAAAAGGTTGCAAAGACAAGAGGGTGATATTGGGTTCAAATTGCGAGACTATAGAAGGTATTACTGTGGATGATGTAAATATTTTCAAAGTGTTAGAAATCCATAATGCTAGCATGCAAGATAGAGAAGAGGTTATTGAAAAGGAAAAAGCAACTAATATAGAAAGAGATTTAACTCAAAACGATGGAAAAGGAGTTGTTGAGGTTGGAAAATGTTTTTCTCCTCAGGTTACTGCTAATGAAGGAAATGAAATATCAAGGTATAAAAGTGATAGGAAGATAGATTTGTATGATGATAAGAGAATATATGTAAGAGAAGAGGAGCAAGGCAGAGTTAAGGTTTTATCTTAGATTTCCATGGATTCTCAGTTTAATGTTAATAGCAATGAGAAGCTTCAATTTGATTTAAATTCTGAAGACAGTAGATTTGGGTTTTGTCCGCAGCCACAACCCATCTTTTAAGAATTTTGCGCCGTGGTAACTGTGGCGTGGGTTCGAAACCCGAAATGGCATAGTAGGAGCTTACCATGTGTATACGCTAACATCAACCACTTATGTGTGCTCGCGGGCTAGGCTAGGTGCTCTAGAGAGGTTTTTACGATTTCGGTTGGTTTCCCTCCTAAAGATGAAGGGTAATTTAGGGGAGGAGAATAGTGATTGGATAAAATTTGTGTCTCATTATAACACTCGATCAAGAACTAAGAAAAGTAGGTAAGAGTGATAGCAACCCCTTGCTTCTCCCTCTGACTTAGGTGGAATCCCTGTGGTAGCTTTTAAAGAAGGTAGGTAGCGAGACCATAAACAAATGCCTTAGCCTTCGCCTAAGAAGCTTATATCCCCTATCACTTAGTTGGAGAAGATCTTTGGCTTAGAGAACTTAACTAGAGGTTGGACAGGGTTCTAGTTATCATTATCTAGGCCTGGAAATTTAGGAAATGTTATAAATAATGGAATTTCTAAAGAAGTAAATCTTAGTACCGTATATGTGTACTTCATCATACCCATTTTATTGAAAGAAACAAAAATACATTCAAAAGGGAAAATATAAATCCTATTAATTGACGATGATTCTGCGATTACTGGGCTCAGGGCCCTTTCCCACTACAACAAAAACACCATATTACAACTTTAATTTTACAACGGTGGTAAAAGCACCGTTGTAATAAATGTTTTTTACAACTGTCAATTCCCTAAAGTTGTAATAAACGTATTTTTAACAACTTTTCATTTCGTTAGTTGTAATAAATGCTTTTTACAAACTTCATGTTTATAATACCTATATTTAATAACTAATTATATTAATATTTAATAATATTTAATATTTAATAATAAACTTAGGAATCAATAATATTTATTTATTTATTATTAAATAATTAATATCTAATAAGTAGTAATTTATTTTTAGTAGTTAATGTATGTTAACTGCTTATTAATCAATAATTAGTAACATACATTACAAGCTTTTAATATTTATTAATCGATTATATCTAAGTAGAAATAAGTAAAATTTTAATAATACCTATTATTAATAAGTAATATTTAATTTGTTAGTAACTATTTCAGAAGTTTTAATAAATATAATTTTGGCAACTAATAACAATTTTGGCTACTAATTAATAATAATAATTAATTTGAAATATTAAATAATTGTAATAGATGCATATCTTAAACATATGCATAATAATTAACTTTTAATAATTAATACTCTTTTATAAGTAAGAAAAATAAGTACTTTTAATAATAGCTATTATTATAAGTAATATTTATTTACTTTTTAAAAATTCTTATGAAATCCATATTTAAATTTAATTGAAAATTTGTTAATGACAAATAGAAAATTGGTTGTGCCTTAATACAATACAAACATTGAGATTTAGGCGGGCTTTTGAAACAAACAATGAAATTTAGGCGGAAGGCATAAAACTTTGGCTCCAATGTCTCCAAATTTAGCGATAACCTATCGTAAAAAAATAAGAACTCGTTTCCCACTGAACTCACCACTATTCTTCTTCTCTTTTCACCGATGTCCTCTTCCAAAATCACCAGTGATCGATCTCATTTCCCAAGCAACCTTCGTTTTCCCCTCCCTTCCACGCAGATAAATCTAACCGTAGTTGGTTGTCTTCAATCGAAACCCGATTTCCCCAAAATCGCCATCTTCGACCTACACCCGATTACATCCCTCACCACCATCACTCCAGTTCACCGAGACTTCTGCGTCTTCCTCTACTACAGCACCTCCACCTGTGAGACTCTGATGACCGTGCCCTGTAGTACTGAAGCTCAGCTAAATCCAAAACCGAATCCGTGACCTGTGACGAAATCGATTTTGCAGCGACATCCAAATCGGCGTCTCCAAAGTCCTCAAACCATTCTTTAATCTGCACCTCTTTCACTCAGATTCGATTTGCGAAAGGTATGTCTCAGGCTTTGCGATCTACATCGATTTAAGATTTGACTACTCATAGTTTTGGGTTTGTTTAAATTAACTGGAGACTTAGATCCACTGGAAATTCTGCTCCTTTCTACAAATGTCAGTTTAGATAACTGTTTTGCATCTTTAGGATGTGAAATGAACCATATGTTTTGTGTTGATTGATATAAGTTCACAATAACATGCTGTTTTTAACATTGGGAGACCAACAAATATTTTACAGCGGGGCACAAGTTCGCATTCTAAGATTGTAGTTCGTATAAGTCCATAGTGCTGATCATCTTTCTGGTTACATTTTGGATCATTTATTCCAGTTTGGTTGGATTATAAGATTTTCAAAGGACATAAAAGGAACAGACTGTATATTTCAAAATACGTTCTAGCATCTTTTATACTCTGGTCAGATTAGAAGATACAACCCAGATAAACTACATGACTGTTCATTCTAGAAGATTGGGTTTGTACGTTTTCGTATTCTTTGTTCATAGATAAGGCTATATTTCAGGAGTTTTCGATAATTCATCCTAGCGATGTCCTGTGTACTGTGTATAACTGAAAACAACATGGATCTTCACAATTGCTCTTCAAGGTCATATCTAAATTGCAGGAGTTAGAAGTTCGTTGTGAGATGGTGTGAACTTAGTGGGAGATAACTGCTTGGCGGTTTGCTAGTGGGTTTTGAATGTGCTGCAGCATTCTTGAAGCGCAGAAACATGTTTTATGCAAGGCTGGGCAGAATTTTGGGCCTGGTCTAGTTTATTACATAGTTAATTCTGTTTGTAATTTTTAGTTGATGTATTTTAGGTTGATTTGTATTATTGCTTTTAAGTTTAAGCAGGTTAGTAGGCTAACCTGACTTTTTTCTGTTTATTCTATAAGTTTAACCATGTTAGTATGACTACCATTTGAGAAGCTGTGGCTTGGAATAAAAATTACGTTGCCTTCAACTAGAGTGCTTTCGTTGGGTATGCTTATGTATCTTTTATGGACAAAGCTTCTTTCTTATGTATCTTTTGTGTTAGATTGATGTATGTATTTTGAAACGGTTATATTTTTAGTGACGGGTTTAGTTGGTGATGTATTATGTGTATGTTGATCGAATATTATGTTAATTAATATATATGAATGATTCCGTATAGTTATATTTGTTGTATTGAAATATGAATTATATTATTATTAATATATATGAATTCTTTATATTAGTAAGGTGCATATAAGTTACAACAGCAAAAAAAAGTTGTAATAAATCATTTTACAACGCTGTGAAAGAGTTGTAATAAAATTTATTACAACAGTGAGTAAAAGTTGTCAAATGCCCTATTTCACAACGGTGTTGCAATGGTGCAGAAACGTTGTAAAAGATATAAGTATATTACAACTTCTTAATACATGACGGTGGCTCCACCATTGTAAAAACTTTTTACAACGTTTTTGCACCGTTGTAATATGGTATATTTGTTGTAGTGTCCGTTTCTGGGAGCTCGAGGTCCGGCCTAAGGATCTTGGGTAGAAGATTGTGGAAGCAAGGCCTGTGTGGACTTCTTGACATACTCGGGTAGTTCCCACCCGCTTGACCTTATCCTCGATAAGATCGAGCAGGTGCCTACATTCGTTGATGCTGTGACCGACAATGTTATGAAACATGCAGTGTTTTCCGGAGTTGAGCTCTTTCCGGGTCGGCTCTCTTCGAGGAGGTTTTGGGAAAAGCAGAGATCATCATACGTCAAGGTAGATGTCGTGCAGTGAAGAATTGAGCTCGGTGTACTGATCGTACTTGTTCTCTCTCCGGGGTCGTATGTTGCGTTCATTCTTTTCCGAGGCCTTTACTCTTCCTTTATTCAGGTCATTGGTGTTGGATGGACCTCCATCTTTGGCAGCAAGCACCTCGAGGCTCTCCGTCTTAATGCTGGCATCTTCTTGTCCGGGGAACCACTCAGCCTCGACATAGAAGTCGTCAATGTCCTTGGGAGGATCCCTGGTTAAAGACTTCCTGAATTCTTATCGGTTCTGAACACCCGCAATGGCGGCCATAAGCACCATCGATGGCTCGGGCCGATCGACTGATGCTACGACCGCATTAAATCTTCTGAGGAAAAACCAGAGTGTCTCTCCCAGTCGTTGCTTGATGGAGCTCAGAAACATGACACTCTTTGGTTGAGAGATATGGACTCTGAATTGCTTGATGAAGCGGGTGGCTGGCTTGTTCCAGCTGCTGATTGACTCCGTTGTTAGCTGCCGAAACCACATGTCGGCTATGTCTGTGAGGAAGAGTAGGAAGCACTTGGCCATAACATTGGTCGATTCAGAGAGTACTTCCATATGGCACATGTAGCACTTGAGATGAATGGCCGGATCGGTCCAACCGTTGTAAGGCTCTATGGCTGGGAATTTGAAGTTCGTGGGGTTGGGAGTTTTTGATTTCCCTAGTGAAGGGACTGTGGTGGATATCATCTATATCCCTTTGAGAAGAAGTGCCCTGGGTGAAACATTTGATAATACTTGCAAGCTAACTTCCATCTCCGAGGAGTCGTTGCCATGAATCCAGCTCCTTATTCGGAAGAACTCTAGTACTAGGGTCCACCGCAAGCATGCTCAGAAGGATGGCCGTTGGCTGGGCTCAACCTCCAAGAGTTGAGTGAAGGTGAGGGCGAGGGTTCCATCGCAGTTGTTGGTTCTGGGCTGACTGGCGCCTCTTGAACTTAATGAGGATTGGTCTGAGCCATGCCCATGATGGAAGGTCCCGGCTGATCCAACATAGCATGTGATGTTCGGGGATCTCTGGTGCCCCCACCCGAAACGATGTTAGAAGGATTTATGGTAGCGTTTTCCTACGCCATAGTAAGAACTGATATGGTAGAGTGATCTTTTTGGTTCGAAGGGAAGGATCCACCAGCTCTTCGTTGGAGGGGAAAGGCATAAGACGAGTCTGCGTTAAGATGTCGGGTTGTAGTGGGAATGGCACTTATCCTGGTCATCCCAGCTGCTATTCGATTGATCCAGGGAGTTGTGCGGTTCCCTGAAGTGGACGTAAAATGGTCGAACGACCTAAATCTTAATTTTGGGCCTCCTGTGAATCTGTAGTTGCGGCTGCGCTGGTCATTGGAAGCGATACTCTTGGCTGTGATCAGTCGGGAATTGAAGTCGAACAAGGAGGAAACAAAGGTATGACCTGATCAGTGGCTTATATTTGTGCAGACCGAAGATCAGTTGTTGCCCTGGGTTCGCCCGGTAGAGGAATTGATGTTGAAGTGTTAGATCCCTTTTCCATCCGATCGAGGAGGTTATTCATCAACTGTTGTTGTTGTTCGAGGAATTTACCCTGAGATGTCATCTGGCCTATGAACTCGGCCATTACCTTGTCCATGTCGTCCCGGGTAAGATACTGGGACACGTCTTCATGAGAGGAGGCTTCCTAATTCGTTTCTGCAGCGTTTTCTTCAGCTGCAACAACGTTTGTAGGGTAGGAAGATATTGTATCCTTCTTCCGCTTGTTCGCCATAGATCAGAGAATGTTGAAGGTCATGGGGTATGTCGGTGCATGCCCTACCTAGCGCTCCAAAGTTTTGACGTCAAAAGTTGGTCACTTGTGACAGTCAACCCCCAATCGTGCGTAGAACACACGAGTAACAATCACAGAGTACGATGAAGTAAAGAAAATTGGGGACACGTAAGACTTTTTATAGTGGTACGGCATAGATGGTGCCTACGTCCACTTTATATATATTGCTTTTTTTTATTACAAGCACATCACTTTTTCTATTTGAAAGAAGAGGGAGAATTGTCTAGTTTGGAATTAGCTATGGACTTTGAGCTTGAGAGAAAGAGCTCTTGCCCAAAAGTTGTAGTGGAGAAAAGAAGGTCCCTTGCTATTTTGAGCATGGAGGTATTTATATGTGAAGAGAGACGTTGGATGAGTTGCAACGTGGCTTGCCTCTTTTGTGGAGCTTGAACACGTGGAGCTCGATCATTTGAAGCAGTTGCGGCGGTGGGACCTGGCCTACTGGTGATTAATAATATCCTCGAAAATTATGGCTTATGTGGTACTCGAGATGAGGTGTATCAAAGTAGAGCTTTGGCCGGAACTGGTTAACCTCCTTTCGTGCCTTGAGAATCGGGCTAACGAATGACTTGTCTGGATATTTCCGCGTAGATCCGGAGATATCTGGTCGATCCGACCTTTTAGGAAATGTTTGACTCGGTCAGTCTGGGAGAGCAATTATATCGAGGCATGAGATGCCATTGCTTGAAGGAAACTGGCTCGAGTCAAATCTTTTCTGGGCTTTCTGAAGAAGGAATCGACCGCTGGGGTAAGTCGATTCGGTTTCATGAGTCTTTTGACATTGGGCTTCGATCCGTTGAACCGTGACATCTTTAGCTAAAAAGTGTGTCAACAACGAAAATCCCTTTTTGTTTCATCACTTGAAAACAATAACCCATACTTATCTTTCAGAATAAAACCATTCTAATTCTCATTTCCTTACTTTGAAATATAACATTGTGTTTTCACACAAACTCCTTTCTATTTCCGTAACTTAAGATATCTCATTATATATATTCTTAAATCCTTTATTTACTTTTTCTTTGGAAATATTTTTTTATCTTTTCTAAGCATTTATGTACTTTAACCTATATTAGTTCCGAACCGTAAATAGGTAAGAGAATAATTCCCTAAGTATCAACCCCAAAGACTGAAATCAACATCAGATTAACACTCATAAAATCACTCAACCAATCTCCAATTAGGTTCCAATTCTCTAAATTCTTATCTTAACTTCTCATCAGCCTTTTTTATTTCACTTACAATCCATTCAACCATTTACCACTTTGAAAATCTCGTTTCAATTCCATTCATCTTACTTAATTTCATTATTAAGTATCGCTAATTCAAAATTACAATTTTGACTTCGCATTTCTTTTATAAATCCTATTTATAAAACTCCAGTTTAATATAACCTCTCCTTATCTCGATTTCATTTTTCTTAATTCCAATATTAAGCACCCATTTATTTTAAGTTATCGTATTCGCCTAAAATCCCATTTATAACTTATTCATAAAAACTTAGATTTTAATATAAACCCGATCATAAACTCTTTCCATGATTTAACTCTATTTCATTTCAAACTTGATTTTGTACTTAAACTGTTTTTCATTTAAAAAGTAACCATTGAAATTAAACCAATAAAATTACTTCAACATTGAACTGTAGAAGTAGTTAACAGCTTTATTACCACCAATAAATAAAAAATTCTTTTTTAAAGCCGTGTTAAATTTAAATAACTATTCGTTACGCTATCTCATTAGATTAATTAAAACAAATTAATCAAACTTAATCATCTATCCCAATAAAAGCGGTTGACTTAGTCAACCCAAACACGATTTATCTTATTAACCAATTCCAATTAATTTTCCTTTTAAATTAATTAATAATATAATTAATTTAAATAATTCCATTTATTAGTTTCTTCAAAACAATTTATCTAATCATTAACCATCAGTTAATTTCTGCTCATTAGCTTATTAATCTTATTTACATAAAACTTGTGTCATAAAAATCTTTCTATGATTATTTATAAACTTAAATAATAAATATTTATTTCCTTTTTAAATAACTTCCATTCCAAAATAATAATTTTAAAAATCTATTTTTTAGTTATAAAATAAATTTTATAACTCCATTTATGTCGATTCATCTGACGGTAACGGTTGATTTCAATCTATCTGATGCCAATTACTCAACCAATACTACCCATTGGTTAAAACCACATAAAAGTTGAATTCCAATCAGCGACTAATTCAATTTTCCCAATCCATATTGGGTAAATAGTTCATATAATTGTAATATGAAAATAATAATAAATTTAAGGAATTTAGTTAGATTCCTATAACCTGTTTCTCCATGCATCCAAATAGGTTACCTCAAATAATATTATTTAATTAAATCAATAAAGGGAATATTTAGCAATAAATAGATATCAGTAATCCACGCATCCCTATTTCAATTTAATATGTTTATATTATTATAAACGTAACCAACATGGTAAGTTACCTCATCGGGAAATAATCGTTAATATAATGATTACATTTTATTTGAATTAAACTAATGTTTAAATCAACCAATTCATTTAACATATATAAATATAAACATTCAGCGCACAACAAACAATTATTAACCATAACACACAAATTAAATCCCGACTAATATAAAATGTAAGTGGGTAAAAACTAAGTGAGTTATACTCATTTTGGTTTGATTATTCTGTAACCGTTGGTTACAGTTAAATTAAACAGTCGTTTAAATTTAACTGTAAATATCAGCTGTTTCATGTACTGTCTAGATCAGTTCCATAATGTGATGTGAAAGTGTGTGTGTACTTGCCAAGTAATATAGTACACTCGGATCGTGTAATGGGATAACACACAACTATTTGTCTACTACAATAGTTATGCAAATAAATATGAAATAGAATAAGATCTCATAGAAGCAGTATCTCAGATAAGTAAATGCAGTAAAAAGAAAAAAATCACACAAGGGATTTTTATACTGGTTCGGAGCACCGTCCTACGTCTAGTCCCAGACCTCTCTCTGGATTTTCACTAACCACCTCGCTTCACCCGGAGGAACAGGTTCACAATACCCGAACAGCCGAAGGGGATTTCACGCCTCTTACAACACGAGGACTTCACAACTTGCCTCTCACAACACGGAGGACTTCACACAAGATGAGTAGACTTGTAATTTGACAATGTGTGTTCTTAATAACACGAATTTGTCAATTCTTGTACAACCTTCCTATAATCTTATCATCAAATAGAATTTGAATTTGTGAAGATTTGGAAGATGATATCGTGTTTGAATCAAAAGAATAGTATGTAGATTCTAGGATTCAACAACGATATTATGAGCGTTTGAGTGCTTTGAATGATCAAGAATGAAATCAACAATAGATAGAAAGAATTTTTTGTTTGAATTGATGATTTCATGTTGTTTTTATAGAAGATAAAGAGTTGCAATCATTGGTGAAGAGAAGTATCGAATAGAAATGATTTTTGATGAAAGGAAAAGGAAGCAACCATTGATGAATGAAGATGTCTGTACGAAGAGTTGCTTTCTGTTCGAAAATCGGTCGATAGGTAAAAAATAACCAGTAGACTGATATTTGAATATATATATATATATATATGCGTTATATATATGTGTGCACGTTCATTGTGCATTTTTGCCCAGAAACAGTTGACCACCTAAATTGAAACTGGTCGACCGTTTTCTGGCAATGTGCACAATAAATGTGCATTCATACATATACATATATATATTCAAAATACTGAGGTATATAATTATTTGAGGATAGATTTTAACATATATAACACAACTAAATCACTAAATAATCGACCTCTAACTTTCAATACCATTGAATCTCTTCTTTTTGTTGATAATGAAACTTTTTCTTGTCGTTAATCAAAATGCCATGAATCCTTGATTCAACATTCTCCCCCTTTTTAATTGATGACAACATAGCTATGAAAGTGTTTCTAACTCCCCCTGTATATGTACTCCCCCTGAAACACATATTAAAAAAATCTGCAAAACATAATTGTTAGTAACATTTTTCTCCCCCTTTGTCATCGACAAAAGGAGTAGTGATCACATAAATACCATAACTTAGGCATGAAATGTATAAGGATTGTAGCATACAATACACACCAAACATACCTAACTAGGTCATGTAGCAAAGAGTTAATACGTATAAACCCAAATTAAATGTGCTCACCACATACGACGGACCATAGACAATGAGCAGCATTCTCTGGTTTAAACTTTTCTAAGTTAAGATTAGCATAGAACAACTTGGTCATGATATGATTGATTTCCACGTTATTCTAATCAAAGTCTAGGAGATATTGAATACGAGCTTGGTTTGCTAATTCTTTAACATTATAGAGAATAAAATCAGAGAAATTGATGAAATAACCTTCATGAATTGTATAATCTTTCATTGCATTCCATCTTTTTACTGCTATTGGATCCATTAACCATTGTTTGATGTTGGAATCAATGGGTTGTAGTTGAGTAGAAGATGATTTCCTTAATCTCTTTTGTGGTGGAGCCATTGATTTTGTAAGAGAAAGAAATTGGGGAATTTAGGTCTGATAAGGGTTTGAAAGAATGAGATATATAAACGGTAAGTGAATGAGTGGGATAGAGAAACCGACGTGTTGACTCAGATTTTAAAAAACAAAATTCAACGTAACCGGTCGACCGTGAGAATTTCACCGGTCGACTGGTTTCAAACAGAAACATTTTCGGTCGACTGGTGGAAATTTAACCGGTCGACTGGTTGGTGGAGAAGTTATAATTTTTCCAGAGACTTAAACGGTCGACCGTTAATATCATACCAGTCGACTGATGTGTGGAAAAAAAAATTCCAGAACCATAAACAGTCGACTGGTTTGCCTGTGATATGTATTTCTGCTTTACTGAGATTTTTCCGAAGCTCTACAATCTTATAAAAAATTTATTTCAAAACTTGAGAAGAACAAACAGAATACATGAAAAGAAATCCCTCAAGATATGAAAAACACTTATCAAAGTAAAAATAATAATGATATAATTAATGGGAGGTGGAGGACTTGTCTTCGGAAAATTCTTTGATATTGGTAACTCTTGGTGTCCATGGGGACCAAGTTTCCTTTGCTCCTTCATTTCGCATGTAGTTACGACCCCAAAAGTTAGGACTCCTAGATGAAGATGGAGCATTTGGCATTGGTTCATGAACGCCGTGTTTATCCGTGGCACAGAAAAATGACGCCATGCGTTCTAAGAGAGTTAAACGGTCGGACGTAAGTTTTTGTTCATAATGAAATTGACGCTGGAGATTGAAGCGACCCGAAACTTCCCCGGTCTCCGAAGAGATGAGAAAGAACGAATTACTGTGAGGACAAGACAAATCAGAACACAAACAGAAGAACATTTCACTGTTATTACAACAATGCATCAGAATACAAGAATATACAGAGTAAAAATGAATATTACACAGAAATATCAGAGATTTAAATTACATTTAAATACCTAGCAGCGGAAAATAATACAATACACAACTAGAAGAGATATACGGATACAAAGCTTTCTGGATATCATTCCAGCTGTAAACCAGGATCCTGTGAATATAAATCTGCAAAACCAAAACTACTAGCTGCCCGTGTCGAAAATAAGGGCACCCAGAGTTTAGGTTAAAACAATAAACTCCAGGTCAGTCATGTGACTGGTGTGAGAACTAAAACAGTTATTTAAAACTTTACTTTAAAAGAGAGTAATTCAAGGGACCACGCCGTATAACACGGAACGGGTTTCCTCCCAAGAATACTAGTGCATAGAATAAACAGCGCAATGCTTTTTTGAAAAATGAAGCTATTATAAGACCCAGGTCCCATCACACAATGCAACGCAAGCCGGAGGATAGGGTTTTACCTTATAACAGCCAAACATGCTTGATACGTTTAAAACAAATCATTTGATACTATAATAAATGTATAGGGTCAAAACAATTTCAATCATAAATATAAATCATAGAAGGCATGAGTGCCCCATCCCACTATGTCGCCATACTAGGCTCTACAAATAAAGCCGAAATACACGTATTGGAAATTGGATTTCCATCATGGTGGCTCCTGATTCGAAAGATCGATCGCGTAGTACAAATCACCGCGGCTTACGTCTCAGCGAGAGAAAACACCGCTATGCACATCCGCACTTTTGGGACTCAAGTATCACCGCGGCTTACGTCCCAGCAAGAGAAAACACCGCTTACTCTATCCCTCCGAGCACGAAGCTCAATATCGGTCGACCGAATCCACTACACTAAAAATGTATACTGATCAAACCATCAGTTTACCACCATCCCGGGCTGTGAGGCTCGCGGATCAACGCTATACACAAAGCCATGCTATATCAGCTGCACTTTGATCATCAACCACCAAACTTTGCTTTTCAACAAAAGTCTGGATCACTGCATCTCAGTATGCCACACTATCAATCCATATCGTACCACTGATTTCTGCCAATATATAACCTCTGAGCTCATATGTCTCAGAGAAGGGCGTTAAGCAAGAGAATAAATTCTCCGCCGCCAAACAGATATATATTTAGCAGAGATCAACAAATACAATATAAAGGAATACAATGTCGGACACACAATCCATTTACAAGTTCGTTCTGGGTCTGAACGAAACCGGAGGCACTTTCCTCGCATATCTATCCATCTCCAGGTACGTCTGGACGATCACCAACTGATTCCCTCATCCTGGGTGTACAGCCCAATCAAGATCATCAGTAATCACCCAAACGATGTGAAGACTTCCGGTCTTCAACCACCGTCTTCATCTTCGATATCTCGTCGAATCGGTTATTCAGAATGGGTATAAACCCGGCCTTTCTGAATAACCCACGTATATAATAAACGAATGTTACACCAACACAACAAACGCCTCATTCCAATTCAGAATATTATTTTATTCACAAAATCACATTCTTAGGGAAAGGTTCCCATTAATTTTATCCAAGATAAATTCTTCTAAATTTATTCTTTAATCCTCCTATGGATATCATTTCAAACTAGTCGGGATTAACGAACCACACCGAAGTAATTATTTATTTTATTTCCCAATCCCAACCTATATATCCCATGGAGAAAACTGGTAATACTCCACATCTAACACCACGGTGTTATCGGTAAAATTAATTACCATTTCACGTTCAAATCTAATTAAAGATTTAACTATCGCTTTGGAGCAAAACTGGTGATACTCCACTCTCGATCACTTTTCAGATTTTGATAATTAAAATTATCAATTCACATTTTAATCTAATTAAAGATTCATTAAAACTCCACTTAGTTTTAATCTTTTCAGAAATCGATATTATGTCTTTAACTGGGTTAAAGAACCAATGTCATCTAAAACACGACTCACGATAAACCCAAATCACATTTGATATTAAATACAAGGCTCTGAATAGAAAATATACCGGCTTACATTCAATATCAAATTCTGAAACCAACAAATATCGTATTGGAAATAACGATATAAAATATATCTTTCAAATCCCCATAACAATATTTGTATAGTCACGAAATCCAACATCGAAATATCCCGAAGATAATTTCGATTCAACTCCAGTCCAATCCACGTATTGGGAGTATTGATTATTTTTAAAATCACTTTCAAATTCAATTTATTTATTTCAAAAATAAATTGATTTTAATTCTAGTTCAAAACTAGTTCATTTCGATAAAAATCTATTTTTATCTTTACAAATGTGGAGTTTTTCACCCCCGTTCTTTCCAATTCACATATTATGATTTTACACAAATTATAGATATTTTTAATAATTTTATCAAGGCCCGTACAGTCGATTTCCAACAACGGCCATCGAACTGCACTTACAGCGACCTTTTTCGAATTTGATTTGGACCTAACTCCAAATCCAACCATTAGATTTCAAATTTCTAATATTCATTGGAAAGCTCTTTCCGATACGAACCCAACGGTTCCGGTTTTAGGAGAATCCGACGGTCGGATCTCCCGCAATGTCCGTTTGAAATAAATGGTCGAAATTCACGAACTGCCGCGGCGCGGCGCGTTCTATTCAGGCCATTATATATATAATATATTATATATATTTCGTCGATTTCCTTTTAAAACGAATTTTATAAATAGTTCTACATTCGTTTCAAAACAATTTCAACTTCCATTTCAATTCAAATCAAAATTGAATTCTTCTTTATAAATTCGTTTTAAAATTCATTTCTATTCAATTCAATTTGAATTCATTTCGAATTCGCTTTCAATTCAATTCATTTCGAAATCGTTTTCAATTCAATTCATTTCGAAATCGTTTTCAATTCAATTCAATTCATTTCGAAATCGTTTTCAATTCAATTCATTTCGAAATCGTTTTCAATTCAATTCATTTCGAAATCGTTTTCAATTCATTTCGAAATCGTTTTCAATTCATTTCATTTCGAAATCGTTTTCAATTCAATTCATTTCGAAATCGTTTTCAATTCAATTCATTTCGAAATCGTTTTCAATTCAATTCATTTCGAAATGAATAAAATCGATATAAATATCGTTTACGTCAAAATGGCGTCAATCTAATCAACACGGCTTTGTATTTTCAAAACTTCTTTATTCTATCCAACAAATGAATATTTATCCCATTCAACACATGAATCTATATTTATTTCAACACACGACTAATCTCAACACATGAGTACTGTCAACACATCACTATTTTTATATTCAACACATGAATTTTCTTTTATAATATTCATTACTTCCCCGATTGGAATGAGGCCCAATCAATCACCATATAACGTTAATTATATGGATTCCATACAACACATGTATATAATAGCAATAATAAACAATCAACCATCAACCAAAGTGCACTACACTGTATAAGCATCAAATATAGATATCTTACGCTTATAACAGCCTGTCAATCAATCGATCGACATATTTAATCAATCAGGATGAGTGAACTTCAAATTTCATCCCAACACCCGTGTGGGGTTTCAAACAATCAAACACAGATTTTTAGTTGTGCAGTTGGGCGATGTGTAAAATTTATCGACCCATTCAATATCAGTCAAATCGGTGTATATAAACAAATCGGCCGATTTGTTTATAAATATTTATTTATTCACTTTCACGTTAAAACTATATTTTTAATGATAATATATTTTATTTTAACACATGAATTTCTATTCATTTCATTTACACAATAAAAATGATATTTTTATTTTTCTAACATATTTTAGAAAATTTCGGCGGCATAACGGCACGATACTAGAAACGGGACAAGGCCTAGCCTTATCCCCGGTCTAGTGAAGGCCCACGCCATTCACACATCAATCAAATCAATTTTATTTCACCAAACAATTCCAAACCAAATAATCTAACCAACTACACAACCAAACAAACAAGTCCATGGTATGTGGACGGGTGTCGGGTGCTTCTAATAAGCACCGTCTGCATCCTAGTATATATATAACTAGAAAAATAGAATTTGAGTGAGAAGTTCTCACCGAAAGCTATCCAATCATCTTGACTCTTCTTCTCGCCTTTTTATCGTCTTCTTGTGCCCGTAGTCACTATATATATAAAAATCACACATTTTTATATTTCGATGTCTTTAAAATAAAAATCACATTTTTATTTATTCACTTTCAATTTTAAAAATCATATTTTTATAATCACTTCATATATTTAAAAATCGAATTTTCCACAACGCTACTGTATGGATAAAAATTATATTTTTATCTCGCTATTCTTCATATAAAGATCTCGCCTTTTCAAAAATATAGATTCGCCTTTTCTAAAATAAAGATTTCGCCTTTATAAAAATCATCACTTGATTTCAACGTATATAAAATAAAAATCAGATTTTTATTTTGCTACATATACAAAGATGATATTTTTATAGTTCCTACTATGCAAAGATCATATTTTTATCTTTCTACAATGTAAAAGATTATATTTTTACTACTTTAAAAATATATAAAGCATATTTTTATAATCGCTATATAGTAAAGACTATATTTTTAATACTTTAAAAATATAAAAATCATATTTTTATTACCTTAAAAATATAAAGATCATACCTTTAACTTCTCTATATAATAAAAATTATATTTTTAATATTTAATCTATATAAATATCACATCTTCCTTCTATAAAAATCTATCCTTTTTATCTGTAAAAATTCAACCTTTTTCATATATAAACATCGCACTTTTTCTAAGATAAAAATCTTAGCTTTCATGTTTATAAAGCCTAATTTTTAAATAAATAAATAAAATCAGATAAAAATCGGGTTTTTTTTATAATAAACAAAAATCATAAAAACTTACCGGCTTTGTCTGGGTGTCGGACCGCCAAGGGGGGGGGGGTGCTCGCTGCTGCGCGAGGCCGGAGGAGGGTAGTGGTCGAGTTCAGGTGGGGTGGCGGCTTTGGGGTCACGGCGGCGTGGTGGGTGAGGGTTCGAGGCGCGGTTTCCAGGGCTTGGGGATTCGGGGCCCGGCTTCTTCCAGCTGGAGGAGAGGACGGAGAAGGAGGCACGGGGAGTTGGGGTGCGGTGGTGCTCCACCTGGAGGCGGCGGCGAACGAGATCCGTCGTCCTCGTTTCCTTTTTTTTAATATTTTTTTCTGAAAGATGAAATCGGGGGGGGGGGGGGGGGGCTGGTTAAGGGAAAAGGTTTTTTTTTATATTTAATTATTTAATTTGGCCAAAAAGTTGATATTCACATACGACCTCGAAACGAGGCCCACCGCCTGTCGCCCATAGCGTTTTACCCCCATTCCGAACACAATGGGATATGTACCGCAAGCTGAATCGACCGTTTCGATCAGTTTCCGTTGCATTTAAATCATTATATTGAATTTTAAACGTACATTTCAAATTACCGGGGTCACATACTAACTAGAAAAATTCCAGAAAAATATTTTCTAGCTTCGTATTGACGATACGGTCCTAACAAAACTAGTTTCGTTAAATTCTGAGACCGTTTGAAAAATGGCCAATTTCCAGTCGATTAAAATCAACTGAAACTGGTCAAACGCATTTTCCTTTGCCACGCTCACATATTGATTCGAAAAATTATGAAATTTGGAACCTAACAATAACTTCACATCCCGGATCCAACAAAAGTGGTTTCGTCGAAATCCGAGGTCGTTTGCAAAATGTCCATTTTTAAGGGCCTGAATTCCATAGCGACTATTCAGAATTTTCAACTGGACATATCTTTTGATTCCCGCCATCAAATTTTGATTATTCGGATTCGTTGGAAAGATATCATCAATTAGATTCTAATGTTTTTGGTTTCACTAAAATCCGGATTGTTTTGCACCCGGTACATTCAATTGAAGTTTGAAATTGAATTATCGAACTACCGCGCCATTTTCAATTCTATTTATAATTATATATAAATATTTATATTCTAACGACGACGCGTATATAATATATATGTTCGAATAATATTCAAAATAAATTTCTCGTTGATATTATTTAAAATAATTCATTTTAAATAATCAAAATTCGCTAAAATTGCCAAAATAAAAATTTTAAACTGGCCCAGATTTTCGGGTTATTACAGAGATCCATCTGATTTTTCTGGTAGTGGTGAATCTCACTTATCTTTTCTCTAGTCCATGGGGAGCAAAATAATGATTTCTTTGATTAAATAACTCATACGATGTATTCTTGGTGAGAGGTCGAATGGATACACGATTCAAAACATAACACGCAGTTGCAACAACTTCTGCCCAAAAATATTTTGGTAAGGTGGATCCATTTAATAATGTTCTTGCACATTCTTGGAAAGTCCGACTTTTTCGTTCTACAACTCCGTTTTTTTGTGGAGTTCTAGGAAATGAAAAAATATGATATATACCTTTCTTTGTACAAAAATGTTCAAATTCATTATTTTCGAACTCTCCGCCATGATCACTTCTTATATTCTTAACCTTAAGCCCTTTTGATTTTTGAATTCTCTTGACGAAGGATTTGAAATGATTAAAAGTGTCACTTTTGTTTTTCAAGAAAATTACCCAAGTATAACGAGAGTAATCATCAACAATTACAAACACATATCGACTATGATTTATTGACTGAACCTGTGTTGGTCCGAATAAATCCATATGTAATAGCTCAAGTGGTTGTAACGTTGATATCACTGTCTTGGATTTAAATGATGATTTAGTCAGTTTTCCTAATTGACACGCATCACAAATATTCTCAACCGTAAAGCTCATTTTGAGAAGTCCTCCAACTAGGTCATGTTTGGCTATCTTGTCGATAATTCTGAAGTTTATATGACAGAAGCGTTTGTGTCATAGCCATGGATCATTATCATTTGCTACAAGACACATGTCTGAATTATGATTGATGTTCATATTCAAAATATAAATATTTTTGTCTCTATATCCTTCAAAAACTAAATTATGATCTTTATCTAAAATACTACATTTGTTATTCGAAAAGAAAATGGTAAAACCTTTGTCGCATAGTTGACTGATACTAACTAAATTGTGTTTTAAATTTTTAACTAGCATGACATTAGTAATAAGAGGTAAGTTAGATGTACCACAATTGCGCACATCACCTTTGTCAATGATATAGCCTTTTGAATTATCTCAAAAAGTGATGGAGCCACCATCTGAACAAGTGATATTTGTCAATAAGTTCTTGTCTCCAGTCATATGCTTCGAGCAACCACTGTCCAGCATCCACTTTCCTCTTTTCTTAAGTAGGACCTACAAAAAATAAAATTAAGTCCATGGTACCCACCTTTTCATAGGGTCCTAAGAGTTAGGTCCTAAGAGTCCAAACCCATACGGGTCCGGTATCCCTCATATATAAATAATTGGAATTACGATGCACAATATTAAAAAAATTCTGAATGTATTTGTTCCTAATCAAATTGTTATTTGTTTTAGGAACCCATATTTTGATATTCTTGACATTTTTCTTTTGAAATTTCACAACCGGTTTTGGTTTGGAATATAATAAACTAAGATTTTTCTTAGCTTCAGTTTCTTGTACTATTTTATTTTTTCTTTTTCTTTTATTGCCAAGATGTTTCTTGATATCTTGTTTCTTATATCCCAAACCTTGTTTATTCGTAGCAGATTGTGAACTTTCAATAAAATTTTTCAAATTTTCTCGACCTTTGTTGAAGTTAGAAACATTTTGAGTGATGTTGTCTAACTTAGTTTGTAAACTAGCTTTTTCTAGGTCTAGAATTTTGACTTTTGCCTTAAGCTCATGATTTTCAATAGTAAGAGCATCATTTTTCTCTTTTTGAGTTTCAATTTCTTGACTCAAAAGAGATAGTTGAGAATCAATATTAGATGATGATTCTTGAACATTTTCAAGTTCCTCTTCTAATATTTTCTTTTCGTCTTTTAACATATCTCGTTCAAACTCCGCTCTACTTAAATCTGCTTGAGCTTGTTTGCATTGTCATTTTATATCTTTAAATTTAAAAATTAATTCAGCATTTATATCAAGAACTTCTTCAAAAGAAGGAATTTTTACCTCATCTTCTGTTGCCATGAAACATACATTAGCCTGTTCATTGTCTGAGTCATTTTCACTATCAGATGAAGATGAGCTTGAATCATCCCATGTTACTGAGAATGCTCGTTTCTTTGACTTATCTTTCTTATATTTGAATTTGTCATTTTCTGACCTTTTCTTTTGTTCTGAACAATCCTTTTGCATATGTCCCTTTTTGTGACAATTGAAGCATTCTATATTTGATGATGATGGTTTGTTTGAACCGAACTTCTTTTTGTTGTATCGACTAGCTTTTCGTTGCTTTAAGAATTTCTTGAATCCTTTTGCAATGAACGCTAGATCTTCATCTTCGGAATCTAAGATGTCTTCATCTTTTTCAGCAAGAAAAGCTACAATTTTCTTTTCTTCTTCTTTTTTTCTTTTCTAGCCTGCAGGTTAGCTTCATAGAACGTAAGATTTCCTATCAATTCATCTGGCTTCATGGTGGAAAGATCATTAGCTTCTTCTATTGCTAATACTTTTCCTTCCCATTCATTAATCAGAGAATGTAGGACTGTTGAAACTACATCAAAATCAGAATATTTTTGCCCTAATTCGATAAGTGCATGATGAATGGTTTGAAACCGTGAATACATCTCATTGATTGTTTCATTTGGCTTCATTTTGAAAATTTGAAATGACTTTTTAACAAAGCTATTTTGCTTGTCTAACCTTTTTAGTACTTTCATGAGTGGTTTTTAGCATTTGCCAAATTTGATATGTAGTGGTACAGATACTAAGACGGTTATATTCGTTTTGATCTAATGCACAAAACAACATAATTATTGCTTTTGCATTTACAGCTGCTGCTGTTTTCTCAGCAGGTGTACATTCTGAATACTCAGTTGTTGGATTTACTATTTCTTTCTGAGTAGCATTCCAAGCATCATAGCTAGTTGATTGCATGTAAAAAGCCATACGTGTTGCCCAATAGCTATAGTTAAGACCATTGAAGTAAGGAGGTCTTTGGGTCGATTGACCTTCTGTGTAAGTGGTGTTAGTGCTACTACTTGGGTTATTTGCCATATTACTAGAATATATCAAATAACTGTGTTACGGTTATAAGATGACCGTGCTCTGATACCAATTGAAAGTGTGTGTGTACTTGCCAATTAATATAGTACACTCGGATCGTGTAATATGGGATAACACACAACTATTTGTCTAATACAATAGTTGTGCAAATAAATATGAAATAGACTAAGATCTCGTAGAAGAAGTATCTCAGATAAGTAAATGCAGTAAAAAGAAAAAATCACACCAGGGATTTTTATACTGGTTCGGAGCACCGTCCTATGTCCAGTCCCAAACCTCTCTCTGGATTTTCACTAACCACCTCGCTTCACCTGGAGGAACATGTTCACAATACCCGAACAGCAGAACATGATTTCACGCCTCTCACAACACGAGGACTTCACAACTTGCCTCTCACAACACGGAGGACTTCACACAAGATGAGTATACTTGTAATTTGACAATTTGTGTTCTTAATAACATGAATTTGTCAATTCTTGTACAACTTTCCTATAATCTTATCCTCAAATAGAACTTGAATTTGTGAATATTTGGAAGATGATATCATGTTTGAATCAAAAGAATAGTATGTAGATTCTAGGATTCAACAGCGATATTATGAGCGTTTGAGTGCTTTGAATGATTAAGAATGAAATCAACAATAGATAGAAAGAATTTTTTGTTTGAATTGATGATTTCATGTTGTTTTTATAGAAGATAAAGAGTTGTAATCATTGGTGAAGAGAAGTATTGAATAGAAATGATTTTTGATGAAAGGAAAAGGAAGCAGCCATTGACGAATGAAGATGTCTGTACGAAGAGTTGCTTTTAGTTCGAAAATCGGTCGACAGGTCAAAAATAACCAGTAGACTGATATTTGAATATATATACGTTATGTATATGTGTGCACGTTCATTGTGCATTTTTGCCCAGAAACGGTCGACCGCCTATACTGAAACCGGTCAACCGATTTCTGGCAATGTGCACAATAAATGTGCATTCATATATATATATATATATATATATATATATATATATATATATATATATTCAAAATACTAAGGTATATAATTATTTAAGGATAGATTTTAACAGATATAACACAACTAAATCACTAAATAATCAACCTCTATCTTTCAATACCATTGAATCTCTTCTTTTTGTTGATAATGAAACTTCTTCTTGTCGTTAATCAAAATGCTATGAATCCTTGATTCAACATGATGCTCGTCAGTACGATCCTGTCGCAACATGTTAGTCCAATTCTGTTAGCATGGCCACAAGTTATAAACGTTTTTAATATACGATTATATTAATTAATTAACTATTTCTAATTATATAATTAGTTTAAATAAATTACTTGTTATCGGTTTAAATGGCTACTCTTGCTTTAATTACCAGGCGGATCCATTCAACTGCCCAATTGAATTAATTTGCTGTTGCTATTTGTTTCGATCTGCACTTCGTTCCCAAACATAACCCATTATTCACATTAGAAGCCACACATACCCTCGTACATGCTAACTTGTAATAACCCGGAAATCTGGGCCAGTTTAAAATTTTTATTTTGGCCAATTTAGTGAATTTTGAATATTTAAAATGAATTATTTTAAATAATAACGACGAGAAAATTTCTTTTGAATAAAATTCAATCGTATATAGTTATATAGATCGACGATAGAATATAAATATTTATTTATATTTATAAAAGGAATTGAAAATGGCGCGGTAGTTCGATAATTCGATTTCAAACTTCAAATGGATGTACAGGATTCAAAATAAACCGGATTTTAGTGAAACCAAAAATATTATAATCTAATTGAGAATATCTTTCCAACGAATCCGAAAAATTGAAATTTCATAGCGGGAATCAAAAGATACGTCTAGTTGAAAATTCTGAATAGTCGCTATGGAATTCAGGCCCTTAAAAATAGCCATTTTGCAAACGACCTCGGATTTCGACGAAACCACTTTTGTTGGATCCGTGATGTCAAGTTATTGCTAAGTTTCAAATTTCATAATTTTTCGAATCAATATGTGAGGGTGGCAAAGGAAAACGCGTTTGACCAGTTTCAGTTGATTTAATCGACTGGAAAATGGCCATTTTTCTAACAGTCTTAGAATTTGATGAAACTAGTTTTGTTAGGACCGTATCGTCAATACGAAGCTAGAAAATATTTTTCGGGAATTTTTCTAGTTATTATGTGGCCCCGGTAAAGTGAAATGTGCGTTCAAATTCAATATATGGAGTTATATTTGGATTTTGACGAAAACTGATCGAAATAGCCGAATTAGCCTGCGATACATATCCCATTGTGTTCGGAATGGGGGTAATTAGCTAGGGACGACAGTCGGTGGGTCTCGTTTCGAGGTCAAAATAAAAAGTACCTTTTCGAAATTAAATAATTAAATAAAAACACCTCACCCCTCTATATTCTCTCACAGCCCCCCTCCTTTTTTAAAAATCGAAACAGAAAACAAATAAATAAAAAGAAAAAAAGTCGCGCCCTAGCGCGACTGGCGCTCTCCACCGCCGCCAAGGCGGCGCACCCACCGCTTGCCCCTCCCCATCGCCTCGTTCCTCTTCATCTCCTCCCCTAGTCGCCCCTTCTCCTTCCTCGTTTAAAGCCCCGAAACCCCCCCCCCCATCGCGAACCCTAACCGCCTGCGCCCCTAGCCCGACGGGCCACCACCCCCTCAAACCCCCTTCTGCTCCTCCTCCAGCCGCCACTTGCCACCCTCCTCCGCTGCAATGACCGACGTGAACCCCCCCCCCCTTCGACGGTGAAAGGTAGTTTTAAATATATATATATATATATAATAAGTTTTTGATTATTAAATTCAATATATAAAATCAGTTTTTGATCTATATAAATTAGAGAATAAAAATTTGATCTTTATTGTGAAGTGAACAATATAAAAATATGATTTTTAATGCGATAAAAATTCGATTTTTATATATTGAATAACGAAGTAAAAATTCGATTTTTATATATTGAATAACGAAGTAAAAATTCGATTTTTATATATTGAATAACGAAGTAAAAATTCGATTTTTTTATATTGAATAGCAAAGTAAAAATGTGATTTTTATATATGTAGAGAATACGGGCAGTGAAAATTGACAAGGGGCAAGAACGGCGAAGATTTCTACCTAAGAAGAGTCGTGGCGTTGGATTAGCTATTCTATGAGAATTTCTCACTCTTTAATTTAATTTTCTAGTTATATATATACTAGGATGCAGAGGTGTTTAGTAGCACCCGACACCCGTCGTCCATAGACCATGGACGGCTTGTATGCTTGTTTGTTTGATTTTGATGTGTAGTTGATTGTGTGATGTGATGGGAAATGAAATAAAATATTTTATAGCGGAAAATATTTTATAGTTAAAAATAGAATTTTTAATGTGTATATGAAATGAAATAAAAATAAACAGATCGGACGATTTGTTTATATACACACATTGACTGATATTGATTGGGACGATAAATTTTACACATCGCCCAACTACACAAATAAAATCTGTGTTTGATTGTTTGAAACCCCACACGGGTATTGGGATGATATATGACATACACTAATCCCAATAATTAGTTGTATGTCGATCGATTGATTGACAGACTGTTATGAGCGTTAAATATTTATATTTGATGCTTATATAGCGTAGAATGCACTTTGGATGATGGTTGATTATTCATCGTTGTTATTGTATACATATGGTGTAGAAAATCCATATAATTAACATTATATGGTAATTGATTAGGCTTCATTCCAGTTTTGAATAGAAATATTTGAAAAAGAAATATTTGAAAAAGAAATATTTGAATAGAAATATTTGAAAAAGAAATATTTGAATAAAAATATTTGAAAAAGAAATATTTGAAATAGAATATTTGAAAATAGAAATATATGAAGCCGTGTTGATTAGATTGACGCCATTTTGACGTGAACGATATTTATATCGATTTCATTCATTTTATAAGGAATATCGAAAGTGATTTCAAAATCTGATATTTTGAAAAGAAATGAATTCGAATTGAAATTGAATAGAAATGAATTCGAATTGAAAAAGAACTGAAATTGAATTAGAAATCAATTTGAATTAAATTGATTTGAAATGAAATTAAAATGAATTTATATTGGAATATTCAATTTTGATTCGAAATTGAATATGAAGTTAAAACCGTTTTGAAAATGAATTTAAAACGATTTATAAAGCACGTTTTGAATTGAAATCGATGAAGTATATATTATATATGTTATATATATAATATAATAGCCTGAATAGAACGTGCCGCGCCGCGGCAGTTCGCGAATTTCGACCATTGACTTCGAACGGATATTGCGGGAGATCCGACCGTCGGATTCTCCTAAAACCGGAACCGTTGGGTTCGTATCCAAAAGAGCTTTCTAACGAATATTGGAAATTAGAAATCTAACGGTTGGATTTGGAATTATGTTCAAATCAAATTTGAAAAAGGTCGCTGTAAGTGCAGTTCGATGGCCGTTGATGGAAATCGACTGTACGGGCCTTGATAAAATTATTAAAAATAGTAATAATTTGTGTAAAATCATAAGAAATGTTTTGTGAAGAATCAGGATGAAAAACTCCATGTTTGAAAAGAAAAAAAATAGATTTTTATTGAAATGAACTAGTTTTGAACTAGAATTAAAATTCTATTTGTTTTTAAATAAATAAATTGAATTTGAAAAGGGTTTTAAAAATAACCAGAATTTCCAATGATTGCATTGGAATGGATTTGAATCGAAATTGTCTTCGGAATATTTCGATGTTGGATTTCGTGATTATACAGATGTTGTTATGGAAATTTGGAAGATATACATACATACATACATATATATATATATATATATATATATATATATATATATATCGTTATTTCCAATACGATATCTGTTGGTCGTAGAATTTGATATTGAATATAAGCCGATATATTTTCTATTCAGAGCCTTGCATTTAATATCAAATGTGGTTTGGGTTTGTCGTGAATGGTGTCTTGACTAACACTGTTCTTGAACCCAGTTGAGAAAAGATTAAATCTTTTTATTTAGATTTAATGAAGTGTACCAATTAAATAATATTTAATTGGAATTGAATTGATATTGATTTTTGGGTTTATCGTGGACAGTGTTTTAAATAACACTCGTTCTTTAACCCGATAATTAATGGAATGTCATTTTGGGTTTATCGTGAACCGTGTTTTAAATGACACTGATTCTTTAACCTAGTTAACGATTAAAACTAAGTGGAGTTTTAATGAATCTTTAATTAGATTGAAATGATCGAGAATGGAGTATCACCAGTTTTACTCCTGGCGATAGTTAAATCTTTAATTAGATTTGAACGTGAAATGATAATTGAATTTACCGATAACACTGTGGTGTTAGATATGAAGTATGATCAGTTTTACTTCATGGGATGAATAGGTTGGGATTGGGAAATTAAAATAAATGATTACTTCGGTGTGGTTCGCTAATCCCGACTAGTTTGAATTGATATTCAAAGGAGATTAAAGAATAAATTTAAAGAATTTATCTTTGATAAAATTAATGGGAACCTTTCCCAAAATATAAAAATATTTGAATAAAAGAATATTCTGAATTGGAATGAGGCGTATGTTGTGTTTGTGTAACACGTGTTTATTATATATATACGCGAGTTGTTCAGAAAGACCGGGTTTATCCCATTCCGAATAACTGATTCGACGTGGTGTCGAAGATGAAGACGGTGGTCGAAGACCGGAGGTCTTCACGTCGTTTGGGTGATTACTGATGATCTTGATTGGGCTGTACACCCAAGAGGAGGGAATCAGTTGGTGATCGTCCAGACGTATTTGGAGATCGATGGATATGCGGGGTACTAGGTGCCTCCGGTTTCATTCAGACCCAGAACGAACTTGTAAATGGACTGTGTCTCTGACATTGGATTTTAGTCTGTGTGGTTGATTTCTATTAAATATATATCTGTTTGGCGGCGGAGAATTTATTCTCTTGCTTAACGCCCTTCTCTGAGACGTACGAGCTCAGGGGTTATAAACTGATGGATATCAAACGCATATAGTGAATTGCCTGTGTGGCATGCCTAAGTGGCGAATGATCAAGGCTTCTGTTGAAAAGCAAAGTCTTGTGGTTGATGATCGAAGCACGGCCTTTGTGGCGTAGCTTTGTGTAACGTTTACTTCGCGAGTTTCACACCCGGTATGAACCAGAAACGGGAGAGGACATCAGGGAGGGCATGCGTTTCTTTCTAGTTAGTAGTGGCGTCAATGGTTTTACACGCCCTGACGAGTTTGACTTATGTGGTTGTTGCTGTTGCGAGGCGCCTCGGTTTGATCGGACGATCCAGGTCCGATGGAGTCATTTAGTTGGCTCATCTACGCCCCATAGGGCGGGGAAACGCATGTTCAGGCATTTTAATCCACATCGGTGGACCGGCCCTGATGATCCAAGGGTCACTCGAGCTCTGATCCTGAGGGGTGGACTAGAGCGTCTCGAATCGGTTGAGGACTATCTTTTGCCTCGGTTCATAGATGGAAATCTAATTTCCAAATACGTGACATTCGCGGTTTTATTTGTAAACCTATATATGGCGACATAGTGGCATGGGACGCTCATGTCGCCTATGATTGATACTTATGATTTGAAGTTGTTTTATACACTATACACTTATAATAGTATCAAATGATTTGTTTTAAACATATCAAGCATTCTTGGCTATTATAAGGTAAAACTCTATCCCCCGGCTTGCGTTGCATTGTGTGATAGGACCTGGGTCTTATAATAGCTTCATTCTTCTTTATTTAGCATTGCACTGTTTGTTTGATGCACAGGTATTCTTGGGAGGAAACCCGTTCCGTGTTATACGGCGTGGTCCCTTGATTTACCTAACTTTAAAAATAAAAAGATTAATAACTGTTTTAGTTCTCACACCAGTCCCATGACTGACCTGGAGTTTATTGTTTTAACCTAAACTCTGGGTGCCCTTATTTTGACACGGGCAGCTAGTAGTTTTGGTTTTGCAGATTTATATTCACAGGATCCTGGTTTACAGCTGGAACGATATCCGGAAAGCTTTGTATCCGTATATCTTCTTCTAGTTGTGTTTTGTATTATTTCCGCTGCGATGTATTTAAATGTAATTTAAATCTCTGATATTTCTGTGTAATATTCATTTATACTCTGTATATTCTTGTAATCTGATGGTATTGTTGTAATATACAATGAAATGTTCTTCCGTCTGCGTTCTGTTGTGGTTTGTTCTCGAAGTATCCGCTCTTTCCTTCACGGGGAAGTAACGTGTCCTTTCATTTGGTATCAGAGCGAGGTTTACAAAGCTCAGAGAACAAGGCACATTAGAACCATACGAAAGAATTCATCAGATATTGGATTAGTAATATCCAATGGGAATGACTCGTTAGAATGGGATCAGTAGTATCCTAGAACGAGTGTGAAGAGTATATTTTTAAAGTGAAAACAAATTTTGTTTTGAAAACTTAAATCAATTATTCGTATTTGATTATTTATTTGTATTGATTGGGACAGTCCAGTATATAAAGATTTTGCATATACGCCTTGCAAACGTGTATTTGAAGTTTTAATATACTGGATAGATATAGAGTTACACTCTAGTCGCCCGGGGGTGATTCTGATGATTGATATATCATCATCAGAATTTATATCCGAGTGACGAACGTGTAATATCTATATATTTCCTATTGACTGGTGTGAGAACCAAAATTAGATAGGGCCTATTGTTGTGATTTGGCATCAAAAATCTGATTTTTGACTATATATCAAAGTTATGCATTTGAAATGATAACCAACTAATTGATTGATGGTTGTGTTGTTCGTTTATTTGTTTGATAATTTTGCACCATATAGCCCAATTGAATCAAATAGTGAATTGTATTGAAAATTGGTCGCATTTGCTTGCATATACATGTACTTACATTGAACAGGTCATTGCAAGGAGGCTAGAGCAGAAGAATAAAATTTGTTTGCCCGACAAATAGGTACATGTTTACCATAATTTACTATTTTGTTTGGGTGATGATGATTTTATGAGCCGCTTGGCTAGCCGCTTGGCTTTTTCTTTTTCTTTTTGAGATCAGAAGGCCTGTATGGCAATTTCGGGATTTTCCCGTGCTCCCGGTGCAGGGGAGGTTATGGCGAAATTTTTCGAAAATTTAGGGTGTTAGCCAAATTTTTGAAATTTTTGAAAAGTTCTTAGAAACTGAAAAGTTGAATAACTTAATCCATAATAAAAATACTGGAAGTTGAGTTGGTATTTAAAACAACTTTCGGATTCGTTCCTTTTCGGGGACGAAAAGTTTTAAGTGGGGGAGATTGTAATAACCCGGAAATCTGGGCTAGTTTAAAATTTTTATTTTGGCCAATTTAGTGAATTTTGATTATTTAAAATGAATTATTTTAAATAATAACGACAACAAAATTTCTTTTGAATAAAATTCAATCGTATATAGTTATATAGATCGACGATAGAATATAAATATTTATTTATATTTATAAAAGGAATTGAAAATGGCGCGGTAGTTCGATAATTCGATTTCAAACTTCAAATGGATGTACATGATTCAAAATAAACCGGATTTTAGTGAAACCAAAAATATTAGAATCTAATTGAGAATATCTTTCCAACGAATCCGAAAAATTGAAATTTCATAGCGGAAATCAAAAGATACGTCTAGTTGAAAATTCTGAATAGTCGCTATGGAATTCAGGCCCTTAAAAATAGCCATTTTGCAAACGACCTCGGATTTCTACGAAACCACTTTTGTTGGATCCGTGATGTCAAGTTATTGCTAAGTTTCAAATTTCATAATTTTTCGAATCAATATGTGAGCGTGGCAAAGGAAAACGCGTTTGACCAGTTTCAGTTGATTTAATCGACTGGAAAATGGCCATTTTTCTAACGGTCTCAGAATTTGACAAAACTAGTTTTGTTAGGACCGTATCGTCAATACGAAGCTAGAAAATATTTTTCGGGAATTTTTCTAGTTAGTATGTGGCCCAGGTAAAGTGAAATGTGCGTTCAAATTCAATATATGGAGTTATATTTGGATTTTGACAAAAACTGATCGAAACAGCCGAATCAGCCTGCGATACATATCCCATTGTGTTCGGAATGGGGGTAATTAGCTAGGGACGACAGTCGGTGGGTCTCGTTTCGAGGTCAAAATAAAAAGTACCTTTTCGAAATTAAATAATTAAATAAAAATACCTCACCCCTCTATATTCTCTCTCACAGCCCCCCCCCCCTTTTTTAAAAATCGAAACAGAAAATAAAATAAAAAAGTCGTGCCCTAGCGCGACTGGCGCTCTCCACCGCCGCCAAGGCGGCGCACCCACCGCTTGCCCCTCTCCATCGCTTTCTTCCTCTTTATCTCCTCCCCCAGTCGCCCCTTCTCCTTCCTCGTTTAAAGCCCCGAACCCCCCCCCCCCCCCCATCGCGAACCCTAACCGCTTGCGCCCCTAGCCCGACGAGCCACCACCCCCTCAAACCCCCTTCTGCTCCTCCTCCAGCCGCCACTTGCCACCCTCCTCCGCTGCAATGACCGACGTGAACCCCCCCCCCCCTTCGACGGTGAAAGGTAATTTTACATATATATATAATAAGTTTTTGATTAGTAAATTCAATATATAAAATCAGTTTTTGATCTATATAAATTAGAGAATAAAAATTTGATCTTTATTGTGAAGTGAACAATATAAAAATATGATTTTTAATGCGATAAAAATTCGATTTTTATATATTGAATAAAGAAGTAAAAATTCGATTTTTATATATTGAATAACGAAGTAAAAATTCGATTTTTATATATTGAATAACGAAGTAAAAATTCGATTTTTATATATTGAATAGCAAAGTAAAAATGTGATTTTTATATATGTAGAGAATACGGGCAGTGAAAATTGACAAGAGGCAAGAACGACGAAGAATTCTACCTAAGAAGAGTCGTGGCGTTGGATTAGCTATTCTCTGAGATTTTCTCACTCTTTAATTTAATTTTCTAGTTATATATATATATATATATATATATATATACTAGGATGCATACGGTGTTTAGTAGCACCCGACACCCGTCGTCCACAGACCATGGACGGCTTGTATGCTTGTTTGTTTGATTTTGATGTGTAGTTGATTGTGTGATATGAAATGAAATAAAATATTTTATAGCGGAAAATATTTTATAGTTAAAAATAGAATTTTTAACGTGTATATGAAATGAAATAAAAATAAACAGATTGGACGATTTGTTTATATACACACATTGACTGATATTGATTGGGACGATAAATTTTACACATCGCTTAACTACACAAATAAAATCTGTGTTTGATTGTTTGAAACCCCACACGGGTATTGGGATGATATATGACATACACTAATCCCAATAATTAGTTGTATGTCGATCGATTTATTGACAGACTATTATAAGCGTTAAATATTTATATTTGATGCTTATACAGTGTAGAATGCACTTTGGATGATGGTTGATTATTCATCGTTGTTATTGTATACATGTGGTGTAGAAAATCCATATAATTAACATTATATGGTAATTGACTGGGCTTCATTCCAGTTTTGAATAGAAATATTTGAAAAAGAAATATTTGAATAGAAATATTTGAAAAAGAAATATTTGAAATAGAATATTTGAAAATAGAAATATACGAAGCCGTGTTGATTAGATTGACGCCATTTTGACGTGAACGATATTTATATCGATTTCATTCATTTTATAAGGAATATCGAAAGTGATTTCAAAATCTGATATTTTGAAAAGAAATGAATTCGAATTGAAATTGAATAGAAATGAATTCGAATTGAAATTGAATAGAAATGAATTCGAATTGAAATTGAATTGAAAACGAAATAAAATTGAATTAGAAATCAATTTGAATTAAATCGATTTGAAATGAAATTAAAATGAATTTATATTGGAATATTCAATTTTGATTTGAAATTGAATATGAATTTGAAACCGTTTTGAAAATGAATTTAAAACGATTTATAAAGCACGTTTTGAATTGAAATCGACGAAGTGTATATTATATATATTATATATAATATAATGGCCTGAATAGAACGCGCCGCGCCGCGGCAGTTCGCGAATTTCGACCATTGACTTCGAACGGATATTGCGGGAGATCCGACCGCCGGATTCTCCTAAAACTGGAACCGTTGGGTTCGTATCAAAAAGAGCTTTCTAACGAATATTGGAAATTAGAAATCTAACGGTTGGATTTGGAATTATGTTCAAATCAAATTTGAAAAAGGTCGCTGTAAGTGCAGTTCGATGGCCGTTGATGGAAATCGACTGTACGGGCCTTGATAAAATTATTAAAAATAGTAATAATTTGTGTAAGATCATAAGAAATGATTTGTGAAGAATCGGGATGAAAAACTCCATGTTTGAAAAGATAAAAATAGATTTTTATCGAAATGAACTAGCTTTGAACTAGAATTAAAATTCAATTTGTTTTTAAATAAATAAATTGAATTTAAAAAGGGTTTTAAAAATAACCAGAATTTCCAATGATTGCATTGGAATGGATTTGAATCGAAATTGTCTTCGGAATATTTCGATGTTGGATTTCGTGATTATACAGATGTTGTTATGGAAATTTGAAAGATATTGATATATATATCGTTATTTCCAGTACGATATCTGTTGGTCGTAGAATTTGATATTGAATATAAGCCGATATATTTTCTATTCAGAGCCTTGTATTTAATATCAAATGTGATTTAGGTTTGTCGTGAATGGTGTCTTGACTAACACTGTTCTTGAACCCAGTTGAGAAAAGATTAAATCTTTTTATTTAGATTTAATGAAGTGTACCAATTAAATAATATTTAATTGGAATTGAATTGATATTGATTTTTGGGTTTATCGTGGACAGTGTTTTAAATAACACTCGTTCTTTAACCCGATAATTAATGGAATGTGATTTTGGGTTTATCGTGAACCGTGTTTTAAATGACACTGATTCTTTAACCTAGTTAATGATTAAAACTAAGTGGAGTTTTAATGAATCTTTAATTAGATTGAAATGATCGAGAATGGAGCATCACCAGTTTTACTCCTGGCGATAGTTAAATCTTTAATTAGATTTGAACGTGAAATGGTAATTGAATTTACCGATAACACTGTGGTGTTAGATATGAAGTATGACCAGTTTTACTTCATGGGATGAATAGGTTGGGATTGGGAAATTAAAATAAATGATTACTTCGGTGTGGTTCGCTAATCCCGACTAGTTTGAATTGATATTCAAAGGAGATTAAAGAATAAATTTAAAGAATTAACTTTGATAAAATTAACGGGAACCTTTCCCAAAATATAAGAATATTTGAATAAAAGAATATTCTGAATTGGAATGAGGTGTATGTTGTGTTTGTGTAACACGTGTTTATTATATATATACGCGAGTTGTTCAAAAAGACCGGGTTTATCCCATTCTGAATAACTGATTCGACGTGGTGTCGAAGATGAAGACGGTGGTCGAAGACCGGAGGTCATCACGTCGTTTGGGTGATTACTGATGATCTTGATTGGGGTGTACACCCAAGAGGAGGGAATCAGTTGGTGATCGTCCATACGTATTTGGAGATCGATGGATATGCGGGGTACTAGGTGCCTCCGGTTTCGTTCAGACCTAGAACGAACTTGTAAATGGACTGTGTGTCTGACATTGGATTTTAGTCTGTGTGGTTGATTTCTATTAAATATATATCTGTTTGGCGGCAGAGAATTTATTTGCTTGCTTAACGCCCTTCTCTGAGACGTACGAGCTCAGGGGTTATATACTGATGGATATCAAACGCATATAGTGAATTGCCTGTGTGGCATGCTTAAATGGCGAATGATCAAGGCTTCTGTTGAAAAGCAAAGTCTTGTGGTTGATGATCAAAGCACGGCCTTTGTGGCGTAGCTTTGTGTAATGTTTACTTCGCGAGTTTCACACCCGGTATGAACCAGAAACGGGAGAGGACATCAGGGAGGGCATGCGTTTCTTTCTAGTTAGAAGTGGCATTAGAGGTTTTACATGCCCTGACGAGTTTGACTTATGGTTGTTGCTGTTGCGAGGCGCCTCGGTTTGATCGGACGATCTGGGTCCGATGGAGTCATTTAGTTGGCTCACCTACGCCCCATAGGGCGGGGAAACGCATGTTCAGGCATTTTAATCCACATCGGTGGATCGGCCCTGACGATCCAAGGGTCACTCGAGCTCTGATCCTGAGGGGCGGTCTAGAGCGTCTCGAATCGGTTGAGGACTATCTTTTGCCTCGGTTCATAGATGGAAATCTAATTTCCAAATACGTGACATTCGCGGTTTTATTTGTAAACCTATATATGGCGACATAGTGGCATGGGACGCTTATGTCGCCTATGATTGATACTTATGATTTGAAGTTGTTTTATACACTATACACTTATAATAGTATCAAATGATTTGTTTTAAACGTATCAAGCATTCTTGGCTATTATAAGGTAAAAACCCTATCCCCCGGCTTGCGTTGCATTATGTGATAGGACCTAGGTCTTATAATAGCTTCATCCTTCTTTATTTAGCATTACGTTGTTTGCTTGATGCACAGGTATTCTTAGGAGGAAACCCGTTCCGTGTTACGGCGTGGTCCCTTGATTTACCTAACTTTAAAAATAAAAAGATTAATAACTGTTTTAGTTCTCACACCAGTCCCATGACTGACCTGGAGTTTATTGTTTTAACCTAAACTCTGGGTGCCCTTATTTTGACACGGGCAGCTAGTAGTTTTGGTTTTGCAGATTTATATTCACAGGATCCTGGTTTACAGCTGGAACGATATCCGGAAAGCTTTGTATCCGTATATCTTCTTCTAGTTCTGTTTTGTATTATTTCCGCTGCGATGTATTTAAATGTAATTTAAATCTCTGATATTTCTGTGTAATATTCATTTATACTCTGTATATTCTTGTAATCTGATGGTATTGTTGTAATATACAATGAAATGTTCTTCCGTCTGCGTTCTGTTGTGGTTTGTTCTCGAAGTATCCGCTCTTTCCTTCATGGGGAAGTAACGGGTCCTTTCATAACTCATTTGGAAATTTACCCAGTACGCGTTTGTTCCTAAAACTAGAATAGGTTGAATATCTTAACATTTCTAATTAGCATTTACACAATTAATTATGTTATAATATATTAAGCACATTTTAAAACCTATTGCCGATTAAAGACACTTATGCCCAGGTTTCCTCTCACAAGGCCATGTTTCATCTGCTCCTTCATTTGTCAAAATTGTGCCCATTTCCTACTAACCGCCTTTTTTATTTTATTTTCCTACTCCTTTGTTTTATTTTTTGCTGATTGTATAATTCTGCTCCCACGTACCCATCGTCTTCATCAAAATGCTACTACTCTGATCCGCCTACCCGCGTGTCTTCTATTTTGAGAACATAACAGCCCGATTCTTCTATTGCTTTCACGAAACTGTCTTCGTTCACAAATATATATCTCGCCTAAATCTTCCCAATGTTGTTCAAATCCTTCATGCAAAAACAGTTGCCACCTTGCCCAATATTTTAGAAACCTCCCAGTCTTCCTGCTGCACATCCAAAAGCCCAATCCTATGTACACGCTACCTTATTTAACCCGATACCCCATCATCACACAGCTGCTTCATGCATTTTCTCATTAAAATTCTGCCATGCCACGTTTCTTTAAATAATTGTGTCCGTGCATATATCCTTCGTTACCACATAATAAACCCGCCCTTCATTCCAATCTAGACCATTACGTTACTTTCTTCCGCTAGTTCTTCATCCCCAATTGTCGTGACGTTGATCAGACTCGACCGAGCTAATCGCCTCGTCAATCGCTCAAGACGACGATGAACTCGACGATATCGTTCATTAGAAGATGCCCTCGAACTGGACGCTGTTTCGAACTCAATATTGTCCATCTCAGTGCCTAAAATAGGATTACCATCGTCTATTTGAGAGCCCTCATCGAGCTGGGGATATTGGTAGATGGAAGCTTTGTGTATTAGTGTGTGGATTTTGAGAGAATCATGAAAGAAAATGGTTAGATGTTGATCGTTCATATTGGGTTAATGGTGGCGCAAATTTCTATTGACCACGCAGATAAAGACTTTAGGGTTAACGGCTGATGTAGGTATATATATGGGAATATAAATTATTATTATTTTATAACGAAACTTAGCAGTGAAGTAATGTGTTAAAACACGTATGTACGATCTCCAATCGAAACGAGACCCGTAATCCTAGCATAGTAAAATATTCCGGACACGATGGGGCATGTTTCATCGAATTTCGAGGTCATTTGTAAAAAGTCCTTTATAAATCATAGGAGAAAAACACGCGTTTAAATTCCCCACGATCACAAAATATATCCAAATAACTTGAAATTTGAAACACACAACATTTAATCATTGCGGATTCAATAAAATTAGTTTCGCTGAAAATGGAGATCGTTTGACATTCGGTTATTTTATTTTACGTGTAAAACAACGCTATTTTGGACACCAAAATACCTGGTCTCCAAAAATAACAAACAATATATGTATCTTGACTCTAAACGTCAATACGAATTCAACGGAATCCATTTCTAAGCTTAATTTGATTGTTATCTCAAGTTACTAATAAATTCCCTTCAAATTGAATTAAATTATATAATACTAATCATTATAATTTATAAACGATTCCATAACGACTGTTTTAAAATTTGAATTGGACATAACTCGCAATCTATCATATGAAATTTGAATTTTTTCTCTTTCATTGGAAAATTATAATCAACAAGATTCAAACGTTTTTTGTTTCATAGAATTCCGACTTATATTGGATCTGGTATATGCAATTGAAGTTCGAATCGTAAATTACGAACTACCGCGATGTTTCGAGTTCGTTTTATAATTATATATAAATTAAACGTTTAAACTTCATTATATAAACGAATATATATACATATATATACATATTTAATTCATTTAAAATTCCAAATCAATATTTAGTAAAATAAAATAAAATAAATATCAGGATATGGAAAATACGGGATGTTACATTCCTTCTCCCTTAAAAGAATTTTGTCCTCGAAATTATTAAGGTACAAGAAATGCTACAAAACCATTATCTTTCCTAAAACCCAATTTATTTTAAATCCAAACCATTTCAAAAGTATTGAATATATTCTATATAAAAGTTCCTGGAAAAATTCGGTAGTGTCTCTCTTGCACGGAGGGGTTTCTACGATATCGCATGATGAACAAATATATATACATCGACCCACCCGGTCACAAAACAAAATTCAAAAATCAAAATTCATACTGTCGCGTAGGCATACCTTATGCGAGTGCTATTTATCATACTTGCTCAACTTATTTCGATATACTCAACCAACATCAACCTTAAAGCCTTCTGGTGCCTGTACTCAACTCAATTAATCATGTAAGCAACAAATACATGAAATTCTTAAATAAATTTCAATTATTAACCAGTATAACTATACAGATCTCCAAAATTAAATACATAACATCATTTATTTACAAATACATGGCTAAATCCTTAATTTCAAATCATATGTGGTTGCATTCAAATTTAGTATATTGGAATTTATTCTCTTTAGCTTTCAATTCATTCAACTCTTCATTTAACCATTGATGAATTTATACAAGCAACCTAACATACAATCAACAAACAATACACAACCAACTTAACCAAATCAATTGAATTTACATTCAGTATTAATATTTACTTGGTTATCTTTACTTCGATCATCAATCGATTAATATTCGATTGATTTCCATAATTTATTATTCATTCTTAACTTCATTCAACCAAGTTAATTCCAATTCATATTCAATTGACTAATTTTTTTCAAAAATTAGTTTGCTTCCATTTCAAAATCAAAATTCTGATTTTCATTCCAAATATCATCCAATTCCTCTTCACTATTTTATTTAACTTACTTTTAAGTTAAATTCTGATTCATTTTAATTCCAAATTAAAATTCTTATTCACCATTCCATATGTGAAATCTCTTCGGGTTATATTAATCCATTCGAATTCAAAATCCAATTTGAATTCCCTTCAAATCAATCAGACACATCAATACTCAATAATTTAATAAAATTATATTATTTCTGTACAAAAATATAATTTGGGTAAAATTATTCCAATAACCTTTTTTATAAAACAATATCGTGTCTATTGCTAATTCAAATGCTTCTCAACACCTGAATCTATCAAACAACACAATATAAAACATTTGTATATAAAATCTACAAATACGCACTCTCATATATATACACTTAACTCAATCTAAGGTATTACAAAACCCTATGCTCTAATACCATTGTAACGACCAAGGGATTCAAGGTCCGAATTCCAACAATAATACATAAACCTGTATTACTTACTAGAACTCAAGTATCGAAAACACCAAATAGTTAATAGGAAGAAATTATAGGGTGAGATAAGAAAGAAAGAAATATTAGAATAGAAGAAAACGAAGAATAAGAAGAATAACACAACAACTTCATAGTCTCACATCGCAGCGGAACAAAATATAATATAGAAATAAAACTTTATTAAGAGTTTTTAAATAAAACTTACAATCATCAGAGTATATCAATACATCTGGACAATTATAATAATCTGTCCCCGTATACAACACAAAACAAAACACACACAAGATATATACGTCTGAACACCTCCAGCATGTCTTATGAAATCCATAACATCTTAATCTGAACATGTAAAACTTGGCCTAACCCGAGCATTATAAATGTCGGATCAGTCTGGTGAACCAGACTGAGAAAACTCGCTAAATTTATAAACAACACCCAGCTTGATTTCAAAGTCAAAACATCCCCTTTTGAAAGAAAAGGGTAATCGTAAGACCAATCCACACATAAACACGGATGGTTTTTACCTTATGATAACCCAAAACAATTTAGAACTCATATCTTATTTTGACATTATAATAGTGTCCAAATATAAATAATATCATTCTAGCGGAACGCTTGCATCATGCTCCACATATATATTATACAATCAAAACCGCGGGCTCTTACTGGAGATTGGATTCCGACTATGACAAGGTATAGAACCACCTGCTGATAGTGTATCTCTAGAGGGGAACACATTAGGTTCAACAAGAACATCGTGCAACCCGAACATGACCGACCACTCATTTTGCTTGAGTGTATCGAATATATATCACCAACGATTGGGCTCAAACCATCATTTCCCGAAAAGGGAAAACATCAAATTAGATTAAGGAAGGAAATGAATTTCTATAGATAGGTGATTATACACCCTACTTGGAAGCGACCCACTTAACTATGATGCCTGCCCAATTTTTGCCATTTACTGGTTGAAGAGGCTTGAGGATTAACACTACCTTTAGAACATCCCATCACCATTCACTTTGAAAGCCACATTGTCAGATCCATCAAATCACTGATTGATGTTCACAAAAATATCCTAGGTGTTTATGCTAAGAGAAGGTGTCTTCTTTGCCACCTACAAAAATATGTTTGAGGAAATCAATGTACATGATGCTTAAGAAATACTCTACCAGACGCTCGTCCATACAAGTCATCCAGGAACAGGATGAACCGAAGGTACCCTCCTACTACGTCTTAGGTATCACCCTATAGATTAGTAGCGAGTAGTCCTTGCAAATCCATTGATTTCAGCATGAGAGAACCCCAGTATATCTCCACGTCGACTCAGGGATTTTAAATGGTTCTTTCATTTTATGAAGATCTATGGTCTTCATTTACTCTGTCTCGATTAGCAATCGATATCTTCTATGTTTTGTATTGGCTGTTCGGAATGGTTTTCGAATATAAATTCGATCCCGATCTTTCCATACCAATAATGGTATAGGCTAGAATTGAAGTTGGTTATTTAACTATCAAACAAAACAACCATTCAACCATAAAATAAAAATATACTTACTGGTTTAGTACTCAGCATCATTTGGCTTCTTTTATTAAAAATATTCCTTTAATAAATCTCCAAATCTTTTAATAATTCAAATATAACTTTTCACTTCTTATTTTAGTATAAGAGCATCCTCAACACAATTTTATTTTAATACTTGACAATATCCAATTAATTATCACTTGCATCACATTATTCATTATCTAAAACTGGTAAATTTGTTTACTTATTATTCGTAAAGAAAATCCCTTTTTGTTTCATCACTTGAAAACAATAACCCATACTTATCTTTTAGAATAAAACCATTCTAATTCTCATTTCGTTACTTTGAAATATAACATTATGTTTTCACACAAACTCCTTTATATTTCCGTAACTTTGGAAGTCTCATTATATATATTCTTAATTCCTTTATTTCCATTTTCTTTGGAAATATCTTTTTATCTTTTCCATGGATTTCTGTACTTCAACCCTCATTGGTTCCTGACCATAAATTGGTAAGAGAATAATTCCCTAAGTATCAACCCCGAAGACCGAAATCAACATCAGATTAACACTCAGAAAATCACTCAACTCAACCAATCTACAGTTAGGTTCCAATTCTTAAAATTCTTATCTAAACTCCTCATTAACCCATTTTATTTCACTTACAATCCATTCGGCCACTTTCCACTTTGAAAATTTCGTTTCAATTCCATTCATCTTACTTAATTTCATAATTAAGTATAGCCAATTCAAAATTACTGTTTTGACTTCGCATCTCTTTTGTAAATCCTATTTATAAAACTACGGTTTAACATAACCCCTCCTTATCTTGATTTCTTTTCTTTAATTCCAATATTAAGCACACATTTATTTTAAGCTATCGTATTCGCTTGAAAACCCATTTATAACTTGCTCATAAAAACTCGGGTTTTAATATAAACTTGATCATAAGCTCTTTCCACGATTTAGCTTTATTTCATTTCAAACTTGATTTTGTACTTAAATGGTTTTTCATTTAAGAAGTAATCTGTAACAACCCGGAAAATCTGAGCCAATTTAAAATTTTTATTTTGGCAATTTTAATGAATTTTGGATATTTAAAATGGTTTATTTTAAATAATGTTTACCAAAAATTTATTTTGAATAGAATTAAAATGTATATATTTATTTGAATCGACGTTAGAATATAAATATTTATTTTTAATTATAAAAGGAATTGAAAACGGCGCGGTAGTTCGAAATTTCGATTTCAAATTTCAAATGAATGTACAGGATTCAAAATAAACCAGATTTTAGCAAAACCAAAAATATTAGAATCTACTTGGAAATATCTTTCCAACGAATCCGAAAAATTGAAATTTCATAGAGGGAACAAAAAGTTATGTCCAGTTGAAAATTCAGAATAGTCGCTATGGAATTTTGGCCCTTAAAAATGGAAATTTTGCAAACGACCTCCGTTTGATCCGGGATGTCAAATTATTACTAGATTCCAAAATTCATTATTTTCTGAATTAGTATGTGAGCGTGGTGAAGTAAAACGTGTTTCAACAGTTTCAGTCAATTTGGATCGACCAGAAAATGGCCATTTTTCAAACGGTCTCCAAATTTGATGAAATTAGTTTTGTTAGAACCATATAGTCAATATGAAGCTAGAAAATATTTTTCGGGAAATTTTAGAGTCCGTATGTGACCCCGGTAAATTGAAATGTGCGTTTAAATTCAATATATAGATTTATATTTTGATTTTGACGGAAACCGATCGAAACGATCGAATCAGCTTACGTAACATATCCCATTGTGTTTGGAATGGGGGAAATACACTAGGGATAACGGTCGATGGGTCTCGTTTGGAGGTCGAAATTAAAAGTTACTTTTTGGAAATTTAAATATAATTAAATATATAAAGTATATAACACCCTCTCTCTTCCTTATCCCGCAGGTCAACGTTCGATTCAGAGAAGAAAAAAAACCGCTGCCCCATCGCCCCCCCCACGCTGCCACCACCGTCGTCAGAGTACCCCCACTCGCCGTCGCCGCCAAAGGCACCTCCCCTCTCTCTCCTCTAGCTCCTCCTTTCTCCACTCGAAATCCCTAATACCCAAAGCATCAAATCTGACTGCCAACAGCCCATCGCCTCCACCGTATCCCACGCCCCACCGGTGTTCACCGCCGTAGCACCCCACCATGGTGCTGACCTACTTCCGACCACTGTTACCCTCCTCCGGGCTCTTTTCCCCTAAAACCCACCACAGCCCAAACCGAACCCTATAACCACCGCAACACCGTTTCTCCGACCACCAACGGCCCGGCGCCACCCTTTGCCACCTCCAACGCCACCTCAGGCCAATCAGTGGACCCCCCTCCAACGTAGATCCAATTTTACAAGAAGAAAGGTGATTGTTCTTTTTATTTTTATAAAATGATGTTTTTAAAATCAGTTTTAATTTATAAAAGCATTGAAACAAAATAAAAGAAGTGATTTTTATACGTTTAGCGTTGATACAAAAGATATATTTCTATATATGTAGTAGTGAAATAAAAATGTGATTTTTATATTATATAGATAATGAAAATTTGATTTTTATATTATAAATATAATAAAAATATGATTTTTTATAACTTGAATAGCGATATGAATTTTTTTTAGTTAGATAAAAAAATATAAATTTTATCGTGTGTATGTAATAATATAAAAATTAGATTTCTATTATATATGAAGCGAAATAAAAATTCGATCTTTATATAAGAAGTAAAAATATAAAAATGATTCTTATTTATTGGAATGAAGCGATAAAAATATAATTTTTATTATGAATAGCGTGGTAAGGACTGCATTGGAATTTCAAACAAATCCAAACGGTTCAGAAGTTCAGAAGTAAAACTGGCGGAGTGGAACCCAAAGGTGAGAACTCCTTACTTTTATTTTATTTTTAGTTAAAATATGTACTAGGATGCAAACGGTGCTTAGTAGCACCTGACACCCGTCGTCCACAGACCATGGACGGCTTGCTTGTTTGTTTGATTGTGTTGTGCAAATTGATTATGTGATGTGGAATGGAATAAATATTTTATAGTTTAAAATGTAATTTTTAACATGTATATAAATAAAATAGATATTTATAAACAAATCGGTTGATTTGCTTATGTACACACATTTGACTGATATTGATTGGGACGATAAATTTTACACGTCCCCCAACTGCACAAATAAAATTCATTATTTGTTGTTTGAAACCCCACACAGGTATTGGGACGATATTGGACATACACTAATCCCAATAATTAGTTGTCTGTTAATCGATTGATTGACAGACTGTTATAAGCATTAAATATTTATATTTGATGCTTATGCAGTATAGAATGCACTCTGCATGATGGTTGATTGTTTATTATTGTTGTTATATACATGTGTTGTATGAAATCCATATAATCAGCATTATATGGTAATTGACTGTGTTTGATTCCAGTTCAGAAAGAAATATTTTAAAATAATGATTATTATAAAATAAGGAATATTTTCAAATAATATTCAGTAAAAGATCAAAATATGATTTTGATGTCCGATTTGGGATGGACACGAAAATATTTAAATATACAAAGTCGTGTTGATTAGATTAACGCCATTTTGACGTGAACGATATTTATATCGATTTTATTCATTTATATAATGAATATAGAAAAGAAATTGATTTCCAAGTCTAATGTTTTGAAAATACTATCATTTATATATTGATGATATGGAATATTCAATTTTGATTTGAAATTGATTATGAAGTTGAAATCATTTTGAAACGAGTTTAAAACGATTTATAAAATACGTTTTTTAAATGGAAATCGACGAAATATATATTATATATATAATATAATAGCCTGAATAGAACGCGCCGCACTGCGGCTGTTCGCGAATTTCGACCATTGACTTCGAATGGACATTACGGGAGATCCGACCGTCGGATTCTCCTAAAACCGGAACCGTTGGGTTCGTATCGAAAAGATCTTTCTAATGAATATTAGAGATTTAAAATCGAACACTTGGATTTCGAATTATGTCAAAATCAAATTTAAAAAGGTCACTGTAAGTGCATTTCGATGGCCGTTTATGGAAATCGACAGTACTGGCCTTGATAAAATTATTAAAAATATCAATAAATAGTGTAAAATCATAATAAATGATTTGGAAAGAATTTGGATGAAAAATTCCATAATTGACAAGATAAAAATATATTTTTATCGAAATGAACTAGTTTTGAAATAGAATAATAAATCCAATATTTTTAAAATAAATAAATTGGATTTGAAATGGTTTTAAAAAATAACATAACCGGGATTTCCAATATATGAATTGGAATGGATTTGAATCGAAATTATCTTCAAAATATTTCGATATTGGATTTCGTGATTAAACGAGTATTGTGGAGGAATTTGGAAGATATGTATATCGTTATTCCAATACGATATTTGTTGATTTCAGAATTTGATATTGAATATAAGCCGATATATTTTCTATTTAGAGCCTTGTATTTAATATCAAATTGGATTTTGGGTTCGTCGTGAATGGTATCTTTAATAATACTTTTCTTGAACCGAATGGAGTTAAGAAAATTAGAAACTAACTGGAGATTAGTTAAGTTGAATAGTTTCCTGGGTATTGATTTGATGTTGGTTTCGGCCTTCGGGGTTAATACTTAGGGGATTGTTCTCTTACTAATTTATAGTTAAAGGGTAATGTGAATTGGGTTTATTGTGAACTGTGTTTTTCAATGACATTCATTCTTTAACCCGATTTACAGTGAAATGTGATTTGGGATTTATAAATCTTTTTATTTGGATTTAACGGGAAATTTCCAAGTTAACGTTTTCCAATTTAATATATTAAATTGGAATTGAAGGTAATTCGATTTGATAATAATTGAAGTGAACTTCTGTGGAGGAAGACTGTTAATACGTATGGAATTTAAGAGTCGTTGATGTTATTCCATTTATATTATTGGTCAGATATGGAAATTGATATCGATTATATATTGATATGTTTTTCCGTAAAGATTCCATAATTAATGGAATGTGATTTTGGGTTGTCGTGAATGGTATCTTTAATAATACCATTCTTAGACCCAAGGGAGTTAAGAAAATCAGAAACTAGCTGGAGGTTAGTTAAGTTGAATGGTTTTCTGGATATTGATCTGATGTTGGTTTCGGCCTTCGGGGTTAATACTTAGGGAATTGTTCACTTGTTAATTTACGTTTAAAAGCTGATAGAATGGAATGTGATTTTAGGTTTATCGTGAACCGTGTTTTAAATGACATTGGTTCTTTAACCCAGTTAAAGACAGGATATGATTTCCCAAATTAAACCATCGTTAATATTGATTTTTGGGAAGATTAAAACCAAGCGGAGTTTTAATGCATCTTTAATTAGATTGAAATCATATCCAAAGGAGGATTAAAGAATAAATTTAAAGAATTTATCTTTGCTAAAATTAATGGGAACCTTTCCCAAAGTATATGAATATTTGGATAAAGAAATATTCTGGATTGGAGTGAGGCGTATGTTGTGTTTTTATGGCACTTGTTTAATATATACGTGAGTTATTCAGAAATACTGGGTTTATCCCATTCTGAATAACCGATTCGACGATGTGTCGAGGATGAAGACCGTGGTTGAAGACCGGAGGTCTTCACATCATTTGGATGATTACTGATGTCTTGATTGGGCTGTACACCCAAGGCGAGGTAATAAGTGGTGATCGTCCAGACGTACTTGGAGATCAACGGATATGCGAGGGCCTCTCCCCTGTGTTGGACATACGGGGGAGGAATAAAGTGCCTTCGGTTTCGTTCAGACCCAAAATGAACTTGTAAATGGATGTGTGTCTGACATTGGATTTCGTTCTGTGTGATTGATATACATGGTTGCATAGCGTGAATTGCCTGTGTGGCATGCTGAGATGCAAATGATCAAGGCTTCTGTTGAAAAGCAGAGTCTTGTGGTTGATGATCAAAGCACGAATTTAATATAGCATAGCTTTGTGTGGCGTTAATTCGCGAGCCTCACACCCCAGTGTGAACCAGAAATGGGAGAGGACTTCAGGGAGGGCATGTGTTTCCTTCTAGCTAGGAGTGGTGTGAGCATTTTGCACGCCCTGGTATTTTACTTATATGGATGATGGATAGGGAGGCGCCTCGGTTATATCGGTCGATCCGGAACCGATGGAGTCATTTGGCTCATTGACGCCCCATAGGGCGGGGAAACGCAGTGTTCAGGCATTTTAATCCACTTCGTGTGGACCGGCCCGGACGATCCAAGGGCCCACCTGAGTCTAGGTCCTGAGACACGGGCCAGAGCGTCTCGAAGCGGTAAGGACGATCCTATGCCTTGGTTCACAGATGGAAATCCAACTTCCAATACGTGACATTTGCGGTTTTGATTGTAGAGCCTAGTATTGGCGACATGATATATGGTACCCATGCCGTCTCGGATTGATACATTTATATTTGAAGTTATTTTAAACACTATGCACTTATAATAATATCAAATGATTTGTTTTAACGTGCCAAGCATGTTTTGCTATTATAAGGGAACACCCTATCCCCCGGCTTGCATTGCATTGTGTGATAGAACCTGGGTCTTATAATAGCTTTATTTTTCCGAAAAGCATTGCACTGTTTTGTTATATGCACTGGTATTCTTGAGAGGAAACCCATTCCGTGTTATACGGCGTTGTCCCTTGGTATATCTGATTTTAAAGTAAAGTTTTAAATAACTGTTTTAGTTCTCACACCAGTCACATGACTGACCTGGAGTTTATTGTTTTAACCTAAACTCTGGGTGCCCCTATTTTCCACACGGGCAGCTAGTAGTTTTGGTTTTGCCGATTTATATTCACAGGAACCTGGTTTACAGCTGGAACGATATCCGGAAAGCTCTGTATCCGTATATCTCTTTCAGTTGTATCTTGTATTATTTTTCTGCTGCTATGTAATGAAATTTAAATCTCTGATATTTAGTAAATGTGTAATATTTATTCATACTCTATATATTCTTGTATTCTGATGGAATTGTTGTAATTAACGATGAAATGTTCTTCTGTTTGTGTTCTGATTCGTTTTGTCCTCAATTCAATCCGTTCTTTCCTTTACGGGGAAGTTCGGGTCGTCTCAGTTTGGTATCAGAGCTTTGGTTTACAGAGCTCGGAGAACAAGACACATTAGAACCGAACGAAAGAATTCATTAGAGATTTGATTAGTAATATCCAATGAGAATGAATCGTTAGAGATTGGATCTGTAGTATCCTAGAACGAGTGTGAAGAGTAGTGTTTTCAAACTAAAAGGGAAAACAAACTTTGTTTTGAAAATTTAAAACCCTATTTTATGTATTTGATTATTTATTTATATTGAATTTGGACAATCAAGTATATAAAGATTTTGCATATACGTCTAATCCATGTGTATTTGAAGTTTTGATATACTAGATAGATATAGAATTACACTCTAGTCGCCCGGAAATGAAACTATTGATGACTATACAGCATCAGTCGTTTGGGTTCGAGTTTCGAAGGTGTGATATTTATATATTTCCAATTGACTGGTGTGAGAACCAAAACTAGATAGGGTTTATTGTTGTGATTTGGCACCAAAAATGTGATTTTTTTTACTATGTATTCAAATTATGAATTTGAAAAGATAATCAACTAATTGATTGCTAGTTGTGTTGTTTGATTATTGTTTGATTGATTAAAATGTTGGACCATTATCCAAATTGAACCAAATATTGAATTGTATTGAAAATTGTTTGGAAATGCATGCATATACACGTGTATACAATGAACAGGTCATAGCAAGGAGGCTAGAGCAGAGGAATAAAATTGTTTGCCCAACAAATAGGTACATGTTTATTGCATTTCTTGGGGTTTTTGATGATTTTATTAGCCGATTGGCTGTTTCTTTTTCTTTTTGGATTGGAGAGGCATGTATGGCGATTTTTGGAAATTCTCGGTGCTCCTGTACAGGGGAGGTTATGGCCAAATTTTCGAAAATTTAGGGTGTTAGCCAAATTTTTGAAAAATTTGAAAAGTTCTTAGAAACTGAAAAGTTGAAGAATTTAAGCCGTAATGAAAATAATGAAAGTTGAGTTGGTTTGTAAAACAACTTTTAGCTTTGTTCCTTTTCAAGGACGAAAAGATTTTAAGTGGGGGAGATTATAGCAACCCAGAAAATCTGAGCCAATTTGAAATTTTTATTTTGGCAATTTTAATGAATTTTGGATATTTAAAATGGTTTATTTTAAATAACAATGACGAGAAATTTATTTGGAATAGAATTAGAACGTATATATTTATTTGAATCGACGTTAGAATATAAATATTTATTTTTAATTATAAAAGGAATTGAAAATGGCATGGTAGTTCGAAAATTTGATTTCAAATGAATGTACAAGATTCAAAATAAACCGAATTTTAGCGAAACCAAATATATTAGAATCTACTTGGAAATATCTTTCCAACGAATGTGAAAAATTGAAATTTCATAGTGGTAATAAAAAGTTACGTCCAGTTGAAAATTCAGAATAGTCGCTATGGAATTTTGGCCCTTAAAAATGGAAATTTTGCAAACGACCTCCATTTTCGACGGAACCACTTTTGTTGGATCCGGGATGTCAAGATATTGCTAGATTCCAAAATTCATAATTTTCTGAATCAATATGTAAGCGTGGTGAAGTAAAACTTTTTTAACAGTTTTAGTCAATTTGGATCGACCAGAAAATGGTCATTTTTCAAATGGTCTCCAAATTTGACGAAATTAGTTTTGTTAGAACCGTATCATCAATACGAAGCTAGAAAATATTTTTTGGGAATTTTTAGAGTCCGTATGTGGTCCCGGTAAATTGAAATGTGCGTTCAAATTCAATATATAGATTTATATTTTGATTTTGATGGAAACTGATCGAATCAACTTACGAAACATATCCCATTGTGTTCGGAATGGGGGTAATACGCTACGGACGACAGTCGGTGGGTCTCTTTTAGAGGTCGAAATTAAAAGTTACTTTTTGGAAATTTAAATATAATTAAATATATAAAGTATATAACACCCTCTCCCTTCCTTATCCCCCCAGGTCAACGTTCGATTCAGAGAAAAAAAATAAAAACCCGCTACCCCCTCTGCGCCGTCACCCCCCTCCCCACGCTGCCACCACTGTCGTCGGAGGACCCCCACCGCCGTCGCCGCCAAAGGTGCCTCCCCTCTCTCTCCTCTAGCTCCACCTTTCTCCACTCGAAATCCCTAATACCCAAACCACCAAATTCGACTGCCAACTGCCCATCGCCTCCACCGTGTCCCACGCCCCACCAGAGTTCACCGCCAGAGCACCCCACCATCGTGCTAACCCACCTCCGACCACTGTTCTCCCTCCTCCAGGCTCTTTTCCCCTAAAACCCACCGCAGCCCAAACTGAACCCTAAAACGACCGCCACACCATTTCTACGACCACCAACGGCCCGGCGCCGCCCTCTGCCACCTCCAGCGCCACCTCAGGCCGATCAGTGGACCCCGCTTCAACGTGGATCCAATTTTACATGAAGAAAGGTGATTGTTATTTTTATTTTTATAAAACAATGTTTTTAAAATCAGTTTTAATTTATAAAATGCATTGAAACAAAATAAAAGAAGTGATTTTTATACGTTTAGCGTTGATATAAAAGATATAATTTTTATATATGTAGTAGTGAAATAAAATTGTCATTTTTATATTGTATAGATAATAAAATTTTGATTTTTATATTGTAAAGATAATAAAAATATGATTTTTTATAATTTGAATAACGATATGAAAATATATTTTTTAGTTAGATAAAAAATATAAATTTTATCGTGTGTATGTAACAATATAAAAATTAGATTTCTATTATATATGAAGCGAAATAAAAATTCGATCTTTATATAAGAAGTAGAAATATAAAAATGATTCTTTTTTATTGGATTGAAGTGATAAAAATATAATTTTTATTATGAACAACGTGGTAAGGACTGCATTGGAATTTCAAACAAATCCAAACGGTTCAGAAGTTCAGAAGTAAAACTGGAGGAGTGGAACCCAAAGGTGAGAAATCCTCACTTTTATTTTATTTTCTAGTTAAAATATATACTAGGATGCAGACGGTGCTTAGCAGCACCTGACACTCGTCTTCCACAGACCATGGACGGCTTGTTGTTTGTTTGATTGTGTTGTTAAAATTGATTGTGTTATGTGGAATGGAATAAATATTTTATAGTTAAAAATGTAATTTTTAACGTGTATATAAATAAAATAGATATTTATTAACAAATGGACGATTTGCTTATGTACACACATTTGACTGATATTGATTGGGACGATAAATTTTACACGTCGCCCAACTGCACAAATAAAATTCATTATTTGTTGTTTGAAGCCCCACACGAGTGTTGGGATGAAATTGGACATACACCAATCCCAATAATTAGTTGTATGTCGATCGATTGATTGACAGACTGTTATAAGCATTAAATATTTATATTTGATGCTTATACAGTATAAAATGCACTCTGGATGATGGTTGATTGTTTATTATTGTTGTTATATACATGTGTTGTATGAAATCCATATAATCAACATTATATGGTAATTGACTGTGTCTGATTCTAGTTCAGAAAGAAGGAATATTTTAAAATAATGATTATTTTAAAATAAGGAATATTTTCAAATAATATTCAATAAAAGATCAAAATATGATTTTGATGTCCGATTTGGGATGGACATGAAAATATTTAAATATATAAAGCCGTATTGATTAGATTAACGCCATTTTGACGTGAACGATATTTATATCGATTTTATTCATTTATATAATGAATATAGAAAAGAAATTGATTTCCAAATCTAATGTTTTGAAAATACTATCATTTATATATCGATGATATGGAATATTCAATTTTGATTTGAAATTGAATATGAAGTTGAAATCGTTTTGAAACGAATTTAAAACGATTTATAAAATACGTTTTTTAAATGGAAATCGACGAAACATATATTATATATATAATATAATGGCCTGAATAGAACACGCCGCGCTGCGGCAGTTCGCGAATTTCGACCATTGACTTTGAGTGGGCATTACGGGAGATCCGACCGACAGATTCTCCTAAAACTGGAACCGTTGGGTTCGTATCAAAAAGAGCTTTCTAACGAATATTAGAGACTTGAAATATAACGGTTGGATTTGGTATTATGTCCAAATCAAATTTGAAAAAGGTCGTTGTAAGTGCAGTTTGATGGTCGTTTATGGAAATCGACTGTACTGGCCTTGATAGAATTATTAAAAATATCAATAATTAGTGTAAAATCATAATAAATGATTTGGAAAGAATTGGGATGAAAAATTTCATTTTGAAAAGATAAAAATATATTTTTATCGAAATGAACAAGTTTTGAAATAGAATAATAAATCCAATATTTTTAAAATAAATAAATTGGATTTGAAATGGTTTTTTAAAAAAATAACCGGGATTTCCAATATATGAATTGGAATGGATTTGAATCGAAATTATCTTCAGAATATTTCGATATTGGATTTCGTCATTATACGAGTATTGTGGAGGAATTTGGAAGATATATATATCGTTATTCCAATACGATATTTGTTTGTTTCAGAATTTGATATTGAATATAAGCCGATATATTTTCTATTCAGAGCCTTATATTTAATATCAAATTGGATTTTGGGTTCGTCGTGAATGGTATCTTTAATAATACTGTTCTTGAACTGAATGGAGTTAAGAAAATTAGAAACTAACTGGAGATTAGTTAAGTTGAATGGTTTCTGGGTATTGATCTGATGTTCGTTTCGGCCTTCAGGGTTAATACTTAGGGGATTGTTCTCTTACTAATTTACGGTTAGAGGGTAATGTGAATTGGGTTTATTGTGAACTGCGTTTTTTAATGACATTCGTTCTTTAACCCGATTTACAGTGAAATGTGATTTGGGATTTAAAAATCTTTTTATTTGGATTTAACGAGAATTTTCCAATGTAATGTTTTCCAATTTAATATATTAAATTGGAACTGAATGGAATTCGATTTGATAATAATCGAAGTGAAATTCTGTGGATGAAGACTATTAATACATATGGAATTTAAGAGGCATTGCCGTTATTCCATTTATACTATTGGTCAGATATGGAAATTGATATCGATTATATATTGATTTGTTTTTCCGTAAAGATTCCATAATTAGTGGAATGTGATTTTGGGTTGTCGTGAATGGTATCTTTAATAATACCGTTCTTAGACCCAAGGGAGTTAAGAAAATCAGAAACTAAATGGAGGTTAGTTAAGTTGAATGGTTTTCTGGGTATTAATCTCATGTTGGTTTCGGCCTTCGCGGTTAATACTTAGTGAATTGTTCACTCGCTAATTTACGGTTAAAAGCTGATAGAATGGAATGTGATTTTGGGTTTATCGTGAACCGTGTTTTAAATGACATTGGTTCTTTAACCCAGTTAAAGACAGGACATGGTTTCCCAAGTTAAACAATCGTTAATATTGATTTTTGGGAAGATTAAAACCAAGTAGAGTTTTAATGCATCTTTAATTAGATTGAAATGATCTCCAAAGGAGGATTAAAGAATAAATTTAAAGAATTTATCTTTGATAAAATTAATGGGAACCTTTCCCAAAGTATACGAATATTTGGATAAGGAAATATTCTGGATTGGAATGAGGCATATGTTGTGTTTTTATGGCACTTGTTTAATATATACACGAGTTATTCAGAAAGGCTGGGTTTATCCCATTTTGAATAACTGATTCGACGATGTGTCGAGGATGAAGACGGTGGTTGAAGACCGGAGGTCTTTACATCGTTTGGATGATTACTGATGTCTTGATTGGGATGTACACCCAAGGCGAGGTAATAAGTGGTGATCGTCCAGACGTACTTGGAGATCGACGGATATGTGAGGTCTTCTCCTCTGTATTGGACATACAGGGGAGGAATAAGGTGCCTCCGGTTTCGTTCAGACCCAGAGTGAACTTGTAAATAGATGTGTGTCTGACATTGGATTTCATTCTGTGTGATTGAAATACATGGTTGCATAGCGTGAATTGCCTGTGTGGCATGCTAAGATGCAAATGATCAAGGCTTCTGTTGAAAAGTATAGTCTTGTGGTTGATGATCAAAGCACGGCTTTAATGTAGCATGGCTTTATGTGGCGTTAATTCGCGAGCCTCATACCCCGGTGTGAACCAGAAACGGGAGAGGACTTCTGGGAGGGCATGCATTTCCTTCTAGCTAGGAGTGGTGTCAGCGTTTTGCACGCCATGACATTTTACTTATGTGGATGATGGATAGCAAAGCGCCTCGGTTATATCGGTCGATCCGGAACTGATGGAGTCATTTGGCTCATTGACGCCCCGTAGGGTGGGGAAACGCAATGTTCAGGCATTTTAATCCACTTCATGTGGACCGGCCCTGACGATCCAAGGGCCTACCAGAGTCTAGGTCCTGAGACACGGGCTAGAGCGTCTCGAAGTAGTAAGGACGATCCTTTGCCTTGGTTCACAAATGGAAATCCAACTTCCAGTACATGACATTTGCGGTTTTGATTGTAGAGCCTAGTATTGGCGACATGATATATGGTACCCATGTCGTCTAGGATTGATACATTTATATTTGAAGTTGTTTTAAACACTATGCACTTATAATAATATCAAATGATTTGTTTTAATGTACCAAGCATGTTTGGCTATTATAAGGGAAAACCCTATCCCCCGGCTTGCGTTGCATTGTATGGTAGGACCTGGGTCTTATAATAGCTTCATTTTTCCAAAAAGCATTACGCTGTTTTGTTATATGCACTGGTATTCTTGAGAGGAAACCCGTTCCGTGTTATACGACGTGGTCCCTTGATATATCTGATTTTAAAGTAAAGTTTTAAATAACTGTTTTAGTTCTCACACCAGTCACATGACTGACCTGGAGTTTATTATTTTAACCTAAACTCTAGGTGCCCCTATTTCCCACACGGGTAGTTAGTAGTTTTGGTTTTGCAGATTTATCTTCACAGGAACCTGGTTTACAGCTGGAACGATATCCGGAAAGCTCTGTATCTGTATATCTCTTTCAGTTGTGTTTTGTATTATTTTTCCGCTGCTATGTAATGAATTTTAAATCTCTGATATTTAGTAAATGTGTAATATTTATTCATACTCTGTATATTCTTGTATTCTGATGGAATTGTTGTAATTAACGATGAAATGTTCTTCTGTTTGTGTTCTGATTTGTCTTGTCCTCAATTCAATCAGTTCTTTCCTTCACGGGGAAGTTCGGGTCGTCTCCTAATCAGTAAAATTAAACCAATAAATTTACTTCAACTTTGACTACTGTAAAATTAGTTAACTGCTTTATTAACACCAATAAATAAAAATTCTTTTTTAAAGCCTTATTAAATTTAAACAACTATTCGTTATACTATCTCATTAGATTAATTAAATCAAATTAATCAAATTTAATAATCAATCGCAATAAAAAGCGGTTGACTTAGTCAACCAAAACACGATTTATCTCGTTAACCAATTCCAATTAATGTTCCTTTTAAATTAATTAACAATATAATTAATTTAAATAATACCAATTATTTGTTTCTTCAAAACAATTTATCGAATCCTTAACCGTCGGTTAATTTCTACTCATTTACTTATTGATCTTATTTACAAAAGAACTGGTGTCATAAAAATCATTCTATAATTTTCAATAAACTAAAATAATAAATATTTATTTCTTTTTTACATAACTTCCATTCCAAAATAATAGATTTAAAAATTTATTTTTCCCTTATAATATAAATTTTATAACTCAATTTCTGTCAATTCATCTGACGGTAAATCCATATTTATAAAACGGTTAATTTCAAGCCATCTGATGCCAATTACTCAACCAATACAGCCCATTGGTTAAAACCACATAAACATTAAGTTCCAGTCAACAACTAAATCAATTTGCCCAATCCATATTAGGTAAACATTTCATATAATTGTAATATGAAAATAATAATAAATTTGAGGAATCTAGTTGGATCCCTCCAAATTGTTTCTCCATGCATCCAAATTGGTTACCTCCAATAATATTATTAAGTTAAATCAACAGAGGTAAAGTTCAACAATAAATAAATATCAGTAATCCAAGCATACCTGTTTCAATTTAATAAGTTTATATTATTATAAACGTAACCAACATGGCAATTTGCCTCGTTGGGAAATAATCATTAAAATAACGATTAGATTTTATTTGAATTAAACTAATGTTTAAATCATCCAATTCATTCGACATATATAGATAAAAACATTTAGCACACAACAAACAATTATCAATCATAACACACAAATTAAATCCCAACTTATATAAAATATAAATGGGTAAAAACTGAGTGAGTTATATTCACTTTGATTTGACTATTCTAAAATGGTCGGTTACAGTTAAATTAAACAATCGTTTAAATTTAACTGTAAATATCACTTGTCCCCTGCACTGTCCAGATCAGTTCCATAATGTGATGCTCGTTAGTACGACCCCGTCGCAACATGTTGGTTCAATTCTGTTAGCGTAGCCACAGGTTATAAAAAAATTTAACATACAATTATGTTAATTAATTAACTACTTCTAATTATGTAATGACTCGACTTTTTGGTGCTCGAAAATCAATACTAATACGTCATCTGTATTCATGTATCTCAAATCAAGTACCATAAAGTTTGATAATTAGGGCAAAAGAAAGAAGATAGAAGAATAGAAGAAAGAGAATACATAACAGAATTTCACAGTGGAATGAATAATCTATAATAATAACAATGCTCTTTTACAAAAGCGGAAAAACTTTAAAATATACATACACCAATCAGAGTACACAATGAATCAGCCTGAACAGTTATAACAACCTGCCCTTACAATTCCTGATTCATATAATAACATACATACAGAAATAAATAAAAGAATACGAGTATACGTCTCGTCACCAACTCCTCTTATGAAACCCTAAAGCAATCCAAATTGGATCTGCAAATATACTCGGTCTGACCCGAGCATTATCGCAAAATAACACCCGGATCAGGCTAGCAAGCGCATGAGATAACTCAACATTTAAGTAACACATATCACAATACATTCTGAGGCCGTACGCATGTCCGTAACGGTTATCCCCTCAATAACATCGAACCATTTATCAGGAGAAGTATAGTTGTAAACAGATAATGTCTAGGGTGTAGAATATAAATAAATTCACATAGAAGGAATGGTTACATTGGTTACATTCGACAACTATTAAGTGTACAAACAAAACCGATATGGCACGTTCACATATTGGATTTTCCATCGAAGATCTCTCAATACAGATCTAAACTCCATGCACAAGGGTCATAAAGTACCTCTAAGCGTCATATATCTCTAGATAAAATATACCATAAGGTAAACACAACTGGCCCACGCTCGAAACACCGGTGTGCACCACGTGGAACCAAATATACCCAACTCTTGTGCGCAACTTCAAAGAGCTCCCGCAACGATTCGATATAAGAATAAACTAACTATGGAGTCAATATATCCGCCGTAGGTTAGCAAAACCCCAGATTGTGCTCCTACTCTGTTTTTAGCCATATCCGATGTCGAGGTTTCGTTCGACATCTTTCACACGAGTCTTCATCACTTTAACAGAACAAGAATTCCCAGATGGAATCCCACAGCTCAATAGATCTTGGAATCATACATAGATTCCTTCGCAGATCTCGGAATCACACATGGATTCCAATACATCATCCAATCTTGGAATCACACATAGATTCCTTCATAGATCTTAGAATCACTATATGTGTTCTAGCATCTCAACAGATCTCGAATCGCCACATAGCCTTTTCTTCACAACCGCTTCCAAAACATAGAACCCGTATACTAGTTTTGAAGTGGTTTTCGATAAGTAGAACACTTACCAATCCCGGTCTCCTCAAAACCAGTCGATAGATTTAAGGCAATAACTATAGTCGATTAACCGACTACAATTCACACCATAAACGATTGTACATGGAAAAAGCTTCACTTAATTTCCATAAGAAATGAATAAACATTCAAGGCACTATCAAGGTCACGAAGCATGATAAATAGCCTAATCATTATCAAGTCCACATAGCATGGTAATATTCAAAGCACGATTAACTCATATAAACGACTTTTAATCCCTTTCCCTATTTAATTAATCTTCATTAATTAAAACTTCTGTTATTAGTAAAACTCGTTTTAACTAATAAAAATCATTTGTCAAATACTTCTTTGCTTATTAATCAATAACTCATACTCGATTAATATTCCTTTATATACTAGAGTATATATTCAACTTATACATATAAAATAAATATGTATATATTCTATGAATTCCTTATTCCTTTATAGCCTTAATACCTGAAAAGTATTAATACACTTGTCCCTCCGGTATAAGTATAATTTCAATTCATTTTCAAGATTTCCTTTCTAACTTCAATACATCAAAATGTGTTCACATACTTATCCCTCCGGTATAAGTATATCCATAATTCATTTCTAATATTTCTTAAAATATAATCAAAGAGGTTAAACCATTGTTTAATAAACAATCTCTTATCTTTTATAAGTTAAACATTTTATTCACTATCTTTATCCTGAAAGATTCCTATACTTGTTTCTATCTTTAAAATCAGTTATTAACGATCCAAGTATATTTAAACTCGTTAAACAGTATATTTCCAGTTTAACTATATTCCAAGGGTTTAAAAATAAGTGTTGCTAAAGCACCGTTTACAACAAACCCAGAGCTATTCCTTTAATATAATTTTCTTTAAATGTTCAACTATATTTTGCTTCGATGATAGATCCAAGTGGGTTAAAGACGAATGTAAATAACACATTGTCACAACAAACCCAAAACCATTTCTATATTTATCCACATCTTTTAAAATATTCCTTTAAAGATGTATATATCGATAAATATTCAATACAATGAAATACTAGGGGTTTCTAAACCATTGATTATAACAGATGTGTTATAATTCGAAATCATTTCCAAATCTTATAAAACCATTCACTTCCAGTTTCCCCATTCCCGTTCCTATTTGTATAATTTCCCAATTCAGTCCCATTATGTCAAACACACCAATTTGTGTGAAATAGACAAACTCAATATATTATATAAAATAATATATTTACTTCACGATAATTTCAGATACAACAATGTTATATAATCAATGGGGTCCACAGTCAGGTTTAACACACAATCAATTCATAATACAACATATGAATATAAATACGGTAACAATAATGTTGAGGAATCCTGTTGGATTCCTCCAACCTATCACCCACATCACAGTTCATATATCAACACATATATATGTAATACAGTTCAATAATAGTTAATACTATTATACAGTACAATAGTATAGCAAAAACGTGAGTTAAACTCATCATCCATTCCAATCGTCGATTACGCGCTATTTTATCTAATTCCAAATAGCCGTTTGAAATTAGACAAAAGTCCAAACCCTCTAAAATGATCCCAATCTACTGCGTATGTGTAGTGCTAGAAGATACAAAACCAACGCAATTGATGGTTCGTCAATCCGACCTTGTACGAGCAAGATATTGATTTTACAAGTTAACACGTGCTTCGCATACAATTAATTCAATCATTTAATTAAATTAAAACTTTCACCCCTAAATCACGTGTACAGCACCCTCACTTCTTCCGCAATTCTAGAAATCTGTTACATCTATAATGCACCAACGTGCACTATTCCCATTGATACCGAACTCCCCTCGACCATTCTGCAAATCGACGATGCCATCGCGTCCCTCTCCTCAATCTCGGCTTGCCTAGCACCACAAATTTCAAGTTGATCAACTCCTTCAAAATCTGTCCTCTGTTCCTTTAAACCCACTTTAGCGTTGACCCACTTTGACCACCACTTCACGTCACTCCGACCACCAAGGACTACCGCGACTATCCCCAGTCCACTCGCTACCTGAATCTGCACCGGCCCGTCACCACCACCCTTCCTCCGGCGTACTCCCCCAAGTCGCGACCTGTATCCTCTGATTCTCGGCTACAGGAAATGGTGCGACTTGTTTGTTCCATGATTTCCACAAAATTGTGCCAACTTTCTTCTCTTCAGACCATGAGCGCCACGCCACTGACCTCGTTTCCTATCTCCCCTCACATCTCCGACGAACCGCAACCCTAGACATCGCTAATCAAAATGTCAAACTCCGGTATTTCCATCGCACAAGAATCTAAGGCTAAAGGATTGAAGCTCTTGTTTATGTGGTTCCAATGAATCAAACGATTCTAGGTTTCATCAAGATTTGAGATGGATTAAATTGATGGAAATATTTAGAAGACAGCTGCCTCTTTTATTTTGATTTACAAAACTTCGAAATTTAGGTCTTAAGGTTTTCAAAAGGGGTATTTATAAGTAAATAAATATCTAGATTTTTATATATAATATTCCATTATATTGCACCGAGCATTTTAAGCTATCACGACCACATGCTTCGTCCGATCACCACGAAAATTGACACTCCACTACGTTACAATATTCCAGACTCAATAAAACTAATTTCGTTGATTTCTGAAATCATTTGCAAAATCAGTATTTTACATGTTAATAAAATCGAATTAATATTTAATTGATTTCAGAACACTTCAATTATCCGATAATAAATTTATATTATCGTTCATATTTAATTTGAATTTTCATATGATTCAGAATCAATTTAATTAATTTCATATTAAATTTTAGATTCGATTCAATATTATTAAATAACCCATATATTCTGAATTCAAGTTATTTAAATTCTAATTTAATCCTATTCATATTTAAATAAATTAAATATTCTGATTCTAAAAACCCGAGTCATTACATTCTTCCCCCTTAAAAGGATTTCGTCCCGAAATCTCAAGTTAAATCGAATGCAGATAAACCCACTAATTATACTTCAAAAATATACTTTCAAGAACTTGTTAAAAAAATTTAACGCATGAAATTTATGGAAAATTTCGCCAGCACCTCCTTTGTATGGCTCGATCCAAAAAATCCCAAATGCCACGCAGGGCCTCACTCAATCCAAAAAGAAAACAAAAGTCAAACGGCTACCCATATCTGGGTCATAAAATCCATCAACCCCAATTAATAACATAAATGTGTACCTATTTGTCGAGAAAACAATTCTCTACTTATGAAATCAAAAAGCGACTACCGCCATTTTTCCCATAAACCTGTATACTAACATAACCCAAATGAGAGTTAACCAAATATACGAGTACATAATAACTCCAACAATGCGATAAACAACATAGCAATCATATGCAATAACCAATATGATGCAACTGGTAATAATGGTGCGAATTCATAAGCAACAATCATATAACAGTATCATATTACCAACAATCACAACTCATGATTAATCAGGTTCTGTAACCCCATCATCGCACAGAGACGATAAACAATCTATCAAGCACCACCTTATGCTCAACAGCCTCGGGTTAACACTTAACCAATCATTCATGCTACCTCAACAATTCAAGGATTCAATTCCCAAATTCTCAACAAGTTAACAACATAGCATGAATTATTTACAAACCCGTATGATATACATAAGCCATTCGTACGCAATATCAAATTCGATCGCTCGCTCAATCACATGATTTCACTTCCAGTCTAGTATCGCTCACTCAATCACTCTAGTGTGGACTCGGATCTGGTTTCATGATTAGAAACCGCCATTTTTGAGATGACCCGAACTTCCCTGTGAAGGAAAGCACGGATTACGTTGAGGACAAGACGAATCAAAACCCAAACAGAAGAACATTTCATTGTTTATTACAACAATTCCATCAGAATACAAGAATATACAGAGTATGAATAAATATTACACATTTGATAAATATCAGAGATTACAATAAATTACATAGCAGTGGAAAAACAATACAAAACACAACTGAAGGCGATACACGGATACAGAGCTTTCCGAGCATCGTTCCAGTTGTAAATCAGGATCCTGTGAATATAATTCTGCAAAACCAAAAAAACTATCTGCCCGTGTCGAAAATAGGGGCACCCAGAGTTTAGGTTAAAACAATAAACTCCAGGTCAGTCATGTGACTGGTGTGAGAACTAAAACAGTTATTAAAACTTTACTTTAAAGGAGAGTAATTCAAGGGACCACGCCGTATAACACGGAACCGGTTTCCTCCCAAGAATACCAGTGCATATAAATAAACAGCGCAATGCTTTTCGAAAAATGAAGATATTATAAGACCCAGGTCCCATCACACAATGCAACGCAAGCCAGAGGATAGGGTTTTCCCTTATAATAGCCAAACATGCTTGTTACGTTTAAAACAAATCATTTGATACTATTATAAGTGTATAGTGTCAAAACAATTTCAATAATAAATATCAATCATAGACGGCATAGTATCCCATGCTACTGTGTCGCCATAATAGGCTCTACAAATAAAACCGTAATATCTCATATTGGAAATTGGATTTCCGTCATGAGTCGAGGCAAGGGGCAAGCTCTTCTCCGCTTCGAGACACTCTAGCAAATGCCTCGGGACTACACACTCTGGGTAACCCCTGGAATCGGCTGGGCCGGTCCTCTCTTACGTTTGAGGATTGGCAATTCCTGAACACACGTTTCCCGGTCCTTACAGACCTATAATCGAGGCGCCTCGCAATCCAACAACCACAAAGGTGAAAATAATATAAATGTCAGCTAGTTTAAGCACTGACACCACCGTAGCTAGAAAGAAACATCGTGTTCTCCCAGCGGTCAGTATCACCTTTTTGACTCATACCAAGGTGTGAGGCTCGAAAATTCACGTTATGCACAAAGCTATGCCATGTAGGCCGTGCTTTGATTATCAACCACAAAACTTTGCTTTTCAACAGAAGCCTTGATCATCTGCCACTTAGGCATGCCACACAGGCAATTCACTACAAGCGACTGATGTCCATCGATATACAACCTCTGAGCTCGTACGTCTCAGAGAAGGGCGTTAAGAAAGAGAACAAATTATCCGCCGCCAAACAGATGTATATTTAATAGAGATCAATCAACACAGAACAAAATCCAATGTCAGACACACAGTCCATTTACAAGTTCGTTCTGGGTCTGAATGAAAACGGAGGCACTTTCCTCGCATATCCATCGATCTCCAAGTACGTCTGGACGATCACCAACTGATTCCCTCATCTTAGGTGTACAGCCCAATCAAGATCATTAGAATTCACCCAAACGATGTGAAGACTTCCGGTCTTCAACCACCGTCTTTATCTTCGACTTATCGTCGAATCGGTTATTCAGAATGGGTATAAACCCGGCCTTTTCGAACAACTCGCGTATATAATAAACAAATGTTACACAAACACAACATACGCCTCATTCCAATTCATCAGTCACTAACCGTAAATTAGCAAGAGAACAATTCCCCAAATATTAACCCCAAAGGCCGAAACCAACATCAGATCAATACCCAGGAAACCATCCTTCTTAGCTAACCTACAGTTAGTTTCTAAATTTCACATTCTTAGGGAAAGTTTCCCATTAATTTTATCAAAGATAAATTCTTTTAAATTTATTCTTTAATCTTCCTTTGGATGTCATTTCAAACCATGTTCAGGTTTTCCAAACTAGTCGGGATTAGCGAACCATACCGAAGTAATTATTTATTTTATTTCCCAATCCCAACCTATTCATCCCATGAAGCAAAACTGGTAATACTCCATATCTAACACCACAGTGTTATCGGTAAAATTAATTACCATTTCACGTTCAAATCTAATTAAAGATTTGACTATCGCTTTGGAGCAAAACTGGTGATACTCCGTTCTCGCTCACTTTCCAAATTTGATAATTTAAATTATCAATTCACATTTCAATCTAATTACAGATTCATTAGAACTCCTTTTACTGGGTTAAAGAACTAATGTCATTTAAAACACAGTTCACGATAAACCCAAATCACATTCTATTTATTATCAGGTTAAAGAACAAGTGTTATTTAAAACACTGTTCACGATAAACCCAAATCCCATTTGATATTAAATACAAGGCTCTGAATAGAAAATATATCAGCTTATATTCAATATCAAATTCTGAAACCCACAAATATCGCTTTGGAAATAACGATATAAAATATATCTTCCAAATTTTCTCCAAAATATCTGTATAATCGCGGAATCTAATATCGAAATATTCCAAAGGCAATTTCGATTCAAATCCATTACAATTCATATATTGGTAATTCTGGTTATTTAAAACCTATTTCAAATCCAATTTATTTATTTAAAAATAAATAAATTATTACTCTAGTTACTAACTAGTTCATTTCGATAAAAATCTATTTTTATCTTTTCAAATATGGGATTTTTCAGCCCAATTCTTTCCAAATCATTTCTTACAATTTCACACTAATTATTAATATTTTTAATAATTTTGTCAAGGCCTGTACAGTCAATTTCCAATAACGGCCATCGAATTGCACTTACAGCGACCTTTTCTGAAATTGATTTGGACATATCTCCAAATCCAACCATCAGATTTCAAATCTCTTGTATTCGTTAGAAAGCTCATTTCGATACGAACCTAACGGTTCCAGTTTTAGGAGAATCCGACGGCCGGATCTCCCATAATGTCCGTTCGAAGTCAATGGTCGAAATTCTCAAACTACCGCGGCGCGACGCGTTCTATTCAGGCCATTATATATATAATATATATATATTATATATATTTCGTCGATTTCCTTTTAAAACGAATTTTATAAATCGTTTCAAATTTGTTTCAAAAACAATTTCAACCTTCATTTCAAATTCAAATCAAAAATAAATTTTCCATTTTAAATTCTTTTTACATTCATTTCTATTTGATTTCAATTCAAATCGATTTCAATTTCAGTTCGTTTTCAATTCGAATTCATTCTATATTCAATTCAATTCGAATTCATTTTATTTTTTATTCAATTCGAATTCATTTTATATTCTATTCAATTCGAATTCATTTTATTTTCTATTCAATTCGAATTCATTTTATATTCTATTCAATTCGAATTCATTTTATATTTTATTCAATTCGAATTCATTTCTAAATATTCGATTTTTAAATCTCTTTTCAATATTCATTATGAAAACGAATATAATCGATATAAATATCGTTCGCGTCAAAATAGCGCAACTCTAATCAACACGGCTTTATATTTTTCAATAACTTTGTTATTTTATTCAACAAATGAATATTTATTCTATTCAACACATGAATCTATATTTCTTTCAACACATGACCAATCTCAACAAATGAGTACTGTCAACACGTGACTATTTTCGTTATTTAATATATTTTATAAAATTATGATTTCTATCGTTAAATTTTTAATCAAACTCTAACCGTAAATTAGCAAGAGAGCAATTTCCTAAATATTAACCCCGAAGGCCAAAACCAACATCAGATCAATATCCAGGAGACCACTCATCTTATCTATTTTCCAGTTAGTTTCAAATTTTATATATGATAAAGATGTAAATTTTATTGTTAAAATATTTCGTTCAACACATGACTAATCTCAACAAATGAGTACTGTCAACACATGAACCTTTATTTTATAATATTCTTTATTTTTCCAATTGGAATGAGGCCCAATCAATTACCATATAATGTTAATTATATGGATTCCATACAACACATGTATATAATAGCAACGATAAACAATCAACCATCATCCAAAGTGCACTACACAACTGCATAAGCATTAAATAATAAATAATTAACGCTTACACAGTCTGTCGACCAATCGATCGACATACCATTAAATAATTGGGATTAGTGTACGCCAAATATCATCCCAACACCCGTGTGGGGTTTCAATCCACAAACACTGAATATTATTTGTGCAGTTGGGCGACGTATAAAATTTATCGTCCCAATCAATATCCTTCAAATAGGTGTACATAAACAAACCGTCCGGTTTGTAAATGAATATTTATTAATTCACATTCACGTTAAAAATTATATTTTTAATGATAAAGTATTTTTAACTTTATAAATATTTTATTTTATTTCACATCACACAATTAATTTTTATAACAACAAACAATCAAACATACAAGCCATCCATGGTCTGTGGACGACGGGTGTCGTGTGCTACTATACACCGTCTGCATCCTAGTATATATTTTTAACTAGAAAAGAAGATTTAAAGTGAGAAGTTCTCACCGACTAGCTAAACCAAATGCCACGACTCTTCTTATGTAGAAATCTTCGTCGTGTTCGCCTTTTGCCAATTTCACTGTCCGTAGCCACTACATATATAAAAATCACATTTTTATATTGTTGCTATGTATATAAAAATTCTATTTTTACACCGCTACTATATAGATAAAAATTCTATTTTTATCACACTATTCTCTATATAAAATTATATTTTTATATATCCACTTCTAATATAAAGATCGAATTTTTATATCATCGCTATAAAAATCACATTTCTATCTCAACGTATATATATAAAAAATCAAATTTTTATTTAGATACATATATAAAGATCAAATTTTTATTCCCAATGTAATATAAAAATCGTATTTTTATACTTCCTATACTATAAAAATCATATCTTTACATTGCTATTTCCATAAAGATCACATCTTTATTTCTTCCACTATATAAAAATTATATTTTTAATCTTCTACTAATATAAAAATAATTATATTTTTAACCTCTTTCTCTTCGCTTTCTTATGATTAAAAATATAAATAAAATCAAAGTTTTCCTTATCTAAAAATCTCATCTTTCCTTATATAAAAGATCATATTTTTATTACTCTACTTAAATAAAAATCATATTTTTTTTAATGCCTCACATACAATAAAAATCATACCTTTTCTCTATGTTATCATATATATATATATATATATATATATATATATATATAATCTTATTTTTATACTACGTTATTTATAAAATAAAAACCCGAATTTAAAGAACGCATCTAAATTAAAACTGAATTTAAAATAATATAAAAAAAGGAGAAGCTTACTGTTTTTATCGTTCGAAGGCGATTGGCGGCTGCTGCGCTCGAAGGGGGGGTTGTTCTTCGCGGATTCCGGTGATCGGAGGTTGGTGGAGTGTCGGAGGGAGGGCCAAGTGGTCACGGCGGACCTGGGCGCGGGTTTTAGGGTTAGGGTTTGCGGGTTTAGGGGGGGTCTGGGATTAGGCGGAATTGGAGAAAGAGGAGAGTTGGGGGGGTCTCGATCGGAGGTGGCACCCCCCCTAAGGCGGCGGCGGACCAATCGGGGGGGAGGGCGGCGAAACACGATCCCCCCTTTCTCCTCTTTTTTTTTCTTTTCACGATTGAAAAGTAACCGGGGGAGGGGGGTTGACTGTTTTGAAGAGATAAAGGGGCCAGGGGGTTTTATTTAATTTTTTTTATTTATTTAATTATTAAATTTCAAAAAGCAACTTTTAATTTCGAAATCGAAATCGAACCCACCGACTGTCGTCCATAGCTAATTACCTCCATCCCGAACACGATGGGATATATATCGTAAGCTGATTCGACTGTTTCGATCAGTTTCCACCAAAATCAAAATATGACTCTATATATTGAATTTGAACATGCATTTCAATTTATCGGGCCCACATACAGCCTCTAAAAATTCCCAAAAAATATTTTCTAGCTTCTATTGATGATACGATCCTAACAAAACTAATTTCGTCAGATTCTAAGACCGTTTGAAAAATGGTTATTTTCCAGTCGAATAAAATCAACTGAAACTGGTCAGACGCGTTTTCCTTTACCACGCTCACATATTGATTAAAAAAATTACGAATTTTGAAACCTAGCAATAACATGACATCACGGATCCAACAAAAGTGGTTTGGTCGAAAACCGAGGTCGTTTGCAAAATTTCCATTTTTTTAAGAGCTAGAATTCCATAGCGACTATTCTAAACTTTCAACTGGACGTATCTTTTGATACCCGCTATGAAATTTCAATTTTTCGGATTCGTTGGAAAGATATTCTCAAATAGATTCGAATATTTTTGGTTTCGTTAAAATCCGGTTTATTTTGCACCCTGTACAATCATTTGAATTTTGAAATTGAATTATCGAACTACCGTGCCATTTTCAATTCCTTTCATAATTTAAAATAATTATTTACGTTCTATTTCTATTCAAAATAAATTTCTCGTCGTTATTATTTAAAATAATTCATTTTAAATATTCAAAATCCACTAAAATCGCCAAAATAAAAATTTAAAATTGGCTCGGATTTCCGGGTTATTACAATCTCCCCCACTTAAAACTTTTCGTCCCCAAAAAGGAACGAAGCCGAAAGTTGTTTTACAAACCAACTCAACTTTCATATTTTCAATATGGCTTAAGTTCTTCAACTTTTCAGTTTCTAAGAACTTTTCAAATTTTTCAAAAATTTGGCTAACACCCTAAATTTTCGAAAAATTTCGCCATAACCTCCCCTGCATCGGGGACTTCGGGATATTTCATATAGCCTCCCATGGCCTTCTTCAATCCAAAAGAAAAAGAAAAAGCCAAGCGGCTAGCCAATCGGCTCATAAAATCATCCAAACCCAAGGAAATACAATAAATATGTACTTATTTGTCAGGCAAACAATTTTATTCTCCTGCTCTAGCCTCCTTGCTATGACCTATTCAATGTAAGTACATGTATATGCATGCAATTATAATCATTTTTCAATACAATTCACTATTTGACCAATTTGGCTAAAGGTTCAACATTAATTAATCAAACAACACAACCAGCAATCAATTAGTTGATTATCATTTCAAACTCATAATTTTGATACATATACAGAAAATCATGTTTTTGATGTCAAATCACAACATATAATCCTATCTAATTTTGGTTCTCACACCAGTCTAATGGAAATATATAGATATCACACCTTCGTCACTCGAAAACAAATACAGGTGATGGTATACTTCATCATCAGGACCATGTCCGGGCAACTAGAGTGTGATTCTATATCTATTCAGTATATTAAAACATCGAATATACGTTCATGACGCGTATATGCAAAATCTTTATATATTGTATTGTCCAAATTCAATACAAATAAAATATTCAAATACGTATAATTGATTTAAATTTTCAAAACAATATTGTTTTCATTTGAAAAATATACTCTTCCCACTCGTTCTAGGATACTACTGATCCCATCTCTAACGAGTCATTCTAATTGGATATTACTAATCCAATTTCTGATGAATTCTTTCATTCGGTTCTAATGTGTCTTGTTCTCGAGCTCTGTAAACCAAAGCTCTGATACCAAATTGAGATGACCTGAACTTCCCCGTGAAGGAAAGCACGGATTGCGTTGAGGAGAAGACGAATCAGAACGCAAACAGAAGAACATTTCATTGTTTCTTACAAAAATTCCATCAGAATACAAGAATATACAGAGTATGAATAAATATTACACATTCGATAAATATCAAAGATTACAATAAATTACATAGCAGCCGAAAAACAATACGAAACACAACTGAAGGTGATACACGGATATAGAGCTTTCCGAGCATCGTTCCAGCTGTAAATCAGGATCCTGTGAATATAAATCTGCAAAACCAAAACTACTAGCTGCCCGTGTCGAAAATAGGGGCACCTAGAGTTCAGGTTAAAACAATAAACTCCAAGTCAGTCATGTGACTGGTGTGAGAACTAAAACAGTTATTTAAAACTTTAGTTTAAAAGAGAGTAATTCAAGCGACCATGTCATATAACACGGAACGGGTTTCCTCCCAAGAATACCAGTGCATATAAATAAACAGCGCAATGCTTTTCGAAAAATGAAGCTATTATAAGACCCAGGTCCCATCACACAATGCAACGCAAGCAGGAGGATAAGGGTTTCCCTTATAATAGCCAAACATGCTTGGTACGTTTAAAACAAATCATTTGATACTATTATAAGTGTATAGTGTCAAAACAATTTCAATCATAAATATCAATCTTAGACGACACAGTATCCCATGCTACTATGTCGCCATACTAGGCTCTACAAATAAAACCGAAATATCTCGTATTGGAAATTGGATTTCCGTCATGAGTAGAGGCAAGGGGCAAGCTCCTCTCCGCTTCGAGACACTCTAGCAAATGCCTCGGGACTACACACTCTGACTTTTGAGGATTAGTTATTCCTGAACACACATTTCCCGGTCATAACAGACCTATATCTGAGGCGCCTCGCATTCCAACAACCACACAGGTGAAAAGTATATAAATGTCAGTCAGTTTAAGCACTGACACCACCACTAGCTAGAAAGAAACGTCATGCTCTCCTGCAGTCACTGTCCCATTTTTGACTCATACCGAGGTGTGAGGCTCGCGAATTCATGCTATACACAAAGCTATGCCACACAGGCTGTGATATGATCGTCAACCACAAGACTTTGCTTTTCAACAGAAGCCTTGATCATCTGCCACTTAGGCGTACCACACAGGTAATTCACTCCATGCGACTGATGTCCATCGATATACAACCTCTAAGCTCGTACGTCTCAGAGAAGGGCGTTAAGCAAGGGAATAAATTCTCCGCCGCAAAACAGATGTAAATTTAATAGAGATCAATCAACACAGAATAAAATCCAATGTCAGACACACAGTCCATTTACAAGTTCGTTTTGGGTCTGAACGAAACCGGAGGCACTTTCCTCGCATATCCATCGATCTCCAAGTACATCTGGACGATCACCAACTGATTCCCTCATCTTGGGTGTGCAGCCCAATCAAGATCATCAGTAATCACCCAAACGATGTGAAAACTTCCGGTCTTCAACCACCGTCTTTATCTTCGACTTATCGTCGAATCGGTTATTCAGAATGGGTATAAACCTGGCCTTTCCGAATAACCAGCATATATAATAAACAAATTTTACACAAACACAACATACACCTCATTCCAATTCATCAGTCACTAACCGTAAATTAGCAAGAGAACAATTCCCCAAATATTAACCCTGAAGGCCAAAACCAACATCAGATCAATACCTAGGAAACCATCCTTCTTAGCTAACCTACAGTTATTTTCTAAATTTCACATTCTTAGGGAAAGGTTCCCATTAATTTTTTCAAAGATAAATTCTTTTAAATTTATTCTTTAATCTTCCTTTGGATGTCATTTCAAACAATGTTCAGGTTTTCCAAACTAGTCGGGATTAGCGAACCATACCGAAATAATTATTTATTTTATTTCCCAATCCCAACCTATTCATCCCATGAAGCAAAACTGGTAATACTCCATATCTAACACCATGGTGTTATCGGTAAAATTAATTACCATTTCACGTTCAAATCTAATTAAAGATTTAACTATCGCTTTGGAGCAAAACTGGTGATACTCCATTCTCGCTCACTTTCCAAATTTGATAATTTAAATTATCAATTCACATTTCAATCTAATTACAGATTCATTAGAACTCCTTTTACTGGGTTAAAGAACTAATGTCATTTAAAACACAGTTCACGATAAACCCAAATCACATTCTATTTATTATCGGGTTAAAGAACAAGTGTTATTTAAAACACCATTCACGATAAACCCAAATCCCATTTGATATTAAATACAAGGCTCTGAATAGAAAATATATCGGCTTATATTCAATATCAAATTCTGAAACCCATAAATATCGCTTTGGAAATAACGATATAAAATATATCTTCCAAATTTCCTCCAAAATATCTGTATAATCGCGGAATCTAATATCGAAATATTCCAAAGACAATTTCGATTCAAATCCTTTCCAATTCATATATTGGAAATTCTAGTTATTTAAAACCCATTTCAAATCCAATTTATTTATTTAAAATTAAATAAATTACTATTCTAGTTACTAACCAGTTCATTTCGATAAAAATCTATTTTTGTCTTTTCAAATATGGGATTTTTCAGCCCAATTCTTTCCAAATCATTTCTTACGATTTAACAGTAATTATTAATATTTTTAATAATTTTATCAAGGCCCGTACAGTTATTTTCCAATAACGGCCATCGAACTGCACTTATAGCGACCTTTTCTGAAATTGATTTGGACATATCTCCAAATCCAACCGTTAGATTTCAAATCTCTTGTATTCGTTAGAAAGATCTTTTCGATACAAACCGAACGGTTCCAGTTTTAGGAGAATCCGATGGTCGGATCTCCCGTATTGTCTGTTCGAAGTCAATGGTCGAAATTCACAAACTACCGCGGCGCGGCGTGTTCTATTCAGGCCATTCTATATATAATATATATGTATATATATATATATATATTATATATTTCGTCGATTTCCTTTTAAAACGAATTTTATAAATCATTTCAAATTTGTTTCAAAAACAATTTCAACCTTCATTTCAAATTCAAATCAAAATTAAATTTTCCATTATAAATTCTTTTTACATTCATTTCTATTTGATTTCAAATCGATTTCAATTCAATTTCAGATCATTTTCAATTCGATTTGAATTCATTTCAATTCGAATTCATTTTATATTCAGTTCAATTCGAATTCATTTTATATTCTATTCAATTCGAATTCATTTTATATTCTATTCAATTCGAATTCATTTTATTTTCTATTCAATTCGAATTCATTTTATATTCTATTCAATTCGATTTCATTTTATATTCTATTCAATTCGAATTCAGTTCTAAATATCCGATTTTTAAATCTCTTTTCAATATTCATTATAAAAACGAATATAATCGATATAAATATCGTTCGCATCAAAATAGCGCATCTCTAATCAACACGGCTTTATATTTTTCAATAAATTTGTTATTCTATTCAAAAAATGAATATATTTATTCTATTCAACACATGAATCTATATTTCTTTCAATACATGACCAATCTTAACAAATAAGTACTGTCAACACATGACTATTTTCGTTATTTAATATATTTTATAAAATTATGATTTCTATCGTTAAATTTTTAATCAAACTCTAACCGTAAATTAGCAAGAGAGCAATTTCCTAAATATTAACCCCGAAGGCCGAAACCAACATCAGATCAATATCCAGGAGACCACTCATCTTATCTATTTTCCAGTTAGTTTCAAATTTTATATATGATAAAAATGTAAATTTTATTGTTAAAATATTTCGTTCAACACATGACTAATCTCAACAAATGAGTACTGTCAACACATGAACCTTTGTTTTATAATATTCTTTATTTTTCCAATTGGAATGAGGCCCAATCAATTACCATATAATGTTAATTATATGGATTTCATACAACACATGTATATAATAGCAACGATAAACAATCAACGATCATCCAAAGTGCACCACACAACTGCATAAACATTAAATTTAAATAACTTACACAGTCTGTCGACCAATCGATCGACATACCATTAAATAATTGGGATAAGTGTACGCCAAATATCATCCCAACACCCGTGTGGGGTTTCAATCCACAAACACCGAATATTATTTGTGCAGTTGGGCGACGTGTAAAATTTATTGTCCCAATCAATATCCTTCAAATAGGTGTACATAAACAAACCGTCCGGTTTGTAAATGAATATTTATTTATTCACATTCACGTTAAAAATTGTATTTTTAACAATAAAATATTTTTAACTATATAAATATTTTATTTTATTTCACATCACACAATCAATTTACATCACAACAAACAATCAAACATACAAGCCATCCATGGTCCGTGGACGATGGGTGTCCGATGCTACTAAACACCGTCTGCATCCTAGTATATATTTTTAACTAGAAAAGAAGATTTAAAGTGAGAAGTTCTCACCGAATAGCTAAATCAAACACCATGACTCTTCTTATGTAGAAATCTTCGGCGTGTTCGCCTTTTGCCAATTTCACTGTCCGTAGCCACTACATATATAAAAATCACATTTTTATATTGTTGCTATGTATATAAAAAATCTATTTTTACACCGCTACTATATAGATAAAAATTCCATTTTTATCATACTATTCTCTATATAAAATTATATTTTTATATATCTACTTCTAATATAAAGATCGAATTTTTATATCATCGCTATAAAAATCACATTTCTATCTCAATGTATATATAATAAAAATCAAATTTTTATTTAACTACATATATAAAGATCAAATTTTTATTCCCTATATAATATAAAAATCGTATTTTTATACTTCCTATACTATAAAAATCATATCTTTACATTGCTATTTCCATAAAGATCACATCTTTATTTCCTCCACTATATAAAAATTATATTTTTAATCTTCTACTAATATAAAAATAATTATATTTTTAACCTCTTTCTCTTCGCTTTCATATGATTAAAAATATAAATAAAATCAAAGTTTTCCTTATCTAAAAATCTCATCTTTCCTTATATAAAAGATCATATTTTTATTACTCTACTTAAATAAAAATCATATTTTTTTCAACGCCGCACATACAATAAAAATCATACCTTTTCTCTATGTTATCATATATATATATATATATATCTGATTTTTATACTACGTTATTTATAAAATAAAAAACCGAATTTAAAGAACGCATCTAAATTAAAACTGAATTTAAAATATTATAAAAAAGGAGAAGCTTACTGTTTTTATCGTTCGAAGGCGATTGGCGGCTGCTGCGCTCTAAGGGGGGGGGGTGTTCTTCGCGGATTACGGTGGTCGGAGGTTGGTGGAGTGTCGGAGGGGGTCCAGGTGGTCACGGCGGACCTGGGCGCGGGTTTTAGGGGTAGAGTTTGCGGGTTTAAGGGGGGTCTGGGGTTAGGCGGAATTGGAGAAGGAGGAAAGCTGAGGGGGGGTCTCGATCGGAGGTGGCGCCCCACCTTGAGGCGGCGACGGCGGACCAATCGAAGAGGGGGGGGCGGCGAAACGCGATCCCCCTTTCTCCTCTTTTTTTTTCTTTTCATGATTGAAAAGTAACAGGGGGTGGGGGGTTTGACTGTTTTGAAGAGATAAAGGTGCCAGGGGGTTTTATTTTTTTATTTATTTAATTATTTAATTTCAAAAAGGAACTTTTAATTTCGAACTCGAAATCGAACCCACCGACTGTCGTCCATAGCTAATTACCCCCATCCCGAACACGATGGGATATAAATCGTAAGCTGATTCGACTGTTTCGATCAGTTTCCGCCAAAATCAAAATATGACTCTATATATTGAATTTGAACGCGCATTTCAATTTACCGGGCCCACATACAGCCTCTAAAAATTCCCGAAAAATATTTTCTAGCTTCGTATTGACGATACAGTCCTAACAAAACTAATTTCGTCAGATTCTGAGACTGTTTGAAAAATGGTCATTTTCCAGTCGATTAAAATCAACTAAAACTGGTCAGACGCGTTTTCCTTTACCACGCTCACATATTGATTCGAAAAATTATGAATTTTGAAACCTAGCAATAACTTGACATCATGGATCCAACAAAAGTGGTTTCGTCGAAAACCGAGGTCGTTTGCAAAATTTCCAATTTTTTAAGGGCTAGAATTCCATAGCGACTATTCTGAAATTTCAACTTGACGTATCTTTTGATTCCCACTATGAAATTTCAATTTTTCGGATTCGTTGGAAAGATATTCTCGAATAGATTCGAATATTTTTGGTTTCGTTAAAATCCGGTTTATTTTGCACCTGGTACATTCATTTGAATTTTGAAATCGAATTATCGAACTACCGCGCCATTTTCATTTCCTTTCATTACTTAAAATAAATATTTACGTTCTATTTCTATTCAAAATAAATTTCTCGTCGTTATTATTTAAAATAATACATTTTAAATATTCAAAATCCACTAAAATCGCCAAAATAAAAATTTAAATTGGCTCCGATTTCCGGGTTATTACAATTTTCCTTACATAGCCATACTATGATAGAGAATCACAGGATCAAATCAAAAATCATATATCTAACTTCGTCGTCAAGAATCAAGTGAAAAATACCAACGCTGATTGGTATAAGCTAACACAAAATCACGCACTTGAATCTGGATCAAACCGCAAAGCGAATAAAACAACCTACGTAAATCTTACGTTTTCCTTCCAATTGGTTCACTAAATATTCCAATTCTTATATTCAACTTCATTCTCCTACTTAGTATACTCTTCTATACTAATATTCCTTTGTGAATCATATCATAATACTTCCCATAATCTATATGATTAAATAAGAATATAAAAATGACCAATTTGTCTTACTTAAATAAGAATGCTAACAAAATTGGACTTTTCTTGCTTAACTTTTGAACTACTTCCCATAATCTATATGATTATATTTCTCTAGTCCTTTCATATTGAAATTCTTATTATAAACTGAATTGATTATTTACGTTTATAATCCATTCAACAGTTAACACAAATTCCAACATACTAAAATCTTCGCTAAGAGTATAAACACTAAGATGTTCATTTTACATAACTAAACTGGTTCAACAATTTCATAACTAGTTTAAACTTAATGATTCTCAAATTCAATATTCTAAATCTTCGATTTCATTCCTATTTTCATTTTAAATTGTGAATTACCAGACCGCAATTTTCCTGAAAATTTATTTAGCCATGACTCGAAATCTAGAACATAAAATCTAAAATTTTCTCTTCCATTTTAAAATTATAATCCAGAAGATCCAGATAATTCTGGTTTCAAAGAATTCCAACTTATATCAGATTCTTTACATTCATTTAAACTTCAATTCGGAAAATCATGAATTACCTCTACGTGACAAGCTCATTTTAATTAAATTTAATTAATTCGATTAACCTTCATTAAGGTTATAAACTAATAAACCTATTCTCTTATGTTTTCTCATAAACAAGTTAAACATTCAAATTCAACTTCGAAATATCGACTACCCAAAACCGTCGAATATTCCATCCCACTAACAGACGAAATCTAACAAGCATTATATCAACCGAGATGTAAAATTTTATAACCTTAACATATAGACTATATGCATCCATGTTATACTTAGTTGAAAACTTAAGAATTGAAATCCCGGATTTTATACTTCAAACACTCTGGATTCAAAACTGAAATATATTCAAATCCAAACTGCTATCCATGTAGCAAGTTCTTACTTAGGAACTCAAAAATGAATCTCGATAGTGCTGCAGTCATCGTCAACATTATTTTCCAACGACTTGAGTAAGATCAATGCTTTTCTAATATTTTAAAATCCTTTATAAACCTTTATATATAATGGTAATATTCCTTTTGAGCTTTGAAAATCATTTTCGAACTTACTGGAATTTTAAATCTTTTGATTTTCAACTTAAATCCATTTCGTATTTATAAACCCTGTTTATAAAATTTACTTGCATATTCCTTGTTTAAATTCATTTTAAACAATTCACATTCAAATTGAATACTTACCCAACATTATTACCGAATGCCTTATAGTCAAATCGTGAAACTAAATTCACAAGGTGTTCATTTCCAATGTTACCAAATTATAAACATACCCATCCCATGCAAACAATTGGATAAAATTACTCTTATCCAAACACAGTAGTCAAAACCCATAAACTGGTCGGGTATAACAACAAATCAACCAATAAATGATAATAATTATATATCATCATTCTTAACAACCAACTCATCCATATAACTAAACTTATCTATGAAAATTTTCTTTATATATAAAATAAATAAATCTTGGTAACTTATTTCATTTATCAAATTCGAAAACAATATCGACTCGAATGACTTGTTCGATTGTTTCGAAATCTTCATCAAAACGATGATCAGTCTATTGATTCGGATCCAGAATTCAGACTTACAAATCAAACCACCCAATACAAAATATTTTGTATTCACTAACAAGTACATGCTCATATATATATATATACACACACACACACACACACACACACAAAACTCAATCTAGGTTGTTACTAACCCTATATCTAGTGAGCTATAAACCCATACAAGCCTAGGTGTTCTCTAAACCTGTCTCTGGTACCAAATGTAATGACCCGACCTTTTGGCTCTCGAAAATCAATACTACTACATCCTTTGTATTCATGCATCTCAAATAAAGTACCATAAAGTCTGATAGTTAGGGGAAAAGAAAGAAGATAGAAGAATAGAAGAAAGAGGATACAGAACAGAATCTCAGAACGGAATGAATAAACTATAATAATAACAATGCTCTTTTACAAAAAGCGGAAAAACTTTAAAATATACACACATCAATCAGAGTACACAATGAATCAGCCTGAACAGTTATAACAACCTACCCTTACAATTGCTGATTCATATAATAACATACACAGCGGAATATATAAACGAATACCAGTATACGTCTCGTGACCAACTGCTCTTCTGAAACTCCAAAGCTATTCAAATAGGATCTACAAATATACTAGGTCTGACCCGAGCATTATCGTAAAATAACACCCGGATAAGCCTACCAATCGCGTGAGATAACTCAACATTTAAGTAACACATATCACAATACATTCTGAGGCCGTACGCATGTCCGTAACGGTTATCCCCTCAATAACATCGAACCATTTATTAGGAGAAGTATAGTTGTAAATAGATAATGCCTAGGGTGTAGAATATAAATAAATTCACATAGAAGGAATGGTTACATTGGTTACATTCGACAACTATTAAGTTTACAAACAAAACCAATAAGGCACGTTCGCATATTGGATTTTCCATCGGAGATCTCTCAATATAGATCTGAACTCCATGCACAAGGGCCAGAAAGTACCTCCAAGCGTCGTGTATCTCTAGATAAAATATAACACAAGGTAAACACAACTACCCATGCACGAAACATCGGTGTGCACCACGTGGAACCAAATATACCCAACTCCCACACGCAACTTCAAAGAGCTCCCACAACGATTCGATAATAAGCATATAGATATGGAGTCAATATATCCTGCCGTAGGTTAGCAAAACCCCAGATTGTGCTCCTACTCCGTTTTTAGCCACATCCGATGTCGAGGTTTCATTTGGCATCTTTCGCACGAGTCTTCATCACTCGAACAGAACAAGAATTCCCAGATGGAATCCCACAGCTCAATAGATCTTGGAATCATACATAGATTCCTTCATAGATCTCAAAATCACACATGGATTCCAATACATCAACCGATCTTGGAATCACACATCGATTCCTTCACAGATCTTAGATTCACTATATGTGTTCGAGCATCTCAACAGATCTCGAATCGCCACAAAGCCTTTTCTTCACAACTGCTTCCAAAACATAGAACCCGTATAATAGTTTTGTAGTGGTTTTCAATAAGTAGAACACTTACCAATCCCGGTCTCCTCAAAACCAATCGCTAGATTTAAGGCAATAACTATAGTCGATTAACCGACTACAATTCACACCATAAACGATTGTATATGGAAAAAGCTTCGCTTAATTTCCATAACAAACAAATACACATTCAAGGCACTATCAAGGTCGCGAAGCATGATAAATATCCCAATCATTATCAAGTCCACATAGCATGGTAATATTCAAAGCACGATTAACTCATATAAACGGCTTTTAACCCCTTTCCCCATTTAATTAATCTTCATTAATTAAAACTTTTGTTATTAGTAAAACTCCTTTTAACTAATAAAACTCATTTGTCAAATACTACTTCGCTTATTAATCAATAACTCATACTCGATTAATATTCCTTTATATACCAGCGTATATATTCAACTTATACATATAAAAGACATATGTATATATTTTATGAATTCCTTATTCCTTTATAGCCTTAGTACCTAAAACGTATTAATATACTTATCCCTCGGGTATAAGTATAATCACAATTCATTTTCACGATTTCCTTTCTAACTTCAACACATCAAAACGTATTCGTATACTTATCCCTCTGGTATATGCATATCCATAATTCATTTCTAAGATTTCTTAGAATATAATCAAAGAGGTTAAACCATTAATTAATAAACAACCTCTTATCTGTTATAAGTTAAACATTTTATTCACTATTTTTATCCTGAAAGCTTCCTATACTTGTTTCTATCTTTATAATCAGTTATTAATGATCTAAGTATATTCAAACTCGTTAAACATTATATTTCCAGTTTAACTATATTCCAAGGGTTTAAAAACAAGTGGTGCTAAAACACTGTTTACAACAAACCCAGAGCTATTCCTTTAATATAATTATCTTTAAACATTCATTTAAAGATTCAATTATATTTTGCTTCAATGGTAAATCCAAGTGGGTTAAAGACGAATGTAAATAACACATTGTCACAACAAAGCCAAAACCATTTCTATTTTTATCCACATCTTTTAAAATAGTCCTTTAAAGATGTAAATATCGTTAAATATTCAATGTAGTGAAATACCGGATTTCACTATATTGATTATAGTAGATGTGTTATAATTCGAAATCATTTCCAAATCTTATAAAACCATTCACTTCCAGATTCCCTTTTCCCGTTCCTATTGGTATAATTTCCCAATTAAGTCTCGTTATGTCAAACACACCAATTTATGTGAAATAGACAAATTCAATATATTATATAAAATAATATATTTACTTCACGATAATTTCACAAATAACAACGTTATATAAACAATGGGGTCCACGGTCAGGTTTAACACATAATCAATTCATAATACAACATATGAATATAAATACGGTAACAATAATATTGAGGAATCATGTTGGATTCCTCCAACCTGTCACCCTACATCACAGTTCAGATATCAACACATATATATGTAATACATTTCAATAACAGTCAATACTATTATACAGTACAATAGTATAGCAAAAACGTGAGTTAAACTCACCATCCATTCCAATCGTCGATTACGCGCTATTTTATCTAATTCCAAACAGCCGTTTGAAATTAGACAAAAGTCCAAACTCTTTATAATGATTCCAATCCACTTTATACGCGTAGTGCTCGGCGATACAAACCCAACGCAACTGACGGTTCGTCAATCCGACCTCGTACGAGCAAGATATAGATTCTACAAGTTAACACATGCTTCACATACATATAAATCAATCATTTAATTAAATTAAAACTCTCGCCCCTAAATCACGTGTACAAGACCCCCCTCCTTCCCTAAATCTGAAAATCCGCTCCATCTCCAGTGCACCAACGTGCATCACTGTGCACCATTCCCATTGACACCGAACTCTCCTCGACCATTCCGCAAACCGACGATGCCATCGCGTCCCTCCCCTCAATTTCGACTTGCCTAGCACCACAAATTTCAATTCGATCAACTTCTTCAAAATCCGTCCCCTGTTCCTTTAAACCTACTTCAACGTTGACCTACCTGTGACCACCGCTTCACGTCACTCCGACCACCAAGGACCACCGCGACTATCCTAAGTCCACTCACTACCTGAATCTGCACCTGCCCGTCACCATCAGCCTTCCTCCGGCGTACTCCCCCAAGTCGCGACCTGTAGCCTTGAATTCTCGGCTACATGAAATGGTGCGACTTGTTTGTTCCCCGATTTCCACAAAACTGTGCCAACTTTCTTCTCTTCTGACCATGAGCACCACGCCACTGACCTCGTTTCCTATCTTCCCTCACATCTCCGACGAACCGCAGCCCTAGACATCGCTGGTCAAAATGAACTCCGATATTTCCATCGCACAAGAATCTAAGACTACAGGATTGAGGCCCTTGTCTAGGTGGTTCCAATGAATCAAACGATACCAGATTTCATTAAGATTTGAGATGAATTTAATTGATTGAAGTATTTAGAAGATAGCAGCCTCTTTTATTTCGATTTACATAAGTTGGAAATTTAGGCTCTTAAGGTTTTCAAAGAGGGGTATTTATAAGTAAATAAATATCTAGAAATTTATATATAATATTCAATTATATTCCGCATAGCATTTAAGCTCTCACGACCACATGCTTTGTCCATCACCACGAAAATTGACACTCCACTACATTACAATATTCCGGACTCAATATAACTAATTTTGTCGATTTCTGAAATCGTTTGTAAAATCAGTATTTTACATGTTATTAAAAATCGAGTTAATATTTAATCGATTTCGGAACACTTCAATTATCCGATAATAAATTTATATTATCATTCATATTTAGTTAGAATTTTCATATGATTCAAAATCAATTTAATTTCAGATTAAATTCTAGATTCGATTCAATATTATTAAATAACCCGTATATTCTGAATTCAAGTGTTTAATTTCTAATTTAATCCTATTCATACTTAAATAAATATTATGATTCTAAAAACCGAGTTATTACAAATTACATAATTAGTTTAAATAAATTACTTGTTATCGATTTAAACAGCTGCTCTTGCTTTAATTACCACGCGGATCCATTCAATTGCCCAGTCAAATTAATTTATTGTTGCTCGTTGTTTCGATCTGCACTTTGTTCCAAAACATAACCCGTTATTATCTTCACGTTAGAAACCACACAGGCTCCCATACATGCCACCTCATTTTGAAATTTACTTAGTACACCTTTGTTCGTGAAATTAGAACAGGTTGAATAACTTAACATCTCTTATTAACGTTTACATAACTAATTATGTTGTAGTATATTAAGCACATTTTAAAACCTACGGCCAGTTAAAGATACTTATGCCCAGGTCTTCTCTCATAAGGCCACGTTTCATCTGCTTCTTCATTTGTCAAAACCATGCCCATTTCCTACTAGCTGCCTTTTTTATTTTATTTTCCCGCTCCTTTGGTTTATTCTCTGCTGACGGTATAATTCTGCCCCACCTACCCATCATCTTCATCAAAATGTTGCTTCTCCGATCCGCCTACCTGCATTTCTTTAATTCTGAGAACATAACAGAACGATGCTTCCGTTGCATTCACGAAACAGTTTTCGTTGACAAATATACATCTTGCCTAAATCTTCCCACTGTTGTTCAAATCCTTCGTGCAAAACAGTTGCCACCTTGCCCAATATTTTTGAGACCACCCAGCCTTCCTGCTTCACATCCAAAAGGCCAATCCATTTTACACACTACCTTGTTTAACCTGTTACCCCATCATCACACAGCTGCTTCATGCATCTGCTCGTTATAATTATGCCATGTCACATTTCTTTAGATAATTATGCCCATGCATATATCCTTCGTTACCACATAATGAACCCGCTCTTCATTCCAATCTAGGCCATTACGTTGCTTTGTTCTGCTCGTTCTTCATCCCCAATTGTCGTGACGTTGATCAGACTCAACCGAGCCACACGCGATAATCGCCTCGTCAATCGCTCTAGACGTTGCTCTCGTTCATCTAAAATGCCTTCGAACCCGATGTTGTTTCGAACTTAACATTGGCCATCTCGGTGCCTAAAAGCGGATCGCCGCTGTCTATTTGAGAGCCCTCATCGAGTTGGGGTGTAATGACCCGAAAATCCGGTCCAATTTGAGATGACTAAATAACACAAGTCCAACCCCAAATTACACTGGAAATTCAAGAAAACTAATAGAAAGAAGACAGAGGGTGAGGATAGATAAGGTAGAAACTTAGAATAGAAGAAGAAGAAGAACATCATCATCAGAGTAAACACGAATCTCACAGCGGAACGAATAAAATATAATATAACTTTTGAAATACAAAACTGAATCTTGTATACAATAACACTTACAACACAGCGGAAATAATAATAGCTATAATCCTGAAGCCTCCTGCTCCAAGATCTTCATGTATCTGTAAAATCCCGACTACTTGACTGCCCGTACAAATTTAGGCACCCAAGAGTTTAGGGAAAACAAAATAAAATAAACTCCGGGTCAGTCATGTGACTGGTGTGAGTAAACTCAAATCATTTAAACAGGTATATGATATCTCATAAGACCACGCCGTGAATACGGAACGGGTTTTTCCCTTATGAGAATCCAAACATCTTTGAAAAGCAATATCATTCTGATATTATAATAATGTCTAAATACAATTAGATATCAATCTAGCAGAAACGCTTGCATCTCACGTTCTACATATATAGTATACAATCAAAACCGCAGGCGCTTATTGGATGATTGGATTTCCAACTATGACAAGGTATGGAACCACCTTCCGATCAGTGTACTCTAGGAACGATACACTGGAGTTCAACAAGAATATCTTGCAACTCAGCCACACATGACCGACCACTCATTTCGCTTGAGTGTATCGAATGTACATCACCCACGGTTGGGATCTACAACCGTTTCCCGTATATATATGGGACAACATTGATAGATTAAAGAAGCAAATGAATATTCTCTAGATAGGTGATTATACATCCTACTTCGGTGCGACTGACTTAGCCACGCTGCCTGCCCGATTTTTTTGTCATTTACCGGATGTTGAAGCCAGAGGTTACGATTACTTTCCATTCATTGATAACACGATCACTTTGAATGCCACATTATCAAATCCGTTAATCATTAATTGGTTTACACAAATATTATGGATGTTATGCTAAGGGAATAAATCCGTTGCAACCATATATATTTATACAGACCAATCCATTCGATCATTGGAAATACTTTGTCAGACATTCGTCCATTTACGTTCGTTCTGGGATTGAACGAAACCGAAGGAACTATTCAGTACATCCATCTTAGTCCATGTTATCTAAGACTTATACAATAGCCCTTGCACTTTACTCCGTCTTCAATTTTCTTTGGCATATTCGCAACGCTTATGCCAATACAGAGTGGTTCTTTGGATAAGAATCCAACCGGTCTCTCCATATCAACAACGTAAATATGGTCAAAACTTGATAGTCTGTGATTTGACTATCAATGAAAACAAGTCGGTGTACAAACAACGATCTAAATTCCAAATGGAATTATCGATCCAATCATCAACCATATATATATATATATATATTCATATTTTCTTATTTTCTAAAATTAGAAAATATATGTTTTCAACATTGGAAAACATTTCCAATCCTCGTTTACGCATCACTACCATTCCACAACTATTAGTCCCTAACTGTAAACTAGTAAGAGAACAATTCTCTAAGTATAAACCCCGAAGGCCGAAACCAACATCAGATTAACACTCAGAAAAATATTCAACTTACCAATCTCTAGTCAGTTTCTAATATTGTTTAACTGTATTTGATTTACTCTTATTCGAATACTATAAGTCGATTAACTCTATTGATTTAACTCTATCGAATAACTAAATTCGATAAACTCCTTTTGATTAACTCTATCGAATAACTAAATTCGATAAACTCCTTTTGATTAACTCTATCGAATAATTAAATTCGATAAACTCTTTTTGATTAACTTGTATTCGGTTACTAAATTCGATTAGCTAATATTAGACTATTCTTATTCGATTAACTAATATTAGACTAACTCAAATCAGGTTATATCTAATTGAATGACTAATATTCAATTACTCTATTTCGATTATCTCTTTTATATCTCATCAATTTCCTTTTTTATAACGTTTACCTACCGTTACAAATATTTCCTATTTACAACTTCTATTCACCGTTACAAATATTTCCTATTTACAACTTCTATTTACCGTTACAAATATTCCTTATTTACAACTTCTATTTACCGTTACAAATATTTCCTATTTATAACGGTTTATTTATCTTCTAAATAAATATTTCTTATTTATATTTATTTTCTAAATAAATATTCTCCTTTTCAATTCTATTTATTTTCTAAATAAATATCCCTTTTATAAAACTCTATTTGTTTTATAAATAATTTCCTTTTATAAAATCGTGTTCGATTTATAAATAATTTCCTTTATTACAATATACATTGAAATATTCCTTTTTACAACTCAGGGTTTCTTATGATATTCAAAATATCAAACAACGATGATCAATATCATTCTAACATCCATAATCAATAACAGAATATAAATCACACATATATCACAATATATGAAAACAGTAAAATAATTGTTGAGGAACCCAGTCGGATTCCTCCAACCTGTTTCCCTGCATTCACAGATGTTACAAAGTATAATATACATCAATTTCATTTCAATATGAAATATTCTACTGGACAAAATCAATATTTGATTAACGATATAACATATGACTATATCTATGTTTTCAATCAAATCTATTTAACAGTCCAGTTTAACAATCAATATACAACAGTCAACAAAATAAAGTACAATTTATATTAAAATATAAATTGAGGAGAGTTAGTGAGTTTTACTCACATTGGACGATCATCGTTAATAACGATAACCATCGCTTGATTCAGACGGACAATTTATTTTTCTATAAATTGTAATGAGCTCCTATTCATTCTGAACACGTTCCCATGTTGTTGTTCCCGTCCCTACGATCCTATCGGATCTGGTTTTACTGAATTCTTATTTGCTCGGCCCATTTACTGTTGTTAAAGCCCGATCGCGGTCCCCTTTTTCCCTGAAGAAAACAATACGAATCCGCTCCTCGTTGTTTTACAGAACACTGCTGATTTGTTCGGCTTCCTTTAGCTACCAATTTCCTTCATGAATTCCAAACCACACACCATCATTTTTCTGCTCTTCCAAAACGCAACCTCTTTCACCTCGACACTGCACTATTCAGGTCCGCTATTACCCCTTTCAAATCCGCGACTACAACTACGCTGATATCCACGAACTTCACCATGTCCCAGAACTTTCTTCTTTCCTTTCTATTATTCATTCAACTTCACAACTCTTCGAACAGAAAACAAACCAAGGGTGCAATACTGGTGGACAGAAAACATTCACACAAAAGAAGGGACGTGGTGCTTTAGGGACCAAGTCTTGGCCTTGGATAGGATTTTAGATATTTTTGGGAGGCCCGTACGAGTTTTCATTATATTAAAGTTAATGAATATATATATATATATATATATGTATATCTACAAAAACCAACCCTATATACTTAAGTTAGGAATATAGTGTAGTATCCCATTTTATAAAAATCCGTTCACTACGGCTTGCTATCAACAGAAATAAGGGTATTGTTGTGTTGAGCAAGGTTCCTCGATTCCAGAAATATAATAATACCGGTAGTTGGACTCATATTGTGAAACCCCAAGGTATCGATATAGGGTGCAACCTACTCCAAATAAAAAGTTGCTTATTTAATTAATTAAAAATTACAGTAAAATTCTAAAAATTAAATTATCGCTACATCTCAAAAGAACCTTGTCTAAATTCAAACCCTATCTCTGGTTATATCGAATAACCCGTTACGGTCGATAAACGATTCTATAACGACTATTTTAAAATTTGATTTGGACATATCTCAAAATCCACACGACGAAATCCTGATTTTTCTCTTCCTCTAGAAGATATACTCCACCAGCTCCGTACGTTTCTTGTTTCACAGAAATCCGATTTAAAACGAATCCTATACACTCAGTTGAAGTTCGAATCGTCAAATTACGAACTGCAGCGCCATTTCGAGCTCGGTTTTAATTATAATATAATTATAAGTTCTAACGTCGTCGATTAAATAATATATTCGTTATTTAAATAATTAAATAAGTTAATTATTATACTGTCAAATATCCGGGTCATTACATTCTTCCCCACTTAAAATAATTTCATCCTCGAAATTGCTAAATTAGAGGACGACCCTATCTACTGGGTAAATATTTATCGGTTTACCTCTTAACTTCAGTTTCAACTGAACCAATTAATATCGACTAAAATATAAATTCCTTCCGACTAACAAAAATTTCCAAAAATTCTGAAAATTTTCTAGCACTTTATAATTTCGGAAAATTCCGCCATAACCTCCTTTGTACAGCCCTATCGGTAAAACCACAACTCGCCTCTCTAGGCTTTCTCCAACCCAAAAGAAAATCAAACAGCCAAGCGGCTTACCAAATCGGCTCATAAATCTCCAAACTCTTATGAAATCTAAACTTGTACCTTTTTGTCGGGCATAACACTATATCCCTTTCCTCTGTGAACAACTTAGTATATACCATTGTCATCTCAATCAAACTCCAATCGATTCTTGATTCCAAACTTTGAATTTATCAATTCAATTCTATTCCAGATCATCACTAATCCAATCCAAATTTAATTTAACTTAATTCAAATTAAAATTTTAATTTGTTTATTTACCTTTTTTCATCTCAACTCATTTAACTTCATTAGTTAAATTTAAATTCCAAAATTTTTAAATCCCTGGGTTCATTTCAAATCAAATTTTGAAATCATAACACCAATTCAAACCTTTGAATTTCAAAACAACTTGTTTTGTCAAAACAATTCAAAACAAAATCTTTGGTAGTAATCCGTCACTTTGAAACTCGAAAATCACACTGATGATGTGTACACCATCATCAGAATTATTTCCCAGCGATCGAAGTGAGTTCAATACTATATTTCTCTTTCAAATTTGAAAACATTTTCAAAATCTCCCAGGAACTTAAAATTTCCTTATTTTAATTCCAATTCTGATTTAAATTCAGATTTAATTCATCTTATTTCATATACTTCACTTATATGAATTCTGATTAGTTATTTATAACTATTTCACCTTTTTATAATCTCTTTCGATTATAGCAACAACCAACACATCCAATATACTATAATGATTCAAATCTTAACCATTTTTTTTATATCAAAATATAATTCGGGTAAAATTACTTCATTCACCCTCTTTCAAAACATACCGTGTCGACTCATCGTATTCGAGCGTTTAGAAACCCTTATCGATATTGTGGTGCCCTACTATCGACCAGAATTCATAAGCCACTCAACCAATAAAGCTCCACAATATAAAACAAATTTTTATATCAAATAACAAATACGTTCACTCGTATATATACACTCAACTCAATCTAGGATATTACTAATCCCATCTCTACTGAGTTACGCCACAGAGCCAAGGTAATACTTAACTTAAGCTCTGATACCAACTGTAATGACCCGAAAATCCGGTCCAATTTGAGCTGACTAAATAACACAAGCCCAACCCCAAATTGCACTGGAAATTCAAGAAAACTAATAGAAAGAAGACAGAGGGTGAGGATAGATAAGATAGAACTAGTAGAATAGAAGAAGAAGAAGAACATCATCATCAGAGTAAACACGAATCTCACAGCGGAACGAATAAAATATAATATAACTTTTGAAATACAAAACTGAATCTTGTATACAATAACACTTACAACACAGCGGAAATAATAATAGCTATAATCCTGAAGCCTCCTGCTCCAAGCTCTTCATGTATCTATAAAATCCCGACTACTTGACTGCCCGTACAAATTTAGGCACCCAAGAGTTTAGGGAAAACAAAACAAAATAAACTCCGGGTCAGTCATGTGACTGGTGTGAGTAAACTCAAATCATTTAAACAGGTATATGATATCTCATAAGACGACGCCGTGAATACGGAACGTGTAACACCCCACCTCTACTAGAATCACTCCTTGGAATGTACTAGCTTTGGAGGGGCGTTATTGTGAAGGTAAACATGCACAGAGATATCGCAAGACAGAATATATATAAAAATAAATATAAGTAAAGCAGTGGTAGCAGATAAAAACCCATCATCATCATCTCACAAAACCAACATAGTCGAGTACATAGTATCAAAATGTCATGATCCAAAATACAACATAAGTCTAGATACATAGAAACAAAATACATGGTAAAACATCAGTACTAATCCCCAGAAATAAAAGATAAGCCACAGCTAGCTCAGATCCATACATGAGCTATCCAACAAGCAAGCCAAAGATCCACTAAGCAGATGTAGCTCCTCCCTGAGAACCTATGGGGGGGGGGGGGGAAACGGAAGAAAAGAAGCGAAAGAAAACAGGTCAGTCAAAAAGACTGGTAAGCCCTACTACGATCAATCTATAAACTAATAAAGTTAACAGCATGATGGAAACTGAGGTAAACATACTGGCAATAGATAAAGGTGACCTCACATAAGAAGATTAAGTTTTTGCACCACAGTGTACTAGCAAACCCACAAAACAGATATTGATCCCTTAGCCCAAACTTTGGCCCAATAACATGAAGTGACCTTAATATAAGGTCCAGCCCAACGGTCTAGTCGATCGGCTCCCTATAAACCTAACACGTCAAGTGTTGGTGTCCATACGGCCCACATGGATGTAGTTAGACTGTGCTGGGTCCACCTTCGGGTGTATCAAGCCCTAAGGTGTCAACCCCAGACACCTAAGCAATAATACACAGTCTAAGCCTACTGGTACCCGTGCCTCGAGTTTGTCCAACATCGGACTACGTGCACGTCCGTAGCCCGCCGGACCCGCACCGCTGTACCACTCAGCCGTCGCTTTGGTCGCTTACATCAGTCCAGTAATCGTGCCCCGCCCTAACCTAGCTGTAGGGTTGTGGTGATACCAAACTGGGATTACTGCTGGAACAGACCACGTTGCTAGGGTTTCTAAAAGGGTTAAGTGTGGTTTTAACCCCTCACTAATCATGGATTAAATTAGTTAAGTGTAACCACTTAACCCCATCTAATCCTCGCATCCCCATTATTGGTTAAGTATTAGTGGGCCATGACTTAACCCTAATCATGAGGCATTAATTACTTAACGCACCCAACCTCTCACATTAGACATCCGTGGTTACCTGGGAAGATTTACACCACGTCTAGGTCTAACCTCGGGTCTTATGGTGCAACATGACCAACTACCCACATTAGACCCCACGTTGTGGTTACCTGGGAAGATTTACACCACAACTAGGTCTAACCTCGAGTTGGCCATATCATGTTATCTAATGTCATGTCCACTTTAAAACATATTTACAAGTTAACATATACTTGGGTAGACCTAACTTAATAGGTAAATTCCCAAGGGGTAGACCTAACTTAATAGGTAAATTCCCAATCTTTTAGTTTCATGTATTTTTAAGTTTACCCAAACCCTCCCAACATCATTATCTCGCTTACATATTCGTCATAACGCATAAGGGTATAAAAGGTAACTTGGCATAACATACATGATGAACTTCACATATCATAATAAACATGCATACATGTTAAACTTGCAAATCATGTCATAATGAACTCGCATAAACATGCATAGCTTATTAAATATGCATAACATGGTAAGGTGAACTTGCATAGGCATGCATAACCCATTAAACTTGCATAACATGGTAAGGTGAACTTGCCTAAACATGCATAACCCATAAAACATGTATAACATGGTAAGGTGAACTTGCATAAGCATGCATAATCCATTAAACATGTAGAACATGGCATAGTAAACTCGCATAAGCATGCATAACTTATGAAACATGTAAAACATGGCATAGTAAACTCGCATAAGCATGCATAACTTATGAAACATGTAAAACATGGCATAGTGAGTTCGCATAAGCATGCATAACTTATGAAACATGTAAAACATGGCATAGTGAGTTCGCATAAGCATGCATAATCAAATAAACTCACATAAATCTCAACTTTCACCACATATTAACTTTAGAGTTTGTAAAGTGAAGGTAAGAGGGCTTACCAATATAAACAAGTCACAAATCCACCAAATAAGATGAAGAAGCCCTTTTAAAACCCAAAACAAAGCTTCAAATAAGAAAACCCTTTTGCAAAATCCCAAAAACACAAACTTAGCAAATCAAACTTGCAACTTAATGAAGTATGCAAGTTATTAAGCATTCATACAACATAGAAAAGGTTGTATGATCATCATATCTTCATAGGATTAAACTTTGAGGAAGGTGGAGGCTAGGGTTTTTAGGTGGAGGCCATTTGAGGATTCAATTTGACATAGTTTAGTTGCTAGATTGATTAATGAGGCTTTAGGGTAGGATTAGGGGTATATTTATAGAAGATTAGAGTGTTTTTAGCCCTAGGATTAACCCTAGGTTAGTTTAGGCCCGTCAGATCTCGGAACTCTCTAGAACCAAGCCACAAGACCCAACCCAAATCAGAAATGGTGCACCAGGCTAAACTGCCCGGGCACCCCCTGTCGACAGGGCTGTCGACAGGGCTGTCGACACCCTGGGGGCCCTGTCGACATGCCTGTCGACATGGGGGCCCTGGCGGGAATTTTCCCGCCTGACACCCATTAGCCCTAATCCTTGTTTTTAATTTGAAATTTAAATCTGTTTTTAACATAGAAATTTCTGAATACTTCCATGGGCCTTAACTGGGTCATACGGACTCCGATTTTCGAAAACTCAGACTCTATTTCGTGTATTTTTCCGAGACGAACGCAATGGCATAGCCCGTTTCCCTTGATTCAGATTTTAGAATTAAATTCTGCCTCGATTTATGTTATAACAGTTTATTGAAAATACGGGTTGTTACATTCTCCCCTCCTTAAAGGATTTCGTCCCCGAAATCTTCAAGTTAGGAAGAACGTATCCTACCATCCAATCATCCATCTACTCAAAACATCATCCACGAGCAACCATTGTCCTTAAAAGATTCTAAATGCTGTATGAACATATGCAAAAGTGTGTGTATATGTACTTATCTAATGCAAAGATCAATGCAAAATATGTTAGTGAAATGTATCCATATGTATGCAAATCCCTAACATAATGTATAATATCTACATGCGTGCTCAATCATACATCCATATGCAACATTCATGTGATTGCATACAAATTTCATCCAAGAATAAGCATAAACACTCATGCGCATGCAATATGAGGAGTGTGTGAGCCGATCTAGTGCCTAATGTGTATCATGCATCCACGAGTAACCACTTGCAAACACTTGCAACCACTTGCAACCATCAAACATAACATGTCTCAAGCACATGTTTCATCCAAAGGGTTTCTACCTAAGGTTCTCATGACAAGCTTAGCACGCTAACTAGATAAACATGGATAGCAAAGAGAAAGATATACTAACAAAGGAAAGAGATTGAGAGTGTACCCTTAAAAAGGAATGGATAAAGCCCACGCATCTTCTCCTCGGTTTCCCAAGTTGCGTCTTTTTCGGCTTCACCCCATTGAACTTTCACCAATCTGACCTCACGATTCCTTAGCTTCTTGGTCTCTGCCCCCATGATACGAATCGGAGCTCTCCTTAAAGTTGCTTCTTTCTCTACTTCCACGTCTTCAAGAATGCTAGGTTCAACCACCTCAGCGGACTCATGTAGGCACTTTCGGAGATGCGAGACATGAAAGACATTATGCACTCCGGACAACTTTTCGGGCAATTGCACTTTATAAGCCATCTTCCCAATTCTCTCTATGATGGGGAAGGGTCCAACGAATCTCGGTGCTAACTTCCCAACAGCTCCAAACCGGACCACATTCCGTAAAGGAGAAACCTTTACGAAAACCTTGTCCCCAACCTCAAACTCCAATTCGGACCTTCGCCTGTCAGCATAGGATTTCTGCCGGTCTTGGGCCGCTTTCATCCGTCTTCTAATCAACTCTACCTTCTCGGATGTATCCCTAATCATGTCGGGTTCAAGTATAAGCTTATCCGTAGTCTCCCACCAACATGTAGGTGACTTGCACGGCCTCCCATATAAAGCTTCAAATGGTGCCATCCCTATGCTTGCCTGATAACTGTTGTTATATGCAAACTCAACAAGAGGAAGATGGTCTTCCCAAGCACCACCAAAATCCAGAATGTAAAGCCTCAACAAGTCCTCAAGTACCCTATTCACCCTTTCTGTTTGGCCGTCTGTTTGTGGGTGATAGGCCGTACTCAGGTTCAACCTTGTGCCCATAGCCTCCTGCAAACTGTTCCAGAACTGGCTAGTAAAGATGGGGTCTCGGTCACTGACTATGCTAGAAGGGACTCCATGTAGTCGTACTATCTCACGAAGATATACTGATGCTAGTCCAGATGCGGTCCTTTTGCTCTTCACCGGAATGAAATGAGCACTCTTCGTGAGCCTATCCACAATGACCCATATGCTCGTATTCCCCTTCCTGGACCTTGGAAGCCCATCAATAAAGTCCATAGAAATACTCTCCCACTTCCATAGCGGGACCTCTAGAGGATGCAATAGCCCACCGGGCTTCTTCGACTCAGCTTTTACTCTCTGACAAATAACACATCTCGAGACAAACTCGGCCACATCCTTCTTCATTCCAGGCCAGAAGAAAATGCGCTTCATATCTTTATACATCTTATCTCCACCCGGATGTATAGTCATCTTGGAGCGATGTGCTTCCTCAAGAACTTTCCTCACCAAGTCTTCTACCATCGGAACACAAAGCCTTCCGTCTCTCCTCAGCCAACCCTTATCGTCTATAGAATATCGAGCAAGGTGACTAGATGTCTCCCCTCGAATCAGCTTATCCATGATCTCAATTATCTGAGGGTCTTCCTTCTGCGAAGCCCCAACTTGATCCAGAAGGGTAGGCCTGAGCTCTAGATATGCCAAAGAACCGGTCATCGACTCCATTGCCAAAGAGAAATCAAAGGTCGCCAAGAACTCTAAATTCTTCATCTCAACAAATAGAGGACTTAGTGTCAACCTTTTCCTACTCAACGCATCCGCTACAACATTCCCCTTGCCAGGGGTATAGGCTATATCAAAATCATAGGATGCCAAGAATTCCATCCACCTCTGCTGCCTCAAGTTCAGATCCTTCTGCGAAAAGAGATACTTCAAGGACTTATGATCAGTATACAGCTCAAATCTCTCTCCCAGAAGATAATGACGCCAATCCTTGAGTGCATATACAATCGCTGCCAGCTCTAGATCATGAGTGGGGTAATTCCTCTCATGCACCTTAAGTTGCCTCCCACCAAAACATATAACTCTGCCCTCTTGCATCAGTACGGCGCCCAATCCCGTGCCACAAGCATCAGTGTACACGGTAAATATCTTACCACCATCCGGTAAAGCTAGAACGGGTGCAGAGGTAAGGGCTCTCTTGAGTCTCTGAAAAGCAAGCTCACAATCCATATCCCAAGCAAAAACTAAGTTCTTCTTTGTCAACTTAGTAAGAGGAGCGGATATCTTCGCGAAGTCCTTGATGAACTTCCGATAGAAACCCGCAAGACCCAGAAAGCTTCTTACCTCGGTTGCATTCCTTGGAGTCTTCCAATCCTGAACTGCAACCACCTTAGCGGGATCCACCGCTAAGCCTTGCTTGGATACGATATGCCCAAGGAATCTGACTTCCCTTCTCCAAAAGTGGCACTTGGAGAACTTGGCCTTTAACTGGTGTGCTCTGAGCGTATCCATCACTTCTACTAGGTGCCTCGCATGCTCTTCCTCATCCTTGGAGAAGACCAGAATATCATCCACAAAGACCACGACAAACTTATTCAAGAACTCCCGAAACACCCTACTCATCAAGTCCACGAAATACGCGGGTGCATTCGTCAAACCGAACGGCATAACAAGCCATTCAAAGAATCCGTCTGGAGTTCTGAACGCAGTCTTGTCTATACTATCTTCAGCTACTCTGAGCTGATGAAATCCGGTAGCAAGATCAAGCTGAGAGAAAACAGAAGCACCAACAAGCTGATCAAAGAGATCATCGATCCTCGGTAACGGGTGTCTGTTCTTCTTAGTCAGCTTATTCAATTCTCTATAATCCACACAGAGTCGAAGAGAGCCATCTGCCTTAGTAGCAAACACCACAGGCGCTCCCCATTCGGATATACTTCTTCTGATGAAGTTCTTCTCAAGCAATTCTTTCACTTGCTTGCTCAGCTCCCGTCTCTCACGCGGAGCCATATGCCGAACGGGTAAAGAAACGGGCTTAGCATTATCCACCAGATAGATGCGAAAATCAATCTCTCGTTTAGGGGGCAACCCCTTAACTTCTTCAAAAACATCTGGATAATCTCGGACCACCCTTACAGACTGAAGGGTTTCCTCTGACGAGTCGAGAGATTCAAGATAGCACAACATGACGGGATTCTTCGGATTGCATGAAATCTCTAAGGTGTTGCCAAGGCGAGTCACAAGCCTTACAACCTTATGCTCACAATCCAGAATGGCTCCATATCTGGACAGCCAATCCATGCCCAAGATCAATCCGTATCCCCTGAAACCAAGAACATACGCACTACACAAGAACTCTACGCTGAGTATAGAGATCCTCAGGTCCTCACATATCATAGATAGATGAGCAGAACCCCCAATGGGATTCGAAACACAAACGGGATCATCCACTAAGCTAGTACTAAGGTGCAAGCTATCAATAAGATCAGATGAAATAAAGCTATGTGAAGCACCAGAATCAAACAAGGTACGCACTGGAAGATCAGAGATATAAACAAGGTTCTCAACAGAAACACTACCTCGATCGGGAACTGGAGCGGTATTGAGAGCATGAACTTGCCCTCCTGAAGGTCCAGCCTGTCCTTTCTTCTTTGGGCATTCTTTGCTGAAGTGCCCAGTCTCTCCACAAGAAAAGCATCCACCACTATGCTTCCTTTTCTTCTTCCTGCAATCCTTAGCAAAGTGCCCAGCTATGCCACAGTAATTGCACTTTCCCTTGCCTTTGTTGTTGCCCATCTTGTTCTTGTTCTGATTTCCCTGGCTGCTTTGACCACCTTGATTGCCTTTGCCTTGAGAATCAGTCTTCTTTGCTTGAGTATCACTCGACTTGACCTCTTTCTTTCCATCTCCCTGAAGCAGAGCCATATTAACCAAACTCTCAAAAGTAGCTCCATGCGGAATATGCGACATTGCCAAGCCCTGCAGTGGCTCATTCAACCCTCTAGCAAATCGAAGAGCCTTTTTCTCAGGAGTGTTCACCATATCCAAACCAAAACGGGCCAGCTGATTAAACTTGTTCACATACTCCTTAACAGACATATCGCCTTGCTTTAATGCAATGAACTTCTCCATCTGTAAATTCGCCTCAGCAGAAGATAGAAACTTGGTCACAAATCTAGCCCTCAAATCGGCCCAAGTCTCTACGGGCCTCGTCCCATTGGTGACCTCCCACCAATAGGCCGCTTCATCTTTCAAAAGCCACACTGTCAATAAAATCTTCCTCTCGTCATCAATTCCAAAGATAGCAAACAGGTCCTCAGTGTCCTTCAGCCAATTCCTAGCTTCAACAAAAGATTCCGTGCCTAGGAAATTCTTGCCTCCCATTGCCTTGAAGTCTTTACAAACCTTTGTAAACTCAACCTGAGGATGCTGAGGGGGAGGAGGAGGAAGAGGAGCCTCAGCAACGGGAGGGGGAGGAACATTAGCAACGGGAGGGGGAATATTAACTGCTGGAGGATGGGGAGCAGGAACCACCGGAGGAGGGATATTAGGGAGAGGATTCTCAACTACAGGAGGAGGAGTGGGAGTAGGGTTGGCGGGACCAGCTGCCGCCCTAGCTTCTAGAAGTCTCCTATACCAGAGTGGTACGTTCACTCCATCTGGGATGACAAGATTCTCAGCCATACTGAAACGAAAGATAAGATAAGATCAGGTCAAGGGAACGAAGGATAACGCTAATGGCTTTTGGGGATTAGCCTTAAAATAATCTAGACTTTATTTTGGAAAATACTTAGTAGGTTTTTGAAAATAGTTTTTCAAAAAGGGTTTTTTTTTTTCAAAAGTTTTGTTCAATCTTGTTAACCTTGTGCTCTGATACCAAATGTAACACCCCACCTCTACTAGAATCACTCCTTGGAATGTACTAGCTTTGGAGGGGCGTTATTGTGAAGGTAAACATGCACAGAGATATCGCAAGACAGAATATATATAAAAATAAATATAAGTAAAGCAGCGGTAGCAGATAAAAACCCATCATCATCATCTCACAAAACCAACATAGTCGAGTACATAGTATCAAAATGTCATGATCCAAAATACAACATAAGTCTAGATACGTAGAAACAAAATACATGGTAAAACATCAGTACTAATCCCCAGAAATAAAAGATAAGCCACAGCTAGCTCAGATCCATACATGAGCTATCCAACAAGCAAGCCAAAGATCCACTAAGCAGATGTAGCCCCTCCCTGAGAACCTGTGGGGGGGGGGGGGAAACGGAAGAAAAGAAGCGAAAGAAAACAGGTCAGTCAAAAAGACTGGTAAGCCCTACTACGATCAATCTATAAACTAATAAAGTTAACAGCATGATGGAAACTGAGGTAAACATACTGGCAATAGATAAAGGTGACCTCACATAAGAAGATTAAGTTTTTGCACCACAGTGTACTAGCAAACCCACAAAACAGATATTGATCCCTTAGCCCAAACTTTGGCCTAATAACATGAAGTGACCTTAATATAAGGTCCAGCCCAACGGTCTAGTCGATCGGCTCCCTATAAACCTAACACGTCAAGTGTTGGTGTCCATACGGCCCACATGGATGTAGTTAGACTGTGCTGGGTCCACCTTCGGGTGTATCAAGCCCTAAGGTGTCAACCCCAGACACCTAAGCAATAATACACAGTCTAAGCCTACTGGTACCCGTGCCTCGAGTTTGTCCAACATCGGACTACGTGCACGTCCGTAGCCCGCCGGACCCGCATCGCTGTACCACTCAGCCGTCGCTTTGGTCGCTTACATCAGTCCAGTAATCGTGCCCCGCCCTAACCTAGCTGTAGGGTTGTGGTGATACCAAACTGGGATTACTGCTGGAACAGACCACGTTGCTAGGGTTTCTAAAAGGGTTAAGTGTGGTTTTAACCCCTCACTAATCATGGATTAAATTAGTTAAGTGTAACCACTTAACCCCATCTAATCCTCGCATCCCCATTATTGGTTAAGTATTAGTGGGCCATGACTTAACCCTAATCATGAGGCATTAATTACTTAACGCACCCAACCTCTCACATTAGACATCCGTGGTTACCTGGGAAGATTTACACCACGTCTAGGTCTAACCTCGGGTCTTATGGTGCAACATGACCAACTACCCACATTAGACCCCACATTGTGGTTACCTGGGAAGATTTACACCACAACTAGGTCTAACCTCGAGTTGGCCATATCATGTTATCTAATGTCATGTCCACTTTAAAACATATTTACAAGTTAACATATACTTGGGTAGACCTAACTTAATAGGTAAATTCCCAAGGGGTAGACCTAACTTAATAGGTAAATTCCCAATCTTTTAGTTTCATGTATTTTTAAGTTTACCCAAACCCTCCCAACGTCATTATCTCGCTTACATATTCGTCATAACGCATAAGGGTATAAAAGGTAACTTGGCATAACATACATGATGAACTTCACATATCATAATAAACATGCATACATGTTAAACTTGCAAATCATGTCATAGTGAACTCGCATAAACATGCATAGCTTATTAAATATGCATAACATGGTAAGGTGAACTTGCATAGGCATGCATAACCCATTAAACTTGCATAACATGGTAAGGTGAACTTGCCTAAACATGCATAACCCATAAAACATGTATAACATGGTAAGGTGAACTTGCATAAGCATGCATAATCCATTAAACATGTAGAACATGGCATAGTAAACTCGCATAAGCATGCATAACTTATGAAACATGTAAAACATGGCATAGTAAACTCGCATAAGCATGCATAACTTATGAAACATGTAAAACATGGCATAGTGAGTTCGCATAAGCATGCATAACTTATGAAACATGTAAAACATGGCATAGTGAGTTCGCATAAGCATGCATAATCAAATAAACTCACATAAATCTCAACTTTCACCACATATTAACTTTAGAGTTTGTAAAGTGAAGGTAAGAGGGCTTACCAATATAAACAAGTCACAAATCCACCAAATAAGATGAAGAAGCCCTTTTAAAACCCAAAACAAAGCTTCAAATAAGAAAACCCTTTTGCAAAATCCCAAAAACACAAACTTAGCAAATCAAACTTGCAACTTAATGAAGTATGCAAGTTATTAAGCATTCATACAACATAGAAAAGGTTGTATGATCATCATATCTTCATAGGATTAAACTTTGAGGAAGGTGGAGGCTAGGGTTTTTAGGTGGAGGCCATTTGAGGATTCAATTTGACATAGTTTAGTTGCTAGATTGATTAATGAGGCTTTAGGGTAGGATTAGGGGTATATTTATAGAAGATTAGAGTGTTTTTAGCCCTAGGATTAACCCTAGGTTAGTTTAGGCCCGTCAGATCTCGGAACTCTCTAGAACCAAGCCACAAGACCCAACCCAAATCAGAAATGGTGCACCAGGCTAAACTGCCCGGGAACCCCCTATCGACAACTGTCGACACCCTGGGGGCCCTGTCGACATGCCTGTCGACATGGGGGCCCTGGCGGGAATTTTCCCGCCTGACACCCATTAGCCCTAATCCTTGTTTTTAATTTGAAATTTAAATCTGTTTTTAACATAGAAATTTCTGAATACTTCCATGGGCCTTAACTGGGTCATACGGACTCCGATTTTCGAAAACTCGGACTCTATTTCGCGTATTTTTCCGAGACGAACGCAATGGCATAGCCGGTTTCCCTTGATTCAGATTTTAGAATTAAATTCTGCCTCGATTTATGTTATAACAGTTTATTGAAAATACGGGTTGTTACAGAACGGGTTTTTCCCTTATGAGAATCCAAACATCTTTGAAAAGCAATATCATTCTGATATTATAATAATGTCTAAAAACAATTAGATATCAATCTAGCAGAAACGCTTGCATCTCACGTTCTACATATATAGTATACAATCAAAACCACAGGCGCTTATTGGATGATTGGATTTCCAACTATGACAAGGTATGGAACCACCTTCCGATCAGTGTACTCTAGGAACGATACACTGGAGTTCAACAAGAACATCTTGCAACTCAGCCACACATGACCGACCACTCATTTCGCTTGAGTGTATCGAATGTACATCACCCACGGTTGGGATCTACAACCGTTTCCCGTATATATATGGGACAACATTGATAGATTAAAGAAGCAAATGAATATTCTTTAGATAGGTGATTATACATCCTACTTCGGTGCGACCGACTTAGCCACGCTGCCTGCCCGATTTTTTTGTCATTTACCGGATGTTGAAGCCAGAGGTTACGATTACTTTCCATTCATTGATAACACGATCACTTTGAATGCCACATTATCAAATCCGTTAATCATTAATTGGTTTACACAAATATTCTGGATGTTATGCTAAGGGAATAAATTCGTTGCAACCATATATATTTATACAGACCAATCCATTCGATCATTGGAAATACTTTCAGACATTCGTCCATTTACGTTCGTTCTGGGATTGAACGAAACCGAAGGCACTATTCAGTACATCCATCTTAGTCCATGTTATCTAAGACTTATGCAATAGCCCTTGCACTTTACTCCGTCTTCAAATTTCTTTGGCATATTCGCAACGCTTATGCCAATACAGAGTGGTTCTTTGGATAAGAATCCAACCGGTCTCTCCATATCAACAACATAAATATGGTCAAAACTTGATAGTCTGTGATTTAACTATCAATGAAAACATGTCGGTGTACAAACAACGATCTAAATTCCAAATGGAATTATCGATCCAATCATCAACCATATATATATATATATTCATATTTTCTTATTTTCTAAAATTAGAAAATATATGTTTTCAACATTGGAAAGCATTTCCAATCCTCATTTACGCATCACTACCATTCCACAACTATTAGTCCCTAACTGTAAACTAGTAAGAGAACAATTCTCTAAGTATAAACCCCAAAGGCCGAAACCAACATCAGATTAACACTCAGAAAAATATTCAACTTACCAATCTCTAGTCAGTTTCTAATATTGTTTAACTATATTTGATTTACTCTTATTCGAATACTATAAGTCGATTAACTCTATTGATTTAACTCTATCGAATAACTAAATTCGATAAACTCCTTTTGATTAACTCTATCGAATAACTAAATTCGATAAACTCCTTTTGATTAACTCTATCGAATGACTAAATTCAATAAACTCCTTTTGATTAACTTGTATTCAGTTACTAAATTCGATTAGCTAATATTAGACTATTCTTATTCGATTAACTAATATTAGACTAACTCAAATCAGGTTATTTCTAATTGAATGACTAATATTCAATTACTCTATTTCGATTATCTCTTTTATATCTCATCAATTTCCTTTTTATAACGTTTACCTACCGTTACAAATATTTCATATTTACAACTTCTATTTTCCGTTATAAATATTTCCTATTTACAACTTCTATTTACCGTTACAAATATTCCTTATTTACAACTTCTATTTACCGTTACAAATATTTCTTATTTATAACGGTTTATTTATCTTCTAAATAAATATTTCTTATTTATATTTATTTTCTAAATAAATATTCTCCTTTTCAATTCTATTTATTTTCTAAATAAATATCCCTTTTATAAAACTCTATTTGTTTTATAAACAATTTCCTTTTATAAAACCGTGTTCGATTTATAAATAATTTCCTTTATTGAAACCGTGTTCGATTTATAAATAATTTCCTTTATTTCAATATACATTGAAATATTCCTTTTTACAACTCAGGGTTTCTTATGATATTCAAAATATCAAACAACGATGATCAATATCGTTCTAACATCCATAATCAATAACAGAATATAAATCACACATATATCACAATATATGAAAACAGTAAAATAATTGTTGAGGAACCCAGTCGGATTCCTCCAACCTGTTTCCCTGCATTCACAGATGTTACACAGTATAATATACATCAATTTCATTTCAATATGAAATATTCTACTGGACAAAATCAATATTTGATTAACGATATAACATATGACTATATCTATGTTTTCAATCAAATCTATTTAACAGTCCAGTTTAACAATCAATATACAACAGTCAACAAAATAAAGTACAATTTATATTAAAATATAAATTGAGGAGAGTTAGTGAGTTTTACTCACATTGGACGATCATCGTTAATAACGATAACCATCGCTTGATTCAGACGGACAATTTATTTTTCTATAAATTGTAATGAGCTCCTATTCATTCTGAACACGTTCCCATGTTGTTGTTCCCGTCCCTACGATCCTATCGGATCTGGTTTTACTGAATTCTTATTTGCTCGGCCCATTTACTGTTGTTAAAGCCCGATCGCGGTCCCCTTTTTCCCTGAAGAAAACAATACGAATCCGCTCCTCGTTGTTTTACAGAACACTGCTGATTTGTTCGGCTTCCTTTAGCTACCAATTTCCTTCATGAATTCCAAACCACACACCATCATTTTTCTGCTCTTCCAAAACGCAACCTCTTTCACCTCGACACTGCACTATTCAGGTCCGCTATTACCCCTTTCAAATCCGCGACTACAACTACGCTGATATCCACGAACTTCACCATGTCCCAGAACTTTCTTCTTTCCTTTCTATTATTCATTCAACTTCACAACTCTTCGAACAGAAAACAAACCAAGGGTGCAATACTGGTGGACAGAAAACATTCACACAAAAGAAGGGACGTGGTGCTTTAGGGACCAAGTCTTGGCCTTGGAAAGGATTTTAGATATTTTTGGGAGGCCCGTACGAGTTTTCATTATATTAAAGTTAATGAATATATATATATATATATATATATATATATATACATATGTATATCTACAAAAACCAACCCTATATACTTAAGTTAGGAATATAGTGTAGTATCCCATTTTATAAAAATCCGTTCACTACGGCTTGCTATCAACAGAAATAAGGGTATTGTTGTGTTGAGCAAGGTTCCTCGATTCCAGAAATATAATAATACCGGTAGTTGGACTCATATTGTGAAACCCCAAGGTATCGATATAGGGTGCAACCTACTCCAAATAAAAAGTTGCTTATTTAATTAATTAAAAATTACAGTAAAATTCTAAAAATTAAATTATCGCTACATCTCAAAAGAACCTTGTCTAAATTCAAACCCTATCTCTGGTTATATCGAATAACCCGTTACGGTCGATAAACGATTCTATAACGACTATTTTAAAATTTGATTTGGACATATCTCAAAATCCACACGACGAAATCCTGATTTTTCTCTTCCTCTAGAAGATATACTCCACCAGCTCCGTACGTTTCTTGTTTCACAGAAATCCGATTTAAAACGAATCCTATACACTCAGTTGAAGTTCGAATCGTCAAATTACGAACTGCAGCGCCATTTCGAGCTCGGTTTTAATTATAATATAATTATAAGTTCTAACGTCGTCGATTAAATAATATATTCGTTATTTAAATAATTAAATAAGTTAATTATTATACTGTCGAATATCCGGGTCATTACATGGGGATATTGGTAGTTGGAAGCTTTGTGTATTAGTGTATGGATTTTGAGAGAATCGGGAAAGAAAATGGTTAGATGTTGATCGTTCGTATTGAGTTGATGGCAGCTCAAATTTCTATTGACCATGAAGATAAAGATTTTAGGTTAACAACTGATATGGGTATGTTTAAGGGAATATAAATAATTATTATATATTATAACGAAACTTAACTGTGAAGTAATGTGTTAAAACATGTACGTATGATCTCCAATCGAAACGAAACTTGTAATCCTGGCATAGAAAAATATTCTGGACATAATGGGTCAGGTTTCGACGAATTCCGAGGTCGTTTATGAAAAGTACTTTATAATTCACAGATGAAAAACACGCGTTCAAATTTTCCAAGATCACAAAATATATCCAAATAACTTGAAATTTGAAACACCACAAAACTTATCATTACGGATTCAATAAAATTAGTTTCACTGAAAAACGGATATCGTTGTCAATTGATTTGTAACACCCCGTATGTTGAATAACTTACTATAATATAAAATAGGGCAGAATTAAATTTTAAAATCTGAATCAGGGAAAACGGGCTATGCCATTGCGTTCATCTCGGAAAAATACGCGAAATAGAGTCCGAGTTTTCGAAAATCGGAGTCCGTATGACCCAGTTAAGGCCCGAAGAAGTTTTCAGAAATTCAAAACAGATTTAAATATAAAAATTTAAACATTTCAGAAGTGGCGGGAGAATTCCCGCCAGACCCAGGGGGTCGACCTGGGGGTCGACTGGGGAGTCGACCTGCCCACCAGGTGACCTCCCTGGTCGAGCCCAGGTGATCTGGGTGCACCAGTTTGGCTTTTGGGCTGTGTCTGGTGGCTTGTGACGAGATCTGACGGCTCTAACCTAATCTAGGGTTAATCTAAGGGCCTAAACTACATCCTAATTCTATAAATACACCCTAAGACTACCCTAATTCATACTAAAATTGGAGACAACGTCGTTATGCCGTCAAAATGCAACTAGGAGGAGCCACCAACAAATTAAAGAGGAGGGAAGCTTCTCAAATCAACTTCTAATCAACTCTAGCAACTTAATCTTCTTCATTGAAGTGCTAATCAACAAGTTGTGAGTTTTCTATAGCCTTAATAACCAATTGTTGAAATGATTATGATAGGATATAATGAGGTTATGGCTATGAATGTGGATCAATGCAAGATTATGTTATCATATGCTATGTGTTTGTGATGTTATGCAAGTTATGTGTTATGTGTTCATGATGTTATGCAAGTTATGCAAGTCATATGCTATGTGATCATGATGTTATGCAAGTTATGCAAGTTATATGCTATGTGATCACGATGTTATGCAAGTTATGCAAGTCATATGCTACATGTTCATGATGTTATGCAAGTTATGCAAGTTATATGCTACATGATCATGATGTTATGCAAGTTATGCAAGTGTTAGGCTATGTGTTCATGATGCTAGTTATGCAAATTGCTGTGATAAACATTGATCCATTATGACACCATGATTATGCAAGTTCATATATGATATGTTATGCAAGTTTGGTGTATGATTATATGCAAGTTCATATATGATATGTTATGCAAGTTTGGTGTATGATTATATGCAAGTTCATATATGATATGTTATGCAAGTTTGGTGTATGATTATATGCAAGTTCATATATGATATGTTATGCAAGTTTGGTGTATGATTATATGCAAGTTCATATAATACATGTTATGCAAGTTTGGTGTATGATTATATGCAAGTTCATATATGATATGTTATGCAAGTTTGGTGTTTGATTATATGCATGTTCATGTATGACATGTTATGCAAGTTTGGTGTTTGATGATATGCAAGTAACATGTGCAAGTTTACACCTTAGTATGATATGCATACATATGCAAGTTAACCCCTTTGTATGTCATACATACATATGCAAGTTTACCCCTTTGTATGACATAAATAACTTATGCAAGTTAACCTCTTTATGACATATGTGATTCATGCAAGTTTGGGTTGATTATTTATGCTAGTTGGGTTGATGCTATATACATGTTGACACCTTTAAACCCATGTTGATGCTAATGTTATGCAAGTTGAACCCATTGTATTTGTGATGAATCTTCCCTTTTATGTCATGTTAGCGAATTACGTGGGGAACGATGGGGTTAATATACATGTTAATGAAATGATGTGAAGTTGGTATGATTATGCATACCATAAAGTGGATGGACATAATTGAGTCAATTATGTACATCGTTAAAATTGGAATTAATTAGGGAAAATTTATCCGAAATATGGGGGTGATTAATTAGGTGTAATTAATCGACTAAGACACGAGGTTGGACCCTTTTGTAGCATAAGACTGCCCGGAACCGACCGGCAAATCCAGCGGCTACAAATGATTGGCCCAATGTGAGAGGTCTTAGGAACAAACTTAATACGTGACAAGTGTAAAGACACGAGGTTAGACTCGGTTATGGCGTAAGGCTGCCCGGACCCGACCGGCAAATCCAGCTGCCATAAAAGATAGTCTAATGTGAGAGGTCTTTACAACGGTTACGTTCTTAATCAATTAAGAAACACTTAACCATATTAGCATGTAGAGGGACATGAAGGGTTAAGTGGGTGCCTTGGGTGGCATGTGGAAAAATCTAGTGGTTGCCTTGGGTGGCAATAGAAAATACGATTAGAATACTTAACCAAAGTGGAACATGTAATTAAACATGATTAATGGGTTAAGTAAGTACCTTGGGTGGCATGGGGAAAATCTAGTGGTTGCCTTGGGTGGCAATGGAAGATAAGATTAAAATACTTAACCAAAGTAGAACATGTAATTAAACATGATTAAAGGGTTAAGTAAGTGCCTTGGGTGGCATGTGGAAATCAAGTAAGTGCCTTGGGTGGCATGGGGAAATCTAGTGGGTGCCTTGAGTGGCAATTGAAATATGAGTAGATGACTTAACCAAACTTTAAACATGTAAGTGGACATGATTATAAAAAAAAAGGGTTAAGTGGGATGCACTAGAAAAAAATGACAAGCTTAGGAGGGTAGCTTGTGGGGGCCCATTTCAACCAGTAACCCATATGTATCTTATTGGGCTCGACCCATGTCGAGGACGGGACACGCGTACTGGGCTTGACTATAAGAGGCCAAAACGGGTTAGCGGTGGCAACGCAAGTCCAACGGGTTTCATATGCGTGTGTGGACCCGGGCTGGTAGGTAAGACGTTGTTGCATCGTGTAGGTATAAGCCGTGCACCATTTGTTGTACCGGGTTACCACTTTGGGGAGTGATACACCCCACTGTGGGGCCAGCACGGGTATCTACGTTAGGGAGCCGATCGAATGGGAGTAGTGGGTACACCTAGTGGAGATAGGGGCAGACGACACCTATGTAGTCAGCTAGGGGTACACGAAACTACTATTAAAAATTACTAAGTACACTCAGTGGGATCAACCTTTAAGTAGGAATTACCCTTGGATGGGTAGATCTGGTGTGGTGCAGTGTAGGAATTACCCTTGGGTGGGTAGATCTGGTGTGGTGCAGTGTAGTATTTATCCTTAGGGGGATAGGCGCGTCTTTACCGTTATCTTAGTTTATCCTAAGTCTAGTTGGTTGCTTAGTGTAGTCATTTATCCCCAGTCGTACCGTACCAGGTTTATATCATACCCTAATTACTTTAATGATTGTATTGTTAAGGTTATAGGGCTCACTCAGACTTATGTCTGACCCCGTTGTTTTTATCTTTTTCCCCAACCCTCAGGTTCTCAGAGTGGGCCTAGCACTAGTGGGCTTTGATCAGATTGCTTTATCTGTCTTTTGGAGCTTGGACCATTGATGTAAGGCTCAGTTTATCTTTTCTTTTATGGCTAACAGTTCATGTAGTGGGATTATGTACTTTTGTTTTATCAAGATGGATATTTTGTACTTGACTCTTGTTTATGGTTTAGTGATGTAACCAAACATGCTTTACTTTCCGCTGCAATGAAATGATGTTTTAAATTCTCAAGTATTACTCATATCTATCTTGTTGTAACTTTTCTGTTCTATATTCACTTAAGATACTCCACCGATGCTATGGCATTCCCTTAGTGAGTGGCCGTAGCGGGTGTGGGGCGTTACATGATTATTCTATTTTGCTTATAAAACAACACTATTTTGGACACCAAAATACTTGATCTCCAAAAATAACAAACAATATATTTATCCTAACTCTAAACATCAATACGAATTCAATGGAATCCATTTCGTAGCTTAATTTGATTGTTATATCAAGTTATTAATAAATTCCCTTCAAATCGAATTAAATTATATAATATTAATCGTTATAATTTATAAACGACTCCATAGCGACTATTTTGACATTTGAATTGGACATAACTCACAATCTATAATATGAAATCTGATTTCTTCTCTTTCATTGGAAAATTATAATAAAAAATATTCAAACGTTTCTTATTTCATAGAATTCCGACTTATATCGGGTCTGGTATATTCAATTAAAGTTTGAATCATAAATTACAAACTACCGGGATGTTTCGAGTTCGTTTTATAATTATAATAAATTAAATGTTTAAACTTCGTTATATAAACAAATATATATATGTATATGTATATTTTAAATCAATTTAAAATTCCAAATCAATATTTAATATAATAAAATAAATTAAATATCTGAATACGGAAAATATGGGATGTTTTGTATCTTATTATTATATGTTTGATTGTAAAATTCGATTAGGTGATCTTTGATCCATATGTATAGGCACGTGACTATTATCCCTTTTATGACATTGCTTGGTACATGGAGTGCAATTTATCTCTTAATATTGTTGAGTCGCACCACCCTAATAGGGTATTGAGATAATTTGAGTGAGTACAAAATATTCCGGCACCACCAATTTCTCCAGTCAGTACCACTTCTTGTCTACATACGGTTGTGTTTATTACCAATTTTTGTAAAGCATATGGATGCAGTTGTAATCATGTTCTTGCAGTAGATCATCGATCCATTCCACTGAATCAATCATGTTTGAGTTTCGCTGATGATTATATGGAGTGGTTATGCTTTCATAGTGTAGTTAGGGTGAAAAATCTGAAATATTTACCCGATAATATCCTATTTAGAGCGTCTAGTTTTCAATCAACTTATGAGCAATTATACATGGTAAGAATTAAATTCAAGTCACCTAATGTTGTACAATATATGTATATGTACAATATATGTAGTTTCATTATATATTAGCACTTTTATATTTGTAGTTAAAAGCTAAGCTCGGAACCTCTATATAAACAAATATCTTTTGCAATTACAGGAAAACATGATCATGAAAATTCATGAAAGTATGAATTACATGTATGAATATTATATTTCTATCATATGTTCACTTGTTTGCATTTAAAAAGCCTATGTGCATGCCATAATGTTCTAAAAATTTCAATAGGCAATTTCATTGTACAAATTGTTTAAGTGAAATAATCTTAAAGTTATAGTATTGTGTATACAAATTTCTAAACATTTAGCTGCATATAAATTTATGCAGTAGGGTAAACACATCTTTTAACACTAGAGTATTAGTCAGAGTATTCATGTTGTTTGACATAGGATATACATTAAATGAATTTTCTTATGGGAGTGTAAATTCATTTTATTTGATATGACAGTGTAAATTAATTATTATTTTGTTTGTAGACATGATTGATGTTCATGGATTACTAAAGATGCAAACGAAGCTAGAGCTGCTAGTGGTAGATATATCTATTGGCTCAACTAACTCATCTATTAATTTATGCATTAGAAATATATTATAGATGTAATAAATGATATTAGACATAACTGAATGGATTAAGTTTGGTTTCCATAATGTATTATGTATGATTAGTGTTTGAGTTTGAGTTTGCCGTAATGAATTATTGATGTATTATTAATCTTTGAGTTTGTAATATTACTATCTATTTATGTTAATGAATCATATATGTAGGTCGTGCTAATTATTTTTTTAAATTTTTTGACACCTACATAGAAGCAAAACGTGGTATGATCGTAAACCACATTGTTTATATGCGTGGTATTTTCGTATACTATGTTTCCCTTCGATCACCATATATATACTCCCAAGTGCTTGCATCCGGATTTCAAGTTGTGAACCATTTTACGTAAATTGGTGGTACAGAGTGTTTTGCTTCTAAATTAACCTACGAGTGGAAAATCAAGTAAACACAACAAAACAATCAAGTTGAGAAAACAAAATTGAGCACTTACTTGTACAAAATAATTATCATTGACAAAAGTTATTGCAATTTCAGCACGTTGAATTAGAGGTGGCACTCTACTTTTAATCGGTGGTATAGTTAGCATTAACCTTTCGCTTATGCTAAAGACAACAATGTTATACTTTATCGCGACAACGTAACCGATGTTTGGCATTGTCATCCAATTATCCGAGAAAGCAAATTCATCTCCCTCATTTTGTGGTTTCTTAAGTAAAACTTGCACCTACCACGTTCTGTGAAAATTTGTTCATACAATTGTTGATTTTTCATATAATTCTACATGTAAACCTTGACGAACTTGAGGCCAACTAAACTAATCCATTTCAAGCAATGCAGCGATGCAACGAATACTGCAATTACCGTCAGCACGAACATCAACGATATCGACTACAAATGGTTTAATCTCCTCAGGAATTTAGCTTATATAAAATCTCCTTACACAGCTGCAATTTTCCAAATACACCAAAATATACAGTAATATTAAAATACAATATATACCATTTTCAAATAAAATACCTGTATGGGTTTTCGAATTTGAAAATTTTCCTTCTTTGCATTATTTATATTATATTGACCAGAAGGGTCGTGCGATGAAAGACTTTCTACTAACTCAAAATAGGAAGGCGTTCTTTTTATTAATTCTATAACCCGATTTTTTACTCTCCTTTCCTTCAGTTTCACCTTACTCTTTGGAGAATCAAGAATAGAAGTTTTAGTTCTCACTACTTCCATCATTTTTTGTTTAAAAAAATTAAGGTCGTTGTGGTACATCTAATTTTTTAGCATCATTCAATAAAAAATCTATTATTTCCACGACCCTACCATCTTTATTTCTACTTTGTTCAACTAGATGTAACCTTCTCCAATAACTATTGATTATCTTAAGTGGTATAGATGGACTTGGACCAAGACAGGCTAATACATGTGCACATGGAAGTCCATGTGTCTTTCGAATAACACAACCACAAAGAAACTCATCATCTTCTATGGATTTAATTGGAAGTAATTCCAAATGAAGTAAGTCAAGCGCATCAATACTTAACACGCCTCTTTGATTTTTGAACTCTTGAATGTGGAAAATATTCTTCATTCTAGTTAAGTTTTCATCAAACGAAGCTCTTAATTCGGTGAACGATAAGTCCCACAACGAATTCATTTTACAACAACCCTGCTCGAAGTTGCATTGACAACTAGCCAAGTGTTTTTTCAACTTCGAATGAGCAGATTCAGCCCTATATTTAATAAACACTGTTATATTTTAAATGAAATTAAATAATTATTTACTATATTTAATGATATTAAATTTGAAATTAATTGCCTATTAGACATGTTGTTCCTGAAATACTTATATTCATCACTCCATTATTGAACAAATCTATCCTTATATGAAACTAACCATTGCTCCTACATGTATATCAATGACAAATTGTATTTTCCGTACCTTTTGTGTAACCAATATGAATTTCCATTCTACACAGTGCTATTTTTTTAGCACACGAGCTCATTTCGATCACCTAAGGACTTTTTGTTGTCAACATCCATTTCATTCATGTTTTTCTTTTTCCCATAAATGCAAGAATATTATTTTTAATATGCCAATTGCACAACATATGAGCAGATTTCGGAAAAACTAACTCATTGACATTAATCAATGAGAACTCTCGATCACTTACAAACACGTAAAGCATTTCCACCTCATAATCAAGCATAACAGATTTCAACTTTTCCAACTCCCAAATGTAATTTTATTCCCCTTCCGCCACCAAATAAGCAATAGAAATACCAAACGTGTGATCCATATATGTAACACCAACTATCCCTAGAGATTACATCATATATCTATTTGTCTTCACGTGCAGTCCAATATTATAACTCAAGGAAATATACTTAAAAATTCTAAACTCAACGGATGTGCCCAAAATAAGTCTTTGATTATATCACTACCATCCAACGGTTTTTGATGTCATTTATAATAACCAAACTCTTTTATTTTGCTAATCAAGTATTGAATTTGTGGGCAACCACCTCGTTCATATGAATTTTGTGCACGAATGACATTGTAGATCATTTTTATGGTTTTAGAATTGCAAGGATCATTTCTTTTGAATGTGTGCAATATTACTTTAGCTTTCACCATATTCCAATGCATTTCAATAATTAATTTAATCTCATATTTGGTTAACCTACCTGTATAACAACCCGTATTTTCAATAAATTATTATAACATAAATCGAGGCAGAATTAAATTCAAAAATCAGAATCAGGGGAAACGGGCTATGCCATTGCGATCGTCTCGGAAAAATACGCGAAATAGAGTCCGAGTTTTCGAAAATCGGAGTCCGTATGACCCAGTTAAGGCCCATTGAAGTTTTCAGAAATTTCTATGCTAAAGACAGATTTAAATTTTAAATTAAAATCAGGGATTTGGGCTAATCAGGGGTAGGCGGGAAAATTCCCGCCAGGGGGCCCATGTCGACAGGCATGTCGACAGGGCACCCAGGGTGTCGACTGCCCTGTCGACAGCCCTGTCGACAGGGGGTGCCCAGGCAGCCCAGCCTGGTGCACCATTTCTGATTTGGGTTGGGTCAAGTGGCTTGGTTCTGGAGAATTCTAAGATCTGACGGGCCAAACCTAATCTAGGGTTAATCCTAGGGCCTAAAACACTCTAATTCTCTATAAATATACCCCTAATCCTACCCTAAAGCCTCATTAATCAATCTTGCAACTAAATTATGCCAAATTGAAACCTCAAATGGCCTCCATCTAAAATCCCTAGCCTCCACCTTCCTCAAAGTTTAATCCTATGATGATATGATGATCATACAACCTTTTCTATGTTGTATGAATGCTTAATAACTTGCATACTTCATTAAGTAGCAAGTTTGATTTGCTAAAGTTTGTGTTTTTGGGATTTTGCAAAAGGGTTTTCTTATTTGAGGCTTTGTTTTGGTTTTTAAAAGGGCTTCTTCATCTTATTTGGTGGATTTGTGGCTTGTTTATATTTGTAAGCCCTCTTACCTTCACTTTACAAACTTTAAAGTTAATGTTTGGTGAAAGTTGAGATTTGTGTGAGTTTAGTTGATTATGCATGCTTATGCGAACTCACTATGTCATGTTCTACATGTTTCATAAGTTATGCATGCATATGCAAGATTTCTATGCCATGTTTTACATGTTTCACAAGTTATGCATGCTTATGCGAGCTTATTATGTCATGTTCTACATGTTTCATGGGTTATGCATGTTTATGCAAGATCACCTTACCATGTTATGCAAGTTTAATGGATTATGCATGTTCATCTTACCATGTTATGCAAGTTTAATGGATTATGCATGCCTATGCAAGCTCATCTTACCATGTTATGCAAGTTAAATGGATTATGCATGTTCACCTTACCATGTTATGCATATTTAATAAGCTATGCATGTTTATGCGAATTCATCATGACATGATTTGCAAGTTTAACATGTATGCATGTTTATTATGACATGTGAAGTCCACCATGTATGTTATGCCAAGTTACCTTTTATACCCTTATACGTTATGACGAATATGTAAGCGAGATAATGACGTTGGGAGGGTTTGGGTAAACTTAAAAATACATGAAACTAAAAGATTGGGAATTTACCTATTAAGTTAGGTCTACCCCTTGGGAATTTACCTATTAAGTTAGGTCTACCCAAGTATATGTTAACTTGTAAATATGTTTTGAAGTGGACATGACATTAGATAACATGATATGGCCAACTCGAGGTTAGACCTAGTTGTGGTGTAAATCTTCCCAGGTAACCACAACGTGGGGTCTAATGTGGGTAGTTGGTCATGTGGCACCATAAGACCCGAGGTTAGACCTAGACGTGGTGTAAATCTTCCCAGGTAACCACGGATGTCTAATGTGAGAGGTTGGGTGCGTTAAGTAATTAATGCCTCATGATTAGGGTTAAGTCATGGCCCACTAATACTTAACCAATAATGGGGATGCGAGGATTAGATGGGGATAAGCGGTTACACTTAGCTAATCTAATCCAGGTTTAGTGAGGGGTTAAAACCACACTTAACCCTCTTAGAAACCCTAGCAACGTGGTCTGTTCCAGCAGTAATCCCAGTTTGGTATCATTCACAACCCTAGAGGCTAGGCTAGGGCGGGGCACGATTACTGGACTGATGTAAGCGACCAAAGCGACGGCTGAGTGGTACAGCGGTGCGGGTCCGGCGGGCTACGGACGTGCACGTAGTCCGATGTTGGACAAACTCGAGGCACGGGTACCAGTAGGCTTAGACTGTGCATTATTGCTTAGGTGTCTGGGGTTGACACCCGAGGGCTTGATACACCCAAGGGTGGACCCAGCGCAGTCTGACTACATCCATGTGGGCCGTATGGACACCAACACTCGACGTGGTAGGTTTATAGGGAGCCGATCGACTAGACCGTTGGGCTGGGCCTTATACTAAGGTCACTTCATGTTATTGGGCCAAAGTTTGGGCTAAGGGATCAAGATTTGTTTTGTGGGTTTGCTAGTACACTGTGGTGCAAAGATTAATCTCGTCTATGTGATGTCACCTTTATCTGTTGCCAGAATGTTCCTCTCAGTTTCCATCATACTGTTAACTTTATTAGTTTATAGATTGATCGTAGTAGGGCTTACCAGTCTTTTTGACTGACCTGTTTTCTTTCGCTTCTTTTCTTCCGTTTCCCCCCCCCCACATGTTCTCAGGGAGGGACTACATCTGCTTAGTGGATCTTTGACTTGCTTGTTGGATAGCTCATGTATGGATCTGAGCTAGCTGTGGCTTATCTTTTATTTCTGGGGATTAGTACTGATGTTTACTATGTATTTTGTTATCACGTATCTAGACTGGAGTTGTATTTTGGATCATGACATTTTGATATTATGTACTTGACTATGTGGGTTTTTCTGAGATGATGATGATGGGTTTTTATCTGCTACCGCTGCTTTACTATATTTATTTTTATATACTCTGTCTTGCTATATCTCTGTGCATGTTTACCTTCACAATAACGCCCCTCCAAAGCTAGTACATTCTAGGGAGTGATCCTAGTGGAGGTGGGGTGTTACATTTGGTATCAGAGCACAAGGTTAACAAGATTGAACAAAAACTTTTGAAAAAAAAAAACCCTTTTCGAAAAACTATTTTCAAAAACCTACTAAGTATTTTCCAAAATAAAGTCTAGAGTATTTTAAGGCTAATCCCCAAAAAGCCATCAGCGTTATCCTTCGTTCCCTTGACCTAATCTTATCTTATCTCTTGTTTCAGTATGGCTGAGAATCTTGACATCCCAGATGGAGTGAACGTACCACTCTGGTATAGGAGACTCCTAGAAGCTAGGGCGGCTGCTGGTCCCGCCAACCCTACTCCCACTCCCCCTCCTGTGGTTGAGAATCCTACCCCTAATATCCCTCCTCCGGTGGTCCCTGCTCCCCCTCCCCCAGCAGCTAATATTCCCCCTCCCGTTGCTAATGTTCCTCCTCCTCCCGTTGCTGAGGCTCCTCTTCCTCCCCCTCCCCCTCAGCACCCTCAGATTGAGTTTACAAAGGTGTGTAAAGACTTCAAAGCAATGGGGGGCAAGAATTTTCTAGGCACAGAATCTTTCGTTGAAGCTAGGAATTGGCTGAAGGACACGGAGGACTTGTTTGCCATTTTTGGAATAGATGACGAGAGGAAGATCTTATTGACCGTATGGCTTCTGAAGGATGAGGCGGCCTATTGGTGGGAGGTCACCAATGGGACGAGGCCCGTTGAGACTTGGGCCGATTTGAGGGCTAGATTTGTGACCAAGTTTCTATCTTCAGCTGAAGCAAATTTACAAATGGAGAAGTTCATTGCACTAAAGCAAGGGGATATGTCTGTCAAGGGGTATGTGAACAAGTTCAATCAGCTGGCCCGCTTTGGTTTGGATCTAGTAAACACCCCGGAGAAGAAGGCTCTTCGATTTGCCAGAGGATTGAATGAGCCGCTACAGGGCTTGGCAATGTCACATATTCCGCATGGAGCCACTTTCGAGAGTTTGGTCAATATGGCTCTGCTTCAGGGAGAGGGAAAGAAGGAAGTCAAGTCAGGCGATACTCAGGCAAAGAAGGCTGATTCTCAAGGCAAAGGCAACCAAGGTCAAAGCAGTCAAGGAAATCAGAATAAGAACAAGAAGGGCAACAACAAAGGCAAGGGGAAGTGCAATTACTGTGGCATAGCTGGGCATTTTGCTAAAGATTGCAGGAAGAAGAAAAGGAAGCTTAATGGTGGATGCTTTTCTTGTGGAGAGGCTGGGCACTTCAGCAAAGACTGCCCAAAGAAGAAAGGACAGGCTGGATCTTCAGGAGGGCAAGTTCATGCTCTCAATGCCGCTTCAGTTCCCGAGAGAGGTAGTGTTTCTGTTGAGAACCTTGTTTATATCTCTGATCTTCCGGTACGTACCTTGTTTGATTCCGGTGCATCACATAGCTTTATTTCATCTGATCTTGTTGATAGTTTGCACCTCAGTACTAGCTTAGTGGATGATCCCGTTTGTGTTTCGAATCCCATTGGGGGTTCTGCTCATCTATCCATGATATGTGAGGATCTAAGGATCTCTATACTCAGCGTTGAGTTCTTGTGTAGTGCGTATGTTCTAGGTTTCAGGGGATATGGATTGATCTTGGGCATGGATTGGCTGTCTAGATATGGAGCCATTCTGGATTGTGAGCATAGGGTTGTAAGGCTTGTGACTCGCCTGGGCAACACCTTAGAGATTTCATGCAATCCGAAGAATCCCGTCATGTTATGCTATCTAGAATCTCTCGACGCATCAGAGGAGGCCCTTCAGTCTGTAAGGGTGGTCCGAGATTATCCAGATGTGTTTGAAGAAGTTAAGGGGTTGCCCCCTAAACGAGAGATTGACTTTCGCATCTACCTGGTAGATAATGCTAAGCCTGTTTCTTTGCCCGTTCGGCATATGGCTCCGCGTGAGAGACGGGAGTTGAGCAGACAAGTGAAAGAATTGCTTGAGAAGGGCTTTATCAGAAGGAGTATATCCGAATGGGGAGCGCCTGTGGTGTTTGCAACTAAGGCAGATGGCTCTCTCCGACTCTGTGTGGATTATAGAGAGTTGAATAAGCTAACTAAGAAGAACCGACACCCGTTACCAAGAATCGATGATCTCTTTGATCAACTTGTTGGTGCTTCTGTTTTCTCTCAGCTTGACCTTGCTACGGGTTTCCATCAGCTCAGAGTGGCTGAAGACAGTATAGACAAGACTGCATTCAGAACTCCAGACGGATTCTTTGAATGGCTTGTTATGCCATTCGGTTTGACAAATGCACCCGCATATTTTGTGGATTTGATGAGTAGGGTGTTTCGGGAGTTTTTGAATAAGTTTGTCGTGGTCTTTGTTGATGACATTCTGGTCTTCTCCAAGGATGAGGAAGAGCATGCGAGGCACCTAGTAGAGGTGATGGATACACTCAGAGCACACCAGTTAAAAGCTAAGTTCTCCAAGTGCCACTTTTGGAGAAGGGAAGTCAGATTTCTTGGGCATATCGTATCCAAGCAAGGCTTAGCGGTGGATCCCGCTAAGGTGGTTGCAGTTCAGGATTGGAAGACTCCAAGGAATGCAACCGAGGTGAGAAGCTTTCTGGGTCTTGCGGGTTTCTATCGGAAGTTCATTAAAGACTTCGCAAAGATATCCGCTCCTCTTACTAAGTTGACGAAGAAGAACTCAGTCTTTGCTTGGGATATGGATTGTGAGCTCGCTTTTCAGAGACTCAAAAGAGCCCTTACCTCAGCACCAGTTCTAGCCTTACCCGATGGGGGTAAGATATTTACCGTGTACACTGATGCTTGTGGCACGGGATTGGGTGCCGTTCTGATGCAAGAGGGCAGAGTGATATGCTTTGGTGGAAGGCAACTGAAGGTGCATGAGAGGAACTATCCCACTCATGATCTAGAGCTAGCAGCGATTGTATATGCGCTCAAAGCATGGCGTCATTATCTTCTGGGAGAGAGATTCGAGCTATACACCGATCATAAGTCTTTGAAGTATCTCTTTTCGCAGAAAGATCTGAACTTAAGACAGCAGAGATGGATGGAATTTTTGGCTTCCTATGATTTTGAGATATCCTATACCCCTGGCAAAGGGAATGTTGTAGCGGATGCGTTGAGTAGGAAAAGGTTGACACTAAGTCCTCTGTTTGTTGAGATGAAGAATTTAGAGTTCTTAGCGACCTTTGATTTCTCTTTGGCAATGGGGTCGGTGACCGGTTCCTTGGCATCTTTAGAGCTCAGGCCTACCCTCCTAGATCAAGTTGGGGCTTCGCAAAAGGAAGACCCTCAGATAATTGAGATCTTGGATAAGCTGGTTCGAGGGGAGACATCTAGTCACCTTGCTCGATATTCTATAGACGATAGGGGTTGGCTGAGGAGAGAAGGAAGGCTTTGTGTTCCGATGGTAGAAGGCTTGGTGAGAAGCACATCGCTCCAAGATGACCATACATCCAGGGGGTGATAAGATGTATAAGGACATGAAGCGCGTTTTCTTCTGGCCCGGAATGAAAAAGGATGTGGCGGAGTTTGTCTCGAGATGTGTTATTTGTCAAAGAGTAAAAGCTGAGTCGAAGAAGCCCGGTGGGCTATTACATCCGCTAGAGGTCCCGCTATGGAAGTGGGAGAGCATTTCTATGGACTTTATTGATGGGCTTCCAAGGTCCAGGAAGGGGAATACGAGCATATGGGTTATTGTGGATAGGCTCACGAAGAGTGCTCACTTTATTCCAGTAAAGAGCAAAAGGACCGCATCTGGACTAGCATCAGTATACCTTCGTGAGATAGTACGACTACATGGAGTCCCTTCCAGCATAGTCAGTGACCGAGACCCCATCTTTACTAGTCAATTCTGGAACAGCTTACAGGAGGCTATGGGCACGAAGTTGAACCTGAGTACGGCCTATCACCCACAAACAGACGGCCAGACAGAAAGGGTGAATAGGGTACTTGAGGACTTGTTGAGGCTTTGCATTCTAGATTTTGGTGGTGCTTGGGAAGACCATCTCCCTCTTGTCGAGTTTGCATACAACAACAGTTATCAGGCGAGCATAGGGATGGCACCCTTTGAGGCTTTATATGGGAGGCCGTGCAAGTCACCTACATGTTGGTGGGAATCCACGGATAAGCTTATACTTGGACCCGACATGATTAGGGATACATCCGAGAAGGTGGAGTTGATTAAAAGACGGATGAAAGCGGCCCAAGACCGGCAGAAATCCTATGCTGACAGGCGAAGGTCCGAATTGGAGTTTGAGGTTGGGGACAAGGTTTTCGTGAAGGTTTCTCCTTTGCGGAATGTGGTCCGATTTGGAGCTGTTGGGAAGCTAGCACCGAGATTTGTTGGACCCTTCCCCATCATTGAGAGAATTGGGAAGATGGCATACAGAGTGCAATTGCCCGAGAAGTTGTCCGGAGTGCATAATGTCTTTCATGTCTCGCATCTCCGAAAGTGCCTGCATGAGTCCGCTGAGGTGGTTGAGCCTAGCATGCTTGAAGACGTGGAGGTAGAGAAAGAAGCAACTTTAAGGAAAGCTCCGATTCGTATCTTGGGGACAGAGACCAAGAAGCTAAGGAATCGTGACGTCAGATTGGTGAAGGTGCAATGGGGTGAAGCCGAAGAGGACGCAACTTGGGAAACCGAGGAGAAGATGCGTGGGCTTTATCCATTCCTTTTTGAGGGTACACTCTCAATCTCTTCCCTTTGTTAGTATATCTTTCTCTTTGCAATCCATATTTATCTAGTTATCGTGCTAAGCTTGTCATGAGAACCTTAGGTAGAAACCCTTTGGATGAAACATGTGTTTGAAGCATGTTATGGTTGATGATTGCAAGTGGTTGCAAGTGTTTGCAGGTGGTTACTCGTGGATGCATGATACACATTAGGCACTAGATCGGCTCACACACTCCTCATATTGCATGTGCATGGGTGTTTATGCATATTCTTGGATGAAATTTGTATGCAATCACATGGATGTTGCATATGGATGTATGATTGAGCACGCATGTAGTTATTATACATTATGTTAGGGATTTGCATACATATGGATACATTTCACTAACATATTTTGCATTGATCGTTGCATTAGATAAGTACATATACACACACTTTTGCATATGTTCATACAGCATTTAGAATCCTTTAAGGACAATGGTTGCTCGTGGATGATGTTTTGAGTAGATGGATGTTGGATGGTAGGATATGTTCTTCCTAACTTGAAGATTTCGGGGACGAAATCCTTTAAGGAGGGGAGAATATAACAACCCGTATTTTCAATAAATTATTATAACATAAATCGAGGCAGAATTAAATTCAAAAATCAGAATCAGGGGAAACGGGCTATGCCATTGCGATCGTCTCGGAAAAATACGCGAAATAGAGTCCGAGTTTTCGAAAATCGGAGTCCGTATGACCCAGTTAAGGCCCATTGAAGTTTTCAGAAATTTCTATGCTAAAGACAGATTTAAATTTTAAATTAAAATCAGGGATTTGGGCTAATCAGGGGTAGGCGGGAAAATTCCCGCCAGGGGGCCCATGTCGACAGGCATGTCGACAGGGCACCCAGGGTGTCGACTGCCCTGTCGACAGCCCTGTCGACAGGGGGTGCCCAGGCAGCCCAGCCTGGTGCACCATTTCTGATTTGGGTTGGGTCAAGTGGCTTGGTTCTGGAGAATTCTAAGATCTGACGGGCCAAACCTAATCTAGGGTTAATCCTAGGGCCTAAAACACTCTAATTCTCTATAAATATACCCCTAATCCTACCCTAAAGCCTCATTAATCAATCTTGCAACTAAATTATGCCAAATTGAAACCTCAAATGGCCTCCATCTAAAATCCCTAGCCTCCACCTTCCTCAAAGTTTAATCCTATGATGATATGATGATCATACAACCTTTTCTATGTTGTATGAATGCTTAATAACTTGCATACTTCATTAAGTAGCAAGTTTGATTTGCTAAAGTTTGTGTTTTTGGGATTTTGCAAAAGGGTTTTCTTATTTGAGGCTTTGTTTTGGTTTTTAAAAGGGCTTCTTCATCTTATTTGGTGGATTTGTGGCTTGTTTATATTTGTAAGCCCTCTTACCTTCACTTTACAAACTTTAAAGTTAATGTTTGGTGAAAGTTGAGATTTGTGTGAGTTTAGTTGATTATGCATGCTTATGCGAACTCACTATGTCATGTTCTACATGTTTCATAAGTTATGCATGCATATGCAAGATTTCTATGCCATGTTTTACATGTTTCACAAGTTATGCATGCTTATGCGAGCTTATTATGTCATGTTCTACATGTTTCATGGGTTATGCATGTTTATGCAAGATCACCTTACCATGTTATGCAAGTTTAATGGATTATGCATGTTCATCTTACCATGTTATGCAAGTTTAACGGATTATGCATGCCTATGCAAGCTCATCTTACCATGTTATGCAAGTTAAATGGATTATGCATGTTCACCTTACCATGTTATGCATATTTAATAAGCTATGCATGTTTATGCGAATTCATCATGACATGATTTGCAAGTTTAACATGTATGCATGTTTATTATGACATGTGAAGTCCACCATGTATGTTATGCCAAGTTACCTTTTATACCCTTATACGTTATGACGAATATGTAAGCGAGATAATGACGTTGGGAGGGTTTGGGTAAACTTAAAAATACATGAAACTAAAAGATTGGGAATTTACCTATTAAGTTAGGTCTACCCCTTGGGAATTTACCTATTAAGTTAGGTCTACCCAAGTATATGTTAACTTGTAAATATGTTTTGAAGTGGACATGACATTAGATAACATGATATGGCCAACTCGAGGTTAGACCTAGTTGTGGTGTAAATCTTCCCAGGTAACCACAACGTGGGGTCTAATGTGGGTAGTTGGTCATGTGGCACCATAAGACCCGAGGTTAGACCTAGACGTGGTGTAAATCTTCCCAGGTAACCACGGATGTCTAATGTGAGAGGTTGGGTGCGTTAAGTAATTAATGCCTCATGATTAGGGTTAAGTCATGGCCCACTAATACTTAACCAATAATGGGGATGCGAGGATTAGATGGGGATAAGCGGTTACACTTAGCTAATCTAATCCAGGTTTAGTGAGGGGTTAAAACCACACTTAACCCTCTTAGAAACCCTAGCAACGTGGTCTGTTCCAGCAGTAATCCCAGTTTGGTATCATTCACAACCCTAGAGGCTAGGCTAGGGCGGGGCACGATTACTGGACTGATGTAAGCGACCAAAGCGACGGCTGAGTGGTACAGCGGTGCGGGTCCGGCGGGCTACGGACGTGCACGTAGTCCGATGTTGGACAAACTCGAGGCACGGGTACCAGTAGGCTTAGACTGTGCATTATTGCTTAGGTGTCTGGGGTTGACACCCGAGGGCTTGATACACCCAAGGGTGGACCCAGCGCAGTCTGACTACATCCATGTGGGCCGTATGGACACCAACACTCGACGTGGTAGGTTTATAGGGAGCCGATCGACTAGACCGTTGGGCTGGGCCTTATACTAAGGTCACTTCATGTTATTGGGCCAAAGTTTGGGCTAAGGGATCAAGATTTGTTTTGTGGGTTTGCTAGTACACTGTGGTGCAAAGATTAATCTCGTCTATGTGATGTCACCTTTATCTGTTGCCAGAATGTTCCTCTCAGTTTCCATCATACTGTTAACTTTATTAGTTTATAGATTGATCGTAGTAGGGCTTACCAGTCTTTTTGACTGACCTGTTTTCTTTCGCTTCTTTTCTTCCGTTTCCCCCCCCCCCCCCCACAGGTTCTCAGGGAGGGACTACATCTGCTTAGTGGATCTTTGACTTGCTTGTTGGATAGCTCATGTATGGATCTGAGCTAGCTGTGGCTTATCTTTTATTTCTGGGGATTAGTACTGATGTTTACTATGTATTTTGTTATCACGTATCTAGACTGGAGTTGTATTTTGGATCATGACATTTTGATATTATGTACTTGACTATGTGGGTTTTTCTGAGATGATGATGATGGGTTTTTATCTGCTACCGCTGCTTTACTTATATTTATTTTTATATACTCTGTCTTGCTATATCTCTGTGCATGTTTACCTTCACAATAACGCCCCTCCAAAGCTAGTACATTCTAGGGAGTGATCCTAGTGGAGGTGGGGTGTTACAACCTGCATACGAGTGCCCCACATTATGCTTCAACTCAGAGTGGTTATGCACACTGCTAACCACAACCAAACTCCAATCATCTACATGTTCAAGTTTTACGCCGTTAAGTCTGAACGGACAATTATACTTTTTCGTTTCAGTTAATTTATAATTTGTTGGATCTTTAATTTTCCTCCTCTTATATACACCAGTATGCTCCCATGAAAACAAAATTCTAGGATGTTTAGTAAATGCACCAGTGTCGTATTTCGATATGGTAAGCACAAAACCAAGATTTTTATCCGTGCTACGAACCCATTCAACCAGTTTATCACATGACTTATATATCTGCATAAACAAGGAGCCATTATTACAACATTGATCAGGCGTATATAATTTTAAAAAAAAACCTCACATCATAAGTAGTAAATTCTTCCGTGTATTCCAATACAATTTCATTCTGATTTCCATCTTCATTGCATTGTGCCTACAAGATTGATCAAAAACAATGTTTAGAAAAAAAAACATCATAGGTGCACTATGTGGTTGCTTATAAACCCACATTGTATCAATGAATGATTCAAAAACCAACCACGCAGCGATGATGCATGGTTAATTTCTCAACCACGCACAAACCAACTCACATCTCTACGAACCTGAACCGACATCAAGAAAAAATAATTCTACTTACTGCCTCCTCCTCAAAATCGAGATTTATATCTTCAAACTCCATTGCAGATTATCATGTATTGCGTTGCGTAATTATCTGCCGTGACAATGGTGTGTTGAGATTAGCGTTAGGTTTTGAACACACAGACTTGTATTGAAAATTTTCCTAAACTGTGTGTCTTTTGTGCTTTCACCTAGGCCATTTATGTCTCTGAATTTTGAACTTTTTGCAGGGGAATTCGGCAGTTATACGAGTTCAAATAGATTTTTCCTATTGGGAATTCCTGGCTACGCTTGTATCAAATGCGACATTGAGGAGATACTATGATTGATGGTGATACAACAATTTATTGGTACTCTGATTTGTGTTTGAGATGCTAATAATGAATATACGATCATATTGTAGATTATCGATAATTTACTAAGTTTGGATTTGAGGCATTCGTCGATCTGGGGATGAATGCTCGAATCACCATCTTTCTTTCGTAGTCTGATATTAACGCACTGATGTTGAACCCAGCACCTCTTTTGTCTTATTGATGAAATGGTTGAGATATGAGCGAGAAGCCATCACTCTTTGGTGAAGGTGATGTAGAATCCATGTGTTTGCTTGGCCTAGTTGACAATTTGGGTGATTGCTTGGATGCAATAACATATATACGAACAAAATAACTGTAACTCTTATGTTGAAAGTGACTAGATCCTTAATATTTTTGAGTTTAGGTCTGTAAACATGAGATGACAACTATTCTCTTTTATTTTGCTTTCTGAACTTTTAGTTTACCAATTGATTGGACATGAATATGTGAATTGAGTAGTTAAGCTTGAACTTTTGTTGTATTCGAAATATTTGTAGGTGTTGAGTGATTGTTTATATTGGCATAGAAGGGGAGTACTTTTGGAAAGATATGATTAGTGAATACATGGCAAGATATATGTGTAGAATTGTGAGATTATTTGATTTCCTTCATGTAGATAATGATACTTGGATACTTGATTCTGATGCAATGGTTTAACCATAAGAGAATGTGGTTGTATTAGATACTTTCATCGTTATCCATAATATATGATTTCAAAATATATTTCTTTCCATGGTTATCCACAATTAATATTAGTTGGTCCAAACTTCATAACTGTCAAATTTCTAGTCGAAATCAAAAATCTGTGAATACACGAAACAAACACATTAGTTTGAATATTTTTTTTATTAAAATCAAATGGAAAATTATTATAATGTTTACATTTCATAATAATAAAAAATATGTATTATTTAATTTAATGTATAAAGCATGTAAATTAAACATATTAGTAGATGACATTTAATTAGAGATACACTTGCACTATGTTGATTTCTAGCCTGTAAAACATTCTAAAACACACAACCAATATACAAATATATTTATTGTCATCAAAAAAAACATATACTCCACAAAATTTCATTCAAGTTAAAGGTTTATCCAATGGTTCCTTTAAATTAAACAATATATAAATACATTTCTATAGGCTTCAATGTAAAGAAATGAGAGGAAATTACTGTTTTTGAAAATTTTATGTCTTGTGCTTCCTGAATTTCTAGTTGTATTGAGTGCATATAACAAGTCCTTGTTAGCAATTGGGAATAGAGATATTATATATACATCTGTAATTATGTGAAATAGGAAAAGATTGTGATTACTTGCATTTTCTGATTCAGTACATGGGTATTTATACACAATAGTATACACGGCTGATATTATCATTTGCATACAAAAAAACAAAATCCTATATTTATTTTTGGAGAATAGCTCTGGTGGAAGAGTAGCTATGCATTCCTGGAGAATAGCTTTGGTTTAAGAGTGGCTATGTACTCCTGGAGGGAGAATAACTCATGTCTATGTAATCTTGGGAAGAGAATAGCACCGTAATTGAATTTAACAGTAGGAATAGCTCATGTCTGTGTAGTTTAACACCACCCGTCAAGTTGGAGCCGGGAGAGAAATGTCGAGCACGTCCAACCTGCGAAGTAGTCTCTTAAAGCTATCAACACCTAGTGGTTTTATGAAGATATCTGCCAGTTGGTCACGGGAACTGATATAGGATGGAACCTTTTCTCGAACAAAATGACAATCTATTTCGATGTGTTTAGTCCGTTCATGGAAGACAGGATTTGCAACAATATGGATTGCAACTTGACAATCACAATGTATTATCACGGGAGCAGTGGTGGAAAACCAAGTTCGGCTAAAATCGAACATAACCACTGTACTTCAGAGGTAATAAAGGCAAGGGAACGATATTCAGCTCCAGCCGATCATCGAGAAACAGTTGGTTGTTTCTTTGGTTTCCAAGAGATTGGATTAGAGCGAACATTGTAAATAACCGGTAGTAGAACGGTGAGTGAAGGGACATCTTTCCTAGTCGAAATCAGCAAAGCCAACGAGAGAAAGAGAACTTGTCGCTGAAAAGAATAGACCACTACCAACAGTTCCTTTCAAATATCAAAGAACTATATTTACAGTATCAAGATGAGTGGAACGAGCACTTTGCATAAATTAACTAAGTTTGTTAACAGCATATTGAATTTCAAGACGAGTGACCGTAATATAGAAGAGACGACCAACGAGTCGTCGATAAATAGATGGGCCAAGCAAGGGATCACCGTCATTCGGGAGTAGTCGAAGATATTGTTCCATAGGGAATGGAGATGTATGACAACCAAGCATTCTGGAGTCTTTTAATATATCAAGAGTATATTTACGATGACATAAAAAATACCCCTTCTTGGAACGAGATACTTCTATACCAAGAAAATTGTAACAACCGGCATATTTAACGATGTATATTTAAATATTTATCTAAATATAACGTCATTAATCTTTAATCGTGTTTGTGTCCAAAAAGTGAAATTTTGCATACGGATGAATTTGGACTCGAAACCACTTCCATTGAGTCCGGATCGTCGTTTACTACCTTTTTGACTATAAGCATCGATATGTTTCGAGTTCGTGAAAATTGGCACCTTGGTTAGTGCTTGGTTAGCTAACTAGCCCACTCACTCCATATAACCAAATCAGCCCCTCTTCCTCTCATTCATTCCAAACACTCAAAGAAAATAGAAATAGGGAAGGGAATGGGAAATAGAAATTCCCTAAGCTAGGACCTTCAATCTAGAGCTCAATTCTTGTGTATATCCAATTCTATGACATGAGTAAGCTCTTTACTCTCCCTGTCTACCTTTCTCTCCTCTTAGTTTCGGATTTTTATGATGTTCTAACATCCATGCGTTTGCATGTGTGTTTATATGGTGATTCGAGAGTAACAATTGAATAAAGAAAGCTTCTTTGCTTGAGTTGGAGTTTGTTGTTGTCATCCATGAAACCAAGGTGAGTTCTTTTTGAACTCACATCTATGCCGCAAGCCATTGGCTTGTAAAATTTTAATCTAGTGTTCATTTGAGTTTGTATATGCTAGTAAATTGGTTATGTTAGTGTAACTTAGCCGATTCCATGTTTTTATGTTTCATTGAGTTGAAAATTATGATAAGAATTGTTCATACGATCTAATGCATATTCTATGAGTCGATTTGGTGATGTTGTGAAGCTCCATTGCCCCAACAAATTTCTAAGTCTTCACAAGTCACTTGAATAACTTTGGTGTGCTTTGGTTTGGAATTTAGTTCATACTTGAATTTATATACCAAATCATTGCAATCTTATGTATATATGTTTATGCATGTGAATATGGTGTTGTGAAGTACCATTGTCGCATCCGGCAAGTTCTAAGACTTCACAATTCGCTTATATCGCGTTTATTCGTTTTTAGTTCAAAATTTGGTTCGTTTAGAACCTATAATCAAAATCTTTGCATTCGAGCTTTGCGAGTTGATATGGTGGATCGGAGAGGTCTCATTAATGTCCCAAAGAAGTAATGAATCTCAACAATCGACGACGGATGCTCGCGAGGGACGAATCCCCTTAAGTTTAGCCTGGGTAACAACACAGGCCAAAACCGGACGACCGGCTCAAAATGGGGCGGTCGACCGGTTTTACTTCTGTTGAGAAATGGTCGATCGCCCTATTTTGGCTGGCGAATGGTTTTGGGTTATGGACCACAGAGACCTCGTTCCACAGTCTACCCCAATCCGGGCTCTTTCCTGGCCGAGTTTCGAGCTGTTCCAACTTCGTTTGTGACTTGTCAATTTCTCTGGTTTGTAGATTTCTGCTTCTTGATTTCGTGAACTTCGATTCTTTCATGGTAAATGAATAATATAATCGATAGTCGTGGGGTTTCATCTACGTTATTAAAACAAAAATTCTTCATTTGATCGTTGATTCGATCGAGATCACTCGAGATTTGCCACTTCGAAATGATATATAAAAATGGTTTCTAATTATTAGTATATACCAAATCTTTCGCTAAACGGTTTTTAACTCCACTTCATTATATGAAGTTATTTTCCAAATTGGTTTCTAATCCGACTTCATCATGTGAAGTTCTTTTATGAATTGATTTACAAATCTACTAGTATGTATTTGATAAACCTTTTTCTCGTTCGTATGAGAAATCTAATTAAACACCTTAGTAAAACAAGGACTATGACCCCTTGCATTTGCTTTGACGGTTAATTCATGGACTCATTCGACTGAACACCGTCTCAATGATCGTTTCGTTTTGCTAGTGAAATATACAACTTGTTCATAAATATTTGGGTAAAGCAAGTGGTTATAGGACATGTAGCTTAACTCTTATATTTACTAGCTTGGGGTATCTTGCACTAATAGCGATCTTCGGATTCGCAGGGAACTTCGTTTCAACTTGTGCAGCGATCTTCAGATTCGCGGGGAACTTCGGTTCAACTTGTTTGGCGATCTTCGAATTCGCAGGGAATTCAGTTCATGTTGTTTGGCGATCTTCGGATTCGAGTGGAACTTCAGTTCAACTTGTGTAGCGACCGTTGGATTCGCGGGGAACTTCAGTTCAACTTGCATATGGTGTGTGTGATATGTGGGTTGTGTAGTGGGGATATCTTAGAGGTGTTGGTTAGACATCATTGGGGTTTCATGCTTATGGGTGAACATGATTGTTGTTGCTTATATGTCATTATCTACCTATATCTCTATTTATATCCCAGTTTATTATGATAAGTACAACTAGACTAATCCGTTTATTGTTTATTTTCTTATAAATAATACTCGGGTCAGACCGAGTATTCCAGGTACATCTCATGACTTCTAGCGGGGACCATTCTTGGGTTTTGCTATCTACATTCGAGTTGTAGTTATTGAGTTTTCTTATGTATATGAGTTAGTGGCATCTTTGCATACATATTCTTTTGGCTAGAGCTTGTACCTAGTATTTTGATGTAAAGTGGATCGACTATGACCACTAACATGTATTTTTACTTGTGAGTTAAATTCATATCTATTTCCGTTATGGTCGAAATTTTAATCGGTATTGGGCTGGTTATCGATGTGTGTTCCTCATGTGGAGCAATTATACAATCGGTCGCCCTCCACAAACCTCATTCTCTGTTATGGTCTACGACATTTCTCTGAAATGAACTGGACGATAGTGGGTATAGAGGCGGGGAGTTACAGTTGGTACCAGAGCGAAGTTCAGAACAATATAAGATATTATAGTGAGGATCATTGTCCTAAGTTTGTTAGGAAATCTTTTTAGGATTTAAATCGAGTCTTAGGACCCGTCATATCCTATCTTATATCTTGATCCTTGTATGACCAATCAAATTTATTTGAGTTCATCTTCGTGAAATCTTGGCCTAGACAAACCTAGAGTCCCGCCTCTTTGCTTTAGTAGAAATTTAGAAATTGTTTTCTATTTTTGCGTTGAAATAACTTTTGGGACTTAGTTTTGAAGATTTCTTTATTATTTTGTAAAACGGTTTTATAAAATAATTTTGGCTAAGTATAGGTTTAGCCAACAAAGTCACTTACCTTTACCATCTTTGGACATGTACCCAAGTGCAGCCATTCACGCCGCTGATTCTGGATGTCACACAGCTTTGGGAGGAATCGGTGGGCAGCGTTCAACTCCATGGTGACCAGCAACAGCTTCAGTACACGAGGCCATGGTAATTACTCTACCCTGCTGTCGCAGTGTAAGCCCCCTTCGTTGTTACAGTTTTTTGGTGGTTTGTCGTGATGAATAGCTCTTGTGCATGTTAGTTTTTGGTTTTCTACGTCGTTTCTTCTGCTGTTGGTAGAATTTGTATGTTTATATTGGTGAACTTGTATCCATGCTTGCGCTAGGCGCAATGCTTTAACTCTACATGCAGATTGCATGCATATTTTGTCGTTTTATGGCCAACCATCAGGCTTGTTAATCGCTTAAAACTATCCTTTTATTTTATGATATTAATCGGGTGTGTAGAATCGCTCTACACAACCGTCTACTTCAAAAAAAATGGCTAAGTAAAATACTAATCCGTTTGAGATTAGCTTTGCTAGGCGAAAATGAACAAATTATTTCCTCTAAGAACTACGAAATGTTTTCGTTTATTAATTTATGATTACAAATTTAGTTCATAAATAAATGGTTGCACTCCTGCTTATTTAATTTTAAATTTACGCACTTATTTGGATGTAATTTGTTTTATCGTGTTGAGTTTCCTATTGAGTATGGTAGGAGTTCTTATTGGGAAGTGGGATGCCACAATATCGATATAAGTTTATGAACACTTCAATGAGATGATTCCGACGCAACCCTTATATTAAATATTAATGATGTGTGTCGCCATTGAACCTTAATACTAGCAACTTTATAAAAATAAATGGCGAGGCAAATCATTAGTATTGAATGTTGATTTGCAACCTTAAGGATTTTAATAAGATAATAAAAGCAGGGATGTGATATATATGACCATCGTAAATATCCGTTAAACTTTTTGTAGTTTGAGTTTTTAAGTATGAGTTTGAGATATCTTATTTTGGTAAAGTATCCAATGCCTATAAGGGTACCATCCTCGTTATTCTTTATTGATGATGGTTACCGTGATCATCTCATTCGAGTTCTTTTAAATTGTGACCATTTACCTTCTTTGCATCCAAGGAACTTGGGGACACCATGCCCTTAGGAATTCGAGGGTGCTTCATTATATCCAAGTATGTAAATTTTCCAAACATACGTTTTGTGAAAATTCTTACATGTTACCTTGAGTTTTCGTTACCCATTCATTTTGCTATCGAGATGACTTTAGTCTTCTTTGGGTAATGATTGAGTATTCTCTATTTTTCTTTTGAGTGTTACTTGTTTCAAACAAATAATTTCGTCTTTTCGGTTGAGTAAGGAATTTAATTAAACGTCTTAGTAAAAATGAGTGGGTCGACACACTTGTGTTTCCCTTATCAGTTAATTTCTAGACTTAGTCAGCAGAAATTCGCTTTCCATTTTCACATATTTAGTGGAATATACAACTTCTTAGTAAATATTCGAGTAGAGCTAGTGGTTATGGGACATATAGCTAAACTCTTATAGTTACTAACTTGGTGTAGTTGCACTATATTCGATCTTCATATCATTCTGACCTTCGGGTCATCTCGAGGGGTGTGTAGTCACCTCTTCTGACGGAATACTATGGGGGTGTATAGTCACCTTGTCAGACGGAATACTATGAGTGGTGTATAGTCACCTCGTCTTCGGATGGAATACTATGAGTGGTGTACATTCACCTCGTCGGATAGAATACTATGAGTGGTGTATAGTCACCTCGTCGAAAGAAACACTACGAGCGGTGTGGAGCCACCACGTCTTTGGACGAAATGCTTAGTTGAATTTCTTTACGGTCTGCGGACCACTTGAGTTAGTCACCTCTTCAACGGAACACTATAAGTGGTGTATAGTCACCTCGTCATACGGAATACTATGAGTGGTCTATAGCCACCTCGTCTTCAGACGGAACACTATGAGCGGTGTATAGTCACCTCATCAAGCGGAAAACTATGAGTGGTGTATAGTCACCTCGCCAGAAGAACACTATGAGTGGTGTATAGTCACCTCGTCTTCGGATGGAATACTATAAGGGGTGTATAGCCATCTCGTCGGGGATACGGAAGGCTTAATCAGAATTCTTTGCAGTGTCGGACCACCTTGTCGAAAGACAAAAAGTTCTCTTTTGTTGATTTGTAACTTTGTGGTGAACGAAGTTGCTTATCCCTTCACCAAGTTTTAAAACTAATCACTTGGTGACTTTCGATTTGGAATAGGCCATTACTCATTTTGGCTACTTCCATGTTTATGGATGTTCAAACTCTTTCCTTGAAGATAGAACATTCTCTACATGGTTATGTACTGTCTTGGTTGTTCGGAGTTTACGATGATTTCTTGGAATGAATTGGCCTAATCTCTAAAAGGTCTAAGTTTTATATTCCAAAAGAATCATCCCTCTTGGCATCCCTTGTCGGTGATGCAATTTCCTATCGTTCTTAACGAGTGTAATTTGGATTCAGTAGCTTCCTTGTGTTTATAAGATTCTCATAATAATGAGAATGACATCAAGGAAAATGAGTTTCTATGGTTCATATTACATGTGAATTTTCAAAAATCTTTGCACCTATTTTAGAATGGCCACCTTAATGGGTAACTGAGTTCGGAATTGATTAGCAATTCCGTAGCTCAATCTTGTTGTGATTAAGTCATTCCGCTATTTGACTAAGCAATCGAGTCTCACCAATTGCTTTTCGTTGTGCATTTTTCGTCATTGGGGTTAACAAATATTCCAGTTTGTTTTGTTAACTTTAATGAACCAAAGTTTTCGAGATCATTACCCGATTGATTTGATCTCATTCTTGTTGATGATATGCTCGTGAAGTTGAAAACCAACGTTTTCAAGTTTTACGAATTTCTTACAACTTCTACGATTTATTTAATTTTCATGATTTAGATGTTGTTCGTGAAATATTAGAGGACGTGCTAATATTTCAAATTTGAGATTTTTGGGGTCTATCGGAAACTTAAGAATTCCAATTTATTTATTGTTGAAATATTAGAGAACGTGCTAATATTTCCAATTTAGGGTATATAACCAAGATTTATTTTATGATCTTGTTTCCCCAATAGGATCGCTTATCCTTGTGAATGGGATATATATGACCATCATATACATTCTATTCAATGTAAGAAAATTTTGTAGGCTAGTACTTTTAAGAAATTTTATAAGGAATAAATTTTTCTAGCTAAAACATGACATGGAATGTTTGACGATTTTGGATAGCCGATATTTCCAACTTTTTAATTTGACTGATTAATTAGTTTGTGTTGAAAACATAAGAGTATGGGTTTATAACGTTAAATGAAATAATTAAATTTTATTAAAACGAGCTTGCCACGTGGCAGTAGTTCGTAATTTTCGATTTGAATTTCAAATGAGTGTGCAGAATCCAATATAAGTCGGAATTCTTTGAAACAAGAATTATCCGAATCTATTGGATTATAGTCTTCTAGTGAAAGAAAAATATTTGAACTTCATCTTGTAAATTTTGAGATATATATAAACCAAATTTACAAAAAAATCACAATAGGGAAGTTCGCGATTAAAATTTAAATAATTATTGGAATTGAGGGTTTAGAATACATAGAATGTGAGTAAGAAAATTCTAGTTTCTTAAAAACATTTATGGAAAAAATAAGTTAGTTGTTCGTATATGTTCATGACTTTTATTTGAACAACGTATGTGTATAAACTAAAGTTATATAGTGATTTAAAACTCAAAGTTAAAATTTTATTCGAAAGTGAATTTTGAGTTAATCTGTCTTTAAATAGATCTTGTTGATGCCTGCTTGTTACTACATGGGTTTTTCCTTAAGTAATTATGGGGACACAATTTTCTTTAAGGGGGGAAGTCTATAATAACCGACATATTTAACGATAATATATTAAAATATAACATCGTTAATCGTGTGTGTGTCTAAAAAGTGAAATTCATATGGATGAATTTGGACTCGAAACCACTTCCATTGAGTCTGGATCATCGTTTACAACATTTTTGACTATAAGCATCGATATGTTTGGAGTTCGTAAAAATTGGCACCTTGGTTAGGGCTTGGTTAGCTAACTAGCCCACTCACTCCATATAACCAAATCAGCCCCTCTTCCTCTCATTCATTCCAAACACTCAAAGAAAATAGAAATGGGGAAGGGAATGGGAAATAGAAATTCCCTAAGCTAGAGCCTTCAATCTAGAGCTCAATTCTTGTGTAAATCCAATTTTATGACATGGGTAAGCTCCCTACTCTCCCTTTCTCTCCCTACTCTCCCTCTCTACCTTCTCTACTCTCAATTTCGGATTTTTATGATGTTCTAACATCCATGCATTTGAATGTGTGTTTATATGGGTATTCGAGAGGAGCAATTGAAGAAAGAAAGCTTCTTTGCTTGAGTTGGAGCTTGTTCTTGTCATCCATGAAATCAAGGTGAGTTCTTTTTGAGCTCACATCTATGCCACAAGCCATTGGCTTGTAAAAGTGTAATCTAGTGTTCATTTGGGTTTGTAAATGCTAGTAAATTGGTTATGTTAGTGTAACTTAGCCGATTCCATGTTTTTATGTTTCATTGAGTTGAAAATTATAATAAGAATTGTTCATACGATCAAATGAATATGCTATGAGTTGATTTGGTGATGATGTGAAGCTCCGTTGCCCCCGGCAAATTTCTTGATCTTCAAAAGTCGTTTGAATCGCTTTGGTGTGCTTTGGTTTGGAATTTAGTTCATACTTGAATTTATAAACCGAATCATTAGAATCTTATGTATATATGTTTATGCATGTGAATATGGTGTTGTGAAGTACCATTGTCGCACCCGACAAGTTCTAAGACTTCACAATTCGCTTATATCGCGTTTATTCGTTTTTAGTTCGAAATTTGGTTCGTTTAGAACCTATAATCAAAATCTTTGCATTCAAGCTTTGTGAGTCGATACAATGGATCGGAGAGGTCTCGTTGCTGTCCCGAAGAAATCACGAACCTCAACGATCGATAACGGACGCTCGCGGGGGACGAATCCCCCTAGGTTTGGCCTGGGCAACAGACCAGGCCAAAAGTGTTGCCCAGGCCAAAACCGGTCGACAAACCCAAAATGGGGCGGTCGACCGGTTTTACTTCTGTTGAAAAACGGTCGATCGCCCCATTTTGGCCGGTCGACCAATTTTGGGCTGTGGACCAGAGGGACCTCGGTCCAACGTCTACCCCCATCCGGGCTCTTTCCCAGCCGAGTTTCGGGCCGTTCCGACTTCGTTTGTGACTTGTCAGTTTCTTTGGTTCACAGATTTCTGCTCCTCGATTTCATGAACTTTCGATTCTTTCGTGGTAAACGAATATTATAATCGATAGTCGTGGGGTTTCGTCTACGTTATTAAAACGTAAATCATTGTTTGATCGTTGATTCGATCAAGATCACTCGAGATTTGCTACTTCGAAATGATATATAAAAAGAGTTTTTAATTATTAGTAGATACCATATCTTTTGCTAAACGGTTTTTAACTCCACTTCATTATATGAAGTTATTTTCCAAATTGGTTTTTAATCCGACTTCATCATGTGAAGTTCTTTTATGAATTGATTTACAAATCTACTATTATGTATTTGATAAAACTTTTTCTCGTTCATATGAGAAATTTAATTAAACGCCTTAGTAAAACAAGGACTATGACCCCTTGTGTTTGCTTTGACGGTTAATTCTTGGACTCATTCGACTGAACACCGCGGCAATGATCGTTTCGTTTTGCTAGTGAAATATACAACTTGTTCGTAAATATTTGGGGTAAAGCAAGTGGTTATGGGACATGTAGCTTAACTCTTATATTTACTAGCTTGGGGTATCTTGCACTAATAGCGATCTTCGGATTCGCAGGGAATTTCGGTTCAACTTGTGTAGCAATCTTCGGATACGCGGGGAATTCGGTTCAATTTTTTGGCATCTTCGGATTCGCAGGGAACTTCATTTCATGTTGTTTGGCGATCTTCGGATTCGCGGGGAACTTCGGTTCAACTTGTGTAGCGACCTTCGGATTCGCGGGGAATTTCGGTTCATCTTCCATGTGGTGTGTGTGATATGTGGGTTGTGTAGTGGGGATATCTTAGAGGTGTTGGTTAGACATCATTGGGGTTTCATGCTTATGGGTGAACATGATTGTTGTTGCTTATATGTCATTATCTACATATATCTCTATTCTATCCCAGTTTATTATGATAAGTACAGCTAGACTGATCCGTTTATTGTTTATTTTCTTATAAATAATACTCGGGTCAGATCGAGTATTCTAGGTACTTCTCATGACTTCTAGCGGGGACCATTCTTGGTTTTTTTTATCTACATTCGAGTTGTAGTTATTGAGTTCTTTTATGTATACAAGTTAGTGACATCTTTGTATACATATTCTTTTGGCTAGAGCTTGTACATAGTATTTTGATGTAAAGTGGATCGACTATGACCAGTAACATGAATTTTTACTCGTGAGTTATATTCATATCTATTTCCGCCTAAGTGATGTGAATATCTGTGTCTGACTCTGAATTTATTGTTATGTATTTTATATTGCTTTCCGAATCATGTATAGTTGTTGTGTAGTTGCCCTATGTGCCGAATGGTCATGCCGAAATTTTAATCGGTATCGGGCTGGTTATCGATGTGCGTTCCTCATGTAGAGCAATTATACAATCGGTCGCCCTTCACAAACCGCATTCTCCATTATGGTCTATGACATTTCTTTGAAATGAACTGGACGATAGTGGATACAGAGGCAGGGCGTTACAAAAATAGCTTAGATGACCAAGATCCTTGATGGAGAAAGATGTAGCAAGAAATTCTTTTATTTTGGAAAAAAAATTCATTATTTCCTGTAATGATAATATCATCTACATAAACAAGAAAAAATACTGATATATGGTCACGAATATACATAAAAAGACTGTAATAAGAGACAAATTGATGAAAACCATGTCCAATTAAAATGGAAGAAAATTTAGAGGACCATTAACGTGAGGCTTGCTTAAGTCCATAAATAGATTTATGGAGCTGACAAACTTGATTATTATGAAGATATGAAAAACTAGGAGGAAGTTTCATAAAAACTTCCCTATTTAGGTCACCATATAAAAATGCATTATTAACATCCAATTGATGAAAAATTCAATTTTTAATGGTAGCAATAAAAAGAAGTAGACGAACAATGCTAATTTTGCTACCGGAGCAAATGTATCATGATAGTCAATTCCTTCGACTTAAATGTTACCTTTTCCCACTAAACGAGCTTTATATCATTCAATAGAGCCATCGGAACAATATTTAATTTTATGAACCCATTTACAACCAATCGGTGTTTTATCGGGTGGTAATGAGCAAATTGACCATGTTTTGTTTGCTTCGAGGGCACGAACCTCAACAGTCATTGCATTGCGCCAAACAGAAGATTTAATGGCCTGAGAATAGGTTTGAGGTTCATTATGATCAATGATTTTAGACAAAAAAAATGTGATGAGAATAACTGAACTTTTCCAAAGAAAAAAAAAATTGGATAATGGAAAAGAAGTAGATGAAAAAGAAATATTGCATGCATAATCACTAAGATGTGATGGTGGTCGTCGAATTTGCTGAGGATGAATTAGATCAGTTGTATCCGTGGGAATCACACCAGAAGTATTATTTTCACTCAGAATTTCAACCTGAATAGGTGAACGAATATCAGTATGTACTGACGAATCCTTTTGAAAAAATATTCAATCGGTAAATCATCATCTAGAGGCGTGACTAACATATCATTAGGACGATGATCTGAAATGTTTTTGAATGGAAAGACTGGCTCATGGAAAATAACGTCACATGAGATTGTTATGAAATGAGATGAAGGATCATAAATTCGATATCCTTTTTGACCATAAGGATAGCCAACGAAAAATGTGTGGTTTACCTCATGCATCGAATTTATTTTTAATATGCATATTTTTGGATAAACAATGACAGCCAAACATGCGTAATGAGGAATAAGACGGGGCTTTTCCAAATAAAATTTCATGAGGGGATTTGAAATTAAGAATACGTATAGGTAATTTATTAATGAAGAATGCAACGGTGAGAACACATTCGCCCCAAAAAGAGAGAGGGAGGTTAGCTTGGAATCGTAGTGAGCGAGCAACATCAAGCAAGTGTCGATGTTTACATTCCACAATTGCTTTTTGTTGAGGAGTGGCTACGCAACTTCGTTGATGGATTATACCAAGAGAATGAAACCAATTTTGAAACTCTAATGAAAGAAACTCAGTGCCATTGTCAGATCGAAGTTCTTAAAGTTATGGAATAAAAATACCACTATCTCAAGACTATATAGTGGGGACTGACTGTCCAAATTGTCTATTAACTTGATTAACAAAATGTTTTATCATATGAAAAGTATGAGACTTGAATTTCATTAAATAGACCAAAGTGCATCTTGAATAATCATCAACAATGTGAGAAAAAAACGTGAACCATTTTTAGGTGGAACATTAAATGGTCCACAAACATCAACATGTAATAATTCCAAACATATATAAGAGCAAGATACACTTTGCGGAAACGAACCACAAGTGTAGTGTCCCGTATTTTTGGTATTCGAATATTTAATTTAATTTATTATTTTAAATATTTTGCTTTGGAATAGTAATGGATTTTTATATTGATTTCGTTACAAAACAAATTTGAATGTTCTAGATTATATATAATTTAAATCGAGCTCAAAATGGCGAGGTTGTTCATAATATTGAGCTTTCAACTTCAATTGAATATACAGAATTTGATATAAGTCGGAATTCTGTGAAACAAGAAACATTGAAATCTTATTGATTATAATTTTCATATGGAAGAGAAAAATCCAGATTTCGTTATAGATTATTAGTTATGTCCAAATCAAAATTTAAAATAGTCGCTATGGAAATCAATATTAAATTATAACATTTATTTAATATATTTAAAAGGATTTTGATATAATTTGGACATCGTTTAACTTGAAATTAATGGTATTGAGTTGTCTAAATTATATTTGAAGCTATATGATATTTCCAGTTGGGTATTTATGATTATAGTAATTGATTATTATTTTATATGATTATTTTGAATTTTTATAATATTTTAATCGATATTATTATAAGCCTTAAAGGTGACCATTTTGCAAAGAGTCCATTTTCAACGAAATTAGTTCAATTGGAACCGTAAGGTTAAATTATTGTACGATATTAAATTTCATGGCAAACCGATGTCATATGTGACTACGGCAGCCGTAAACGCCCAGTCATTTTCTATAGTGTGTAATTAAATTAAATTAATAGAGGGGTATTTGTGTATTACTTGATAAGACAACTGAATTAAGCCACGAAACCAATTCCGTTGAGTTCATATTGACATTTAGTGTCAGAATAGGCAGGTAGTTTGTTATATTTGGACATTAGGTATTTTGGTGTCCAAAATAGCGTTGTTTGGCATATAAAAATACTGTACCGGGAAACAGCCTCGGAATGCGATGAAATTCATGCCATTGGATTTGTATTAATTGATTATCGTAAGATTTCAAATTTCATATCGATCGGACTTACCATTTGATCATGGCAACAATAAACACCTTAATCATTTATATTATTTTGTCAATTCAGATAGGGGTAACTTTAAAGGAATAAATGGCTAGCCAAATGAACTCTGTTTTTAACGAAACAAATATCATTGGATCCATAGGCAAAAGATCTAGTAGAATTTCAAATTATCAAGTAGATTGGATTTATTTGTGATTGTGGGCAATTTAAACGCGTGATTTTTAGCATGTGATTTATGAAGGACTTTTCACAAACGACCTCGGAATTCGACGAAACCTGTACCATCGAGTCCGGAATTGTTTTTATGCTACGATTAGGAGTTTTATCTCGAATGGACATCATATTTAGTGTTTTTTAACACGATACTTCACGATGAAGTTTTGTTATATTATTATATTAATAAATTATACAACGTTGTATATTTACATCATCACATTCCTTCTGCATGTCAAAAACCTAGCACGTTGTCAGAATTAAAAACTGCCGCCACCCTTATATGTCAACCGAAATATAAAAATAATTATTATTTAAGAATGCTTCATGCGAAAGGAATGAGTACGTACACCCTAGGTTCTTTTTTTTAAGCTACACCACATGTTTTGTATTTTCGAAACTGTAACAACCCGGATTTTTACAACATGCTAAGACAAGAATCAAGGCTGAATTTAATTATAAAATTTGAATCAGGAGAAACGGGTTACGCCATTGCGTTCGTCTCGGAAAAATACGCGAAATAGAGTCTGAGTTTTCGAAAATCGGAGTCCGTATGACCAAGTTATGGCCCGTCAAAGTTTTCAGAAAATTTCAAGTTCAAAAACAGTTCAAATTTGAATTCAGAATTCAAATTCAGCCAAGCAGAACAGGCGGGAAGAATTCCTGCCACCCCCAAGTCGACTGGGGAGTCGACTTGGGAGTCGACACACCCCAGGTGGTGTCGACTGCCCAGTCGACACCCCTGTCGACTTGGGTGGTCGGCCAGTTTGGCCTGGGTGCACCTGACTTGTTCCTCAAGACATGTTTGGAGGCTTGTGAAGGATTTTAAAGGCTCAGATCTATCCTAGGGTTAATCTAAGGGCCTAAACTACTCCTAATCTCTATAAAAAGACCCCTAAGCATACCCTAAACCCTCACAAATCACTCATGCCACGAAGTGCTGCCCAAATGCCAAGTGATCATGGCCTCCATCTCCAACTTCAAGAGCCTATGCATTCAAACTAGATCCGAATCAAAAGGTGCGAGCTTCCTATGTCAAATCGAGAGTAGATCAACGTTGCTACGCAAATTTCATGACGGTTCTTCAACAAAAGAGCCACCTTTCTTCGTCAAGACGATTCATGCTCCTAGCCCTCTTGCCACGCTATGTAAGTTCTAGCTACTTGTAGATTCTAACGGTGGTTCTAATGTGACACGGAATAAAATGCGATGAAACATAAGTATGCTAGCCTATGTGAACCTAATTTTGCCCCTTTTCTATGATCTATGACCTTGGGCTAAGTTTTAGCGACTTAATCATTCCACTCATGTTATGTTTAACCTAGTTTATCTTGCAAGTTTGAATCTTTATCTATGGAATGTTAGCATGAACCTTTGGGAACCATTTGACTTGTGAAACATTGGCAAAGACTTGACTTTGGGGCTTATGCATGTAAATGAACCCAAACCCCTTATGTTATCATGCATGTTTGTGGCCAGATTCCCTTATGATACTATGCATGTTTGTGGCCAAATTCCCTTATGACACTATGCATGTTTGTAGCCAAATTCCCTTATGATACTATGCATGCTTGAGGCCAAATCCTTTAGGATAATATTCACGTTTGCAGCCAATCCCTTTACGATATCTCGCCTGTTTGAGGCCAATATGTTGGCATAATACCCCTACTATGTGACTCGCTTCCACTTGGGTTGGAAACACGTTTGGGTAGCTTAAGAAAAACGTGAATATGACACGAAAACTTGACATGGGGTTTACATGAGAACATGACATTCATGATACATTTAAATGTGGTCATGAAACGTAGGAAAACATGGAACTTGAACTAGACATGTGTAGGTTGTAAGTGTAATAAGACACTAGACTAAACATGAAAGTGGCCAACTCGAGGTTGGGTTGAGTTTGTAGCATAAATCTACCTGGACCCGCCCGACTTAACTAGTGGCTACAAACAATAGGACCCAATGTGAGTAGTTGGTCATATAGCACTTAAAACCCGAGGTTATACTAGGTTGTGGTGTAAAACAACCCGGACCTGCCCGGCTTAACTAGTAACCACAACAAAGTCTAATGTGAGAGGTTGGGGTGCATTAATCTAATTAATGCCACATGAAAAGGTTAAGTAATTTTGACTAATGACCCTTAACCGATATGACACAAATGGGTAGGTTAAGTTAAACCGGACTTGATTTCTTAATGACACTTAACCATATAAGACAACTAGGGGATGGGGTTAAGTAATTTACACTTAACTAATCCGACTTGGTAATTAGATGGGGTTAAGTAACTTAGACTTAACTAATCTAAACACGGTAATTAGATGGGGTTAAGTAACCTACACTTAACTAATCTAAACACGGTAATTTGATGGGGTTAAGTTAAACACTTACCAATCTAAACTTGGTAATTCAATGAAGTTAAGTAACCAATACTTAACCAACTTAACATGATAATTTAATGGGGTTAAGTAACTTATAATTAACCAATTATACATGATGATTTGATGAGGTTAAGTAACCTATACTTAACCAATCTAATATGCGGACCTGATAGGGTTAAGTCACAAGACCTTTTAGAAATATACTTAACCATTGTAATACGATTAGTGGATGGGGTTAAGCTAACCCATACTTAACCAATCCGACTCGATAATCTGATGGGATTAAGATAATCTATGCTTAATCAATCTAACACGATAATCTGATAGGGTTAAGACAAACAAATACTTAACCAATTTGACTTGATAGGGTTAAGTCATGAGCTTCTTAGTATACTTAACCAACTTTTAGGGCTAAGCCTTGAACTTAAATACTTAGCCAATCTTGACATGATTCGTAGGCGGGTTAAGTCATGAACTTGAATGACAACACTTAACCCATTAGACAAAACCCTAGCTTAGGGGACTAGGTTGAAAATCGTAGTTAACAAGGATAGCGGGAAGAGAAGCTAAGTGGTAAACCTTAGTTAAGGATAACTAAGTGATAATTCTTAGTCAAGGAAATTGGACCAGTTCACAGATAGATGAGTAACCCGATACGGTAGGTCATCGCTTGAACACACGTGGAGGAGCGAATTATCTGACTTAGATAAAGGCTCCAACGAACTGGGTGACGAAGCGGTAGCTTCGGGGGACGTGAGGATACTCTTGGTATCCCTCTGTGAGGTTGCAGATGATCCGCCTGGGCTCACAAGAGGTTAAGGTCTGCGGTAGAAGAACCAAGAGTATGCCTTGGTTGCTATGCGAGCGACCTAAGGACTGGGATGGATTAGCGTGGAGTCGACGATACTTGTTTTTGCCCTGGATAGCACATCGCCGACTACCTACCATCTTTAGTCAATCGTGCACGTACGGAAAGGCAGAGAACTCCCAACAGACCATATACTTGCTATCGAGTTATGGGTGAGGTTGGCCAATAGGTAAGTGGGGCATAGTGGGGCCGAGATGTAGTTCTCATACATGATTTTTCTTGGATTGCCTTTCAGTAGTTGAGGGAAGGGTCACGTGGGACCATAGCCACGGATACAAAAACAGACCTTGATATCTGCATCGGCAGATGACTTAAAGCTCCCGACCGAGTTCCGTATTTCTTGATTTGCCCTGGCACGGAACTCGGATGGCACATTGAGATACATGTGCGTCTAGACATGGAAAACGATTCACGATACATACGTAGGATAAAGGGCGTGGTTGACGGGTGGCATAATCCCTAGTGGCCCTAGGTGGCTTGAACCCAAACCGAGACACGGAAACGTTCATTAGGTAGCATAATCCCTAGTGGTCCTAGGTGGCATAAATCCTAAGTGAACACGCGATAGTTCATGGTAAGAAAACATAACCAGATCAAGGGTAGCATTCCAAAACAACTTCAAGGATAAAATGGTACTACGTTGAGGTGGTATAGATTTACATGGGAAAGCCCGTACGGCCTACGGCAAAGGACTGAACTTATACATGGAAAGAAATATACGAGTTGGGAAAACCTACATATGCTATATATATTAGGTTGACATGGACCATTACATGACATTGGGCAAGGGACATTCATATTAACACATGACACGGGTTGGGATCCTAATACGAGAGGTGCAGAGCAAATATACATGATAAATACCTTGTGATGTCATACATGATAGATACCGTGGGATGTTATACATGATAGATACCTTGGGATAGTATACTTGATAGAAACCTGACGACGTGATACCTTGATTTATCTTGACACCGTAGTTTATCATGATACCTTAGTTTATCTCGCTACAGTAGTTCATCCAGTTATCTTAGTTTAGCTTATCTATCTTGTCGTCATCCTTATGTTTACTTTCAGTATATGGATGTCATGTTACCTTTACCTATTTTTATGCTGGAAGTAGATAGGACTTACCAGTCTTTATGACTGACCCCGTTTTCTTTTGCCTCTTTGTCTTCCGTTCCCCCCCCCCCAAGGTTTTCAGGGAGGAAACACTATTATTTAGTTCGGACTTCCTCTGATTGAAGGTCATCATGCATGGCTTGGACTTTTCTTGGCTATGGCTACCTTGCTGTTTTACTTGGGGAATAATTTATGAAAATTCTTATGCTTCTTTACTATTGCAAGACAGGTTTTGATGTATTCTGATGTAAAAGGCTTTATACATTATTTTATGAGGTAATGAAATTTGTTTTACTTCCGCTGTTTTATATATGTTCTGTCTTGTAATATTTCTGTGCATGTTTACCTCGATAATACTTCACCAAACCTAGTGCATTCCCTTTGTGAGTGACCCTAGCGGAGGTGGGGTGTTACATTTGGTATCAGAGCAGAAGGTTAACAGACTGGGCAAAAGTTTTTAAAACCTTCTGAAAACTATTTGAGAAACCGTTTACAAAGAAGCATTTTTCAAGAAAAGTTTTTTTAAAGGCTATTCCCCAAAAGCCATTTGCACTATCCTTTGTTTCCTTGATTGAACCTCTTTTCCTTTCTTTCCTCCATTTGTAGTCACAGTAGTTTTAACTGCGACTAATCCTTGTCTAGCTACGTAAGTGTTTTCCCGTGCGATGGAGGAAGTTCTCGAGATACCTGTTACCAAAGTTATAAGAAGGGATAATAAGAGCAAGGATAAAAGACATGAGCTTAAGAATAAGCAACTTGTTGGTATGGCTGGATCCACAAAGGAAGATAAGGACAAGATCAGCGAGAGGGCAATTGTATGCTCTCCTTTCTAGCATACCTATGAGGAATGGTACCGTTTCTGTTAAAGGCTTAGCCTTTCTTTTCTATCATCCCGTCCAGACTTTGTATTGATCATCACATCATTTAAGTCTGCTTCGATAGATAATTCCTGCACCTTAGTACTAGCCTGGTAGAAGATCCCACTTTTGTCCCAAAATCTGGTTGGAGAGTCGGTCCATTTATTCATGACTTGTTTGGAATTGAGAGGGTAAATGCCAAGTGTTGAGATTAGAAGCAATGCTTCTATTGTTGAGCTATGGATGGATTCTAGGGATGAAGTGGTTATCCAGTAAGGGATGCCATTCTCGGTTTTGAAAGAAGGGTAGTTAAACTCTTAACTTGCCTTGGTAATACCCTCGAAGTCTCGTGTAACCTTATGAGTTCTGTCATGGTTAGTTACCTAGAATCTCTTGATGCATTTATCGGAAATCTCTGATCCGATCGAGTAATATTCGCCAATAAGGCGGATGGTTCATTCTGCTTAAGCATGGGCTGTAGGAATCACCCTAGTAAGTACACTGGGCAACATGGCTGGCATCGGTTGTTTTCAAGGAAAAACTCTTCTGCGTGGAATACCTCTTAGTAGGTAAACGAGATCCAAGATTCGCTAGTGGATTGTTGGAAAGCTTGCATGAAACCATGAGTACGCAGTTATGGTTGAGCCAAGTATTTTAGAAAAGAATAAGTGAAAAAGGAACGAGAGGCAACAGTGAAATGAGTTCCGACTCATACCTTGGAAATAGGAATCAAGGAGCTACGAAATCATGAAGTCAAAGGCGGTCAAGGCACAATGGAATTAAGCTCATGGAAATGCGGCTTAGACGGGCGCATCATGTCTCTTTTTAAGAGTATATCGTTGATCCCTGGTTCTCCTGTAGAGCTTGCTTGCATGCTATCGCTTGGTGGATATCCTCTCGGTCCTGTTTCTGTTGCAAACCCCGTAAGGAGTTTGTCTTGTTTATCTTCTTGATCCTATCTTGGGAACCATAGGTAGAACTCTATGGATGTAAACATGTATTTGAAACATGTTATGATTGATATGGTTGCAAATGGTTGCAAGTGGTTGCTCGTGGATGCGCGAATACACGTTAGATACTAGATCGACGCACTCACATTTTGCATTGCATATGCACGAGTATCTATACTTGTTTGAAAGTTAATGTGTTGTCATGCGGATGTTGCATATGAATGAATGTTTGTGCATGCATGTAGTACTTATATGCCTAGGACTATTTGCATACATGTTGGATTCATGGCACTAAACATATTTTGCATTAGAAAGATCATTCAGGCCTGATCATTAGCATTAGCTAAGGAACATATACACACACTTTCTGCATGTGTTCATATAGCATTTGGAGTCTTTTAAGGACCATGGTTGCCTGTGGATGATGTTCTGAGTAGATGGATGATAGATGGTAGGATACGTTCTTCCTAACTTGGAGATTTCGGGGACGAAATCCTTTAAGTTGGGGAGAATGTAACAACCCGGATTTTTACAACATGCTAAGACAAGAATCAAGGCTGAATTTAATTATAAAATTTGAATCAGGAGAAACGGGTTACGCCATTGCGTTCGTCTCAGAAAAATACACGAAATAGAGTCCGAGTTTTCGAAAATCGGAGTCCGTATGACCAAGTTATGGCCCGTCAAAGTTTTCAGAAAATTTCAAGTTCAAAAACAGTTCAAATTTGAATTCAGAATTCAAATTCAGCCAAGCAGAATAGGCGGGAAGAATTCCCGCCACCCCCAAGTCGACTGGGGAGTCGACTTGGGAGTCGACACACCCCAGGTGGTGTCGACTGCCCAGTCGACACCCCTGTCGACTTGGGTGGTCGGCCAGTTTGGCCTGGGTGCACCTGACTTGTTCCTCAAGACATGTTTGGAGGCTTGTGACGGATTTTAAAGGCTCAGATCTATCCTAGGGTTAATCTAAGGGCCTAAACTACTCCTAATCTCTATAAAAAGACCCCTAAGTCTACCCTAAACCCTCACAAATCACTCATGCCACGAAGTGCTGCCCAAATGCCAAGTGATCATGGCCTCCATCTCCAACTTCAAGAGCCTATGCATTCAAACTAGATCCGAATCAAAAGGTGCGAGCTTCCTATGTCAAATCGAGAGTAGATCAACGTTGCTACGCAAATTTCATGACGGTTCTTCAACAAAAGAGCCACCTTTCTTCGTTAAGATGATTCATGCTCCTAGTCCTCTTGCCACGCTATGTAAGTTCTAGCTACTTGTAGATTCTAACGGTGGTTCTAATGTGACACGGAATAAAATGCGATGAAACATAAGTATGCTATCCTATGTGAACCTAATTTTGCCCCTTTTCTATGATCTATGACCTTGGGCTAAGTTTTAGAGACTTAATCATGCCAATCATGTTATGTTTAACCTAGTTTATCTTGCAAGTTTGAATCTTTATCTATGGAATGTTAGCATGAACCTTTGGGAACCATTTGACTTTTGAAACATTGGCAAAGACTTGACTTTGGGGCTTATGCATGTAAATGAACCCAAACCCCTTATGTTATCATGCATGTTTGTGGCCAAATTCCCTTATGATACTATGCATGTTTGTGGCCAAATTCCCTTATGATACTATGCATGTTTGTGGCCAAATTTCCTTATGATACTATGTATGCTTGAGGCCAAATCCTTTAGGATAATATTCACGTTTGCGGCCAATCCCTTTATGATATCTCGCCTGTTTGAGGCCAATACGTTGGCATAATACCCCTACTATGTGACTCGCTTCCACTTGGGTTGGAAATACGTTTGGGTAGCTTAAAAAAAACGTGAATATGACACGAAAACTTGACATGGGGTTTACATGAGAACATGACATTCATGATACATTTAAATGTGGTCATGACACGTAGGAAAACATGGAACTTGAACTAGACATGTGTGGGTTGTAAGTGTAATATGACACTAGACTAAACATGAAAGTGGCCAACTCGAGGTTGGGTTGAGTTTGTAGCATAAATCTACCCGGACCCGCCCGGCTTAACTAGTGGCTACAAACAATAGGACCCAATGTGAGTAGTTGGTCATATAGCACTTAAAACCCGAGGTTAGACTAGGTTGTGGTGTAAAACTACCCGGACCCGCCCGGCTTAACTAGTAACCACAACAAAGTCTAATGTGAGAGATTGGGGTGCATTAATCTAATTAATGCCACATGAAAAGGTTAAGTAATTTTGACTAATGACCCTTAACCGATATGACACGAATGGGTAGGTTAAGTTAAACCGGACTTGATTTCTTAATGACACTTAACCATATAAGACAACTAGGGGATGGGGTTAAGTAATTTACACTTAACTAATCCGACTTGGTAATTAGATGGGGTTAAGTAACTTAGACTTAACTAATCTAAACACGGTAATTATATGGGGCTAAGTAACCTACATTTAACTAATCTAAACACGGTAATTCGATGGGGTTAAGTTAAACACTTAACTAATCTAAACTTGGTAATTCAATGAAGTTAAGTAACCAATACTTAACCAACTTAACATGATAATTTAATGGGGTTAAGTAACTTATAATTAACCAATTATACATGATGATTTGATGAGGTTAAGTAACCTATACTTAACCAATCTAATATGCGGACCTGATAGGGTTAAGTCACAAGACCTTTTAAATATACTTAACCATTGTAATACGATTAGTGGATGGGGTTAAGCTAACCCATACTTAACCAATCCGACTCAATAATCTGATGGGATTAAGATAATCTATGCTTAATCAATCTAACACGATAATCTGATAGGGTTAAGACAAACAAATACTTAACCAATTTGACTTGATAGGGTTAAGTCATGAGCTTCTTAGTATACTTAACCAACTTGTAGGGCTAAGCCTTGAACTTAAATACTTAGCCAATCTTGACATGATTCGTAGGCGGGTTAAGTCATGAACTTGAATGAGAACACTTAACCCATTAGACAAAATCCTAGCTTAGGGGACTAGGTTGAAAATCGTAGTTAACAAGGATAGCGGGAAGAGAAGCTAAGTGGTAAACCTTAGTTAAGGATAACTAAGTGATAACTCTTAGTCAAGGAAATTGGACCAGTTCACAGATAAATGAGTAACCCGATACGGTAGGTCATTGCTTGAACACACGTGGAGGAGCGAATTATCTGACTTAGATAAAGGCTCCAACGAACTGGGTGATGAAGCGGTAGCTTCGGGGGATGTGAGGATACTCTTGGTATCCCTCTGTGAGGTTGCAGATGATCCGCCTGGGCTCACAAGAGGTTAAGGTCTGCGGTAGAAGAACCAAGAGTATGCCTTGGTTGCTATGCGAGCGACCTAAAGACTGGGATGGATTAGCGTGGAGTCGACGATACTTGTTTTTGCCCTGGATAGCACGTCGCCGACTACCTACCATCTTTAGTCAATCGTGCACGTACGGAAAGGCAGAGAACTCCCAACAGACCATATACTTGCTATCGAGTTATGGGTGAGGTTGGCCAATAGGTAAGTGGGGCATAGTGGGGCCGAGATGTAGTTCTCATACATGGTTTTTCTTGTATTGCATTTCAGTAGTTGAGGGAGGGGTCACGTGGGACCATAGCCACGGATACAAAAACAGACCTTGATATCTGCATCGGTATATGACTTAAAGCTCCCGACCGAGTTCCGTATTTCTTGATTTGCCCTGGCACGGAACTCGGATGGCACATTGAGATACATGTGCGTCTAGACGTGGAAAACGATTCACGATACATACGTGGGATAAGGGTCGAGGTTGACGGGTGGCATAATCCCTAGTGGCCCTAGGTGGCTTGAACCCAAACCGAGACACGGAAACGTTCATTAGGTAGCATAATCCCTAGTGGTCCAAGGTGGCATAAATCCTAAGTGAACACGCGATAGTTCATGGTAAGAAAACATAACCAGATCAAGGGTAGTAGTCCAAAACAACTTCAAGGATAAAATGGTACTACGTTGATGTGGTATAGATTTACATGGGAAAGCCCGTACGGCCTACGACAAAGGACTGAACTTATACATGGAAAGAAACATACAAGTTGGGAAAACCTACATATGCTATATATATTAGGTTGACATGGACCATTACATGACATTGGGCAAGGGACATTCATAGTTAACACATGACGCGGGTTGGGATCCTAGTACGAGAGGTGCAGAGCAAATATACATGATAAATACCTTGGGATGTCATACATGACAGATACCGTGGGATGTTATACATGATAGATACCTTGGGATAGTATACTTGATAGAAACCTGACGACGTGCTACCTTGATTTATCTTGACACCGTAGTTTATCATAATACCTTAGTTTATCTCGCTACAGTAGTTCATCCAGTTATCTTAGTTTAGCTTATCTATCTTGTCGTCATCCTTATGTTTACTTTCAGTTTATGCATGTCATGTTACCTTTACCTGTTTTTATGCTGGAAGTAGATAGGACTTACCAGTCTTTATGATTGACCCCGTTTTCTTTCGCCTCTTTGTCTTCCGTTCCCCCCCCCCCCCAGGTTTTCAGGGAGGAAACACTGTTATTTAGTTTGGACTTCCTCTGCTTGAAGGTCATCATGCATGGCTTGGACTTTTCTTGGCTATGGCTACCTTACTGTTTTACTTGGGGAATAATTTATGAAAAGTCTTATGCTTCTTTACTATTGCAAGACAGGTTTTGATGTATTCTGATGTAAAAGGCTTTATACCTTATTTTATGAGGTAATGAAATTTGTTTTACTTCCGTTGTTTTATATATGTTCTGTCTTGTAATATTTCTGTGCATGTTTACCTCGATAATGCTTCACCAAACCTAGTGCATTCCCTTTGTGAGTGACCCTAGCGGAGGTGGGGTGTTACAGAAACCACTTGCCATACCTTAGCAATCTGCGTGTTTTCAACATCTTTCACATACCCTACTGAAGAGAAACCACACAGCTATCCTAGTTTCTCAGCTACCACATCCCTATATGTACCATACTGAATGACTCTGTTCTTATATCTGCTCTCCCATCCACATATATATACACTGCATGCCATTGTTTTTTTTCGTTTCTACGACTTAAACCGATACTCCAGTCCCCTCTCAAACAATTTTATTCCTTCTTCCATTTTAAACCCGTCCCTCTCTTCTGAATGAATCAGAATCCTGCACCAAGCTCTTTCCTTCAACAAACCAAAGTAAAACGTGAAACCGAAAGCCCATTTATATTACATTAAACATCACGCAGACTGGGGGTAGTAGCTAATGGGAAGGCGGTACTAGTTTCTTTTTGGATCTGGAGTGGCAAACAGAGCACCTCACGAGTGTGGTTTCTGGTAATGTTGAGGTCAAGAATGGGAGGAGGTCGGTTAGTGGTGATCATGGTGTCGACGATGGGTCTGTACGAAGGGGAGCAGGGGGACCGAAGCCGGGTGATGGTCGGAGCAGAGTTGGGAGGTGGTTGAGGTAAGCTTGGCACAGGCTGAAGGGTGGCTCGGGGTTCGGCGTGGTGGAGCTCTATGGGGACGGCGAATCTTGGTGGTGACGTAGGTGGATACGGAGATAGAAGGTGGAAAAGGTGTTGTTTTGGAAATAAAGTAGTGTAGGGGACGATGAATAGTGAATTGCCTGGAGGGTTAAATATGCCTAAATTTTTTAAAATGTAAGCTATATTTATGCTAATAATATAATTAAGTAGTATGTTAATTATTCATAAGGAGGCCTGGGGGCTATTTCACTTTGCCTAACTATATATATTTTAGGGTGCGTTTTTTACCAGTCCCTATTAAGTTTTAAAATTAGGCTCACATCCGGTCATAGTTTAAAATATAAACACGCCCCCTATTTTTGAGTTGGCGCCTCCTGTAAAGTAGGATCCGCTTCCTACTTTTATGCAACCACCTTTTGCTTTTTTACTTACGCTTCCTTCAATTTCTTCCAAAAAAAAGTGCGGTCATGATATTTTTTTTTCTAAAATCTGGAAATAATCCCAGAAGTCCACGGCAATAAAAAAAATAGTTGCATATATATATATATATATATATATATATATATATATATATATATATGCAAGTATTGCCAATATTTGCTTACATATATGCAATTATTGAATAAAGTAAATTATACTAACGGTTTGCCCGCAGATATGTTGCAAACATGTGTGCATGTTTCGGATTTAATTGCACACTTGAATGCAAATAAAAATGAACTGAATTGCACTGTTATGAAATATTGCATATTTTTATTTAAGAATGATGCAATATTTGCACATAAATATGGAAAAAAAATCAAATGTGGATGCAACACTAGAATACTTGCACATATATATATGCAAGAAATTGGAATTCTTGCATAATATTATGCATTTAACTACAATTTTTGCTACTTTTTGCTTTTTTTTCGTGTTTTCTTTTGAGCGATTTTTTTGTCGAATCCATAATTTATTTATATAATAATTTTTGTATTTTTTATTCATTTTTTGAGCTACTTTTGAAAAATAGGGACCTAATTTATAATAAGTTTATGGCTGGATGTGAGCCTAATTTAGTTTGCTTTTAGAGATGTGTGCCTAATTTTCACTATATTTTATGCCAGAGTTGTATAAGTAACCATGGCCTGCTAATTTCAATTATGACTAAATATGACTCAATGAAGTTAGATTGAACGTAACTATGTTTTAATAAATAAATTAGTATTAAGGATATAACAATGGTAATTTAAATAGTTGAATGACGTTTAAATTATGTAATTGTGTCTTACAGGAGTGGGAGTTGATGAAACAAGCGACGATAAAACCGTATCGACAAGCACAACACAACGAAGTTGGTTTGGTCAGAGTTGGCAGCTACTGGGATTTTTAATTAAATGTCAGTTTAATTCAATTAAAACGGACGGTTTCAGAGACAAACAAATCAAATTGAGTTAAACTTAGTCTTCCCACTTATATTTTATATAAATCTGGTTTTTATTTTATGTGTTATAGTTGTTAATGATTGACTATTTGTTGATTATATATTCATATATTGATTAACCATTGAAATTAAACGTTGATTGATTTCAGTGGAAAACCAAATCGTTATTGGAACCAATGAAGGTAACTTACCTGGTTGGTCGCGTTTATAAATAAACGTGTTTAATTTAATGAATTGCTTGTATTGTTTTGTTAATTCATTGATGTTAAATAGTCGTTAATTACTGTTATAGAAATAATCAGTTAAATTGAACTGAATGAATTTATGTGAGATAATATATTTTGATGCAGGGAAAAACAGTTTGGAGGGATCCAACTAGATTCCTCAAATATAATAAATGTTATTTAATGTCATATTATCATTATATGAACTGTTCTGATTGGATGATTGATTTGGTTGTTGACCGTTGACCTGAAATTCAATGTTTGTTTTGTTTTAACTAATGGACAATATTGGTTGAGTATTGGCAATATATGGCCTATAAATCAATCGTTTTCTAAATAAGATTTATCGTTAGATGAATCGACGGAAATAAAGTTATAAAATATATTTTTATAACTAAAGTTATATTTTGAAATATATTATTTTGAATAAAAGTTTATTTACAAGAAATAAATATTTATTATTCAAATTTATAAGCAAGTGTTAAATGATTTTATAAAGCGAATTCTTATGTTAAGAAGATATATAAGTAAATGAGCAGAAATTAACCTAACGGTTAAGAATTGAATAATTGTTTCTGAGAGAAACAATTAAATGGAATTATTTAAACTAATTATATTATTAGATAATTTAAAGGAAGGACTAGTTGGAATTGGCTAACGAATCAATCGAGTTTTGAGTTGACAAAGTCAACCGTTTTAACTGGGATTAAAAATTAAATTATTATTTGTTTGAATTAATTTAATAAAATAAATAAATAAATATTTGTTTTAATTTTAATAAGATTTAAAAAAAATGAAATTTACTATTTATTTTAGTCAATAAAGAAGTTAATATTTTTACAGTAGTGATGAAGTAAATTATTATTTTAATTAATAATAATTTAAGTGTAACTGTAATGGAATCTAATTGGATTATGAAAGGAATTTATTTACGGGTTTTATATTTAAAACCCGAGAATTTTATAATGAAGTTAGAAAAGGGATTTTAAGCAAATAAAATAGCGTAAAATAAAGGTTTATTTAATATTTGAATTAAGTAAAGGAAATAAAGATGAAAAGGGGTTTTATATTAAACCTGAGTTTTGTAAACGAGGTTTATAAAAAGAGTTGTGAAGCTAAAGCATTAATTTTAAATTAACGTTATTAAATCATGGAATGGAGAGAAATGAATGGAATCAAAATGAGATTCCAAAAAGGAATGATTAAACAGAGACTTGTAATTGAATTTGGTAAAGGATTCAGTAATGGGATTTGGTAATAATAAACCTAGTTATAAAGTGAATTCTTAGGAAGAAGTTAAGGTTAAGAAGTGATTTTTATTAAGAAATTACTTAATCACAATATTGAGAAATAATAAGTTGTATAATAAAAAAAGATATTTTCCAAAATCAGAAAGTTTTATAACCGTATTTTAAATAAAATAGTATAATGGGATTTGGTTTGCTGTTAAAATAAATATCGGTTTTTAAATTACAACTCATATCTATCTTAAGATGAGAACATTGTTGATCAAGGTCTGAGAGGTAAATTAATACCCCAACTTAAACGACTTCAGGATTATCTAAGGATGATATTAGTTTGTAATGGGAAAGAGGTAAAGAATGATTTATTATTTCAATATGCGAAATAATAACACAATGTTAATCGCAAGATTGGAGTATATATTTGCGATTGGAGTATATATATATATATATATATATATATATATATATAATGAGATTTCCAAAGTAACGAAAATGGAAAGATTCGAGATATACATAAATATAATGAGATTTCCAAAGTAACGGGAATCAGAAGTTTTGAGAATATATATAATGATATTTCCAAAGTAAATAAAAAGAGATTGTGTGAAACTATAACGATATTTTCCAAAGCTAAAGGAAATGGAAAGTTGAGTTTGGAATGGGTTTATTCTAAAAGAATAAGAATTGCGTATTGTTTTCAAGTAACGATGTTTTATGTGAAATTTGATAAAAACCAAAATGGAGACATATGTATATAATTAAATTCTAAGTAAATAAAATAGTTTTGAAAGAATCTTATGTTAAATAAGAAACGAAATGCAATGTTGATATATTGGAAAGATTTTTAATTTTTAATTTGACAATTCATCAATTATTTTTAGAGAGGCCAAGTAATGTTGCGTACTGAATCACAGTGAACTCATTTTATTTTCATAATTGTTTATTTAATAGTTAAATAAGCGACTATCAAATCTAACCCATGCTATTGTTAGTACAGAACAACCAGAATCGAATTTATATTCGAAAACCATTATGAACCAGCAAATACGTGAAGATGCTGATTGAAGATGGACCAACTGAAGACCGTGGATCTTCATAAGCGGAAGGATTACTTATTGAATATTCTCTGGATTACAACTAGAAGTATTCTGACGTGATTCAATCGTAAATTTGATTTTTCGAAAAGCAAGGACTACTCGCTACTGATCCATAGGGTAATTCTAGGATGCAGTAGGAGGGTGCCTTCGGTTCATCCTGTTCCTGGATGACTTGTATGGACGGATGTCTGACGGAGTATTTCCAAAGGGGTTATGTATGTTGATTTGTTCAAATGTACCATAGTCGGTGACGGAGAGGGGAACTTCTCTTAGCTTAACAACTAGAGTATTTTTGTGGACATCAATTAGTGATTTCTGGAGGATCTGACAAAGTGGCATTCAAAGTGAACGGTGACCAGATGTTCCAAAAGATTTATGACCTTAAGCCTCATCAACTGGGAAATGGCACAAAATCAGGTAGGTCGTATGGCTATGTGGGTTGCACCCATCAAAAGGGTATATTGTTACCTGATCTGGAGAAATCAAATGCCATCGATTGTCCTTTTTTATTTTTGTATGTATGTTATTGGTTCGGTTGGCTGGCCCCCAAGCGTGGTAATGATATATTCGGTACTCTTAAGGGAAAAGAGGGGTCGGTCATGTTTATCCTGGGTTGCAAGATGTTCTTGTTGAACCCCAATGTATTCATTTCCGGAGGTACATTGTTGGGAAGGTGGTCCCATACCTTGCCAAGAAATCCATTCTCCAATAAGAGCCCGCGGTTTTGATTGTATACTATATATGTAGAGCGTGAGACGCAAGCGTTCTGCTAGATTGGTATTTATTTGTATTTGGACACTATTACAATATCAATAAAGATATTGTTTTCAAAAACGTTTTGCGTTATCGTAAGGTAAAAACCATCTGTGTTTATGTGTAGATTAGTCTTACGATTATCCTTTTCTTTCGAAAAGATTTTGACGTTAAAATCAAGTTGGATGATACCCTTAAACTTAGTGTGTTTTTCTCACTTTGGTTCACCAGACTGATCCGACGTTTGTAATTCTTGGGTTAGACTAGGTTTTAGGTTTAGCCTTGGATGCTGCAAACTTTAGAATACGTGTTGGAGGAGTTCAGACGAATAATATATATTTGGTGTGTTTTCTGTTGTGTTTTGTATATGAGAACAGATTATTATAACTGTCCAGATGCGTTGATGTACTTTGATGGTTGTAAGCATTTTCAAAGCTTTCAGTAAAGATTTAGTTCTATATTATATTTTGTTCCGTTGCAATGGGAGACTCTTTTTTGTGTTGGCTCTTCTTCTTCTTCTATTTTAATAGTTCTATCTTTCTTATCTCACCCTCTAATATTCTTTCTAATAATTATCTATGTTTTCGATACTTGAGTTTTGGCAAGCAATACAGGATTTATGTATTATTGTCAGAATTCGAACGTCGAAATCTTACAGGTCGTTACAACGAGTTTTCTTTGCTTGTGGGAAAACATCACAAATAAATTTATTATTCATGGATATATCTGAAAATTTATTAACAAGAAATTAAAACAGGAATTACTAGGGTGATCAAGGCGAGAGTGCCGAAGATAAAAATTATTTGAATGCTGAAATGAAGAAACTGAATTCAAATGGGGAACACGCTCCAAGTAGTAAAGACCACAATGAACTCTACCCCGACCAATCGTCCTGTTCGTCAACAGGTGATGAAAACAACATTAAGATTTAGAAAAAAAATACTTCACAATTAAGTTGTTTTGTTAATTATGAGACAGATAATAAATTGAATTTGAATGATCGAATAAAAAATACATCTTTGAGAATAAGAGATTTTGAATGTTTAACAACCCCAATGTGAGTCACTGATGCAAAAGTGCTATCAGGTAATTGAATAGACTTATGTTTTTGTAATGGAACATATGAAGAAAAATTTGATAGTGATGTGCATATATGATTTGATGCACCAGAATCTATAATCCAACAACAAGACATTCAAGACAGAACTGTACCTGCTAAGTTAGTCGAGAGTTCAGCGACTTCATCTTTGGCCAAGAGAGCAAGCAACTTCTTGTACTGTTGAGTTGTCAGACGATTGTTTGGCACAACATGAGAGGCTGATCCATATTCAGCTGTGTGTTTTTCTTGTTTTCTTGGGAAGCCATGGAGTTGATAGCATTTCTCCCGGATATGTGCATGTCGGTTGCAGTGGTTACAAAATGGATACTGCCTCTTTGACAACCCATGGTATGGTGGCTTTGAAGTTTGGAAGGCAGCGGACTCAACAGCATAAGGAACAGCTATGATAGGAATGGTAGCAAAATTGTTTTCATTAGCATGATAAGAGATTGAGGAAGACAAGAGCATAGTTTATTTATCGGTGATGTGATACGATATGAAACAAGAAAAGATTATGAATACTTGCATTATTTGATTCAATACATGGGTATTTATACACAATAATATACACGGCTGAAATTAACATTTGAATAAAAAAAATCAAATCCTACATGTATTCCTGGAGAATAGCTCTGGCTGAAGAGTAGCCATGCATTCCTGGAGAATAGCTTTGGCTGAAGAGTAGCTATGTATTCCTGGAGGGAGAATAGCTCCCATTTATGTATTCCAGGAGAGAGTATAGCTCACGTAGTTGAATTTAACAATAGGAATAGCTCATGTCTATATAGTTTAACAAATTATAATATCTATTTGACTTCTGCATCCTACATATTATTGAAGTGAATAATAGAAACCATTGGGATATTTGAGAATGTAGGTCAATTGGATCAAAAAATGTTTCATCTTCTATGTCATTGTTTAAATTTTGATTGTGTTAGCTGCTAAAGTGATTTGATAAATGCTTTTGCATACTAATATTTAATTGGCATGTCACTTCTTAGTTCCACTTTATTAATAAAATTTTCACTGCACTCTCATAGCTAGTAATGTTGTTTTATTTTCCGTTTGGTTTTAAAGCTAGTTTTCATGTTTTATATTATGCACAAATGATGGGTACTTTTGTAAAGAGATGTACTAATAAAACTTCTAGCCATATAAGATTACCAAATTTGATGAAAAAAGAAATATTTGTATTAGAAAGATGGTGATAGATGCAATGATGAAGAAGGAGTGGACTCTTAATACATTTTTATCCTAATAAACTAGCAGACAAAAAAACTTCTATTTTAAAGGAGATGGAAGTGAAAGCCCTCACCGTCCATTAAGGTCAATAAGGGAGTTCTCTAATGAGAAGAAGATGATGAAATTATAGGATGCATTTTTTGATACATATATGGATAAGACTCTCATTTAGCATTTACTTGTTCAATTATAATCTTGTACTAATTTCATGGAACATGTTTCACTCTGATTATAAATTTTAAGCCTATGACTTTTTACATTACATAAGAAGATAAAGTGGTAAATCATATGTTGCCGGCCTATGGAGTATACCAGGTTTGTGAATTCCATGATATATAGGTTTAGTAAGATTTGCTTATCAATTTGAAAGCTAGAATATATGATGGAGTGATGGGAGATACGTTAGCTGCTACTAGTTTGGATGCTAATTTTAAAGAATCATCTGTTTATAGAGGACGACGTGAAAGTATGCCTAAAATTGATGGTGAAAATATTAATACATTTACGCTTTGTTTAAGGGGATCTGATAAGAGAAATTTCTAGTATTCCAAGTACTATGTCACTTTGTTATGAAATATCCATATTTAGAATGGGAAATATGAACAAAAGTAAAATTCAGTAGATACCGTAAAGACATTATATATAGAACATGACAAACATGTTATATGGCTTGTACCCTATCTAATAAAATTGAGGATCTCCTTTTGTGGTGATGATATGTAGCATTACATTACTTAATTTTTATGTGACATCCTATTCGAAATAAAACAATGCTTTTGGTCTTCCATTATATTATATACTATATACATAATTTTAAACGTGCATTATAACATATAAGAGTGTTTCAATGATCACAATTGGGAAATAGATCGTAATCATGAGTATTATACCTCAATATCAAAAACTATCCCTAGACATTCCTTGTCATTTGGTATTTTGAAATGTGATATAGATGATATATAATCCATATAAAAGTAGCATGGTGCTAAAGGTACCCCAATATCCTCTTCCTATTACCGCAATTAAAAAAAAATAGAACTCATTAAATTTTGCATGCTTCCTAACATCACATTATCTCTCCAGTTTAATCTCTCACTCAACCAGTATTTGTTAAACAAATAACACAGTAAACCTTAATATAAAAATCAACAACAATCGTTGTCTACTTCATCTTTTCCGCGGGAAAATTCAATTTTTTACCGTTTGGAGCCCTAAACTTACTTGATTGAGTTGACTGGGGTTGAGACAACGATGTTTCTTTCTCGACATTGCTGCAACGTCGAATAATTTATCGTTGATCGACCGATTAAAGAACTAGGGTTTCGGAATGGAATGGAATGAAAAGGAATGAATAAGAGACGAGGGGGAAATAAGGTAACGGTGATGTGCTAGCCCTTATTTTTTACGTGAGGTATTAAAAAAAGTGTAATGATAATTCTTACGGTATTTTTTAGTAGCAGTAATAAGAAGTGTAAATTGGGGTGCCCTTAGCACCACACATAATAGTATCCATTTGATTGGAAAATTAATATTGACCATGGGAACACCAATATGTTATATATGTAGCAGTTTGAAAAATTATATAACGACTCACCAAAAATCTTGTATACCTTAATTGATCTAATTTAATCAAAGATGTTATATATTGATATGCAATCGTCTTTCAACTTAGGAGTACCACTGACCTTATATACACAAATCTTATTTTCATTATAGGCAATCATGTGACACAGTTTCATATTTTGGCTATCTGTTGACCCACATAAAGTGAAATTCTGCTCAAGAGAGAATTTATTTCATTTAGCGCTTAAGTTTAGTGTCACCGTAGGGAATTCAACTTGAAGTTAAAGTATCCAGCTAGCACAACTTAGTTAATTAATAAAAATTATTACGTTAAATAATGTGACATTAAAATTCAATCATTTTGATTAATTTTTCTGAATATACATTAAAAGAACCCGACGATCAATTAAAACACTAAGGAAATTAAGTTGTGTATGTCAGCTTCAACTAACGATAGCTATAATTTTTTAAAACTATCTTTTTTGCAAAAAGAGTATGTAAGGCAGAACTCCAACCTATGACTACTACCAAACATACGGATCTATACCATTGCGCCACACTTATGGACTTTGTAAAAAAATTATTATAGCATATTCCTTTGATCAAGCTGTAAGTGTTTATGTGGCATAGTGATGGAAAAGATATATAATATGCATAATACATTATTGTTCCAAGGTGTCACTTTAAATAATTATAATTAGGTTTTCAGCCAGATGATCTATAAGTACCTATACTTGAGTAAATTATTGTTCTTCAATAAACTTTGTATGTGCTTTAATTTTTACATTTCAAAGATATTATTAAGTGTCGAGTTCATGTAACGAATCGTAATTTCGGCTAATTTTAAAATATTAAATTTTGTTGAATTTCAAATTAAGTTGTTCAAAAAATATAAATTTATGATTTGATATAAAATTATTTATAATAAATTTCAATAAGTTAGAAGATGATAACATATATTAGAATATAAATAGCAAATATAATTTATATTTTTTTTTTTTGAATATTGACATAGTTGTACTGCCTTGAAATATTAACAAAGTTATATTATATTGCAAACTTAAAATCAAAATAAAATTATTATTTTTTGCATATCAATCATGTCATTCATTATTACATTTACTAGATATATAGTTGCAATTTAACTTGTCTTGTATTTTTGATTTGATGCTGAACTTATTAAATACTTGTATGGTAAGAAAGATGCATAATTTAGGCCTATTTTAAATTTAGTATTGACAATAACCGTATTAACTTGATTGGAATCTTTTAATTTAAAAAGAATTTTACATTAATTAACATTAATAAGTTATCAATATAAAACATACATTTATGTTAAGCTAAAATGGAATATTAAACAAATTAGTTGATTGAGTTTGGGACCATGCGCTAAGAGAAAACGTGACTTTTAAATGTGTAAATATAAAATCTAGATTCATCTTCATATTACAAAATTGTGGTCGCATTATGTTTCTTTAAATTTATTGTATATTAATAAATTTATGGGTGTCATTTGACATTAGGGTTATTGGGTTTAACTGAGTAGCCTTTATGTTTTGAGAGTTGACGGTTTTACTTGCAGTGTTTATTAATTACTTCTCAAATGTCATATTTCAAATTACCTCTTTATTTCCTTTATATATAATAACTACTACAGTTCGGCTCTTTTTATACAATAAAATTTTCAAATTTCAATTTATGTATTTATTTCCATTATTTGATTCATCTTATTTATTTCCGTTTTTTCATATTTCCCTTCATTTGAGCCCATCTTCTTATAACTGTGGCTATCTCATTTCCTTTTCTTTATAAATTGTAATGTTGAGTTTTCTTTGTCCGAATTTTTTTAAATAGTTTTTTTTTTGAAAAATCATTTTAGTCAAATTTGGTCAAAATTTGAATTTAAGTTGAAATTTTAAATATTGTGAAATTTAAATATTTATTCATAAAAAATTCTTGACTAAATTTTGAGTTGAGTACCGCTTTTTGTTTTGTGAAAACCAAGGTTTAGAGCTCCATATATGTTATTTACATTGTAAAAACGCGCAAACATACGGTGTTTGAATGTGTTACTTTGTTCTTTCTTTAAGGCCTTCTCTATATTATCCCTGGATTCTTGAGAAAGCTTCACCCTGCAACATTACACCTCGTCTTTAAATTGTACGTTTATATTTCGAAAGTCTTATGGGCAAAATAAAGTTACATATTCTTTTTCTCAACATCTCATTTTCATTTCCCTGAAGCTTTTGTCTGTCATTCTCCTTCTTCCTCCCCCATTCTTCTTCTCTACGAAATTTTTCTTTGCAAGTTTCCATAGCTTCTCTCGCAATAAAAATTCCTAAACCCAAATTTAATCTCCTTTATAATTTCAAAAACACCTCTTCCTTTCACAAACCCTGAAACGTAACTTCCTCCTACCTAGCACTGTAATAATCCGTATTTTTGGAGCCAATTTAAAATTCATTTTTAATTGATTTTAATGAAAAATAAATATTTTATATAATTAATTTTGAGAATAAACGATGAAAAATTTATTTAAAACAAAGTATGAGTGTATATATTTATATTAATTATAAAACGAGCTTGAAATGGCGCGGTGGTTTGAAAATTCAATTTTAAACTTTGAACGAATGTATAGAATTCAATATAAATCAGAATCTAATGAAACAAGAATTGTTAGAATCTGTTTAGTTATATCTTTCTAAAGAATGTGAAAAATTTAGATTTCGTTTTATAAATTGTAAGTTATGTCTAAATTAAAATTTAGAATAGTCGCTATGGAATTTTTATATATATATATATTAATAATATATAGCCCTTATGAAACGACCTAGACTTCCCCGATCCCCAAAGAGATGGGGGAGCCCAGTTTGCTTTGAGAACATGACGCATCAAAACACAAACACGAGAACATTTCATTGCTATTACAACAATTTACATCAGAGTACAAGAATATATCAGAGTTCAAATAATATGCTGTAGAAAAATATCAGAGATTTAAATTACAAAACAGAGAAAAATATATACATAAATATAATGCATAGTGGAAAACATCAACAACCATGACTGAAAGAAATACACTAATACAAAGCTTTCCAAATATAGCTCCAGCTGTAGTCCAGAATCCTGGAAAAAGAAATATCTATGAAAAACCAAAACCTCTAGCTATCCATGTGGAAAATATGGGAACCCAGAGTTTAGGTAGAAACAACAAACTCTGAGTCAGTCATGGGACTGGTGTGAGAATTAAAATAGTTATTAACTTTATTTTAAAGTTGGGTAAATCAAGGAACCACGCCGTATAACACGGAACGCGTTCACTCCCATGGATACCATAAAACCAACAGCGTAATGCTAAAAGGAAAAACGAAGCCACTATAAGACTCAGGTCCCATCACACAATGTAAACACTAACCAAAGGATAGAGTTTTACCTTATAATGGCCAAACATGCTTGATACGTGAAATTTATCTTTTATTATTACTATAAGTGAAGAAATTAACTTCAAAAATAAATGTATCAATTAAAGACGGCATAGTACCCCATCCTACTATGTCGCCATTTAGTTTACAACTAGAACCGAAAAGTCGCGTATTGGAAATTGGATTCCACCATGAGTCAAGGGAAGGGATGGTCTCCTTACCGATTCGGATCACCTCTAGCCAGATGACCCGGGATCACACCTACGGGAAACCCTTGGATCCTGCAGTGCCGATCCACACTTACTTTAGTGGATTAATTATTCCTGAACACACATTTCACGGTCCTATTGGACCTATCACTTGGCTTGTAGTGACCAATATATCCGAGTTGCCTCGCAATCCATCATCCACATAAGTAAAAATGTCTAGGCTCCATACCATGAAACAACTTCTAGCTAGAAAGAAACGCCATGCACTCACTGCGTTCCTTATCCCGTTTTAGACTCATACCGAGGTGTGAGGCTCGCAAATTAATGCTATACACAAAGCTATGCTAATTAAAGCCGTGCTTTGATCATCATCCACAAGACTCTGCTTTTCAACAATAATCCTTGATCATTTGCATCTCAGCATGCCACACTGACAATTCATGCCATACAACTGATGTTTATCAATATATAACCTCTAAGCTCGTACGTCTCAGAGAAGGGTGTTAAGCAAGAGAATAAATTCTCCGCCTCCAAACAGATATATATTTAATAGAAATCAATCAACACAAAATGAAATCCAATGTCAGACACAGATCTATTTATAGGTCTATTCTGGGTTTGAACGAAACCGGAGGCGCCTTATTCCTCGTCCCATATGTCCAATACAGAAGAGACATCCTCGCTTATCAGTCGATCTCCAAGTACGTCTGAACGATCACCACTTACTATCTTGTCATAGGTGTACAGCCCAATCAAGACATTAGTAATCATCCAAACGATGTGAAGATCTCCGGTCTTCAACCACCGTCTTCATCGTTGACTTTTAGTCGCCGTATTAATTATTCAAAATGGGTTAAACCCGGTCTTTCCGAATAATTCACGTATTTTATAATCAATAATCAAGTTCTTTAAAAAAACACATCGTACGCCTCATTCCAATTCAGAATATTCTTTTATTCAAATATTCACATCTTAGGGGAAAGGTTCCCATTAATTTTATCAAAGATAAATCTTTTAAACTAATTGTTTAATCTTCCTTTGTATCTTAATTTCAAAAGATTTTATTTTATCCTTTAACAATTTTAAACCAAATTTAGGTTTACAAAACTAGTCGGGATTATCGAGCCTTAACGAAGTAATCATTTATTTTATTATCCCAATCTCAACCTATTCATTCCATGGAGAAAAATAGGTAGTACTCCATATCTAACACCCACTGGGTTATCGACAAAATTAATTACTATTTCACGTTCAAATCTAATTTTAGATTTAACTATCGCATGAGTAAAACTGGTGGAACTCCATTTCGAACATTTCTTGAATTCGGTAAATTTAATTACCTCATTCACATTTCAACTTTTATGAAAGATTTATTAAAACTCCATTTTCTTTAATCTCAAAAATCATTGCTTAATGATTATTCCACTTTAAGAAATTAATTTTGTCTTTTACTGGGTCAAAGAACCAATGTTATTATAAACACAATTCACAATAAACCCAAATCAACTTCCATTAATTATGGAATTTTCATGGAAAATAGATCAATATATAATTGATATAAATTTTCGTATCAGACTAATAATATAAATGGAATAACGACAAAACCTCTTAAATTCCATATATAATAACGGTCTTCCTTTTACAGAAGCTCATCTCGACTATTACCAAATCGAATTCCATTCGATTCCAATTTAATATATTTAAATTGGAAAACTTTACTTTGGAAAAATTCGATTGATCTTATTTAAAAGATTATAAATTCCAAATCTTAACTTCACTGTTAAATGGGTTAAAGAACAAATGTTATTTAAAACGTTGTTCACAAAAAACCCAAAATACGCTTCCATTTAATTCCAATTTATAATTATAAATTGGAAAACTTCATTTATCTTAATTAAAAGATTTATTCTTTTTTCAACAGGGTTTAAGAACATTATTATTGAAGACACCAGTCGCGACAAACCTCAAAAGCCAATTTGATATTAAATACAAGGCTCTGAATAGAAATAATATCGGCTTATATTCAATATCAAATTCTGAAACCAAAAAATATCGTTTTTGGAATAACGATATCTACATCTTCCAAATTCCTCAGCAATATCCGTATAATCACGGAATCCAATATCGAAATATTCGAAAGATTATTTCCATTTAAATCCTTTCCAATTCATATGCTGGAAAATTCTGGTTATTTCAAAAACCATTTAGAAATCCAATTTAGTTATTTAAAAACATTAGATTATTGTTCTAGTTATTAACTAGTTCATTTCGATAAAAATATATTTTTATCTTTCCAAACTTGGAATTTTTCATCCAATTTTTTTTCAAATCATTCATTATGATTTCACATGATTATTCCATATTTTTAATAAGGCCCTTACAGTCAGTTTCTAATAACGACCACCGAACTGCATTCATAGCGACATTTTCCAAAATTGATTTGGACATATTTTAAAAATCTAACAGTTCAAATTTAAACCTCTTATATTCATTGAGAGATCTTTTCGATACGAACCCAATGGTTCCGGTTTTAGGAGAATCTGATGGTCAGATCTCCCGTTAAGTCAATTTGAAGTTAACGATTGAAATTCATGAACGGTCGCTGCGCGACGCTTACTATTCAAGCCATTATATATATAATATATACCGTCGATTTCCATTTAAAACTTATTTTATAAATCATTTATAAATTCATTTTAAAACGATTTCAACTTCATTTTCAATTTTAAATCAAAATTGAATATTCCATATCATTATAATATTAAAGTGATAATAATTTCAAAAAATCAGATTTTGAAATCAATTCTTTTTCGATATTCATTATAAAATAAATAAAATTGACAGAAAATTTCGTTTGAGTTAAATTGGCGCACATCTACTTAACTCGGCTTCATATATTTCAATATTTTCGTGCCTATCCAAAATTAGACATCAAAATCATATTTTGATTCTTCATTGAATATAATTTTAAAATATTTGTTATTTCTGAATTGGAATCAGACACAATCACTTACCATATAATTTTATTTATATGGATTCCATACATAGCACATATTCAAAAATAGTGATAAACAACTATTAAACGTTCAATTCACATTCAGAGTGTAATTTACAACTGTATAAGCATTAAATAATTAAATAATACTTATCACAGCCTGTCAATCTATCAGTTGACATACAATTAATTCCAAGAGAGATGTGAATAAATTATCATCCCAGACCCATGTGGGGTTTTCAACCAACAACAATGAATTCAAATTAATCACTGGTTAATCAAATTAACTAATTCTAATTTGATTCGAATTATTTTTCTAATTAACCAATTTTCATTGTTTAAATTATAAATGGATATTTATTATTTAATTTCAACTACCACATTAATGTTAACATTATTTTTACTATGTTAAACATTTCAACATAACAAACAAAACATATCACAACCAATCAAATCATCCATGGTTTCCAAACAACAGTGAAGTGAGCTAACAAGCATCGTATAACAGTTTATGATAATAAAAATAATAAAAAAAATTACTATCAATTTATATATTCAGTTATAAAATAACTGTACAAAATTTTAGTGGGAGAATTGTAAGGACCTGAAACTTCCCCGGTCTCCGAAGAGAAGAGGAAGAACGGATTGCTTTGAGAACAAGACGAATCAGAACACAAACAGAAGAACACTTCATTGTCATTACAACAATTTCATCAAAATACAAGGATATACAGAGTATGAATAAATATTACACATTTACTAAATATCAGAAATTTACAAATTACAATGCAGCGGAAAATAATACAAAACACAACTGAAAGGAATATACGGATGCAGAGCTTTCCAAATATCATTCCAGCTGTAAACCATGATCCTGTGAATATAAATCTGCAAAACCAAAACTACTAGCTGCCCATGTGGAAAATAGGGGCACCTAGAGTTTAGGTAAATCAAGGGACCATGCCATATAACACGGAACGGGTTTCCTTTCAAGAATACCAGTGCATAAAAACAACAACGTAATGCTAAATAAAGAACAATGAAGCTATTGTAAGACTCAGGTCCCATCATACAATGCAACGCAAGCCGGAGGATAGATTTTTTACCTTATAATAGCCAAGAATGCTTGGTACGTAAAATTTCATGTTTTATTATTACTTTAAGTGTATAGTGTCAAAACAATTTCAATCATAAGTATCAATCATAGATGGCGTAAGTGCCTCATACCACTATGTTGCCATACTAGGCTCTACAATCAAAACCGCAAAGTAACGTATTGGAAGTTGGATTTCCATCTGTGAACCAAGGCAAGGGATCATCCTTACCGAATTCGAGATGCTCTAGCCTGCCCCTCAGGATACAGCCTCAACTAAACCTTGGACCATCAGGGCCGGTCCACACGGAGTGGATTAAAATGCCTGAACAATGCGTTTCCCCGCCCTATGCGGCGTCAACTGGTCATATCCCGACCAAACTATCGGCCCTGGAACGACCGATATAACCGAGGCGCCTCCTATCCATCATTCACATAAGTAAAATGCCAGGGCATGCAAAACGCTGACACCACTCCTAGTTAGAAGGAAACGCATGCCCTCCCTGAGGTCCTCTCTCATTTTTGGTTCACACCGGAATGTGAGGCTCGCGAATTAACCCTACACAAAGCTATGCTATATTAGTGCCGTGCTTTGATCATCAACCACAAGACTATGCTTTTCAACAGAAGCCTTGATCATTTGCATCTCAGAATGCCACACAGGCAATTCACGCTAGGCAACCGATGTCTATCAATCACACATAATGAAATCCGATGTCAGACACACATCCATTTACAAGTTCGTTCTGGGTCTGAACGAAACCGGGGGCACCTTATTCCTCCCCCATATGTCCAATACAGGGGAGAGGCCCTCGCATATATGTCGATCTCCAAGTACGTCTGGACGATCACCACTTATTACCTTGTCATGGGTGTACAGCCCAATTAAGACATCAGTAATCATCCAAACGATGTGAAGACCTCCGGTCTTCTACCACCGTCTTCACCCTCGACACATCGTCGAATATGTTATTCAAAATGGGATAAACCCGGTCTTTCTGAATAACTCACGTATATAATAAACAAGTTCTAGAAAAACACAACTACGCCTCATTCCAATCCAGAATATTTCTTTATCTAAATATTCATTTACTTTGGGAAAGGTTCCTATTAATTTTATCAAAGATAAATTCTTTAAATTTATTCTTTGATCTTCCTTTGGATATCATTTCAATCTAATTAAAGATTCATTAAAACTCCACTTTGTTTTAATAATCCCAAAAATCAATATTAATGATTGTTTAACTTGGGAAATCATATCCTGTCTTTAACTAGGTTAAAGAGCCAATGTCATTTAAAACACGGTTCACGATAAACCCAAAATCACATTCCATTCCATCAGCCATTAACCGTAAATTAGCAAGTGAACAATTCCCTAAGTATTAACCCCGAAGGCCGAAACCAACATCAGATCAATACCCAGGAAACCATTCAACTTAACTAATCTCTAGTTAGTTTCTGATTTACTTAACTCCATTGGGCCTAAGAACAGTATTATTAAAGATACCATTCACGACAACCCAAAATCTTATTCCTGTCTTTAACTGGGTTAAAGAACCAATTCATTTAAAACACGGTTCACGATAAACCCAAAATCACATTCCATCCATCAGCCTTTAATCGTAAATTAGCAAGTGAACAATTCCCTAAGTATTAACCCCGAAGGTCGAAACCAACATCAGATCAATACCCAGGAAACCATTCAACTTAACTAATCTCCAGTTAGTTTCTGATTTCCTTAACTCCATTGGGTCTAAGAACAGTATTATTAAAGATACCATTCACGATAACCCAAAATTTTATTCCATTGTTAATCGGGTTAAAGAACAAGTGTTATTTAAAACACCGTTCACGATAAAGCCAAAGACCAATTTCAATTCCATCCAAATTAAATATCAATTAATTGCTATACTTCATTAAATCTAAATAAAAAGATTTAATCTTTTCTCAACTGGGTTTAAGAACAGTGTTAATGAAGACACCATTCACAACGAACCCAAATCCCATTTGATATTAAATACAAGGCTTTGAATAGAAAATATATCGACTTATATTCAATATCAAATACCACAACCAACAAATATCGTATTGGAAATAACGATATAAATATATCTTTCAAATTTCCAGAACAATATCTGTATAATCACGAAATCCAAGTCGAAATATTCTGAACACAGTTTTTATTCAAATCCATTTCCAATTTATATATTGGAAATTCTGGTATTTTTAAAACCATTTCAAACCTAATTTATTTATTTAAAAATATTGGAATATATTCTAGTTCAGAACTAGTTCATTTCGATAGAAATCTATTTTTATCTTTTCAAATATGGAATTTTTCATCCCAATTCTTTCCAAATCATTTGTTATGATTTTACACAAATTATTCATATTTTTAATAATTTTATCAAGGCCCGCACAGTCGACTTCCTTAAACGGCCATCGAACTGCACTTACAGCGACCTTTTCGAAATTTGATTTGGACATAATTCCAAATCCAGCCGTTAGATTTCAAATCTCTAATATTCGTTAGAAAGCTCTTTTCGATATGAACCCAATGGTTCTGGTTTTAAGAGAATCCGATGGTCGGATTTCCCATAATGTTTGTTCGAAGTCAATGGTCGAAATTCGCGAACTACCGCAGTGCGGCGCGTTCTATTCAGGCCATTATATTATATATATATATATATATAATATATTTCATCGATTTCCATTTAAAACGTATTTTATAAATTGTTTTAAATTCGGTTTCAAAACAATTTCAACTTCATATTCAATTTCTAATCAAAATTGAATATTCCATATCATCGATATATAAATGATAATATTTTCAAAACATTAGATTTTGAAATCCATTCCTTTTCGATATTCATTATAAAAATGAATAAAATCGATATAAATATCGTTCACGTCAAAATGGTGTTAATCTAATCAACACGGCTTTATATATTTGAATATATTCGTGTCCATCCCAAATCGGACATCAAAATCACATTTTTGATCCATTACTGAATATTATTTTAAAATATTCATTATTTTAAAATATTTGTTATTTTAAATATTCGTTATTTTAAAATATTCATTCTTTCTGAACTGGAATCAAAGACACTCAATTACCATATAATTTGATTTATATAGATTTCATACACACATGACAACAATCGAACACAATCAACCATCATCCAGAGTGCCTTCAACACTGCATAAGCATCAAATATAAATATTTAACGCTTACACAGCTTGTCAACCAATCGATTGATATACAACTAAATATCGGGATTAGTGTATGTCCAATATCATCCCAATACCCGTGTGGGGTTTCAAACAATCAAACACAGGTTTTATTTGTACAGTTGGGCGATGTGTAAAATTTATCGTCCCAATCAATATCAGTCAAATGTGCGTACATAAACTAATCATCCGATTTGCAAATGAATATTTATTTTATTCATATACACGTTAAAATTATATTTTTAACAATAAAATATTTATTCAATTCATTTACACAATAAAAATGATATTTTTATTGTTCTAACATATTTTAGAAAATTTTAGCGGCATAATGGCGCGATATTAAAATCGGGTAATGTCTAGCATTACCCCTCTCCTCATATTGGCTCGCGCTATACACACATATCAATTCTAATTAATCCATTTCACCCAAACAACCAAATTCAACCAAATAATCTAATCAACCAAACCAAACAATCAAACAAGTCGTCCATGGTTTGTGGACGACGGAGAGCAGTTCATATATGCAGTTAAAAATAAATAACAGTATATATAAAAAATCAGTGAGGAGTTCTCACCTTGGGGTTCCACTCCTCCATACTATCTTTAATGCTAGCACAGTGCAAATTCGAGCTTCAAAGAATCAACCCAATCGCTTCTATTTTATTCATCGCATGTATAATCTGAAAATTATAATTTTATAGAATTAAAAGTTATTTCTTTTATACGATGAAAAATCATATTTTTCTATAACGATGCTTACAAGTATAAAAATCATATTTTGATTCCAAAACCATACCAGTAAAAATCGTATTTTTATTCCGCTTCATACATTACAAAGATTATATTTTTATATCGCTTCATATAAAAATTACATCTTTCTTCTTATACCGTTCACATAAAAATCGCTTCTTTAATAAATCAAAATCCTACTTTTATAAATCAAATCTTTTCGTTAATAAAAATGTAATCTTTCCATATAGAAAAATGTAATCTTTTCCTTTTCAAAAATCAAGTCTTTCTACTTCTAAAAATTGAATCTTTCCACTTCTAAAAATCGAATCTTTCTACTTCTAAAAATTGAATCCTTCCACTTCTAAAAATCAGATCTTTCTACTTCTAAAAATTGAATCTATCCACTTCTAAAAATCGAATCTTTCTACTTAAAAAAATTGAATCTTTCCACTTCTAAAAATCAAATCTTTCTACGTCTAAAAATTGAATCTTTCTACCTCTATATATAGAAAACCCACACCTTTATCTCGCTATCTTCATTGTAACGGCTGGAAATTTCCGACTCCTCGAGAGTCGGAAATTCCGAGACGTTAGTGAAAGAATTTAGAAGGTGAGAAAGAAAAGATAGAACTAATAGAATAGAAGAAGAAGAAGAACATCAGAATCATCAGAGTAACACGAATCTCACAGCGGAACGAATAACATATAATATATAACATAACTTTGAAGTAAACAGTTATATATATACAATAGCACTTATCAGAGTACAACACTTACAACACAGCGGAAATAACTATAGCTATAAAATCTTGCAGCCTCCTGCTCCAAGCTCTCCAAGTATATCTGTAAATCCCGACTACTTGACTGCCCGTACAAATTTAGGCACCCAAGAGTTTAGGGAAAACAACAAAGTAAACTCCGGGTCAGTCATGGGACTGGTATGAGTAAAATAGTTTAAAACAGGTATAGGATATCTCATAAGACCACGCCGTGAATACGGAACGGGTTTTTCCCTTATGAGTATCTGAACAACTTTGACAAGCAATATCATTGTGATATTATAATAATGTCTAAGTACAAATAGGTATCAATCTAGCAGAAACGCTTGCATCTCACGTTCTACATACATAGTATAAAATCATAAACCGCAGGGCGCTTATCGGAGAATGGATTCCAACAGACAAGGTATGGGAGCACCTTCTGAATAGTGTACTCTAGAGGTGATACACTCAGGGTTCAACAAGAACGTCTTGCAACCCGGCCACACATGACCGCTCACTCATTTAGCTTGAGTGTCGCGAATATATTGCCACCACGGTTATAGGCCATCAAACCGTCATCCGAAGATACAGAATCAAAAAGAAGTATAAATATGGATATTCCCTAGATCGGTGACAATACACCCTGCTTGGGAATGACCCAACTAGCCATGCTGCCTAGCCCAACTTTTGTTACTTCCCGGTGTGAGGCTAGAAGCTACGTCTATCTTCAGAACATTTGATCACCATTCACTTTGAATGCCACATCGTCATACCCGCCAAATCACAAATTGACTTATCCAAAAATAACACGGGTATACAGCTAAGAGAAACGAATTCCTCCGCCACCAAACGTGAATACGTTTGAACAGATCAACTTACGCGATCCATTGGATATACTCTGTCAGACCTTCTTCCATATACGTCGTCCTGGGACTGGACAACCCGAAGGCACTATTCAGTATATCCATCTTAGTCACTGTTATCTAAGACTTATACAACAGCCCTTGCACTTTACTCCGTCTTCAATTTATCTTTGGCATATATTGCTCGCAACGCTTATGCCAATACAGAGTGGTTCTTTGGATAATAATCCAACCGGTCTCTCCATATTAGCAACGTTAAAATGGTAAAAACTTTGATAGTCTGTGATTCAACTATCAAATGAAAACATGTCGGTGTACAAACAACGATCTTATTCCCAAATGGAAATTCGATCGATCAATCATCATATGTTCATATTTCCTTATTTCATATATTTAGAAAATATATGTTATTAATCATTGGAAAACATTTCCATAGCTTATTTTCAAATCACTATTATTTCGCAACTATCAGTCCCTAACTGTAACTAGTATGAGAACAATTCTCTAAGTATCAATCCGGAAGGTCGAAACCAACATCAGATCGTCACTTAGAAAACTGTTCAACTTACCCTCTCCAGTTAGTTTCTGAATTTGCTTAACTCTATTTCTTAAATTCTTATCATGAAAACATTTCATTTTCTATGTTTAGAAAACATATCTGACTATATTTGGAAAACGTTTCCAAAACTCATTTACGGATTTCCAATGAACGTTGTATAAAACATCGTTACGCTTAATCCATTAATCGCTTATTACTTAACTATATCTCAAATCAACCTTTTCTATCGAACCACAACTATTCCTTTGTCAATTCTGAAGTCAATCAAGTTGGGGTATAATTACCTCTCAGACCTTAATTGAACCACGTCCTTTACTGTGAAATAGATGAAGTTCATCACTCACTTTTTACAATCATCTGTTTACGCAAATTCTCGGATTCAGGTTACGAATCCACTTCTTATATGGCAACGTTTGATTATAACTATAACGTTATAATTCCAACCCCTAAAATATCTAACCTAAATTATAAATTTATTTCTTGACTCGAATAATTTAACAGACACCTAATTTCTAAATCAATAACAAAATCTTGATTTAAACCTTGGAAAGTAAATAGTACTTTCCCGAATTCGCTATAATCGAATTCGACGTATAACTCTCTTTCGAGAAACCTCTATTTGATTAACTCTTCTTCGAATAACCTATATTCGATTTTCTCTCTTCGAATAACTCATATTCGAAATCTCTTTCTTTCGAATAAACAATATTCGATCTCTTTCTTTCGAATATGCTATATTCGAAAATCTCCTTTCGATTTACTAATCGATAACTCCTTTCGATCAAACTAAAATCGATAACTCCTTTAACTCTATTCGAATAACTAATATTCGACTAACTCCTTTGGATCGACTCATTTGATTAACTCCTTCGAATAACTAATTCGAATAACTTACCTTCGAATAACCAATATTCGATTTACTCTAACTCGATTAACTAAATTCTAATCGATTTACTCCATTTCGATTCAACTTAATTCAAATCGATTAACTTAACTCAAATTGATTAACTCCTTTCGAATAACTAAATTCGATTTAACTCTAATTGAATAACTAATGTTCAATTAACTCTTACGTGTTTAACTCTATTTGAATAAGTAATTCGAATCACTCTAATGTGTTTAACTCTATTCAAATCTCAAATTCGAATAACTCATTTTGAATAACTAAATTCGATTAACTCTTTTAACTTTACTCGAATAACTATATTCGATTAACACCTTCTTTCGAATAACTATATTCGATTAACTCTTCGACTAACTCCCTTGGATTAACTAACTTCGAATAACTCCTTTGGATTAGCTAACTTCGAATAACTCCTTTGGATTAACTAACTTCGAATAACTCCTCTGGATTAACTAACTTCGAATAACTCCTTTGGATTAACTAACTTCGAATAACTCCTTTGGATTAACTAACTTCGAATAACCAATATTCGATAACTACTCTTCGAATAAATAATATTCGGTAACTCTTCTCAAATGAATAACATTTGATTTCTCCACTTGAATAAACTATATTCGATTACTCTTCCCTCGAATACACTATATTCGATAACTCTACTTCGAATAGGTGATATTCGGCAACTCTACTCGATAGCTCCACTTGGATAACTCTAACTGGTCAACTCTAACTGGCCAACTTTAACTGGTCAACTTTAACTGTTTATCTTTAACTGGTAAACTTTAACTGGTTAACTCAAATGGTTTAACCTAACTGGTTAACTCAAATGGTTTAACCTAACTTGATTTACTTGTCTCGATTTACTGAACTAATCCACTTAGTTTAACTTAGTTAATTCACTTTGATTAACTCTAACCGATTTACTTAGTTTAACTCAGCTAATTCACTTTGATTAACCCAACTAATTTACTTCGATTAACCAATTAGTTTAACTTGACTAATTCACTTAGTTTGACGCAACTAATTCACTTTGATTTACCAATTAGTTTAACTTAACTAATTCACTTCGATTAACCGCTTAGTTTATCTTAACTAATTTACTTTGGTTAACTTAACCAACTACTTTGATTAACTCGACTAACTTGCTTTGGTTAACCTAACAAATTACTTTGTTTAACTCTATTCGAATAAGTAATTCGAATCACTCTAATGTGTTTAACTCTATTCAAATATCTAATTCGAATAACTCATTTCGAAAGATTTCCATTTTACAACGTTTATCCATTGATAAAGATTTACTTTTTACAAGTTTATCCATTTATAAAGATTTACTTTTAGTAACGGTTCTTCACTTTATAAATGTCCTTTTAATAACGTTTTCTACTTCTCTATATAAGTCCAGACTTATATATATTCCATTTATCAACAATAAATAATTTATTTAATTTATAAAACATTATTCATAAATTAATCTACTTCAATTTATTTGTTTAAAACAGATTTCCTATTTAATATCGCATTTAAATCCATATCGTGTTATACCGTGTGCGAAGCACGTGTTTAAATCTACCCTTGTAAAATTCTACTTATTTTCCGAACAAGTGTTCCTTTATTTATTCCCTAAATAAATATTCCTTTATTCCATTTATTTATAATCTAAATAAATGTTCCTTTATTTATTTCCTAAATAAATAAATGTTTTCATTTTATAAAATCCTATCGATTTTATAAATAAGATTCATTTTCAATATAAACATTGAAAATCCCCTTATCAACATTCGGTATGTTATGGTATTCAATCATATCAAATCACGATGTTCAATGTCGTCCATATACACACAATCAACAACAGGTTATAATTCACATCATATATCAAAATATATGAAAAACAATAAAATAACTATTGAGGAATCCAGTCGGATTCCCCCAACCTGTTTCCCTACATCACAGATGTTAGACAATATAGATAACATCACTTTCAGTTCCATATGATATATTCTGTTAAACAGAATCAATATAGAAATTTAACTAACTGACTAGCAGTTCAATCAAACAATCAACACACAGTCAAACAGACAACATTTTAACAGTTCTAAGAATACAACGTGAAAATAAAACTGTTTAGAGTTTGTGAGATTTACTCACCTTGTCCGTAATTGTTAAATGATGATTTACAGTCGTTGTTTCGGATCATACAATTTATTTCTCTATAAATTGTAGTGAGCTCCACATCATTCCCAACCAGATTCATCACGTAGTCTACGATAGCATGATTCCAATGTGACAATCCGTTTGTAAAACTTTTTGAGATTCAGCCTACCCAAATTAATACCGCAATCAACATCAATTCACCTTCTTTCATTAGTGAAAACGGGCTGCTCCCATTATTGCAACTTCCCCAATGATCATGACATTAACCCATCTCCAAACTTCCGGTATTCTGCTAACGTATAATGTCCACACCTGCTTACCTTCCTATAGTAGTGTGTCCTCCCCCTAAACGTGAATTTCCCAAAAGCTTTTGCCACCATATCACCTTCAACATATCAACCCACTCACCATCAGCTAATGATTCCCCAACTCGACCTCCTTACTCCCCCCTTGCTATTGATATGAACATGTTTCACTCAGCAAACAAAACAATGATTTTTCTGAAGTAAATCCCCTTCGAATTCTCTCCTCTTTACCTTACTGAAAATCAGACCGAAGCCACCCAAATCATCCCATTCTCCTATACACTTCCACTCCCCTATACCTTCACAACTTCCTATCGCAACTTCACTGCTCAAAACCGCAAGCTTCCAGTAATACTTCATTCCATCGCCGAACCTTGCATGCTCCCCAACGCTGCTACAATGCTTCATTTCCAGTTCGCTCCATCCATATTTCACTTCTTTAAAACATCACGCACATCCCTTTTTTCTCCAAAAAGCTTTTCACGTTACCAGTCATGGTTCGAACTCCATCAGCCAACATCCGAACACCTCCTGCTTCCGCGTTTCTTCACAGTTTCCTAATCCGAAAGCGTCGAACTCCCACTGTTATCCACTCAATCTCCTGGTCAACAAGGCGTTCACCTCAAATCCGTGCCCTTAGGCTGCTGCGTTGAAAAGCAGCAACCCCCAAAACACCCTCGACTTCAGAAAAATGCCCATACCCATGAGGAGGAACACTCGATGAATCGGAATACACATGGATTTCAATTTATAGAATTTATTTGAATTTAAAGGTGAGGATTTTGGTTTTCTTCTTTGGTTCTTCACGTTTTTATTTGAGGGTGAACGAAAAAAATATGAACGACGGCCTTAAGGATGATTTATACAGGGATGAGATGTGTTGTGTGGTTATAAAGGGGGATGCGTGGCCTGTTGTTGTCCACTACAGTAGATATTTTATTTAATTATTTTGTTGTGGATACTTAGAGGACCACGGTTCCATGGTTTTTGCTGAGGATGTATGGTAGGCCACGCTTTTGGTTTGAGTACTCAAGAATTCTTGCGGCTGTAGTAAAGGATGCGTGGACTTGATCCAAATTACTTAGGATAATTTATTTCAGAGTTTTTAAAAGGTCACCCACCCCACTATGTACGGTTATATTCATAAATGAGCGTTGCAGACTGAAATAAAAATACAGTCTTGTTCGGTAAGGTGCAGCGATCCCGAAATTATAATAATACCGGTAGATTAACTCATATTGTGAAACCCCAAAATCGCTGATTAAGGGTGCAAAATACTCCAAATAAAAAGTTGCTTATTTAATTAAATAAAAATTACCATAAAATTCTAAAAATTAAATTATCGCTATGTCCCAAAAGAACCTTGTCTAAATTCGAAACCGATATGCAGTTATATCAAATAAACTGTTACGGTCGATAAACGATTCTATAGCGACTATTTTAAAATTTGATTTGGACATATCTCAAAATCTACACGACGAAATCCTGATTTTTATCTTCCACTAGAAAGATATACTCCACCAGCTCCATACGTTTCTTGTTTCACAGAAATCCGGCTTAAAACGAATCATGTACATTCAGTTGAAGTTCAAATCGCCAAATCGCGAACTGCAGCGACGTTTCAGGTTCGTTTTAATTATAATTATAAATTATAAGTTCGAACGTTGTACTTTAAGTTATCGATATCGCCAAATCGATATATAAATAATTAAATAAATTAATTATTCGACAGCTAACAAAACGCGCCATTACTGACTTCCCCCCTTAAAATAATTTCGTCCTCGAAATTGCTAAGTTAGAAAAATGCTACTAACTCTACTAACTAGATTTAAAAATCTAAATTTCAGTTTCGAATGGACCCATTTAATTTTAATTAATTTATTAATTCATTTCGCTAACTGAATTTCCATAAATCATGAGAATGTTCTAACGCCTGGAATTTTCGAAAAATTTCGCCATAACCTCCTTTGTACGGCTCAATACGTCAAACCACAACTCGCCTCTCTAGGCCTCCTCCAATCCAAAAGGAAATCAAATAGCCAAGCAGCTTGCCAATTCGGCTCATAAAATCCAAACTCATATATGATATAAACTTGTACCTTTTTGTCGGGCATTTAACTCTATCCCTTACATCTGCTGCCACTTCAACATATACCAATGTTATCCATTCCAATTGATCTCCAATTAGTTCATATCCTCAAATCCAAATCGAATTTCATTCGAACTCTATTATCAAATTCCAAATTATTGACTTATCAATTCGGTTCCATTCTAGATTATCTCTAATCCAATTCAATTTTACTTAACTCGGTTCAAGTTAAATTTCAATTTATTTTTACCATCTCATTTTATTTAACTTCATTAGTTAAATTTTAATTCCAGAACTTAAGTTCCTGGGTTTCTTTCAAATCAATTTGAAATCATAATGCCAATTCAAAACGTTTGAATTTCTAAACAACTTGTTTTCTCAAAACAATTCAAAACAAAACCTTTGGTAGTAATCCGTCACTTAGAACTCGAAAATGAACACTGATGATGTCTAGATTCATCATCAGAATCTATTTCCCAGCTATCGAAGTGAGTTCAATACTATATCATTTCAATTTGAAAAACATTTTCAAAATCTCCCAGGAACTTAAAATTTCCTTATTTTAAATTCCAAATTCTGATTTAAATTCATATTTAATTCAAACTACTTCATATATTACATTCATATGAATTCTGATTGGTCATTTATAACCATTTCACACTTTTATAATCTTATTCGATTATAATAACAACCAATATATCTAATATATTAAAATTTTGATATATATATATTTCTATATCAAAATATACTTTGGGTAATGTTAAATTCACTTACCCTTTTTCAAAACATATCGTGACGACCCATCGTATTCAAGTGTTTATTTACTCCTACCGATACAGTGGATCAAACTGATCGACCAGAACTCATAAACAACTCAGCCAATGAATCTCCACAATATAAAACCATTTAATATCAAATACAAATACGCACTCGTATATATACACTCAAACTCAATCTAGGATATTACTAATCCCATCTCTATCGAGTTATGCCACAGAGCCAAGGTAATCACTTAACCTGGCTCTGATACCAACTGTAATGGCTGGAAATTTCCGACTCCTCGAGAGTCGGAAATTCCGAGACGTTAGTGAAAGAATTTAGAAGGTGAGAAAGAAAAGATAGAACTAATAGAATAGAAGAAGAAGAAGAACATCAGAATTATCAGAGTAACACGAATCTCACAGCGGAACGAATAACATATAATATATAACATAACTTTGAAGTAAACAGTTATATATATACAATAGCACTTATCAGAGTACAACACTTACAACACAGCGGAAATAACTATAGCTATAAAATCTTGCAGCTTCCTGCTCCAAGCTCTCCAAGTATATCTGTAAATCCCGACTACTTGACTGCCCGTACAAATTTAGGCACCCAAGAGTTTAGGGAAAACAACAAAGTAAACTCCGGGTCAGTCATGGGACTGGTATGAGTAAAATAGTTTAAAACAGGTATAGGATATCTCATAAGACCACGCCGTGAATACGGAACGGGTTTTTCCCTTATGAGTATCTGAACAACTTTGACAAGCAATATCATTGTGATATTATAATAATGTCTAAGTACAAATAGGTATCAATCTAGCAGAAACGCTTGCATCTCACGTTCTACATACATAGTATAAAATCATAAACCGCAGGGCGCTTATCGGAGAATGGATTCCAACGGACAAGGTATGGGAGCACCTTCTGAATAGTGTACTCTAGAGGTGATACACTCAGGGTTCAACAAGAACGTCTTGCAACCCGGCCACACATGACCGCTCACTCATTTAGCTTGAGTGTCGCGAATATATTGCCACCACGGTTATAGGCCATCAAACCGTCATCCGAAGATACAGAATCAAAAAGAAGTATAAATATGGATATTCCCTAGATCGGTGACAATACACCCTGCTTGGGAATGACCCAACTAGCCATGCTGCCTAGCCCAACTTTTGTTACTTCCTGGTGTGAGGCTAGAAGCTACGTCTATCTTCAGAACATCTGATCACCATTCACTTTGAATGCCACATCGTCATACCCACCAAATCACAAATTGACTTATCCAAAAATAACACGGGTATACAGCTAAGAGAAACGAATTCCTCCGCCACCAAACGTGAATACGTTTGAACAGATCAACTTACGCGATCCATTGGATATACTCTGTCAGACCTTCTTCCATATACGTCGTCCTGGGACTGGACAACCCGAAGGCACTATTCAGTATATCCATCTTAGTCACTGTTATCTAAGACTTATACAACAGCCCTTGCACTTTACTCCGTCTTCAATTTATCTTTGGCATATATTGCTCGCAACGCTTATGCCAATACAGAGTGGTTCTTTGGATAATAATCTAACCGGTCTCTCCATATTAACAACGTTAAAATAGTAAAAACTTTGATAGTCTGTGATTCAACTATCAAATGAAAACATGTCGGTGTACAAACAACGATCTTATTCCCAAATGGAAATTCGATCGATCAATCATCATATGTTCATATTTCCTTATTTCATATATTTAGAAAATATATGTTATTAATCATTGGAAAACATTTCCATAGCTTATTTTCACATCACTATTATTTCGCAACTATCAGTCCCTAACTGTAACTAGTATGAGAACAATTCTCTAAGTATCAATCCGGAAGGTCGAAACCAACATCAGATCGTCACTTAGAAAACCGTTCAACTTACCCTCTCCAGTTAGTTTCTGAATTTGCTTAACTCTATTTCTTAAATTCTTATCATGAAAACATTTCATTTTCTATGTTTAGAAAACATATCTGACTTTATTTGGAAAACGTTTCCAAAACTCATTTACGGATTTCCAATGAACGTTGTATAAAACATCGTTACGCTTAATCCATTAATCGCTTATTACTTAACTATATCTCAAATCAACCTTTTCTATCGAACCACAACTATTCCTTTGTCAATTCTGAAGTCAATCAAGTTGGGGTATAATTACCTCTCAGACCTTAATTGAACCACGTCCTTTACTGTGAAATAGATGAAGTTCGTCACTCACTTTTTACAATCATCTGTTTACGCAAATTCTCGGATTCAGGTTACGAATCCACTTCTTATATGGCAACGTTTGATTATAACTATAACGTTATAATTCCAACCCCTAAAATATCTAACCTAAATTATAAATTTATTTCTTGACTCGAATAATTTAACAGACACCTAATTTCTAAATCAATAACAAAATCTTGATTTAAACCTTGGAAAGTAAATAGTACTTTCCCGAATTCGCTATAATCGAATTCGACGTATAACTCTCTTTCGAGAAACCTCTATTTGATTAACTCTTCTTCGAATAACCTATATTCGATTATCTCTCTTCGAATAACTCATATTCGAAATCTCTTTCTTTCGAATAAACAATATTCGATCTCTTTATTTCGAATATGCTATATTCGAAAATCTCCTTTCGATTTACTAATCGATAACTCCTTTCGATCAAACTAAAATCGATAACTCCTTTAACTCTATTCGAATAACTAATATTCGACTAACTCCTTTGGGTCGACTCATTTGATTAACTCCTTCGAATAACTAATTCGAATAACTTACCTTCGAATAACCAATATTCGATTTACTCTAACTCGATTAACTAAATTCTAATCGATTTACTCCATTTCGATTCAACTTAATTCAAATCGATTAACTTAACTCAAATTGATTAACTCCTTTCGAATAACTAAATTCGATTTAACTCTAATTGAATAACTAATGTTCAATTAACTCTTACGTGTTTAACTCTATTTGAATAAGTAATTCGAATCACTCTAATGTGTTTAACTCTATTCAAATCTCAAATTCGAATAACTCATTTTGAATAACTAAATTCAATTAACTCTTTTAACTTTACTCGAATAACTATATTCGATTAACACCTTCTTTCGAATAACTATATTCGATTAACTCTTCGACTAACTCCCTTGGATTAACTAACTTCGAATAACTCCTTTGGATTAGCTAACTTCGAATAACTCCTTTGGATTAACTAACTTCGAATAACTCCTTTGGATTAACTAACTTCGAATAACTCCTTTGGATTAACTAACTTCGAATAACTCCTTTGGATTAACTAACTTCGAATAACCAATATTCGATAACTACTCTTCGAATAAATAATATTCGGTAACTCTTCTCAAATGAATAACATTTGATTTCTCCACTTGAATAAACTATATTCGATTACTCTTCCCTCGAATACACTATATTCGATAACTCTACTTCGAATAGGTGATATTCGGCAACTCTACTCGATTAACTCCACTTGGATAACTCTAACTGGTCAACTCTAACTGGCCAACTTTAACTGGTCAACTTTAACTGTTTATCTTTAACTGGTAAACTTTAACTGGTTAACTCAAATGGTTTAACCTAACTGGTTAACTCAAATGGTTTAACCTAACTTGATTTACTTGTCTCGATTTACTGAACTAATCCACTTAGTTTAACTTAGTTAATTCACTTTGATTAACTCTAACCGATTTACTTAGTTTAACTCAGCTAATTCACTTTGATTAACCCAACTAATTTACTTCGATTAACCAATTAGTTTAACTTGACTAATTCACTTAGTTTGACGCAACTAATTCACTTTGATTTACCAATTAGTTTAACTTAACTAATTCACTTCGATTAACCGCTTAGTTTATCTTAACTAATTTACTTTGGTTAACTTAACCAATTACTTTGATTAACTCGACTAACTTGCTTTGGTTAACCTAACAAATTACTTTGTTTAACTCTATTCGAATAAGTAATTCGAATCACTCTAATGTGTTTAACTCTATTCAAATATCTAATTCGAATAACTCATTTCGAAAGATTTCCTTTTTACAACGTTTATCCATTGATAAAGATTTACTTTTTACAAGTTTATCCAATTATAAAGATTTACTTTTAGTAACGGTTCTTCACTTTATAAATGTCCTTTTAATAACGTTTTCTACTTCTCTATATAAGTCCAGACTTATATATATTCCATTTATCAACGATAAATAATTTATTTAATTTATAAAACATTATTTATAAATTAATCTACTTCAATTTATCTGTTTAAAACAGATTTCCTATTTAATATCTCATTTAAATCCATATCGTGTTATACCATGTGCGAAGCACGTGTTTAAATCTACCCTTGTAAAATTCTACTTATTTTCCGAACAAGTGTTCCTTTATTTATTCCCTAAATAAATATTCCTTTATTCCATTTATTTATAATCTAAATAAATGTTCCTTTATTTATTTCCTAAATAAATAAATGTTTTCATTTTATAAAATCCTATCGATTCTATAAATAAGATTCATTTTCAATATAAACATTGAAAATCCCTTTATCAACATTCGGTATGTTATGGTATTCAATCATATCAAATCACGATGTTCAATGTCGTCCATATACACACAATCAACAACAGGTTATAATTCACATCATATATCAAAATATATGAAAACCAATAAAATAACTGTTGAGGAATCCAGTCGGATTCCCCCAACCTGTTTCCCTACATCACAGATGTTAGACAATATAGATAACATCACTTTCAGTTCCATATGATATATTCTGTTAAACAGAATCAATATAGAAATTTAACTAACTGACTAGCAGTTCAATCAAACAATCAACACACAGTCAAATAGACAACATTTTAACAGTTCTAAGAATACAACGTGAAAATAAAACTGTTTAGAGTTTGTGAGATTTACTCACCTTGTCCGTAATTGTTAAATGATGATTTACAGTCGTTTTTTCGGATCATACAATTTATTTCTCTATAAATTGTTGTGAGCTCCACATCATTCCCAACCAGATTCATCACGTAGTCTACGATAGCATGATTCCAATGTGACAATCCGTTTGTAAAACTTTTTGAGATTCAGCCTACCCAAATTAATACCGCAATCAACATCAATTCACCTTCTTTCATTAGTGAAAACGGCCTGCTCCCATTATTGCAACTTCCCCAATGATCATGACATTAACCCATCTCCAAACTTCCTGTATTCTGCTAACGTATAATGTCCACACCTGCTTACCTTCCTATAGTAGTGTGTCCTCCCCCTAAATGTGAATTTCCCAAAAGCTTTTGCCACCATATCACCTTCAACATATCAACCCACTCACCATCAGCTAATGATTCCCCAACTCGACCTCCTTACTCCCCCCTTGCTATTGATATGAACATGTTTCACTCAGCAAACAAAACAATGATTTTTCTGAAGTAAATCCCCTTCGAATTCTCTCCTCTTTACCTTATTGAAAATCAGACCGAAGCCACCCAAATCATCCCATTCTCCTATACACTTCCACTCCCCTATACCTTCACAACTTCCTATCGCAACTTCACTGCTCAAAACCGCAAGCTTCCAGTAATACTTCATTCCATCGCCGAACCTTGCATGCTCCCCAACGCTGCTACAGTGCTTCATTTCCAGTTCGCTCCATCCATACTTCACTTCTTTAAAACATCACGCACATCCCTTTCTTCTCCAAAAAGCTTTTCACGTTACCGGTCATGGTTCGAACTCCATCAGCCAACATCCGAACACCTCCTGCTTCCGCGTTTCTTCACAGTTTCCTAATCCGAAAGCGTCGAACTCCCACTGTTATCCACTCAATCTCCTGGTCAACAAGGCGTTCACCTCAAATCCGTGCCCTTAGGCTGCTGCGTTGAAAAGCAGCAACCCCCAAAACACCCTCGACTTCAGAAAAATGCCCATACCCGTGAGGAGGAACACTCGATGAATCGGAATACACATGGATTTCAATTTATAGAATTTATTTGAATTTAAAGGTGAGGATTTTGGTTTTCTTCTTTGGTTCTTCACGTTTTTATTTGAGGGTGAACGAAAAAAATATGAACGGCGGCCTTAAGGATGATTTATACAGGGATGAGATGTGTTGTGTGGTTATAAAGGGGGATGCGTGGCCTGTTGTTGTCCACTACAGTTGATATTTTATTTAATTATTTTGTTGTGGATACTTAGAGGACCACGGTTCCATGGTTTTTGCTGAGGATGTATGGTAGGCCACGCTTTTGGTTTGAGTACTCAAGAATTCTTGCGGCTGTAGTAAAGGATGCGTGGACTTGATCCAAATTACTTAGGATAATTTATTTCAGAGTTTTTAAAAGGTCACCCACCCCACTATGTACGGTTATATTCATAAATGAGCGTTGCAGACTGAAATAAAAATACAGTCATGTTCGGTGAGGTGCAGCGATCCCGAAATTATAATAATACCGGTAGATTAACTCATATTGTGAAACCCCAAAATCGCTGATTAAGGGTGCAAAATACTCCAAATAAAAAGTTGCTTATTTAATTAAATAAAAATTACCATAAAATTATAAAAACTAAATTATCGGTATGTCCCAAAAGAACCTTGTCTAAATTCGAAACCGATATGCAGTTATATCAAATAAACTGTTACGGTCGATAAACGATTCTATAGCGACTATTTTAAATTTTGATTTGGACATATCTCAAAATCTACACGACGAAATCCTGATTTTTCTCTTCCACTAGAATGATATACTCCACCAGCTCCATACGTTTCTTGTTTCACAGAAATCCGGCTTAAAACGAATCATGTACATTCAGTTGAAGTTCAAATCGCCAAATCGCGAACTGCAGCGACGTTTCAGTTTCGTTTTAATTATAATTATAAATTATAAGTTCGAACGTTGTACTTTAAGTTATCGATATCGCCAAATCGATATATAAATAATTAAATAAATTAATTATTCGACAGCTAACAAAACGCGCCATTACATTCATGATAAAAATCGAATTTTTATGTTGTAATCTTCATCTTATCTAATCTAAGAATAATAACTTCTCTAATTTAAAAATCATGTAACGTCCCGTATTTTTAGTTATATAATAATTAATTTATTTAATTATTTAAATAGTAATTTATAGATTTAAATGGTTTAAATTAAATAATAGTGAATATTTAATTAACATAAGTAATAGAATAATATATTTATTTCTGAAATAGTCGGAAATAGTGAATTGACGATATGGTGTGAACTGAAAAATTTAAAATATATATAATTCAGTTTGAAGTTGAATTATAATAACGAATATATTATATAAATGACAGTTGAAGGTATAATTATATTATATTTAAAATCGAGCTTGAAATGGCGGGCAGTTCGTTAATTGGCGATTCGAACTTTAAACGAATGTACAGAAGCCGTTTTAAATTGGATTTCTGTGAAACAAGAAATGTTCGAATCTGTTGAACGATATTTTTCTAATGGAAGAGAAAAATCGAGATTTCGTCGTGAAGATTGTGAGTTATGTGCAAATCAAATTTTCAGATAATCGCTATGGAACGTTTATAAGCCATAATGATATATTTAATTATAATTAAATATTGTCTTCGAAATTGGACAAATCCTTTGAGATGTAGATATAATTTTATTTTTAGAATTTTTCTGTAATTTTTATTTAATTAAATACGCAACTTTTTATTTGGAGTATTTTGCACCTTATATCAATATTTTGGGGTTTCACAATATGAATTAACCTACCGATATTATTATATTTTTGGGATCGTGACACCTCGCTGGACACGACCGTATTGTTATTTCTATCCGTAGCAGCTCGGACATGAACGGAACCTTACGTAACGCGCGGTACACTAAAATAATGATATAATAATATAATTTACGTAACGGGGTATACTATTTTAACTTATGATACTTTCTATGTGTATTGAAGTGCCGATGAGTTCTTTCCTTACTGTCATTATCTATTATTCTAAATTTATATTACCACGCTTGACCCAATTTCCTCCCAACTATACACTTTGAAATGTAATTTGTAAACATGCCAGCACTTTGAAAAATGAATTTCTCTCAAGGAAAAATTAGTGGCGGTAAGATAAAGACCAGTAAATGGAAAATTACAAAGCATATGGCTATAGTATATTATAATGGCTACACTTAACAACTAAGTAACGTAACCTACATATATGTTTCATTCAATCTACTCACTCAGATCCCCTAGGAATTACCTACATTCGTATTACTTCGTTCTAAAGTAAAATACACACATCACTACACTGCCGCACTTCTTTTCAAATCAATGCACAATCTCAATGTAAAGTCACTATCCTACCTTGCTACCAAAGACAATTCGAAATAGAGATATGAAGTGAAAACCGATGCCTGTCTACCCTCTATTTTGTAGCTGTTTAAATACTTCGGGGTTAAGCTTTCATCCATGTATAAATACCTATCACCAAATAACCATTTCCTCATTTCTTACTTTCGAACGTTCACTGCATCTGAACGTTTCACTTCTTCAATGGCAATCTAAAATTTTAAAATCATATAAAATGAATACAACCTCAATACTCTTCAAACGAAATCTAGAGATCAATCCCTACTACTCCGAGAACTGTACGAGGTGCGAATTGTTTTCAATATCTCCAAACTTTTGAAACCAGCTAGGGTTGCGGGTGGAGATCAAGTGATGCGAGGGACGGGGGTTCATGTTGGTATAGTTTGATTGAGAGAAAGAAGAGAAGTCAGGTGGTGGTTTTTGTTTTGGATTTTGTGAGGAGCGGTTTTCGCGTATACTGGAAACTGATGAAGATACAGAGGCAGTGTGGATTTCATAGGGTGCTGGCAGAGGAATAGGAGGAAGTTGCATGCGGTTATAAGAGAGGGCTGCACAGGAGTTGCGGTTTTAAAATAAAGGAGGGTAAGCATTTAAAAGAGAGGAGCCATAGTGGCTTTTTTTTTGCATTTTGTGTTGTACGTGAAGTAGTGCCTTCAGCAACGATGGAGGAAATGATTTACAGGAACATGATAACGTTGGGGGAAGACGAGTTGTACTTGAAGCGGGCACGTGGACTTTACAGTAGAGTGTGGGCTGATTTGTAAAGGAGAAAGGCCCATATATATTATATATATAAGGGTGCGGGTATATCACTGAAGACCGGAAATTTAAATATTGGAAGGAGACTACGTGGTGGATGCATCCGGGTATTCGAAGTGGTATTGGGCCTTATGATAATGGTGAGCCCAATCAAAGTTAAATTTTTAGTTTTAATTTAATTTATAATAATCGTATAACTTGAAATATTAATATCTTTGTCATACGTGATCGAAATCCAACGAAACAGGATCTGTTGGGATCGTATGGACGAGGGCTTCACAATGGAACTGATTTAGAGTGAAATGGAGCTCGTTACAATTTATAGTGAAATAAATTGTCGTCTCGACAATTATCGTTATTAACGATGATCCTCCAATGTGAGTAAAACTCACTAACTCTTCTCAGTTATATTTTATAACATATTTTTATAACTGATAAATAAGGGTTGTTTGCTATGCGTTGGCTGTTTGGTTGAACTGCTAGTTAATTGGTTGAAAATATAGATAACGATATAGATACAAATTGTTAATCAAATATTGATTCTGTTTAGCAGAATATTTCATAGTGAAATGAAATTAATGTTAAGTTTATTGTTTAACATCTGTGGATGCAGGGAAATAGGTCGGAGGGACCCAACTGGGTTCCTCAACATTTATTTTACTGTTTTCATATGTTGTGTTATATGATGTGGTATGAAATCTGTTGTTGATTTTTTATGTTGGAATGATACCGATCATTGTTATATGGTACGTTAAATACCATAAAGAATACTGGAATGTTAAAAAGGAAATTTTCAATGTTATATTGAAAAAGAAATATTTCTAAAATCAAAAGATTTTATAAAAAGAAAATATTTATTTAGAAAATAAATAGATTAAAAAGAAATATTTATTCGTTAAACAAATAAATAGAATTGAAGGGAAATATTGTAAAACATTTACAAATAGAATTAAAAAGGGAAATATTTGTAAAACATTTACAAATAGAATTAAAAAGAAATGTTTATTTGTTAAATAGATAGATAAAAGGATTATCTATTTAGAAAATAAATAAGATATCATAAAAGCAAATATTTGAAAAGTGAACAGAATAGTATAAAAAAGAGAAATTTATATTTGAAAGGTTTAGACCCATGCTTCGCACGGGTATAACATGATATGGAATTAAAGCAAAGATTTTAAATATAATCTATACCAACCGATAGATTAAGAAGATAATTTTATAAATAATATTTCATAAATTAAATGAAATGTTTATCATTGGATAAATAGAATATATAAGTTGGGACTTATGTAGAGAAGTAAGAATTGACTTCAACATCGATAATTGAAACTGAATATGGACGTAGAGTTAATCAAAGGAGTTAATCAAAATGTGTTAATCAAAATGAAAGAGAGATAATCGAATATTAGTTATTCGAATAAAGTAATTGATTAGAGTTAATCAACTAGAATTAATCGATTAGAGTTAGAGTTAATCGATTAGAGTTAGAGTTAATCGATTAGAGTTAGAGTTAATCGATTAGAGTTAACCAGTTAGAGTTAATTGGATAGAGTTAACCAGATAGAGTAAATTGAACATAGTTAATCGAATTAGGATTTAATTGAATATTAGTTATTCAATTAGAGTTGATCGAATATAGTTATTTGAGACAGAGTTAGTCAAACATAGTTACTCAGGATGAGTTTCCATTTCGTACGACTGCTAGCGTAATTCGCAGGGCTGTAGAGAGCCTACGGCGGTCGGATGTTTCCTGAGGGAATCATGCGTAACCATTGTGATCGCTGCGATCTAGAGTCAAGCAAATGGGGTTAAATCGAATATTAGCCATTCGAAATAAAGTTAAAACAGACATAGTTATTCGAATATAAGTTAATCGAAAATTAGTTATTCGATAGGAGTTAAATAAGTTGAGTTAAGAAAGTAAGCCAGTCAAGTCGAGTTAATCGAGTTAAGTTAGTCAAGATGAGTTAATCAAACCGAGTTAATCCAAATGTGTTAATTCAAAGGAGTTATTCAAAATAGTTTATTCAAATAGAATTAAAGGAGATTTATCAAATGTAAATCATTCGAAGAGAGTTAATCGAATGTAAATCATTCAGAGAGATGATCGAATATAGTTATTCGAAGAAAGAGTTATCGAATATAGTTATTCGAAGAAAGAGTTATCGAATATAGTTTATTCGAAAAGGAGTCATTGAATAGAGATTATTCGAAAGAGAATTATATGTTGAAATTCGATTATATCGAATTCGGGAAAGTATACTTTCCGTTTTAATCAAGATTTAATAATTTCTTCATAAATTGTCTATTTAGTTATTTAGTTAAATTAAGGAATAAAAGTTATATTTTTGAAGTTAGATATTTTAGAAGAAGGGATTATAATGCTATAGTTATAATAAATGTTTCCAAATAAGAAGTGGACTCGTAAATAGAATCCGAGTTACGTAAGGAAGTTGGTTAAAAGATTTTAAAAGGTGAACTTTGTCTATTTCGAGGTTAGAAATGTTGTGTAGTTAAGGTCTGAGAGGTAACTATACCCCACCTTGATTGACTTCGTTTTTAACCAAGGGATGGGTAAGGTTCGATAGTGAAGGTTGGTTAAGTGAATTTAGTTAATGAGTGTAATGGTTTGAATTGGCTTGGTGATGTTTTATTTAAACATCTGTTTAAATCCAATGAAGGAGTTTTGGAAATGTTTTCCAAAAAAAGAAATCAGAAATGTTTTCTAATTTAGAAAACAAGAAATAGGAGTAAATATGGAGATGTTTTCAAATGATTAATAAAGTGTATTTTCTAAATTTAGAAAAAAGAGAATTTACAAATATATAGAGATGGGAAATGAATAAATTGATGATAAATTAAATTAAAGGAGATCAGTGTTGATTGATGATTGATCGATCGAATTTCTATCTGGAAATAAGATCGTTGGCTGTACACCTATTTTTCTTTGATAGTTAAATCACCGACTATTGAAGTTTTTGACCATTTTTCATCGTCAATATGGGGAGACCGGGATCAGATTCATTATCTGAAACCACTCTGTATGGACGTTAGCATTGCGATTAAATATGATGAAGATAATTGAAGACAGAGTTACGCAAGGGCTATCTTGTTTACAGAATAGTGCCTTCGGTTTGTCCAGTCCCAGGACAAACATGGATGAACGAATGTCTGACAAATTATATCTAACAGATCGCGTAAGTTGATCTCTTCAAACGTACTTACGTTTGGTGGCGGAGGAATTCATTTCTCTTAGCTTTATACCTGTGGTATTTTTAGGGAAATCAATTTGTGATTTGGCGGGTATGACGATGTGGCATTCAAAGTGAACGGTGGTCAGGTGTATCAAAGATACGTTATGACCTCAAGCCTCATCAACTGGTAAATGACATAAATCGGGCAGGCAGTATGGCTAGGTGGGTCGCTCCTATTCGGGTGTATATCACCTATCTAGAGAAAGTCCATTTCATTCTTTTATCTGTTTTTGATGTTGTCCCTTTTCGGGAAACGGTGGGTAGCTCCCAACCGTTGGTGATATACATTCGATACACTCAAGTGAAATGAATGGTCGGTTATGTGTGGGCCGGGTTACAAGATGTTCTTATTGAACCCAGTGTATTCGTCTCTAGAGATACACTATCGGCAGGTGGTCCCATACCTTGTCATAGTCGGAATCCAATCTCCAATAAGCGCCCGCGGTTTTGTTTGTATACTATATATGTGGAATGTAAGATGCAAGCATTCTGCTAGATTTGTTAATTACTTGTGATTAGACATTATTATAATATCAGAGAAGTATTGATTTCCAAAAGCGTTTTGGTTATCGTAAGGTAAAAACCGTCCGTGTTTATGTGTGGATCGGTCTTACGATTACCTTTTCTTTTGAAAAGGATTTTGGAAAGTTAAACCAAATGATTTAAGTTTACTCACACTAGTTCCATGACTGATCCGGAGTTTATTTTGTTTTGTTTTCCCTAAACTCGTGGGTGCCCAAATTTGTACGGGCAGTCAAGTAGTTCAGGTCTTTACAGATATACTTGGAGGAGCGTGAAGCAAGAGACTTCAGGATTATATAGCTATTGTTATTTCCGCTGTGTGTAAGTGTCGTACTCTGATAATGTTATTGTATATATATAATGTTTTATTTCAAAGTTATGTTATAATATATTTTATTCGTTCCGCTGTGAGATTCGTGTTACTCTGATTCTGTTCTGTGGTGATCTTCTTCTTCTTCTATTCTAATTTTCTATCTCATCTATTCTCACCCTCTAACTTCTTTCTATTAATGATCAGGTGTTTCCGATGTCTGAATAATCAACATGGTAGTTTTGTGTTGATTTTCGGAGTCGAAAATCCCATTTCGTTACAGTGGTATCAGAGTTGAAGGTTAAGTGATTACCTTGGCTCTGTGGCGTGACTCAGTAGAGACGGGGTTAGTAATGCCCTAGATTGAGTTAAGTGTATATACACGAGTGAACGTATTTGTAGATTTTATAAAAAAAAAATTTATATTGTGGAGATTTATTGGTTGGATTGTAACGACCCGGATTTTCGGCCGTTAAATTCTGAATATTTAAATTTGTTTTAAGAATTTTAATTGAATTTCATATAGGAATTTATTTAAAACGAAGTTGAACGTTAATTTATAATTATAAAACGAGCTCGAAATCGCGCGGCAGTTCGTAATATGGAGTTTTGAACTTCAACTGAGTATACAGGATTCGTTATAACTCGGATTTCTGTGAAACAAGACACGTTGGAACCGTATTTATTATAATTTTCATATGAAAGAGAAAAATCTAGATTTCGTGTTATAATTTGTTAGTTATGGTCAAATCAAATTTTCAAATAGTCGCTGTGGAAATCGTTATTTAAAATATACGCGTTAAAATAGCCGTTTTGCAAACGGACTCAGATTTCGACGAAATCAGTTTCATTGGGACCGTATCGTTAAATTATTGTACGGTGTTGAATTGCGTGGCAAACCGATGTCGTATGTAACCACGGTAGCCGTAAACGCTCGTTCAGTGCAATTAAATTAATTCAACTGAATAAAGGGATATTAGAGTGTAACTTGAACAGACGATCAAATCAGGCCACGAAACCAGTTCCAGTGAGTTCGTAGCGTCGGATATAGTCAGGATAGGTATATAGTTTGTTATTTTTAGAGATCGGCAAATTTGGTGTTCAGAAGGGCAGTGCGGTACGCGCCAAAAACAGCCTACCGGGGCAACAGTCTCAGAATGCGACGAAACTAGTGCCGTTGGGTTCGTATCGAAAAGTTATTATCAGTGTTCGCAGTTTCGAGTTGATTTGATTTATCTGGTGATCGTGAAAAATTTAAATGCGTGTTGATTTCTGGTTTTATAAAGGAAATTTTTTCATACGATGTCAGAATTCGACGAAACTTGTCCCATTGGGTTCAGAATACCTTTTTACACCAAGATTAGCTTTTTCATCAGTAAACAGAAATCGACTGTGGTTAGTTTGCGGTAAATTTTACTTGATACTTCACCACGAAGTTTCGTTAAAATAAAATATTAATAAAATCTCTGTAGCTCTTATACTTAATATAATAAATATAATGTACAAACCTATAGTGTAGCATGCGAAGGATTGTCAACCTATTTCCAAAACCTTGCCGACAAAGTAAGCTGAAAAGCAATGCAGACCTACGACTATTTTACAGCTGTCCTATACACCTAATACTTGGATACCACGGAAATTCCTACCTATTTAAACACACTAATCCTCTTCGCTCTTTTCCATTCTAAAACCAAATCAGAATAAAATCTTAATCCCTGATAGTGATCGTATTTGGGTCAGAACTTCATCTTAGAAGCAAAAGAGTTTGGTGTCAACTAAGTTGTGAGCTTATGGCGGTAGTTTTCCTGAAAAAAATGGACCTAGAAACCCGTCGTGATTGGCATCAGTCAGGTTCTGGGAAAGGGCGCCGGATGGAAATCACGGTGTTGGTTGAGCTTGTTGAGGTGTGTGGAGTTTTGGTTGCAGAATGGAGATTCGGCTCCAGTAAAGTTCGGTTTTAGTGAAGGAGTTGTGTTAACTGGGAAGAAACCATGGGTTTGGCTTGTTTTGAATGGCTTAATGTTTTGAACGTGGTCAGCATGGGGGAATTATCGGTGAAGCAATGTTTGTTGTGGGGTGAAAGTCTGATCCTCTGAAGGAAAGGATAGGAAAAAAAAAAAAAAAAAGAAGAAGAGAAGAACGATGTGGTGGACCTGTAACGCGACTAGAAGAATCATGAAATGGTGTATGGAAGGAGTTTGTAGTAAAACGTGATTTGTGAAGGGTGTTAAAATGCTTGAGGAGTAATTACGTGGAGTTCTTGGTTTCTAAATGCATGAAGCAGGGAAGGTGATAGGAAAGAGGGAAGTTGCGTCATGGGCGGTTACAGGTGACGTGCGGGTTTCATTTAAAGAAGAAGTATTAGCATTTAAAGGTTGGCCAAAGGTAATTAATTAAGGTTAAATTAATATAAATTTAATAGTTAATGATACTAATTTATATTCTAACTTATAAAGAACATACCTTGTGCATCCATGAACAGAATTGGGCACAACCGGGCCCGTTGAAACCGGAACGACGAAATCCACCTTGTGAAACTGATTTCACCAGGAACCGAGTTAGGGACATTTCGTGATAAAAACAAACACTGGTTTAATTGTAAACGAAATAAAGCAGAATCGTCACTGCAAAACGAAGGTGAGTAAACTCACTAACTCCCTCTCGTTTATATTTTTATATATAAACGAGTTTTAAATTATTTTACAATGTGAAATGGTTGCGTGGTTGAATAGTTGATAAATTGGTTGATATAATCACATCGGTGATTGATTTTTTTTATTTATGCGATATTTTTGACGTTACTAACATCTGTGGATGCAGGGAAACAGGTTGGAGGGATCCAACTGGATCCCTCAACATTTTATTCACTGTTTTATTTGATGGTGTTATATGTTATGCTACATTATCCATGGTTGAATTTGTGTGTTTGATTTACCCTGGCCTTAGGAACTTGGTATTTTAGACACCGTAAAATATCATCGAATGTGAAAAAGGAAATTAGAATTTAAAAAGCAAAGTTATTTCCAAATTAGAAATAATTTCTTTTTCATTGAATTGCAAATGGAAACCTATTCCATTGGGTAAACCAAGAAAAATGTATAAATGGAGATATAAATTAAGTGGATCATTAACCATTGGATAAATTAAAAGGTGAGTTCAAATATGAATGTATATTTGAAAGTGAGTATCGGTTTTGAAACCAATATGGAAAATGGATTTGAATTCAGCAAAGTACAGAGGAAAGTTTAAAGGAAGATTTTTAAATGCTTAAAGTAAAAGAATAAATAGTTTAAACCAAAGAAATATTTTGCAAATAAAATGTATATAAAAAGGGGATTTATAGAGATCGAATTAAGTGGTTAGAAGAATGTATAGTTTATAAATATGTTTTAAAGGAAAACTTGAATTGTTTAAAATAAACAGGGTTTATAAATGAACAACGGAAGCGTGTGCGTCGCACACGGTATTTTATTCAAAACAACAATCATAGCACTGTTGTTATAATAGATGTTGTAAATCTATACAGCAAATTTTAGACGCTGCTGTTATAATAAATGTCTTGGTAAATCTAAATAGCAATTTTAACGCTGCCGTTATAATAACTGTTTTAATAGCAATCTTAATGCTATGGTTAGGATAAGTGTTTTATAATGCTAGATAGCGGTTTTAACGCTGTTGTTGAAAGCAATGTTTGGTTTAAAGTTGTGAGCTCTGAATATTTCAAAGTGAATGATAGCAAGGGTTGGTTAGTGATATCGTTAATTAACGAATGATTTATGATTTAAGTCATAATAACGATGTTTATAACATCAGTAAATTCAAAGGATTTAGAAATGTTTCCTAACTGGAATAAAAGATGTTTTCTCAGTAAAGGAATTATATATTGGAAATGTTTTCCGATATTCAAGTTAGAAAATAAAAGTCATATTAAAGTTATTATATTTCGGATGCAGGGAATTATAACACCATTGTTATAATCAAGTGATTCCTGAAAAGGAAGTGGATTCATAATCGAATCCGAGAGCAACGTAAGGAAGCGTGTTTAAAGATTGGAAAGATGAACCTTGTCTATTTCGAAGTTAGAAATGTTGCTCAGTTAAGGTCTGAGAGGTAATTATACCCCAACTTGATTGACTTCGTTTTAACTAAGAAATGGTTAAGGTTCGATAGTGGAAAGTGGTTAAGGGGAAACCAAATGAAGGAGATTGGCATAGTGATGTTTATTCAAACATCTGTTTAATCGAATGAAGGAGATTTGGAAATGTTTTCCAAATGAGAGTCAGAAATGTTTTCTGAATATAGAGGACAAATGATGGAAATGTTTTCCAATGTTAATAGAATATATTTTCTAAATATATTAAATAAGGAATGTAAATGAAAGTGAAAAGGGAAATGAATAAATGAATGAACAAAAAGGGATAAACGTTGAATGATGTTTGGTCGATAGAATTTCCTTTTGGAAATAATATCATTGTTTGCACACAGACATGTTTTCATTTGATAGTTAAATCACCGACTATCAAAGTTTTGACCATTTTAACGTTGTTAATATGGAGAGACCGGTTGGATCATTATCCAGAGGACCACTCCGTATTGGCATAAGCGTTGCGAATCAAGTATGCTGAATATCTTGAAGACGGAGTTATGCAGGGGCTATCCTGTTTACAGGTTAGTGCCTTCGGTTTGTCCAGACCCAGGACAACTTGTATGGACGAGTGTCTGACAGAGTATTTCCAAAGGGGGTTACGTACGTTGATTCCTTCAAACGTACGAAATTGATGGCATAGAAGGGAAACTTCTTTAGCCTCATATCTGAGTATTTTTGTGGGAATCAATTAGTGATTTCCGATGGATCTGACGATGTGGCATTCAAAGTGAATGGTGGCCAGATGTTCTGGAAGATAATTCAAAACCTCAAGCCTCATCAACCAGGAAAGGACAAAAATCGGGCAGGCAGCATGGCTATGTGGGTCGCACCCATTAGGATGTATGACCACCTATCTAGAGAAATTCCTTTTTAAATCTATCGATGCTGTCCCTTATCGGGAGGCGGTTGCTGATCCCAACCGTCGGTGATATACATTCGATACACTCAAGCGAAATGAGTGGTCAGTCATGTGAGGGCCGGGTTGCAAGACGTTCTTGTTGAACCCAGTGTATTTGCCTCTAGAGATACACGTTCGGAAGGTGGTCCCATACCTTGTCAAGTTGAAATCCAATCTCCAATAAGCGCCTGCGAGTTTGATTGTATATTATATATGTAGAGCGTGAGATGCAAGCGTTCTACTAGATTTTAATTACTTGTGATTAGACATTATTATAATATCAGATAATATATGATTTCCAAAGTGTTTTGGGTTATCGTAAGGTAAAACCCATCTGTGTTTATGTGTGGATCGGTCTTACGATTATCATTTCTTTCGAAAAGATTTTGAAAGTTAAACCAATGGTTGGAGTTTACTCACACCAGTCCCATGATTGACCCAGAGTTTATTTTGTTTGTTTTCCCTAAACTCTTGGGTGCCCAAATTTGTACGGGCAGTCAAGTAGTTAGGATTTTACAGATTTACTTGAAGAAGCTTGAAGCAGGAGGCTTCACCAGTTGGCTATAGACTATTATATTTTCCGCTGTGTACTATGTTGTATCTGGAAACAGGTGTTTATAACTGTTCCAAGGAAAATCGTTGTGCTCTGATAATGGTATGTTTATACAAATACTGATTTGTGCTTCAAAGTAATATTATCTAATATATTTTATTCGTTCCGCTGTGAGTTTGAGATCTTCGTTTTCTTCTATTCTAATATTTCTTTCTTTCTATTCCTCATCCTCTAACTTCTTTCTAATAATGGTTCGTATTTCTGTGCAATTTGAGTTGGACGTGTGGTGTTATTAGTCGACTCAAAGGGTACGGATTTGCGGGTCGTTTCATTTGGTATCAGAGCTGAAGGTTAAGTGATTACCTTGGCTCTGTGGCGTAACTCAATAGAGATGGAGTTAGTAATACTCTAGATTGAGTTTGAGTGTAGATATATGAGCGCGTATTTGTAAATTCGATATAAAAATTGTTTTATATTGTGTTGACTGGTTTGTTGAGTGGTTTATGAATTCTGGTCGATACAGGAAGTACAACCGTATCGATAGGTGTTTCTAAACTCTCGAACAGAACAAATCGACTCAGTATTGTTTTAAAGTGGGTAAGTGATATAATTTGCCCAAAAGTTATTTTGATATAAAGGGATAAATTTCGGAAATTATTGAATGTGTTGATTGTTGTTAAAATCAAACGAAATATGAAATATTGAATTGGTTATATAACCAAGATAAACTAGAATAAAATTCAAACCATAAATTGGAATTTAAATCCCGGATATTTTAAAAATATTCCTTGAAGTATTTTAAAGGTAATATAGCATTGGTTTGAATTTTTTTTGAATTAGAATGTTTTAAATGGATTTTAAAAGCGATTAAGCATTGAAATCACTTCAGTGGCGAGAAAATAATTCGGATAATGGGTCGCGACATTATCGGTATTCATTTTCAAGTTTCGAGTGGTGGATTGCTACCATAGTAATTTCGGAATGAAAGATTTGTTTGAAAATGACAAGTTATCTTAGAAATTCAAAAGTTTTGAATTGAGTTGATTATAAATATATGTATATAAATGTATATGATTTCAAACTAAAACCCGGGAATTTGAAGTCTGAAAATTAAAATTTAACCTAAGTTAAATAAAAATGAAATTAAGTATAGAGATGTTGGAATTCGAAATATTAATAGGAATTCGACCTATGGATAAACAAGTTGAATATCTATTGGATGCTGTTGTTTGGAATTAAACTGGGGTGGAATTGAACCCAAGCAGGATAAGGGGGTTGACTTTTGAAAACAGAACTCAGTTTGGATTAGTGAATGGAAGCGACTAATCAGAAGTTGATTAGAGATCTGACAACTAGAAGTTGTATTGATTTGAAGCTGGTGGGAAATCGATATGTGTATGTTGAGCAGGTATGGAATGGAAGAAAGTGCAAGAGATTGAATTATGCTCGACAAAAAGGTACATGTTTACAATATTGTTTGGGTTGATGATTTTATGAGCCTATAAGGCAAGCCACTTGGCTTTTTGATTTTCTTTTGGACTGGAGACGCCTAGATAGGCGAGTTGTGGTTATACCGATTGAGCCGTGCAGAGGAAATGCTGCCAAAATTTTTCAGAATTTAAACGTAGGAAAAATTTTAGAATTTTTGAAAATTTTCATTAATAAGAATGAATCAATATTTAATTGAAAAAAATTGGCCCAGTTAAACTGAAGTTAAGAATTTGAACAAAAAGGGTTCTGGATCTAGTTAACAAGGTACGTAGCATCTTTTCCTACCTTAGCAATTTCGAGGACGAAATTATTTTAAGGGGGAAGGAATGTAACGACCCGGATTTTCGGCCGTTAAATTCTGAATATTTAAATTTGTTTTAAGAATTTTAATTGAATTTCATATAGGAATTTATTTAAAACGAAGTTGAACGTTAATTTATAATTATAAAACGAGCTCGAAATCGCGCGGCAGTTCGTAATATGGAGTTTTGAACTTCAACTGAGTATACAGGATTCGTTATAACTCGGATTTCTGTGAAACAAGACACGTTGGAACCGTATTTATTATAATTTTCATATGAAAGAGAAAAATCTAGATTTCGTGTTATAATTTGTTAGTTATGGTCAAATCAAATTTTCAAATAGTCGCTGTGGAAATCGTTATTTAAAATATACGCGTTAAAATAGCCGTTTTGCAAACGGACTCAGATTTCGACGAAATCAGTTTCATTGGGACCGTATCGTTAAATTATTGTACGGTGTTGAATTGCGTGGCAAACCGATGTCGTATGTAACCACGGTAGCCGTAAACGCTCGTTCAGTGCAATTAAATTAATTCAACTGAATAAAGGGATATTAGAGTGTAACTTGAACAGACGATCAAATCAGGCCACGAAACCAGTTCCAGTGAGTTCGTAGCGTCGGATATAGTCAGGATAGGTATATAGTTTGTTATTTTTAGAGATCGGCAAATTTGGTGTTCAGAAGGGCAGTGCGGTACGCGCCAAAAACAGCCTACCGGGGCAACAGTCTCAGAATGCGACGAAACTAGTGCCGTTGGGTTCGTATCGAAAAGTTATTATCAGTGTTCGCAGTTTCGAGTTGATTTGATTTATCTGGTGATCGTGAAAAATTTAAATGCGTGTTGATTTCTGGTTTTATAAAGGAAATTTTTTCATACGATGTCAGAATTCGACGAAACTTGTCCCATTGGGTTCAGAATACCTTTTTACACCAAGATTAGCTTTTTCATCAGTAAACAGAAATCGACTGTGGTTAGTTTGCGGTAAATTTTACTTGATACTTCACCACGAAGTTTCGTTAAAATAAAATATTAATAAAATCTCTGTAGCTCTTATACTTAATATAATAAATATAATGTACAAACCTATAGTGTAGCATGCGAAGGATTGTCAACCTATTTCCAAAACCTTGCCGACAAAGTAAGCTGAAAAGCAATGCAGACCTACGACTATTTTACAGCTGTCCTATACACCTAATACTTGGATACCACGGAAATTCCTACCTATTTAAACACACTAATCCTCTTCGCTCTTTTCCATTCTAAAACCAAATCAGAATAAAATCTTAATCCCTGATAGTGATCGTATTTGGGTCAGAACTTCATCTTAGAAGCAAAAGAGTTTGGTGTCAACTAAGTTGTGAGCTTATGGCGGTAGTTTTCCTGAAAAAAATGGACCTAGAAACCCGTCGTGATTGGCATCAGTCAGGTTCTGGGAAAGGGCGCCGGATGGAAATCACGGTGTTGGTTGAGCTTGTTGAGGTGTGTGGAGTTTTGGTTGCAGAATGGAGATTCGGCTCCAGTAAAGTTCGGTTTTAGTGAAGGAGTTGTGTTAACTGGGAAGAAACCATGGGTTTGGCTTGTTTTGAATGGCTTAATGTTTTGAACGTGGTCAGCATGGGGGAATTATCGGTGAAGCAATGTTTGTTGTGGGGTGAAAGTCTGATCCTCTGAAGGAAAGGATAGGAAAAAAAAAAAAAAAAAAAAGAAGAGAAGAACGATGTGGTGGACCTGTAACGCGACTAGAAGAATCATGAAATGGTGTATGGAAGGAGTTTGTAGTAAAACGTGATTTGTGAAGGGTGTTAAAATGCTTGAGGAGTAATTACGTGGAGTTCTTGGTTTCTAAATGCATGAAGCAGGGAAGGTGATAGGAAAGAGGGAAGTTGCGTCATGGGCGGTTACAGGTGACGTGCGGGTTTCATTTAAAGAAGAAGTATTAGCATTTAAAGGTTGGCCAAAGGTAATTAATTAAGGTTAAATTAATATAAATTTAATAGTTAATGATACTAATTTATATTCTAACTTATAAAGAACATACCTTGTGCATCCATGAACAGAATTGGGCACAACCGGGCCCGTTGAAACCGGAACGACGAAATCCACCTTGTGAAACTGATTTCACCAGGAACCGAGTTAGGGACATTTCGTGATAAAAACAAACACTGGTTTAATTGTAAACGAAATAAAGCAGAATCGTCACTGCAAAACGAAGGTGAGTAAACTCACTAACTCCCTCTCGTTTATATTTTTATATATAAACGAGTTTTAAATTATTTTACAATGTGAAATGGTTGCGTGGTTGAATAGTTGATAAATTGGTTGATATAATCACATCGGTGATTGATTTTTTTTATTTATGCGATATTTTTGACGTTACTAACATCTGTGGATGCAGGGAAACAGGTTGGAGGGATCCAACTGGATCCCTCAACATTTTATTCACTGTTTTATTTGATGGTGTTATATGTTATGCTACATTATCCATGGTTGAATTTGTGTGTTTGATTTACCCTGGCCTTAGGAACTTGGTATTTTAGACACCGTAAAATATCATCGAATGTGAAAAAGGAAATTAGAATTTAAAAAGCAAAGTTATTTCCAAATTAGAAATAATTTCTTTTTCATTGAATTGCAAATGGAAACCTATTCCATTGGGTAAACCAAGAAAAATGTATAAATGGAGATATAAATTAAGTGGATCATTAACCATTGGATAAATTAAAAGGTGAGTTCAAATATGAATGTATATTTGAAAGTGAGTATCGGTTTTGAAACCAATATGGAAAATGGATTTGAATTCAGCAAAGTACAGAGGAAAGTTTAAAGGAAGATTTTTAAATGCTTAAAGTAAAAGAATAAATAGTTTAAACCAAAGAAATATTTTGCAAATAAAATGTATATAAAAAGGGGATTTATAGAGATCGAATTAAGTGGTTAGAAGAATGTATAGTTTATAAATATGTTTTAAAGGAAAACTTGAATTGTTTAAAATAAACAGGGTTTATAAATGAACAACGGAAGCGTGTGCGTCGCACACGGTATTTTATTCAAAACAACAATCATAGCACTGTTGTTATAATAGATGTTGTAAATCTATACAGCAAATTTTAGACGCTGCTGTTATAATAAATGTCTTGGTAAATCTAAATAGCAATTTTAACGCTGCCGTTATAATAACTGTTTTAATAGCAATCTTAATGCTATGGTTAGGATAAGTGTTTTATAATGCTAGATAGCGGTTTTAACGCTGTTGTTGAAAGCAATGTTTGGTTTAAAGTTGTGAGCTCTGAATATTTCAAAGTGAATGATAGCAAGGGTTGGTTAGTGATATCGTTAATTAACGAATGATTTATGATTTAAGTCATAATAACGATGTTTATAACATCAGTAAATTCAAAGGATTTAGAAATGTTTCCTAACTGGAATAAAAGATGTTTTCTCAGTAAAGGAATTATATATTGGAAATGTTTTCCGATATTCAAGTTAGAAAATAAAAGTCATATTAAAGTTATTATATTTCGGATGCAGGGAATTATAACACCATTGTTATAATCAAGTGATTCCTGAAAAGGAAGTGGATTCATAATCGAATCCGAGAGCAACGTAAGGAAGCGTGTTTAAAGATTGGAAAGATGAACCTTGTCTATTTCGAAGTTAGAAATGTTGCTCAGTTAAGGTCTGAGAGGTAATTATACCCCAACTTGATTGACTTCGTTTTAACTAAGAAATGGTTAAGGTTCGATAGTGGAAAGTGGTTAAGGGGAAACCAAATGAAGGAGATTGGCATAGTGATGTTTATTCAAACATCTGTTTAATCGAATGAAGGAGATTTGGAAATGTTTTCCAAATGAGAGTCAGAAATGTTTTCTGAATATAGAGGACAAATGATGGAAATGTTTTCCAATGTTAATAGAATATATTTTCTAAATATATTAAATAAGGAATGTAAATGAAAGTGAAAAGGGAAATGAATAAATGAATGAACAAAAAGGGATAAACGTTGAATGATGTTTGGTCGATAGAATTTCCTTTTGGAAATAATATCATTGTTTGCACACAGACATGTTTTCATTTGATAGTTAAATCACCGACTATCAAAGTTTTGACCATTTTAACGTTGTTAATATGGAGAGACCGGTTGGATCATTATCCAGAGGACCACTCCGTATTGGCATAAGCGTTGCGAATCAAGTATGCTGAATATCTTGAAGACGGAGTTATGCAGGGGCTATCCTGTTTACAGGTTAGTGCCTTCGGTTTGTCCAGACCCAGGACAACTTGTATGGACGAGTGTCTGACAGAGTATTTCCAAAGGGGGTTACGTACGTTGATTCCTTCAAACGTACGAAATTGATGGCATAGAAGGGAAACTTCTTTAGCCTCATATCTGAGTATTTTTGTGGGAATCAATTAGTGATTTCCGATGGATCTGACGATGTGGCATTCAAAGTGAATGGTGGCCAGATGTTCTGGAAGATAATTCAAAACCTCAAGCCTCATCAACCAGGAAAGGACAAAAATCGGGCAGGCAGCATGGCTATGTGGGTCGCACCCATTAGGATGTATGACCACCTATCTAGAGAAATTCCTTTTTAAATCTATCGATGCTGTCCCTTATCGGGAGGCGGTTGCTGATCCCAACCGTCGGTGATATACATTCGATACACTCAAGCGAAATGAGTGGTCAGTCATGTGAGGGCCGGGTTGCAAGACGTTCTTGTTGAACCCAGTGTATTTGCCTCTAGAGATACACGTTCGGAAGGTGGTCCCATACCTTGTCAAGTTGAAATCCAATCTCCAATAAGCGCCTGCGAGTTTGATTGTATATTATATATGTAGAGCGTGAGATGCAAGCGTTCTACTAGATTTTAATTACTTGTGATTAGACATTATTATAATATCAGATAATATATGATTTCCAAAGTGTTTTGGGTTATCGTAAGGTAAAACCCATCCGTGTTTATGTGTGGATCGGTCTTACGATTATCATTTCTTTCGAAAAGATTTTGAAAGTTAAACCAATGGTTGGAGTTTACTCACACCAGTCCCATGACTGACCCAGAGTTTATTTTGTTTGTTTTCCCTAAACTCTTGGGTGCCCAAATTTGTACGGGCAGTCAAGTAGTTAGGATTTTACAGATTTACTTGAAGAAGCTTGAAGCAGGAGGCTTCACCAGTTGGCTATAGACTATTATATTTTCCGCTGTGTACTATGTTGTATCTGGAAACAGGTGTTTATAACTGTTCCAAGGAAAATCGTTGTGCTCTGATAATGGTATGTTTATACAAATACTGATTTGTGCTTCAAAGTAATATTATCTAATATATTTTATTCGTTCCGCTGTGAGTTTGAGATCTTCGTTTTCTTCTATTCTAATATTTCTTTCTTTCTATTCCTCATCCTCTAACTTCTTTCTAATAATGGTTCGTATTTCTGTGCAATTTGAGTTGGACGTGTGGTGTTATTAGTCGACTCAAAGGGTACGGATTTGCGGGTCGTTTCATGGATAGTTTATGAATTTTGGTCAATCAGTTTGATCCACTGTATCGATAGGGATTACCAAACACTTGAATATGATAAACCAACACAATATGTTTTGAAAAGAGGGTAAATGAGATAATTTTACCCAAAGTATATTTCGATATAAAGAATATATATATATATATATATTGGAAATATTATAGTTTATTGGATGTGTTGTTTGTTATTATAATCAGATAAGATTATAATTGAAGTGTTTATGTAAATAACCAATTCGAATTCAGATAAGTGTAATATATGAAATCAGATAAATTAAATCTGAATTAAAATCAGAATTGGAATTAATATTCCTAAAAGTTGGAAAAGTGTTTATAAATGAATTTGGATTAAGTATATGAGAATTTGAAGATCTTGGGAGACTTTAAATTGTTTTACAAGCATCGTGAATGATATTTTGAAATGTATTTCAAAATGGAAATGTTTAAATATGGGTTTTGAAAAGTGATATAGTATTGAACTCACTTCGATCGCTGGGAAATAACTCTTATGATGCTGGCCCCATCATCAGTGTTCATTTTCGAGTTGTAAGTGACGGATTACTACCAAAGATTTTGTGTTGAATTGTTTTGAGAAAACAAGTTGTTTTGAATCCTGAAAAGGAATATTTGATTTTTGAAAGAGCTAAACTATTTAAAAACTCCCAGGAAGGATTGTTTGAACAAAAACAAATTTAAACAGAAATTTGTGAAAGCAAATACGAATTGAATTGAAACTAATTAACTGGAAGTTGAATTGGAATATAACATATCAAGTAAAATCAGATTTTGGATTATGAGATAAGAATCTGAAATGGTATTGGATGGGTGAGTTAGGAGTTTGGAATCAGGAATGGAACTCGAGTTTGAAATGGAATTTGGCTTTGGATAAGAGAATAATTGTGTTGAGATTTGATTGATGGAAATTGATTGGAAATCGATTGGTATAGATGGATATATGACTAGTAGGTATTGGGTAGAAGCAACAGCAAGGATATAATGATATGCTCGACAAAGGTACATGTTTAAATTTTCATATGAGGTTTTATGTGTCGAATTGGCAAGCCGCTTGGCTTTTTTATTTTCTTTTTGAAGGGAAAGGGCCTAGAAGAGGCGAGTTGGGGTTTGAACTATTGACCGGTACAAAGGAGGTGCTGGCGAAATTTTTTGAAAATTTAAGGTGTTAGACAATTTTCAGGATTTTTGATAATTTTCGTTAGTAAGAATAAATTAATATTTTAATTGAAATTAATCGGTTCAGTTGAAACTGAAGTAAAAAAAATGAACAAATAATTTTTAACCCAGTTAATAGGGTTTGTTTCCTACCTTAGCAATTTCGAGGACAAAATTATTTTAAGGGGGGAAGAATGTAACGTCCCGTATTTTTAGTAATATAATAATTAATTAATTTAATTATTTAAATAGTAATTTATAGATTTAAATGGTTTAAATTAAATAATAGTGAATATTTAATTAATATAAATAATAGAATAATATATTTATTTCTGAAATAGTCGGAAATAGTGAATTGACGATATAGTGTGAACTGAACAATTTGAAATATATATAATTCAGTTTGGAGTTGAATTATAATAACGAATATATTATATAAACGACAATTAAAATCGAGCTTGAAATGGCGGGCAGTTCGTTAATTGGCGATTCGAACTTTAAACAAATGTATAAAGGCCGTTTTAAATCTAATTTTTGTGAAACAAGAAATGTTCGAATCTATTGAACGATATTTTTCTAATGGAAGAGAAAAATCGAGATTTCGTCGCGAAGATTGAGAGTTATGTCCAAATAAATTTTCAGATAATCGCTATGGAACGTTTATAAGCCATAATGATATATTTAATTATAATTAAATATTAGCTTCAAAATTGGACAAATCCTTTAAGACATAGATATAATTTAATTTTTATAACTTTTCTGTAATTTTTAATTAATTAAATACGCAACTTTTTATTTGGAGTATTTTGCACCCTATATCAATATTTTGGGGTTTCATAATATGAATTAACCTACCGATATTATTATATTTTTGGGATCGTGACACCTTGTTGGACACGACCGTATTGTTATTTCTGTCTGTAGCAGCTCGGACATGAACGGAACCTTACGTAACGTGCGATACACTAAAATAATGATATAATAATAAAATTTACGTAACGGGGTATACTATTTTAACTTATGATACTTTCTATTTGTATTGGAGTGCCGATGAGTTCTTTCCTTACTGTCATTATCTATTATTCTGAATTTATATTACCACACTTGACCCAATTTCTTCCCAACTATACATTTCCTCCACCTAAGCCTCCCTTGCAAATTTCGTTTGTACACCTGTATATGGTATACACTTTGAAATATAATTTGTAAACATGCCAGCACTTTGAAAAATGAATTTCTCTCAAGGAAAAATTAGTGGCGGTAAGATAAAGACCAGTAAATGGAAAATTACAAAGCACATGGCTATAGTATATTATTACAACTACACTTAACAACTAAGTAACGTAACCTACGTATATGTTTCACTCAATCTACTCACGCAGATCCCCTAGGAATTACCTACATTTGTATTACTTCATTCTAAAGTAAAATACATACATCACTACACTGCCGCACTTCTTTTCAAATCAATGCACAGTCTCAATGTAAGGTCACTATCCTACCCTGCTACCAAAGACAATTCAAAATAGAGATATGAAGTGAAAACCGATGCCTGTCTACCCTCTATTTTGTAGCTGTTTAAATACTTCAGGGTTAAGCTTTCATCTACGTATAAATACCTATCACCAAATAACCATTTCCTCATTTCTTACTTTCAAACGTTCACTACATCAAAACGTTTAACTTCTTCAACGGCAATCTAAAATTTTAAAATCATATAAAATTAATACAACCTCAATACTCTTCAAACGAAATCTGGAGATTAATCACTACTTCTGCGAGAACTGTACAAGGTGCGAACTGTTTTCAATAGCACCAAACTTTTGAAATCAGCTAGGGTTACAGGTGGAGATCAAGTGATGCGAGGGCCGGGGGTTCATGTTGGTATAGTTTCATTGAGAGTAAGAAGAGAAGTCAGGTGGTGGTTTTTGTTTTGGATTTTGTGTGGAGCGGTTTTCGCGTATACTGGAAACTGATGAAGACACGGAGGCAGTGGAGGTTTCGTAGGGTGCTGGCAGAGGAATAGGAGGAAGTTGCATGCGGTTATGAGAAAGTGCTGCACAGGAGTTGCGGTTTTAAAATAAAGGAGGGCAAGAATTTAAAAGAGAGGAGCCACAGTGGCTTTTATTTGCATTTTGTGTTGTACGTGAAGTTGTGCCTTCGGCAACGATGAAGGAAATGATTTACATGAACATGATAACGTTGGGGGAAGACGAGTTGTACTTGAAGCGGGCACGTGGATTTTACAGTAGAGTGTGGGCTAATTTGTAAAGGAGAAATGCCCATATATTATATATATAAGGGTGCGGGTATATTGCTGAAGACCGAGAATTTAAATATGGGAAGGAGACTACGTGGTGGATGCATCCAGGTATTTGGAGTGGTATTGGGCCTTATGAAAATGGTGAGCCCAATCAAAGTTAAATTTTTAGTTTTAATTTAATTTAAAATAATCGTATAACTTGAAATATTAATATCTTTGTCATACGTGATCGAAATCCAACGAAACAGGATCCTTGGGATCGTATGGACGAGGGCTTCACAATGGAACTGATTCAGAGTGAAATGGAGCTCGTTACAATTTATAGTGAAATAAATTTTCATCTCGACATTTATCGTTATTAACGATGATCGTCCAATGTGAGTAAAACTCACTAACTCTTCTCAGTTATATTTTTATAACGTATTTTTATAACTGATAAATAAGGGTTGTTTGCTGTGCGTTGGCTGTTTGGTTGAACTGCTAGTTAATTGGTTGAAAATACAGATAACGATATAGATATAAATTCTTAATCAAATATTGATCCTATTTAGAAGAATATTTCATAGAGAAATGAAATTGATGTTAATTTTATTATTTAACCTCTGTGGATGCAGGGAAACAGGTCGGAGGGACCCAACTGGGCTCCTCAACATTTATTTTACTATTTTCATATGTTGTGTTATATGATGTGGTATGAAATCTGTTGTTGATTTTGTATGTTGGAATGATACCGATCATTGTTATATGGTATGTTAAATACCATAAGGAATATTGGAATATTAAAAAGGAAAATTTCAATGTTATATTGAAAAAGAAATATTTCCAAAATCAAAAGATTTTATAAAAAGAAAATATTTATTTAGAAAATAAATAGATTAAAAAGAAATATTTATTTGTTAAACAAATAAATAGAATTGAAGGGAAATATTGTAAAACATTTACAAATAGAATTAAAAAGGGAAATATTTGTAAAACATTTACAAATAGATTAAAAAGAAAGAAATATTTATTTGTTAAATAGAAAGATAAAAGGAATATTTATTTAGAAAATAAACAAGATATCATAAAAGGAAATACCTAGAAATTGAATAGAATAGTATAAAGGAGAAATTTATATTTGAAAGGTTTAGACCCGTGCTTCGCACAAGGGTATAACATGATATGGAATTAAAGCAAAGATTTTAAATAGAATATATTCCAACCGATAGATTGAGAAGATAAATTTGTAAATAATATTTTATAAATTAAATGAAATGTTTATCATTGGATAAATAGAATATATAAGTCGGGACTTATATAGACAAGTAAGAATCGATTTCAACATCGATAATTGAAACTGAATATGGATGTTGAGTTAATCAAAGGAGTTAATCAAAATGTGTTAATCAAAATGAAAGAGAAATAATCGAATATTAGTTAGTCAAATAGAGTAATTGATTAGAGCTAATCAATTAGAATTAATTGATTAGAGTTAGAGTTAATCGATTAGAGTTAACCAGTTAGAGTTAATTAGATAGAGTTAACCAGTAAGAGTTAACCAGATAGAGTAAACTGAACATAGTTAATCGAATTAGGATTTAATTGAATATTAGTTATTCAGTTAGAGTTGATCGAATATAGTTATTTGAGATAGAGTTAGTCAAACATAGTTTTTCAGGATGAGTTGCCATTTCGTACGACTGCTAGCGTAATTCGGAGGGCTGCAAATAGCCTACGGCGGTAGGTTGTTTCTGAGCGAATCAGGCGTAACCATTGTGATCGCTGCGATTTGGAGTCAAGCGAATGTAGTTAAATCGAATATTAGCCATTCGAAATAAAGTTAAAACAAACATAGTTATTCGAATATTAGTTATTCGATATGAGTTAAATAATTTGAGTTAAATAGGTTGAGTTAAATAAGTTGAGTTAAGCAAGTAAGTTAGTCAAGTCGAGTTAATCGAGTTGAGTTAGTCAAGATGAGTTAATCAAACCGAGATAATCCAAATGAGTTAATCCAAAGGAGTTATTCGAAACAGTTTATTCGAATAGAATTAAAGGAGATTTATCGAATGTAAATCGTTCGAAGAGAGTTAATCGAATATAAATCATTCGAAGAGAGATGATCGAATATAATTATTCGAAGAAAGAGTTATCGAATATAGTTATTCGAAGAAAGAGTTATCAAATATAGTTTATTCAAAAAGGAGTTATCGAATAGAGATTATTCGAAAGAGAATTATACGTTGAAATTCGATTATATCGAATTCGGGAAAGTACACTTTCCGTTTTAATCAAGATTTAATGATTTCTTCATAAATTGTCTATTTAGTTATTTAGTTAAATTAAGGAATAAAAGTTATATATTTGAAGTTAGATATTTCAGAAGAAGGGATTATAACGCTATAGCTATAATAAATGTTTTCAAATAAGAAGTGGATTTGTAAATAGAATCCGAGTTACGTAAGGAAGTTGGTTAAAAGATTTTAAAAGGTGAACTTTGTCTATTTCGAGGTTAGAAATGTCGTGCAGTTAAGGTCTGAGAGGTAATTATACCCCAACTTGATTGACTTCATTTTTAACCAAGGGATGGGTAAGGTTCGATAGTGAAGGTTGGTTAAGTGAATATAGTCAATGAGTGTAATGGTTTGAATTGGCTTAGTGATGTTTTATTTAAACATCTGTTTAAATCCAGTGAAGGACTTTTGGAAATGTTTTCCAAAAAAAAGAAATCGGAAATGTTTTCTAATTTAGAAAACAAGAAATAGGAGTAAATATGGAGATGTTTTCAAATAATAAAGTATATTTTATAAATTTAGAAAAAAGAGAATTTACAAATATATAGAAATGGGAAATGAATAAATTGATGATAAATTAAATTAAAGGAGATCAGTGCTGATTGATGATTGATCGATCAAATTTCTATCTGGAAATAAGATCGTTGGTTGTACACCTATTTTTCTTTGATAGTTAAATCACCGACTATTGAAGTTTTTGACCATTTTTCCGTCGTCAATACGGAGAGACCGGGATCAGATTCATTATCTGAAACCACTCTGTATGGACGTTAGCGTTGCGATCGAATATGGTGAAGATAATTGAAGACGGAGTTATGCAAGGGCTATCCTGTTTACAGAATAGTACCTTTGGTTTGCCCAGTCCCAGGACGAACGTGGATGAACGAATGTCTGAAAAAGTATATCTAACCAATCGTGTAAGTCGATCTCTTCAAACATACTTACGTTCGGTGGTGGAGGAATTCGTTTCTCTTAGCTTTATACTCGTGGTATTTTTGGGGAAATCAATTTGTGATTTGGCGGGTATGACGATGTGGCATTCAAAGTGAACGGTGGTCCGGTGTATCAAAGATACGTTATGACCTCAAGCCTCATCAACCGGGAAATGACAAAAATCGGGCAGGCAGCATGGCTAGGTGGGTCGCTCCCATTAGGGTGTATATCACCTATCTAGAGAAAGTCCATTTCATTCTTTTATCTATTTTTGATGCTGTCCCTTTTCGGGAAACGGTGGGTAGCCTCAACCATTGGTGATGTACATTCAATACACTCAAGAGAAATGAGTGGTCGTTCATGTGTGGGCCGAATTGCAAGATGTTCTTGTTGAACCCAGTGTATTCTTCTCTAGAGATACACTATCGGCAGGTGGTCCCATACCTTGTCATAGTCGGAATCCAATCTCCAATAAGTGCCTGACATTTTGTTTGTATACTATATATGTGGAACATGAGATGCATGCATTCTGCTAGATTTGTTAATTACTTGTGATTAGACATTATTATAATATCAAAGAAGTATTGATTTCTAAAAGTGTTTTGGTTATTATAAGGTAAAAACCGTCCGGGTTTATGTGTAGATCGGTCTTACGATTACCTTTTCTATTGAAAAGGATTTTGGAAAGTTAAACCAAATGATTTGAGTTTACTCACACCAGTCCCATGACTGACCCAAAGTTTATTTTGTTTTGTTTTCCCTAAACTCTTGGTTGCCCAAATTTGTAAGGGCAGTCAAGTAGTTCAGGTCTTTACAGATATACTTGGAGGAGCTTGAAGCAGGAGGCTTCCGGATTATATAGCTATTGTTATTTCTGATGTGTTTAAGTGTCGTACTCCGATAATGTTATTGTATATATATAATGTTTTATTTCAAAGTTATGTTATAATATATTTTATTCGTTCGGCTGTGAGATTCATGTTACTCTGATTCTATTCTGTGGTGATCTTCTTCTTCTTCTATTCTAATTTTCTATCATGTCTATTCTCACCCTCTAACTTCTTTCTATTAATGATCAGGTGTTTCCGATGTCTGAATAGTCAACATGGTAGTTTTGTGTTGATTTTCGGAGTCGAAAATCCCAGTTCGTTACAAATCGATTCTTTTTTAAATTAAAAATCTATTCCTTTTAAAAAATCCTATTTTGATTTTCTCTATGTATTAAAACGATTTTTAAATAAAAAGAAAATGAATTGCATACAAAATAAAATGAAATAAAAATGAAAAACTCACTTTTTCCAATCGACGGTTGCTGTAGCGGCACGGGGGGCCGTGGGTGGTCGGAGGGGGTGGGGGTCTCGTTAGGTGCCGGCGCAAGGCTGAGGACGGCAAAGAAGGGTTTTTTTATTTGGGGGTTAAACGATAGCAGAGGAGAGAGAATCGAGAGGAGGGGTTGTGGATCTTCGGAGAGGGTCGGTGAGGGTGGTACGCCGCCTTAGGAGACACGATGATGAGGGCGGTGGCGTGCTGAAGGGAAGGGGGGAGGAACACGACGGGTTTTATTATAGAGAGGGAGGCGCGATTTTTTTTTTGACCAGGAAGGGAGGTTTGACCAAGGGTTTGAAGAGGGATAGGGTTACGTAATTTATTATATTATTTTATTTATTTTCCTTAAATGTTGACCTCCCTTTCGCACTCTAAACGAGACCCAAAGACTGTTGTCCCTAGCATAATACCCCCATCCCGAACGCAATGGGATATGTTTCACAAGCCAATTCGACTGTTACGATTAGTTTTCGTTGAGATTAAAATATAAATCAATATATATTTAATTTAAATGTACATTTCAACTTACCGGGGCCACATACTGATTCTAAAAATTCCAGAAAAAATATTTCTACTTTCGTGTTGATGATACAGTCCTAACAAATCTAATTTCGTCAATTTTGAAGACCATTTGAAAAATGGCCATTTTCTGGTCGATCAAAATTGACTGAAATTGTCAAAACACGTTTATCTTCGCCACGCTCACATATTGATTCCAAAAATTATGAAAATTGGAATCTAGCAATAATTTGACATCCCGGATCAAACAAAAGTGGTTTCGACGAAAACGGAGATCATTTGCAAAATTTCCATTTTTAAGGGCCCAAAATTCCATAGCGACTATTCTGAATTTTCAAATGGGCGTAACTTTTTATTCCCGCTACAAAATTTGGATTTTTCGGATTCGTTGGAAAGATATTCTCAAATAGATTCTAATATTTTTGGTTTCACTAAAATCCGGTTTATTTTGAATCCTGTACATTCGTTTGAAATTTAAAATCGAATTTTCGAACTACCACGCCATTTTCCATTCCTTTTATAATTAAAAATAAATATTTATATTCTAACGTCGATTCAAATAAATATATACATTGTAATTTTTTCGAAAATAAATTTCTTGTCGCTATTATTTAAAATAATTCATTTTAAATATTCAAAATTCACTAAAAGGGCCAAAATAAAAAATTTAAATTGGCTCAGATTTTCCGGGTTGTTACAAGAATTTTCACTTTGGTTTCCACTCCGTCAGTCTTTAATCCTGAATTTTTGTATTTAAACTAAATTAAACGACCATTTAATTTAGCTCAAAATTCAAATTTCCCCATTTCCGTTCTGGTCAGTGCCATGTTGTAGAGATTGTTGCCATGATCGCAACACAACTGAATCATCCAATTCCGATCTCGTATGAAAAAGAAATGCTGATTAATAAATTAATTACATAATTTATATAATTAATTCATTAATTACTATCACTAAGCTCTTAATTATCTTCACCCCGTTTAATCATCTAGAAACCCGTCGGCTTGCAAAAACCGCAACCGCCCGCCACCTGGAGTCGCCGGAGCTCCATCACCACCTAGCCCTCGATGCGCCGTCGCCCCTTGACACTCCTCCTGTCGTCGTCGCCACCTCAGTGGCCCCTCCGTCACTGAAATCAAGCATGAAGTCATGGCCTTTGAGCATGAAAATCATAGTGAATGCTCCACGTTAAATGATCATCTTGGTATGGTTGTGAAGATCATTCCAAGCTCTTCAATTTTACTTTAGGATATTTTCGAAATCATTGATTGGATTAAAAGAAAATGGGGAGGAAGTTCTGAGCGATTTTGGCCGCTTATGTTAGGGCCGGCGGAAGTAATGAATGAGCGAGGAATAGGGTTTTTCCTATATATGTATATATATATATTATATAATTTTAATTCCAAAAATACTAGTTTATCGATCCGAACTCCAAATCAAACCCAACGACTGTCGTCCCTAAATAAATACCCCCATTCTGGACACAATGCGATATGTTTCATAAGCCAATTCTATCATTTCAATCAGTTTTTATCAAAACTAAAATATAAATTAATGTAATGGTTAATATTGAATTCCAACGTACATTTTAATTTACCAGGCCACATATTAACTTCAAAAATTATGATTTTGAAATCAAGCTACGTTTTGATGATACGATCCTAACAAAATTAATTTCGTCGAATTTGGAGACCATTTAAAAAATTGCCTTTTAACTGGCTTATTACATTCAAACTGAAATTGAAAATGCGTTTAAATTCACTACGCTCACATATTAATTCCAAAAATTATGAAATTTTAAACCTGATAATAATTTGACATTCCGGATCCAACAAAAGTGATTTCATCGAAAACGGAGGTCGTTTGCAAAATGACTATTTTTAAGGGCCATAAAATATATATATATATATACATAAATTCTATAGCGACCATTCTAAATTTTAAACTGGGCATAACTTACAATTTATAAAGTGAAATCTCAGTTTCTTACCTTTGTTAGAAAATTATAGTTCAAAATATTCCAATATTTCATGTTTTACTGAAATCCGATTTATTTTGAATCCTGTATACTCAATTGAAATTTAAAATCGAATTTTCAAACTACCATGCCATTTTTTTTTCGTGTTCGTTTTATAATTAAAATAAATTTATATGTTCTAACTTCGATTTAAATAAATTTTAAATCACTAATTCTTAAAATCCATCAAATCAATTAAAAACAAATTTTAAATTGGTTCCAAAATTACGGGTTGTTACACCTTAAAAATAGCCATTTTGCAAACGACCTCCATTTTCGACAAAATTAATTTTGTTTGGATCTGGAACGTAATACTATTATCGGGTTTAAAATTTCAAGTTGATTGGAATTAATATGTGAGCATGGTAAATTTAAACGCGTATTGAATTTTAGTTTAAATTTAATTAGCTAGTTATAAGGTCATTTTTCAAACGGTCTCTAAATTCGACGAAATTAGTTTTGTTAGGAATGTATTTTAAAACAAAGGAAGATTCCAAATTTCATAATTTTTGGAGTCCGTATGTGGCCATGGCAAATTAAAATGTACGTTTAAATTCAATATATTAATTTATATCTTAATTTTAATAAAACCTGACCAAAACAATCGAGTGAGCTTACAAAACATATCCCACTGTGTCCGGAATGGGGATATTTGGTTAGGGGCGATAGTTGTTGGGATTCGTTTGGAGTTCGGAGCGTTAAATAGATAATTTGTTAATTGAATATTAAAATATTATTATAAGTATATATAAAAACGTTGAAACTCATAAACCCTAGTCACTTCTCAAAACCCACCACCATCTTCCAAATCAAAGGCTGATATCTTAAAGCCTTCTTCCCTCTTTTTCTCCTCATCCATTCGATAATTTTCAAAGGTTCCAACAGAAAACTTGTTCGTCTAAGTGAGATCTCCTAATCCAATGGTTAAGATCATCTATTACGTAGTAAATCGAGGGGAATCGGGTCACATAAGGATGGCGTTCGCAGCCGTTTCCTGGTGGTAGGAGGCCACCGAGTTGGACCAGGTGGCAGCTGGAGGGAGGCGACATGTGGGGGGAATTGGAGGGATGGTCGGCGATATGGTTCAGGCGGCTCTGATGGCGTGCGCATGAGGTGAGAGAAGGCTGAGATTTTTTCTAAAGGACCTGGAGATGTTAACCAATGGGGAAGAGAGATTAACCAAAGGTTTAGGGTTAAGTTATATAATTAATTATTTGTTTAATATGTTACTAAAGTGACTAATGTGCAAATTGTCGTAACTTTGTCAAACAAAAATAGAATTCAGTGAAATTGGTGATGTTGGAATGATTGATCAAACACTACGCGATGGAACTGACTAGAACAAAAATGGAGAAAGTTAGAATTTGAGGCAAATTTTAATCCAAACAGTACTGAAATCATCAATTCAAGGCTGACGAAGTAGAAACTAATTGTGAGAACTCTCTCACCCAACTGTTTTGTATAGTTATTAATTTTTATAAATGAATATGTATTTATTGCCTGTGATTGCAAATTTTCTTTTGGTGGTTGATGGTTATTTACAGTTTTAATGTTATCATTATTAAACTGTGATTATAAGTGTTGATAAATAAAACGTTTATATTATTAATTATTCTGGGATGACAATTTACCCACACATCTCCCAAATAACAGATAAGTTCACATGGACTGTGATGTAAACCCCACACGGGTATTGGGACGATAATTTAACACGTCTCTCAAGCATACAAATAATAATATTTGTTTGATGGTTGAAAACCCCACATGAGTCTGGGGATGATAATTAATTCACATCTCCCTTGGATTTAATTGTATGTCAATCGATTGATTGACAGACTACTATAAGCGTTATTTAATTATTTAATGCTTATACAGTTGTAAATTGCACTCTGGATGTGAATTGAATGTTTAATAGTAGTTTACCACTATTTTTGGATACATGCGATGTATGGAGTCCATATAAATAAAGTTATATGGTAATTGGTTGAGTCTGATTCCAACTCAGAAATAACGAATATTTTGAAATAATATTCAACAAAGAATCAAAATGTGATTTTGATGTCTGATTTTGGATGGACACGAAAATATTGAAAAATTCATAACTGAAATGAATATGAAGCCGAGTTAAGTAGATATACGCCATTTTAAGTCGAACTGAATTTTCTGTCGATTTTATTCATTCTATAATGAATATTGAAAAGATTTGATTTCAAAATCTGATAATTTGAAAATATTATCATTTTAATATTATAATGATATGGAATATTCAGTTTTGATTTGAAATTGAAATGAAAGTTGGAAACATTTTTTAAACATGTTTTATAAAATACGTTTTAAATGGAAATCGATGAAACATATTATATATATTTAAATGGCCTGAATCGAACATTTCGCGCAGCGACCGTTCACGAATTTCGACCATTGACTTTGAATGGACGTAACGGGAGATCCGACCGTCAGATTCTCCTAAATCAGGAACCGTTGGGTTCGCATCGAGAAGAGATTTCGAGTGATAATAAGATATTTTAAATCTAATGGTTAGGTTTTAAGATATGTCCAAATCAGTTTTGGAAAAGGTCGTTATGGATGCAGTTAGGTGATCAATATTGGAAACCGACTATAAGGGCCTTTATAAAATTATTAAAAATATGAATAAATTATAGTAAAATCATAATAACTGATTTGGAAAAAAATTGGATGAAATATTCCACGTCTATAAAGATAAAATACATTTTTATCTGAATAAGTTGTATATCAACTAGAATAAAAAACTGAAAAGGCATTGAAATGGTTTTAGTACAACCAGAATTTTCCAACGTATGAATTGGAATGGATTTGAATGGAAATAGACTTCGGAATATTTCGATGTTTGATTCTGTGATTATACAGATATTTTTGAGGAATTTGGAAGATATAGATATTGTTATTCCCAAAACAATATCTATTGGTTTCAGAATTTGATATTGAATATAAGCCGATATGATTTTTATTCATATCCTTGTACTTTAATATCAAATTGGATTAGGGTTCGTCGTGAATGGTATCTTCAATAACACTGTTCTTAAACTCAATTCAGAATAGAATAAATCTTTTAATTAAGATTTAGAGAAGTTTACCAATTAATTAATTTAATTGGAACTGAATTGAAATTGGATTTTTGGGTTTGTCGCAAACGATGTTTTAAATAACATTTGTTCTTTAACCCAATTAACAGTGAAGTTATGATTTGGGATTTACAAATCTTTTAATTAAGATTTATTGAAATTTTCCAAAGTAAAGTTTTCCAATTTAATATGTTAAATTGGAATTGAATGGAATTCGATTTAGTAATAACCGAGATGAGCTTCTGTAATGGAAGACTGTTACTATTTATGGAATTTAAAAGGCTTTGCCATTATTTCACTTATAGTATTAGTCTGATGCGGAAATTTATATTAGTTATATGCTGTTATGATTTCTATGAAGATTCTATCTTAAGGGAAGATGATTTTGGGTTTATCGTGAATTGTGTTTTAAATAACATTGGTTCTTTAACCTAGTTAAAGACAGGATTTATTTCCTAAGATTGAATAATAAGTAAGTAATGATTTCCAAGATTAAAACTAAACTAGAGTTTTAATGAGGCTTTAGTTAGATTGAAATGTGAATGCTGTAATTAAATTTACCGAATTCAAGAAATGTTTGAGATCGAGTACCACCCGTTTTACTTCATGCAATAGTTAAATCTTTAATTAATTTGAACGATTAATGGTAATTAATTTTACCGATAACACAGTGGGTGTTAGATATGGAGTACTACCGTTTTGCTCCATAGGATGAATTGGTTGGAATTGGAAAAATAAAATAAATGATTACTTCGGTAAGGCTCGATAATCCCGACTAGTTTGATAAACGTAATTTGGTTTAAGATTGTTAAAAGATAATACAAAATCTTTTGCAATGGTTTTCAAAGAAAGATTTAAACAAGAGGTATAAATGAATTAAATCTTCAATAAGATTTATGGGAATGATTCCTAATGTAATGAATATTTGAATAAAAGAACATTCTAGATTAGAATGACGCATATGATATGTTTTATATAGCAATTGATTATAAGATATGTGAGTTATTCAAAAAACCGGGTTTAACCCAATCTAAATAAATAATACGATGGTTAAAGGTCGATAATGAAGACGGTAGTTGAAGACCAGAGAACTTCACATTGAATGGATGATTACTGATGTCTTCATTGGGTTGTACACCCAGGATGAGGTAATAAGTTGTGATCATGCAGACGTACTTGGAGATTGACCGAATACGCGAGGACCTCTCTCCTATTTGGACATATGGAAAGAGGAATAAGGTGCATCCGGTTTTGTTTAGACCCAGGACGAACTTGTAAGTGGATTGTTGTTCGACATTGTACTTCGCACTGTATTCGTTGATCTCTGCAATATATATATATATATATATATCTATGTATATTCAGTGGCGTAGAATTTATTCCCTTGCTTAACACCCTTCTCTGAGACGTACGAGCTTAGAGGTTATATATTAGTGGAAATCTATTATACGGTATGGATTATCAATATGGCATGCTGAGATGTAATGATCAAGGTTTTTGTTGAAAAGGTCTTGTGGATGATGATCAAAGCACGGCTTTAAAATAGCGTAGCTTTGAGTATAGTATTGATTCGCGAGCCTCACATCCCGGTATGAGTTATAAACGAGATAGGTGACCCAGGGAGTGCATACATTTCTTTCTAGCTAGAAGTGGTGTCATGGTATGGAGCCCAGACATTTTTACTTATGTTGATGATGGATTGCGAGGCGCCTCGGATATGATTGGTCGCCAATGACCAAGTGATAGGACTAGGAAACGTATTGTGTAGGAATAACCAATCCTCAAAAGTAAGAGAGAACTATCCCTATAGGAACCAAGGGCTCACCAGAGTCTGAGTTCTGGGTCATCTTGCTAGAGGTGATCCAAATTGGTTAGGAGACCATCTCTTGCCTTGACTCATGACGAAATCCAATTTCCAATATGTGACTTTTTAGTTTTAGTTGTAAACCTATATGGCGACATAATATATGGTATTTATGTCGTCTATGATTGATACATTTATATTTGAAGTTGTTTTTAACATTATGCACTTATAGTAATATCAAAATGATTTGTTTTAAAACATACCAAGCATGTTTGGCTATTATAAGGTAAAACTCTATCCTCTTGTTTGTGTTGCATTGTGTGATGGGACCCGAGTCTTATAATAGCTTAATTTTTCAAAAATCATTGCGTTGTTTTATGTTTTAAATTAGTATTCATGTGGAGTAAACCCGTTCCGTGTCATACAGCGTGGTCCCATGATTTACCTTGTTTTCAAAGTAGAGTACTAATAACTGTTTTAGTTCTCACACCAGTCCCATGACTGACTCGGAGTTTATTGTTTTCACCTAAACTCTGGGTGCCCGTATTTTCCACACGGACAGCTAGTAGTTTTGGTTTTGCAGATTTCTATTTAACAGGATCCTGATTTACAGCTGGAGCTATATTCGAAAAGCTTTGTATCCATGGGTTTCTTTCAGTTGTGTTAGTTGATGGATTCCCACTGTACATTGTATTTATACATTTTATTTCCGTTGCTATGTATTATGTTCTTTGATAATTGTATTTTCAGCTATGTAATATTTATTCGCACTATTGTATTCTTGTACTTTGATGTAAATTGTTGTAATAATAATGAAATGTTTTGTTGTTCTCCGTTATGATGCGTCGTGTTCTCACGCAATTCGCATTCACGTTCGATCTAGACTAGATGGGGATTTCGGGTCGTGTCAAGCACCCTGCGTAAACATCTCCTATCCTGAACTGTAGCTTGAACCCCAGCCAAAGGCATCTAGGCCCATTGCACCACTTGGATACCCTATAAATAACATGGAAGCATCTATCTCTTCTGTCCAAACCTAAAATCAAATCCTAATCCTTAAATTTTATGCTTTGATTTATTCTATTTTTCCAGATTTTTAACTTTTTTTGTCGCAAACATAACTTTCTCATAATGACCTCAAATTCAATTTTTTTCTATGACTATATTATATTGGGTTAACTGCAATTTTTATGTTTATTACTTTTCTAATTTTATATTTTACTGTGTCAAAATCATGAATCTTGTAGACTAAGTATTTCAGTATTTCAAAGACTTGTATTCGAAAGATGAAGACAGAGTTGAAGACTTTATATACTACTATTGTATCTCTGCTACATTACTCGTATTATATAACTATGATATTGTATATTGAAATCATGTACATATTATTCCACAGCCTCAGGAACTATTTATTTATTTATCATATTTCATTTATTATATTTTGTCCTTCAGCTGTGAGATCCTATGTATTGTTTTATTCCTTCTCATCCCATTTTTTCTTCTTATATTAATCCCATTAACAATTCGTCATTCTGAATGATTTGAGTTGGAAATGTGTGGTTTATAGTTGACTTAAACCTTCCCAAAAAGGAGGGTTGTTAAATTTGGTATTCGAGCTTACTTAAACCTAATCCTGCTCGGGTCAAACTCATTAGAGATAGGGTTAGTAGTACCCTGAATGATTTGCGTATATTGAGAGAGCATACTTATATCTCTATATTTATTTTTTAAGATTTTGAATAAATATTACAATTTGAAAAACCTTAAATTTAAGTAAAGTAATTATATGATAAGTCGAGTATATTATAAATTAGGATTTTATAACTTAAGACTAAATGAATATGTTGTTATCTAGAAAAGTGTTTGCTCTATAAAAAAAATTGTCATCATGGAAAATATACTCAAGGTTAATAATTGAAATGAAGAAATTTAATACGAAGGTTATTCATGTTAAATGGATATAATGAATTAATAAGAAGCTAATATTAAAATTTTATAAGAAGTTGTTGTAACTAAAAGTTATTCAACTAAAAACCTGAGAATAGAATTACGATATTTTGAAATTAGTTTCTAATATTTTGAAATGATACTTACAATATTAGAAAGTATTTTCCAAACATAAATATATCAAAATTATTTTCCAAAAATGTTTTCAAAAGAAATAAGGTATAGAGATCTCACTTTTTTCATTGGCAAAAAATTCAGGTGATGATGGCCACATCATCGAACATTTTGGAGTTTCAAAGTAGGGAAGACCACTAAAGTGGCTTTGTTACTTATTAGTTTTGATGAAATGAATTTGATTTCGGTGAAGTATGATTTGGTATATAAGAAACATATATTTATTTTTCAAATGATTGGAAAAAAATCAGGAACTTGATCCCCGAGTTTTGGTTGGATGATATTGTTCTATGTATTTGGATAATCTGATTTTTACATCTCGAAGTAATGATTGATTAACAGTTTCAAATTACTAAATAAGAATTTGATTTTTCGATTATTTGAATAATTTAATCCTAGAAAATGAGATTTTAATTTTAAGCTAATTATAATCTTAATAAGTTCAAAGAAATTAAATATTGAAAATGAATAAAATATTATATTATATTATGTAAGCATGAAAATTTTGAAATGCTTAAATGAATTTTTTATTTAAAAAATATCCTAAACAAAGTAATGATTTGAAAAGAAAGAAAATGTTATATAAATATCGCTTTATAAATAATTAGTGAATTTGTTGAACTATTGATTTTGAAACCTAGAAAGAGTTGAATTTGAATGATATTCGATATAAATAAAATGATTGTTAAAACCATAATATGAATTGATATTGAAATGGAAATTCCTATAACCTTCGATTATATAAATGTATTTGATATGGAAATTTTCAGACTTATATATAAATGGTTTGTATAAGTAGGAAGTTAATTCAAAAACTATTATGTTAAGAAGTGCTCAATATAAAATGATAATATTATATATAACAAAATATATAGAAGAAACTTTTATGTCCAAATTCTCATTTATCAAAAATTCTTATTTTCAACTCATTAATATTTTTTTAATTTATTATTGTTAATTACTAATTTAATTTTATACGACTATTTGGGGTATATTTAACGGGGAGTTACATTCTCCCCCAAAAACGAGATTTCTTTCCAAAATCTTCTCGAAGGGGTGAAAAATACAATTCTCTCTAATAAACTTGTTATACACCTAAGTTATTTATTAAACATCCATAAAATATCCATTACTCAATGTGATTATGTATTGCAGACTTGCTAAAGTGAGCTTAGTCTAGCGTGCAAATGTAACATTTGATGTTGTATGTATGCAAAACACCCTGATATGCATATAATTTCTATCTGAGTGCTCGGTGCATTTGTTCTACAAACAATTCGTATCATCCAATCTAGCAACAACAATGCAACCATAAAGGAAATTTAGAGGAAATAGTTACTTGTGAAAAGCTCTGGCTGAGTTTTCCGCATCTTTTCTTCTATTTCTTATGTGCTTTTTGCAGGGTTATCTCCCCATTATACTCAGACTAGACTAATGGATTTGTTGCAAAAAAAAATTGATTTTATGCTCCACAATCCTTGTAGTGTCACGGGGCACCATAGGCTCCAACTGAAACCTCCCTAAATTCCCAATCTGATCAATATCGAGTCTAACGGCAGAGTTGTGAAGGCACTTTCTAAGGTGAGAAACATCGAAAATATTATGGAACCTCAATAAGTGCTTGGGAAGATCCACACAATAAACCATTTCCTGGTTCTATTAACTATCTTCAATGGCCCAACAAATCTGGGATCCAATTTCCCAGTCTTTCCAAACCGGATGGTTTTCCTAAGAGGATAAATTTTTACAAAGACCAAATCACCAATGCTAAACTCAAGTTCCTTCCTTCTATCAGTGTAAGATATATGTTGGTCATGGGTTGCCTTCATTGTTTGACGTGTCAAAAGAATCTTCTCCATAGAATCACGAATAAGTTCGGGTCCGAGTAAAATCTTATTAATAGTTTTATATCAACAAAGTTGGCGATTTGCATGGCCGCCCATACAATCCTTCATAAGTGGCCATACCAATCATCGCTTGAAAACTATTGTTATACGAGAACTGTACTACTGCCAAATGTTGCTCCCAAGCTCCCCGAAAGACAATGATGCAAGCTCTAAGTAAATCTTAAAGAACTCGATTGACCTTCTTCGTTTATCCGTCGGTCTATGGGTGATATGTTGTGCTTAAATTAAGCGTGGCATTTAAAGTTGTCTATAGGCTCCTCCAAAACTCGCTCGTAAAAGGAGGTTCTCTATCACTTACTATCCTCGTCGAGATTCCCTATACTCGAACTATCTCCGTGATATAAATCTAGGCCAACAAAATTGTGGTTCTATTATTCTTAACTTGGAGAAAATGGGATATCTTCGTCAAACGATCCACAATGACCCAAATGGCTTCATCTCCTTTTCGACTCCTTTGTAGCCAATCCACGAAATCCATTAAGATATGTTCCATTCCACGTGTGAACCTCCAAAGTAACAATAACCCTTCGAGCATACCTTGCTCTGCTTTAACTTTCTGGAAAATCAAACACCTCGCTACATACTCAACAACATCCTTCTTCTTACTTTCCTAATAAAAAGTCCTCCTCATGTCCTTAAACATTTTATCCCCTCTGAGGTGTATGGCCATCCACGAACGATGACACTTCTCTAAAACCTCTTCTCTCATATTACCATTCTTAGGGACATAAAATCGGCCATCCATTCTAAAACTCCCCTCACCATCAAATGGATACCTATTAGAATGAGGAAAATGCTCTCTTATATAAATTCTTTCTCTCAACACTCTCAAATCCTCAACAAGACCTTACTTGTGTTTAATTCCATCTACCATAGTTGGTTTGACTTCCAAAACTACGAGAGATCGTTTAGATGATTCAACTGGCGGATGAAGGTTAAAATTAGAAGAAACTCCAACAGCTTCCACTCGGTAATCACACTAAGTGTAGTGTGTCTCCTACTCAAAGAATATAAGATAACATTACCCTTACTTGGGGTATACTGAATAGCAAAATCAAATGAATATATATACTCCATCCACCGCTGCTGCCCAAGATTCAAATCTCGTTGAGAAAAAACAAGTACGTAAGAGACTTATGATGCATAAAAATCTCAAACTTTTTCCTTGAGTGATAGTGCCTCCACATCTTAAGGGAAAACACCATGGCTACAAGCTCCAAATCATGCATAGGGTATCTCTTCTCGTTATCTTTTAGTTTTTTGTCTGTGTACACAACTACCCTGCCCACTTGCATAAACATTGCTCCTATTTCTATCCCACAAGCATCGATGAAAACCATAAACATCTTGTTACCATCAGGAATAATAAGGATAAGCGCATTCCATCAATTTCTCAAATGCACTATTACATTCTTTGCTCTAAATAAACTCAAGACTCTTCTTAGGCAAAAGGGTCAGAAGGGCTGCTACCCATGCGAAGTCTCTAATGAATTTCCTATATTAGCCCACTAGCCCTCAAAAAATCCTAACATCTGATGCATTGCAAGGAATCTTCAATTCTTGAATGGTTGATACCTTCCCAGGGTTTACTTCTAATCCTTTCTCCAAAACTTTATGTCTAAGAAACTTAACTTTCCTTACCAAAAAGTGGAACTTTGAAAACTTAGCCTTTAGTTGATTCTTTCTCAAAGTTCCATAGATCTTCCTTAGCTGATCTTCATGCTCTTTGTAGTACTTCGAAAACATGAGGATGCCATCCACGAATTCCGTAACTATCTTATTTAGAATGTCATTGAATACTGTACTCATCAAATCTACAAACAAGGTGGGGGCATTCATTAATCCAGAGGGCATTACTTTCCACTCAAATAACCCATTGGGTGTCCTAAATGTTATCTTAGGTTTGCTTTCCTCGGAAATTCCCAACTGATGAAATCCTATTGCTAGGTCCAATTAAGAAAAGTCTTGAGCACCTCCCAAATGGTCGAATAGATCATTCAGCCTAGGTAAAGAATACTTATTCTTCTTAGTTAACTTATTAAGTTCCCTATAATCAACACACAATCTTAATGATCCATTGACTTCAGTGGCAAAAAATACAGGTTCCCCTACTATGAAGTATTTTGTTAAATGAATCCTTTCTGTAGCAACTCAGAAATATATTTATCCATTTCTCTCTTTTCCTTAGGAGCCATGTGCCTCAACGACAATGCTACTAGTCTAGTGTCCTTCTCGAGATCTATCCTGAATGAGATCTGAAACGACCCAAACTTCCCTGATCCCCGATCCCCGAAGAGACGGAGGAGCCCAGATTTCTTTGAGAACACGACTTATCAGAACACAAAAAATAGAACATTTCATTTCTATTACAACAATTACATCAGTGTACAAATAATATACAGCAGAAAATATCAGAGATTTAAATTACAAAACAACGGAAACTATATACATAAATATAATGCAGTAGAACAATCATCAACTAGCACAAGTGAACGAAATATACGGACACAAAGCTTTCCAAATATAGCTCCAGCTGTAATCCAGAATCCTGGAAAAGAAATATACATAAAAAAAAACCACTAGCTGCCCATGCGGAAAATATGGGCAACCAGAGTTTAGGCAGAAACAATAAACTCCGAGTCAGTCATGGAACTGGTGTGAGAACTAAAACAGTTATTAAATCTTCACTTTAAAAGTTGGGAAATCATAGGACCACGCCATATTACACGGAACGAGGTTACTCCACATGGACCTCAGTTTAAAATAAAACAACACTATGCTTTTTGGAAAATGAAGCTATTATAAGACTCAGGTCCTATCACACAATGCAACGCAAGCCTAAGGATAGGATTTCCCCTTATAATAGCCAAACATGCTTAGTACGTTTAAAACAAATCATTTTGATATTACTATAAGTGCATAGTGTCAAAATCAACTTCAAATACAAATGTATCAATCATAGATGGCATGAGCGCCCCATCCCACTTGTTGCCATATAGGTTTACATCTAAAGATGAAAAATGCCGTATTGGAAATTGGATTTCCATCATGAGTCAAGGCAAGGGATGGTCTCCTTACCGATTCGGATAACCTCTAGCAAGATGACCCAGGATTACACACTCAGGGAAACCCCTGGATCCTCCAAAGCTGGTCCGCACTAACGTTAGTGGATTAATTATTCCTGAACACACGTTTCCCGGTCGTATCAGACCTTTAAAATGGTCAATACGTTGACCAATCATATCATAGGCGCCTCGCAATCTATCATCCACATAAGTAAAAACGTCTGGGCTCCATACCACTTCTAGCTTGAAAGAAACACATGCCCTCCTTGGGTCCCTTATCCCGTTTCTGACTCATACCGGAGTCTGAGGCTCGTGAATTAACGTTATACACAAAGCTATGCTAATTAAAGTCGTGCTTTCATCATCATCCACAAGACTCTGCTTTTCAATAATAAGCTTTACTCATTTGCATCTTAGCATGCCACATTGACAATTCACGCTATACGACTGATGTCTATCAATATATAACCTCTAAGCTCGTACGTCTCAGAGAAGGGTGTTAAGCAAGAGAATAGATTCTCCGCCACCAAACAGATATATAAATAATAGAAATCAATCAACACAGAATGGGTCCAATGTCAGACGCACATCCATTTACAAGTCCGTTCTGGGTCTGAATGAAACCGGAGGCACCTTATTCCTCGTCTCATATGTCCAATACAGGAGAGAGGCCCTCGCATGTCCAGTCGATATCCAAGTACGTCTGGACGACCACTACTTATTAACTTGTCTTGGGTGTACAGCCCAATCAAGACATCAGTAATCATCCAAACAATGTTTAGTCGTTGTGTTAATTATTCAGAATGGGTTAAACCCGGTCTTTTCGAATAACTCGCATATTTTATAATCAATCATCAAGTGCTATAAAACACATCATTCGCCTCATTCCAATCCAGAATATTCTTTTATTCAAACATTCACATTTTTAGGGAAAGGTTCCCATTAATTATATCAAAGATAAAATCCTTTAAATTTATTCTGTAATCTTCCTTATGATATCAATTCAAAATATTTGATTTTATCCTTTATCAATTCTAAACCAAATTAAGGTTTATCAACAGTCGGGATTAGCGAGACTTATCGAAGTAATCATTTATTTATATTAACCCAATCCCAAACTATCCATCCCATGGAACAAAAATGGTAGTACTCCATATCTAACACCCACGGTATTATCGGTAAATTTAATTACCATTGCACATTCAAACCTAATCAAAGATTTAACTATCGCCTAGAGTAAAACTGGCGGAACTCCATTCTCGATCATTTCTTGAATTTGGTAAATTTACCCCATTTCAATCTAATTAAAGATTCACTAAAACTCTAGTTCGGTTTTAATCTCAAAAATCATTACCTAATGATAATTAACCTTTAGGAAAATAAATCTTGTCTTTAACTGGGTTAAAGAACCAATGTCGTTGAAAATACCGTTCACGATAAACTCAAATCCTCTTCCATTAACTATGGAATCTTCATGGAAAACAGGTAAATATATAATTGGTATAAATTTTCATATCAGACTAATAATATAAATGGAATAATGACAAAGCCTTTTAAATTCCATATATAGTAATGGTCTTCCTTCATAAAAGCTCATTTTGATTACTACCAAATCGAATTCCATTCAATTCCAATTTAATTTATTAAATTGGAAAGCTTTACTTTGGAAAATTTACATTAAATCTTAATAAAAAGATTTATAAATTCCAAATCATATTTTCACTGTTAATTGGGTTAAAGAACAAATGTCGTTTAAAACACAGTTCACGATAAACCCACAATCAACTTTCATTTCAATTCCAATTAAATATTAATTCATTGGTAAACTTCTCTAAATCTTAATTAAAAGATTTATTCTTTTCTCAACTGGGTTTAAGAAAAATGTTATTTAAGATACCGTTCACGAAAAACCCAAAATCCAATTTGATATTAAGTACAAGGCTCTGAATAGAAAATAATACCGGCTTATATTCAATATCAAATTCTACAACCAACAAATATTGTATTGGGAATAACAATATCTATATCTTCTAAATTCCTCAACAATATCTGTATAATCCTGGAATCCAATATCGACATATGCCGAAGATTACTCCCATTCAAATCATTTACAATTTAATATTGGAAATTTTGGTTATATCAAACCCATTTCAAATCCAATTTGTTTATTTAAAGACATCGGATTATTATACTAATTAATAACTAGTTCATTTCGATAAAAATATACTTTTATCTTTTCAAACTTGGAATTTTTCATCCAAAATCTTTCTAAATCATTAATTATGATTTTACATAATTTTTCCATATTTTTAATAATTTTATTAAGTCCTTTACAGTCGGTTTACAATAACGGCCACCGAACTGTATCTATAGCGACCTTTTTTGAAATTGATTTGGATAAATCTAAAAATCCGACCATTAGATTTCAAATCTATTATATTCATTGGAAAGCTCATTTCGATACGAACCCAACGGTTCCGGTTTTAGGAGAATCTGACGGTCGGATCTCCCGTTACGTCGATTCAAAGTCAATGGTCGAAATTCGCGAACGGTCGCTGCACGGCGCGTTCTATTCAGGCCATATATATAATATATATATATATATATCTTTGGTTTCCATTTAACTCGTATTTTATAAATTCGTTTATAAATTCATTTTTAAAACGATTTCAACTTCATTTTCAATTTTAAATCAAAACTGAATATTCCATATCATTATAACATTAAAATGATAATATTTTCAAAATATCAGATTTTGAAATCAATTCTTTTTTATATCCATTATAGAACGAATAAAATCGATAAACAAATCTGTTTAAGTTAAAATTGGCGTATATACTTAACTCGGCTTCATATATTTAAACATTTTCGCGTCCATCCAAAATCGTATATCAAAATCATATTTTGATCTATACTGAATATTATTTTTAAAATATTCGTTATTTTAAAATATTTGTTATTTCAAAATATTCTTTATTTCTAAATCGGAACTCGACTCAATCAATTAACATATAATTTCAGTTATATGGATTTCATACATCGCATGTATTCAATAATAATGATAAATAATCATTACACATTCAAACATCATCCAGAGTGCATTTTACAACTGTATAAGCATTAAAATAAATAATGTAAATCATAGTATGTCAACCCAATGATTGACATACAAATAAATATTGTGATTAGTGTATGTCAAATATAAACCAAATCCCGTGTGGGGTTTTCAAACAACAACAGTCAATTTAAATAAATCATTGGTTAATAAATTTAACTAATTCTAATTCGGTTTGAATTATTTTTTTAATTAGCCAATTTTAGTGTTTAAATTATAAATGGATGTTTATAATTTGATTTCACTATCACATTAGTATTAACATTATTTTTAATATGTTAGTCATCACAATCACCACACAAATCACCAAATCATCCATAAAAATAAATACTCAACTACCAAATGTCATTTACGGCGCCATAAGTGGCCATTTACGAGTATGAAATGCGAGTGTCGCTAATATCCCTACATCGCTTCCAATTTATGTGATTTGTGTGAATTCGTGCCTTGAACTCCATATAACATATAAAAATCTATACTGGCAATTTCTATACATTTACAGTCATAAAATAAATTAAATAACTATACAAAATTTTAGTGATAGAATTCTCACTTTGGGTTCCACTCCGTCATTCTTTATTGGCGATGGTTTTAATAAAATTAAATTGATCGTTTAATTTTATCAAAAATTCCAAGTAGCTTAGTTTCCGTTCTGGTCAGTTCGATGTTGTGGTGTTCGCTGTTGCGAATTCAACGCAACTGATTTCATCCATTTCTGTTAAGTTATGGAAAAGATATTAATTTTACAAGTTTCACTCAAATTAAAATTAATATATAAATTAATTAGTGCTAATTACATTGGTTAACTGTTCTTCCTTGTTGTTATTCTGAAACAATCAAACCCATAAACGTCGGCAATAATAACCACCTGTGCCGCCTTCTACCGTTGACGTGGCCAAGATCCGACTCCACCACGATGACTGTCATTTTTCACTACCCCACCGCCAGCAGCTCCTCGTGGTCCGCACCCCCTAACAACCCCAAACCCTCTCTAAACATCGGCCGTTTGCAAGGGAATTTCGACCACCTGGCACCTCCTTCTTCGATCATACCCATTGAAGAGGAAGAGCTTGAGGTGCTAAACGTTTTCCCCTTTGAAGCTTTGAATTCCATTGAACGGATGTGGAGAAAATGAGGGGCGAATTTGGGGTGAATTTGGCTGCTTAAGCTAGGGCCGGCGGGTTTGGAGAAGTTAGGGAGAGAGAGTGTGTTTTTTAATATTTATATAATTGTTTAGTTATTATTTTATTTCCAAAAATACTTGTTTATTAATATGAACTCCAAATCAAACCCAACGACTGTCGTCCCAAGCTAAATACCCCCATTCTAGACACAGTGGGATATGTTTAGTAAGCAAATTCAACTGTTTCGGTCAGTTTTTATAAAAATTAAAATATAAATCCATATATATTGAATTTAAACGTACATTTTAATTTACCGGGACCACATACTAAATCCAAAAATTACAGAAAAATAAATCTAGCTATGTTTTGACGATATGGTCCTAATAAAGCTAATTTTGTTGAATTTGGAAACCGTTTGAAAAATGGCTTTTTTTATTGGTCGATTAAATTTCAATTGAAATTCAAAACACGTTTAAATTCATTGCTCTCACATACTAACTCCAAAAATTATGAAATTTGAAACCTAACAACAATTTGACATTCTGGATCCAACAAAAGTGGTTTCATCGAAAACAGAGGTCGTTTGCAAAATGACTATTTTTAAAGGATATATATTATATTAAAACATATATAAATTCCATAGCGACTATTCTAAATTTTAGTCTGGACGTAACTTTCAATTTATATTATGAAATCTAAATTTTGCACATTCATTAGAAAGATATGATTAAACTGATTCTAACGTTTCTAGTTTTACTGAAATCCGATTTATATCGAATTCTGTATATTCATTTGAAGTTATAAATCGAATTTTCAAACTTCCACACTATATTAAGTTCGTTTTATAATAATTTAAATTTATATGTCCTAACATCGATTTAAATAAATTTTAAATCATTATTATTTAAAATAAATCATTTTAAATATTCAAAACCCATTAAAATAGCTAAAATAAAAATTTTAAATTGGTTCAGAAATTCCGGGTTGTTACAAGGTCTCTCTGTGGGGACATAATTCCCATAGCTTCTTCAAAGACATGATGAAAATCGTAAACAATGGCACACAAGATGGTCCTTCAAAATCATAATACAGAGAAGGAAATAACGTCGAATCCCTTAAATTTCCAATCTTATAAGGGATCACCAAGCTAAGACCTTTATAACTCCTCGAGCAAACGATCTTTCTATCAGAATTAATAATAGCCTCATAATATGATAGTCAATCCATCGCTAAGATAAGACTACACCCCTCAAAATTCCAAAGATACGCATCATATGAGAAATCGACATCGTCAATGTCTAGTACTAGGTCTTTACAAATCAACAATAGTTGTTTAGCTCTCCTGATAGGATTTGACACCACTATTGGAATGCTAGTAATAGATGCATTTCAATAATAAATCAACAATGCTCTTAGCTATAAAGGAATAAGATGCTCCAGAATCAATCAGGGTATGAATAAAAGTCCCTAAAACAGAAATTGTAACTTCTAGGGTTGGTTGTCTTTGGGGTATTGTGTATATAATTTGAAAAGGTTTCAAATAACAAGTATGTCTCTTATATGTATATTTTCCCATAATCGGATAACCTAGGATCGGGTACCAACTATAACAACCTGCACAAAATGGGCTAAAATACTGACCAGAAAGGCCTGAGCAATTCTAAATGGGTTGTTGGTTCTTATAAGGAATACATAAATAGAGCCAAACTACAAACGAAATTTGAATATCATAGCGGAAGGGATAAAATATAATAGCTGAAAATAATTGTGCATAAAAAAACCATAATAATATTGATTACATCAAGTTTCAATTGCCATATCAAGGTACATCAATAATAATATTCCACGAATACAATAAACTTCAAAACATGATGATAATAATAATAATAAGCTATAAAGTCTCCTTCGCCAGACTCCAATCTTCGTAACTTTATCAATTAAGCGTTCACACCTAACAACTTGTTTTTGTTAAGAGGAGGGAGGTCTAAACAACAAGTTCTAATGAATGAAAATCACAAGATTTAGGGATGCTTATTTCCTATACTTGGTAGTATGAATTCATCAAATTATGTCTATGAAAATTCAATACATAATTAAATATGTAATACACATGCATTAATTAGGCAGACTACCCTACAGTCACTTATGGCCAACATGTTTACATAAGGGCGAGCTTCTATTATCACTTAATACACTACAAGGCAGACTAGCATTTGGTTACTCAAGGTTGTTATATGTATATATTTATTCATGGGTGGATTCCTATGATTACTTAACAACATATGGCGGGACCTAATCACTTAAGACCTCATCTTAGCATTATAAAATATTCTTTATATTGTAATATTGGAAATAGTAATCTTCCACTTAATATCGGTTGAAGATAAACACTCAACGTCATTTATGACTCTTTCGGTGGACAGATGCGTTACTAGTTAACTGGTATTACGGGTGAACTCCCAACCACCTAATACTTCCCTTAGACAGGAGGTCATATGGGAACTCTAATATTGCCCATCCCTAGGTCTGTCCTCTCATAGCTCCTAGATAAGAAGCGGACAACTTCCGAAGAACTACCCTACACATACGTCTATCTTTTTAATTAAGACCATTTAACACCTTATAAGAGAAAGGCGGACCCAGTAACCACTTAAAATCTAGTAAGGGCAGGTCCTATGACTTTTGTCCAGAACTAAGGAGTGAACATTAGGAACGGACCTAGTCCTAACCACTGAATACCCAAAAAAGATAGGTCGTCTACTTAATACCTTCTTGGGGCAGGCCTACTTCACATATGTGTGTGTGTGTGTGTATATATATATATATATATATATACCCAAACATACACCCTAGATGTCCAATATTAAACCAACCATTTGTAGATGCTGAATTTCCTAGGCGGTTTCGGGCGGGCTTCTATTACAAGTTAGGCTTAACCTCGCGTCTTCGTGTATTAATTATAATGGCCTATGGCACATAGACCTCTTACATTAACGTGACTTCCTCATAGTTTCTGGATACGCCAATTGGTTCTGGGAAGGTTTTTACACAAGTATAGGTTAACCTCATGTCTATGCATCATGTGGTAAAGCCGACCAATTTTTATAGTGATCCATAACACTTTTATTGTATTAAAGTAATAAATACATGAGGAATATGTGATATACAACATCATATCAACTAGAAAATAAGAAGTTCCCATGCTGGGGAAACAAAGTAGGTATCTACTTCAAAAAGTTTGTTACATGGCCGTAGAAATTACAAAATAAACATTACACTTTTGATAACTGTAGAAATCACCTAGTTCCTCTCTTCACTCAATTAGAAGCCAACTAGCATTTGTCATGATGGGATCTCGTCGGCTCTTTTTTTTATTGCACGTAATAGGGGTCGTAACAACCTTATCCCCAGAAGGAAGGGCAGCATGAGAATTTGCATTGACATATATCATTAGAGGGGCCTTATACGTTGAAGGTGGAACAATGTGAGCAAAAGGAGAAACCTCTTTGGCCTGGTTCTTTAACACAGTAGCACTGACACTAGTGACAAGAGTGTTATTGAGCACTTGGTTAGGCTTTTGGGGACTTTGCGAGTTTAAAAACTCTAGGTTGAAGGGAATAGAAGTATTAATTAATAGCCATTAATACTCACATGCATACAGATTTCCTATGGGACACTAAAATTATAATTTCCTAATTTAACATATTTAGTATGCATTTATTATCCATTAATTACACTATAAATAATACAAAATAAAACATTAACCAAGTGTATGTAGGGAAACGTCCTAAACATAAATGTCAATCCTAACCACAATATTAAGGTTTACAAGTTTATTTCCTTAACTTTGTCAATATAGCATAAAATATTTATGTTCATGGGAAAATAACAACATACATAGAATAACTTGCAACCTTGGTTTAAAAGTTTGCTTCAATAATAAAAGGAAAGCAAGGTATTATGTGCCAAATATATGCATAATCCCTTTTTGGTACTACTTCACATTTCATATGATTTTATACGAAAACAAAGACTTTGGTGACTTGTGTTATACTATGTTCAAACTATATATTTTAAAAATAGATGTTAAAATTATTAAATTACAACACCCAAATCTTATGCTTTTGCATATATACGAGATTTACAAGAAAAGAATCAGACTATTGTCAAAACTATACAACACCCAAATATTTAACTTTTATTACATTTATAACCAAAACCCAATAAACATCAAATGATTGATCATTTTCACAATTTATAGGAGATTTGGAGGATTTGTTTATATCTTGTTTTTGTGAAAATTCAAAATCCTTTAGGCATAACAATTCAAATCTACACTATTAAGATTTAGAAAATACATAAGACTTCCACTCCTAATAATACGAGGAGAAGGATAAAGAGGCAGTGTAGATTTTTTTTTTTTTGGCTTGTATCGTCGCAATTATCGTATTCCAAACTTCCTCCTAAACCAATATATACAATTTGATTAAAACCGTATACGTATGTATTCTAATTCCAGATTATTAGAAGAAAACTAGATTAGAAAAGGTAGAGAAATAGGTTAAAGAAGAACATGAATCCTAACTATTCTATTGTCTAGATTTAGAATAATGGTGGAAATGCAGAGTGAAGGTGCATAAGAGAATAGAATTTGTGGTTTAAGGGTGAGTCTAAGGCCTTATTTATAGTTGCTAGAGTGTGTTTTGACCGTAGGATTAGTTTTATAAAATCTAGACAGTCTGTTCTAGCGAAATATAATAAAACCTCTATCAAAAGTTGCCTCCTTCCCATCTCGATCAGAAGGGCGCTTGAACACCTCCCCAAAAGGGTGGTCGACCTCCAAGTCGACCCCCTTAAAGGGGAGCGATAAACCCCCCTTAACATAGAACGGTGGGAAATTTATTACCCTGACGTTTCTATTTTATTAATTATGTTAATTAATAATTTCGTTAGATTATTTCTGTTTCTTTTGATTCTTGTCCACATCTAACATACTTATATATGCATACAATTTTGAATACCAAGGAATATTTCATTATACCATAGGTATATTATTTTATCACGGATTTATATTTTTACAGTTTGAATTTTAAATTTGTGTTTACATAATTTTCGTATAACTTCTTTTATTCATACTTTTTCATATGGACTCCGTTGTAGACAAATAAAATATTAAAATGGACTAGAATCTCGCCACGAATACAATGGCAATACTTTTGTGGCTAAATTACCAATCATCCAAAATTATAATTTTCATCCCATTAATATTTTGTTAATTTATTATTGTTTATTATCAATTTAATTGTTACGTTTATTTAGTGTATATTTTAAGGTGTTATAGAGCCTGGCTCAAGGAGAGGGATCGTTATTAACTAATGAGTCTAAATGGGGAATGAACAATGAACGATGGCTACGTTGGCTCATCCATGTATGAAACTAGGCTTTAGTTCCAAGGCATGCTTTGTACCCGACTGCCAACCATTGCTTCATTTTCTGCTTTCAATAAAAACCGGGTATTTCGTCCTACCCATGTACGGGACCAACCTTTGACCCTAAGGCATGCTCTGTACCTGACAGTTGACCATTGCCTCTTTTTTCAATGTTAATAAACTTGTAATATATAACCAAGCCTCTCATTCTTATACTGGATCCACGGCAACCCCTAGACAAGCTCTAGGATAAAGCGACAATCACTCGTTTTTATTATATGAAAGTGCATGTGTTCTCTAAACTTTAATTAAAATGTTCGACAAGTATGGTTGGTGCTTGTTAGACATTAAGCCTATAGTAGTATTTCAAACTTCAATAAAAAAACTTTGGACCATCGTGTATGGATAATGCATGAAAAGGGATTGGCAACTTCATCATAAACTTAATAGATTTGCTTGTCTAAGGTCGTTAAGTATGGTTAATGTTTGGTAAGGGTTGTGTGAACTCGGACAATGTCCATTCAATCAGGACCGTTAAGTATGGTTAATGCTTAGCCAGGGCTCGATGAAGTTAGGATCATCAAGTATGGTTGATGCTTAGCAAGGATTTGATAACCCAGATGCAAGCTATTTTAATCAGGATCGTCATGTACGTTTGGTGCTTGGCAAGGGCTAGGAAACCCCCCAAAGTGGGCTCCGTAGTCAAGACCGTCAAGTATGTTTTATGCTTGGCAAGAGCTCGGTGAAGCAACAAATTCTACTACCAGCATGAAACTGCTGTAAACTTAGGTGTTAATAACGATCCAACAGGGTGACAAACTTTGGAGGTCGAATCAACTAGAGTTCAAAATACATCTTATATAACAAGATTTGTTTCCAGGGGCAAGATGTTAACCACCACGTTGCAAGTCCTTTATATATTGAAATTCAGTCTGCTCGAGTCTTGCACGTGGACTTACACAACCCTAGAGTTACCTAGAATAAAGTATCAAAGCTCAGCAAACTCAAATACATGACCAACAAAGCTCAAGTTGATATAGTAGTGGAGCAAGCCAGTAGGAAGAAGCCAAAGAGTAGAAGCCACCTCCGGGTGCCTATCCAAGTCGATGTACCAGGCCGTCTTGGCCACCAGTTGCCAGAGACGTGATTTATCCATACATAGCCAGAAATCTGGTTCGACCATACCGAATCGAATCTGGTTCCGCCATACAATCAGATTTGGTCTTGCCATACAACCAGACCCGGTTCTACCATACAACCGGATCTGTTTCTGCCATACATCTGGATCTGGTCGGCCATACAACAACATCCTCTTATGACATACAATGGAATCAGTTAGGACATAACTAATCGGATCCGATTATGACATACCAAACTGGAATGGGGAATGACATGTCTCACTCCTCCTGGCCAACTTGCCCACTGCTCTCATCGTCCTACTTCTTTTCCATGCCACCAGGTCGAACCAGAATTCCTTCTTACCTAATACTCCTCCAAGAAATCATTTGAAGGGATCTTCTCAACTCATAGACACCAAGACACTGCCATTTCGGGAATGAACATCTATTTCCTTAAATTTCTTACTAAAAACATCACTATTATCTATAATTAAATAGTATAAATAACATATTGTTGGAACTAGGTGTAAATTCATTGTCGAACCATTATAATTCTTAGTGTTCTTTACTCTATTTTTGCATTTCTATGATTGGTTCTGTGAATAGATTCAATATCTGTGTATTAAACTTGAATGAACCAAAAATCAAGTTAACAATAATGAAGTAAGGATCATTATATTTATATATATCGAGATATTGGAACTGTTAGCCTAAGAGTACCGGGATATTATCCATGAGCAATTAGAGATTACCCGTTATAACAGCAGATAGTTCAAGAACTAGCAGGTACATGACATGAGTTTGTAGAGAGAAGTAAATGAAAGGGAGCAGCGCTTTAGTTATCTTAATTCAATGATTAGGACCATTTATGTCAAGAGGGAACTAGTGCTAGGCCTCCTAGTCCTAATGGATAACCAATTTAGCCATTGTATCTTTTATCTAGTACTGATTGTAATAGAGTCTATTTTAATTTAGCATGGATTAGCATTCCTATGTAGTATTTTGTTTTAATGTAAAACAAAATTTTTTAGTGTGGCATTCTCTTTCTAGGTATTTATGATAATCATTAGAAAAGAATAAAGACATAGGATATTGCAAATAAATAAAATAAAATAAAAATGAAAGAAGAAGGATGAATAACTAAAAGAAAAACAAACAAAATTTATAGAGTGCAACACAGACGATAACTGTTATAAATGAAAACAACAAGTGAAAAAAAATCTTCCAAAATAAGTTTGGGAAATTTTAAAATAAAATCTTTTTATTTAAACTGTCCTTCGAAAAGAAAATTAAAGTTAAAATAGCAATAAAAGAACCAAGTATAGGGAAAAAAGTGTGTAATAGTGGAATGGAAAATACATAATTTTCCATTTGCTACTTTCTCTAACATAAGAAATCTAGTTCAGAAAATTGGATTTTTCTAAAATTTGGAAATTTAAATCTATCTGGTAAGGTTTGAATCCAAAAACTGGATGAACCACACACTTATTTAGTAAGGGTGTAGGAAAATTGTATGAAAAAATATATTGCTTTTTAAATATTGGATTGATGTAGAAATTGCAAGTATATTTATGATGTGTGCATCATGTTTTTAAAGAATTTTTAAAGAAAAGGGCATTCATATAGGTAGGAGGCACTACTTAAAATTCATTGCATTTGTAGATTTTTATGATATATTGCATTTCACACAAGTACACAGAATGTTGCAAAATTGGATGTGAATTATGCGAGGAATTCCATTGTTTTAACCTGGTGGAATTTCGAGGAAGAAATTTCCTATTGGGTGGGAGAATGTAACATCCCACATTTTTAACAATTAACTAATTAAATAAGTTTATAAAATTGTCAGAATTTGGCTATGGTAGTTGTGTCATTGCTTCTGTGGTAATTTGCTGATCAATTTATATATATAGTTCACAGAAATGGAGTTAAAGCGAAAAATTATTGCATAAAGAAGAAACCGAAAAATAATATACACATAGGCCGGATCGACCTTAGAGTCGACTCATAAGTCAATCTCCATGAGTTTAGGTCGACTCGCCTGAGTGCCTAGGTGCGATTTTTTCCTAAGCAAGAATATGTGACTTTGTTTCGTTGATTTTACTAACGCGGGTTGTTTTTATTCACTGGTTTTGAATTTTTACCTAATATAGAGAGTTCCAACTGGCTAAGTGACATGGTTGGCCTAGATTTAATCTTAGAATCCAAGATCTAATATCTCTAGCCTAAACAATAAACAGACCACTAGACTTGAGTAATTCTGCACAACACAATCTTTTCCCCTCTAGGTTCCCTCTTTTTGAGATGGACCTAACCTCAATTTTTAATGGGGAAAATATTTATAAAACTAAATATATATATATATAATCCTATTAGAGGCACGATCTACAACTACAACAGCCAAGGAAAAGAGCTTAGGACGACGGGTGAGTGGATTTAAGTTTTAATAAATGTATATAGTATCATTTAATTCCTATTAAAAATTAGTATAGTTTAATTTAGAATTATTTGCAGTAGTTTATTTCCTGATAAACTTAGGAATAGTATATTTATAATAGTTTAATTCCTACTATGATTAAATTTGATATACTTAGGAATAGTAGAATTACAATAGTTTAATTCCTACTATGATTGAATTTGATATACTTAGGAATAGTAAATCTATAATTAAACTGCAAATTCAGAAAACTTATACTTATATGTAAAAGTTAACTGTTTAGAATTTAAATTGAACGAATATAAGTATTTTTGAAATAAAAGAGTTAAAAAAGGGGTATAAGACCAATTATGGTAAATTTGCAGTAATTATAATAAATTTGGAAATAAATTTACAACGAAGATTAAAATATATGTTTTAAAATTTGAAGATAGGAATGGCCTAGACTGATTGGTTAAGAAAATTTGATATATTTCCATTGTTTGGTTTGTAAGTAAAGAAGCAAACGTAATTGCAAGAATAAAAGAAAAGGGAAATGGATTAGTGTGAAATAAGGATTCATTCTTATTTCACACTATCCAGTAACTCAAAAATAAAAAAAAAGGAATGTCTTGCGTTTACAGATTCTTGTTCATAGGGTTATTTTATATTAGATTATGGAAAAAAATTAGTACATTTATAGTAACTAACCAATTAGGAATAAGTATAACTTCCTAAAGTTAAGATACTAGATAGCCAGGAAAGATTGTAACCTATTATGATAAAGGTAGAATATCATAGGTTTGGGCTTGGAATTGAGTCAATAAGTTGGGCTTAGAATAGGATTGGGCTAAGAAGAAAGAAAGAAAGATTAGGCAAACCTAAATATTTGCAAGTAAAATTATAACACAGAGTTGTGATTAAAAAAGCATAAAGAAAAATAAAGTAAGAAAGGCATATTACAATTAAAACTTATATTTTTGATGAAGTTTAATACGAATGTAACTGTGACGGTCCCTTCCAGCAGCAAATGTTGCTTAAGGAAGCTTAAGTGACCAACAAAGTTAATAAGTAAGTAAATCAGCTCGGACTAAAGGGAACCAGGAAGATAACACTAATCAATGTTATAATGAAAGAAACGTAAACTAAATGCATAACAAAAAGTTAGACGTAAGGTCTAATAAAATAGTAAGTTGCATTAGGAGGAGTTAGAATGGAGTCTCGTTAAATGGTTTAGTTAACAAAATAGATCATCGTAGAAATTTTAAATACAGTGGGAGAACGTCCAACATGATATTCCGTTGGGTTGAAGGGAAGTGCAAGACTTCTACGGGACGTGAGGATACTCTAGTGTGACCCTTTTGTGATAGGCCTAATGAAGTTGTACCTTTAGAGGCAGGTCTACAGTGGTTCCATCAAAAGAGTATGCCTTGACTGCATACCAAGGGGTGACTTTAGGATTTGACAATTGCCTCGGCTCCAAGAGCAGGCTTCGTGGTTAGGACCTAATACGGATAATAATTGTTCAGATACCTTTCATTATATGTCAGAGAGAGAACGGGAAAACTAGACCTAAACCGATAAGCCAATAATCCTTTACTGTCAGGACATTAAATGAGGGACAACGCCAACTAGATGTTTGGATTGTTTGATGTAGGGCACAGTCACTTAGCTCTTATGAGTCTTTCAACTAGTTGAAAGGGAGCTACGTGGAGCCATAGCCATGGAGAAAGAGACAGAGCAAACAAAATATTTGTATTGTAAGCCTAATGAAGCAATTCTTTATAAATATAGAAATCTCTAACCGAGTTCCGTATAAGGATAGGCCCTATTAGCGGAGCTCTAGTAGTAGACAATACGATTACGTGTAAGTCCTCGATGTATGCACTGGGTGGTACATCGTGGATGTTTAAGTATTGGAGTGAGAAGATGCGGTTTCACGTTTTTTATCAAATGATAGAACATCTATATTATAGGTGTCACGAATTGTCCTTTACAGATGTAGTTGGAGCACTCTTACGTAGCATTACAACGATGACCTATCGAGGAGCGTACTATTGGGTAGTACCAAGATATACTAAGCATATAGCTATATATATTATTAGGTTTAGTGTACTAGAAGTAGATGAGTACAATTTATGCATAGAGGCTAGATCATTATGAACCCTTATAATCTAACAAAAAAAATTTAAAGGTAGAACGGTATATGTAGTTCTATTCCTAAAAAGTATAAATTGTCCATTCACTATAACTTTAGTTCTGAACCCCTTCTCATAGCAAACACATATATTAGATAAATGGAAGAGATTTTCAAGTTCAGAGACACTTTCTTAATCATTGTTAATATGTGATAAGTATTTACTTATTATCCTATTTTATTCAGTTCCACAGTGAGATATTTATTTGAGCTTTAATATATTTATTTTTACCTTTCCACACGATACTAGATAACCAACTTAGCATTTTACAGAAAATTTGGGACTATTGTATTGTTACAGTAACCATATATGTAATTTTACGACATAAAGATTCAAACTTTACATTTACTTATAAAATAGTTGCTTAAATACCTAATCCTTGATTATAATGGTTAACTAAAAATAATACCCTTTTCTTGATGCAAGACTATTCACATAGCATAAGCTATTCAAGAGAAAGGAAAATATAATTTCTTATAACCGAAGATGAACATTTAAAATTTACCTAAAATTAGTGAGAACATTCATTTTTATTTCTCCTTCTTCAGTTATTCATAGTAATCTACGGTTACCATTATACTCCTTTTTCATTTATTAGTAGGTAAGTTGATTATAAACACTATTGTTCTTATTCTTTCCCAAATTATTGTAAAAAAACTTTCTCCAGCATTTAGGAGATAAATAACCATTATGCCTCAATTTAGAGTGCAGAGGATTGGAACTTAATGATTCGCTAGAAATTAATCCAGGACGTGCAATACAACAGTTTCCTAAGCAAGGATATAATATAAATCTATGAATTTATAAGGTAGTTCCTCTTCGTATGTATTCAAAGCATTAAGTAATTTAAACATGTATGCGAGTAATTGATTCAAAAATTACAATTATCATATTTAACTATTTTGATTAAATATCAATATCAAATTGATTCAAAAATAGTTCCTCTTTCCCTTTATTAATCAACAATTTTATTTCATAATAATTGATGTGTGACAACTATCCTATACTTCCAACACTCAAAATACCTGAAAAGTGCGTTGCTAATGTGCTTGGATAGTGTAAGGTGAATATACAGGTAGTAAAAAGCTAAAACTACGAAGAACCCATCATATATCTCATAGTGCATAGAATAATATATAATAATAAAACATACTAATATATAACAGGTAAGATAATAAATTAATGAAATGAATCCCATAATCGGAGTAACAGATTCAAAATAGTAAACAATAATGTTGAAAAGTTATATAATTGGAAATACCCCAAAGAAAACTATCTCTAAAATAAAGATACTACTCAGTCGACAATAGTGAACAACATATAGTAAACTAACACATATAAATAATACGAGCCACAGCCTCCTTCTCACGTCCAATCAAATACGTTCTCACTCCACACCTGCCTCTAGTCTGCTTATGTGAGAATAGCCAAAGTAATAAGAAGAAAAGCAAAAAAAAAAAAAAAGTTCAGACAAAGTAGGTATAAGTGATAGAAATCTCAAGTACTAAAAAAATTGAGATGCATAGTATTGAAAACCATACCTGAACTGTTCTCGCATCCGTATAGTTAGCACACAGAAGTATATTACTCTACAGTATAAATATTATGAATATACCGTATGTCAGAGTACTAAGGTGTTGAAATGTCTGCATTAACACTACCTATATCTGCGTCAATGATACCTACATCTAGTAACACCCCTATGAGTGGTAAATAACTAAGCAAATGTAGCAGATATCATCAATCTCACATTCACTCATTCAATGCATTCGATATATAGTATGTTTGGTTCCAAGGAGCCTATATCCACCACTAAGTGCACTGAGCTGAGAAAGCCGACTAATCTGGCTGACAACCTACTTCAGGTAGAGACTTAGCGTCAAAATAGCCATAATTCGTCCTATAGATAAAAAAACCGGCAGTCTAGTTGAATGTCCGATGGGCAGCCTCCAAATCTAGCTTATAATGTAAGTCAGGATGAAGACTCGATCGACACTCAAGTTTCTGCTCCCCAAATACCAGTCATAATCAATGTGCTGATTCCCTTTGCATGCTTATCCCCACCATAGATATATTTTGGATACTTTTCCAAGATCTAAAATGGAACAAGATAGATCTTCTCTCCTTATGGTTACCAATATATTTCTTTTATCTGGATCCACAAAATCATCTATTTTAATTTTAATTTTAGTGAGAAGAAATTTAGATTTTTGGACCAAGAAATTATTTTCAATGGAAGGAGAAACTTTGCGAAGAAGGAAAGAAAAAGAAAATGAAAGAAATGAGTTACAACAGCTCATTTTAGCCTTTTTCACTTAATACTTAGATTAAAGTTGGACCCTTATAATCATGGGTCTTATTTGCTGAAAATAAAATGTTTGAATTTCAAAAATCCTTCAAAAATCTATATCTTTCAAACATTTTTTATGTTTTCAACATAAAACCACTCCATAGAAAGGGAAACCATCATCTCGATCCAATAAAAGTGGTTTCAAATCAAAGTTACACTCCAGTCAAAGTTATGGATGAAATAAGATTTCATCAAGGGTAAAACTATCATAGAAAAATTCGATAAAAATTCTAAACGTGATAAATTCCTCTGATAGCCACTCCCTAAAATTAGAAAATGATAAAACCTCATATGAAAATAATATTCCTTATCTACATGCTAAAAATGCATAAAACTACAAGTCGTTACATTCTTTCCTTTTAAGAATTTCGTCCTCGAAATTCCACAAATAAGTCAATAGGGTCATCTCGCATGCCTAACAACCATATATAGTAAACAAAATAGAACACGAATCCATAGCTACTATTGATGTATGAAAACTGGCATAACACCGAAAGAGTTATACAAAAGTAAAACTAAGCAAAAACAAGGGAATATATAGAGAAAACGCAACAAAACAGTCAGACAACAGTTTATAGTGGTTCGTCTTATCTAAGCATACGTCCACTTTAAAGATTTAAGCACTTTATTGATGAACTTTACAAATTACAGCGCCGGATCTGCAATATTTCTGGGGGTACAAAACGGGATCGATATACTCTTGGAGGTACAAGAACAAAGAGGATCCCAAGTGCAAAAAGTCCAAGAATCTGTATTCTCACTCAAGAATAGGGTACTTATAACTGGGAATCTAAAGGGAAGCTGGTTAGTCCACGAGAATCGTGACCCAAGAGGTACCAGGGCCCAAAACAACATGTATGGGAATCGTACCGAACCGGGGTTTGGTACCGATCCCTAGTGACATAGTCAAGTTTTTTGGGGACTTGAATATGTGATGTTGCTTCCTTTGCTTCACTCTATCTACTGGTGGAGTTTGGTTGCAATTTGATGAAGGGATTGGGAAGTACGAACGCTTGAAGTTGGAAGGAGTTGTTGTTCTATTAAGTTATACCGATCCGTGATGTATTAGGAAGTTGTACTGATCCCCAATGCCTTAGGTTGGTTTGTCTAGCCGTTTGGAGTTTTGGGGATCCATACCGATCCTGAAGTGGGATTCATATCGATCCCCAAATATTTGTGCATTCGGAAGTGATTTTGATGTACTGAAATGATTATACTCGCATGATTCCATCTGGAATTGATCTCTAGGTGTTTGAGTGACACTTTGGAGTCGTTCATCCCTGTGATGGCTGGGTCATAGCAATCTGTGTGGCTTTTGATAACTAGGCTAAAAGGCCGGGTAACACTTGCCCTCTAAAGTATGTCTTGTATGAACATGACGTGCTTTGAATCGAGATAAGTATCTGATGTCGGAAAAGATCCTCAGGCTTTGTCCATAGAATGGTCGTTTCCTTTCCATTGAGAAGTTAGTACCAAGAAGTGTATCACTTCAGAGCAGTTGTGACGCTTTGTTGAAGCTCATTGTTATAAATGTACCACTCCAGCATCATCAGTTGTTCTGACATGTTTGAAATTCATTGGTAGGATTGGAATTCATCTGATTTCACACATGGTCATCTAATATATACTGATTCAAGAAATTAAACATTAGTTCCTGGCTCTTTCTTACACCAAAGTGTAAGCAAGTCGTTGCTCGTATAGGATCAAATCTGCATTATGTAGTTATATTCCCGCTAAAGCCTCATATCCCTGATATAGCCCATATCACTCTTTAATCGCTATGCTATTTTAATTTAGTGATGACGAACAGTAGATCCACTTTTAGCCCTACTATTTTCCGCTGTATCCACTAAATCAAGGCATTTTGGCATCCACTTTAGCAGTATTAATATATATAGTTTTATTTGACTAGTTATGTTTTCTAAAAATTCAGTAAATTTAGCGAAAGGGGATAAATTTAAGGCATAAGTGCCTAATATACGGTACAATCAATTATACTCGTCAAATTTATCATGTGTATATATGATATTCCCTGAACTTTTTATATAAGATTAATTAATATTAGTTTCTTGTACACATATAATGTGAGAAAGATGATTTTAATTTTTAGATATTTAGTTTAACATTAAATCAACCTTTTTGCGTCTTCGTTATATCCCTGCTATCTCCTCACTTCATCCCCGCTACACCTTTTTGCGCCTCCGTCGCTATAGAACAGTTAAGCGCTTTAATTGCACAACGTCTACACTCACAAGCTCATAAGTGTTTTTGCACAATACAATCAGAGTTGTAAATGTGCAATCACAATGATATCGATAGGTGTGTGGGCATACGATTGTATAGGTTAATTTTTGAACTGAGGTTGAACTTGAACGCCAAAACTGTACTCTTGGATTGTTGTATAATGATGAGTACATGAGTGGTCATCAATTCACATTTTCCTTGGCGATTGCAGCCTTGAAAATTAGTGTATGCAAACATAGGTATGATGCAACCCCTATGAATACCGATCCCCAGGGCCCTTCCTTTCACTTTTCCCTTCTATCCTTTCCTTTTTTTTTTGAAAACTGATTCTTGAGGGTCGATATAAACCCATGGATTGATACCAAACCCTTAGCAGTTAGTTTGTTCAAGATTTTTTGCTACTCCCCTATAAACCTCTGACTCTGATTCCCATTTTTCTTTATATCTCTAACTCTAGAAAATCAACACCTTTAGGGTACGAAGTGGAAGGTGAAAATGGGATTCGTAGCAGATGAGACGAGGTCGGGAAGAAGAAGTAGGGAAGGTTGGAGTGAAAAGGGAAAGGGAAATTTTCCCAAGTATCGTGGATACGAAGTTTCATTTCGTATCCTGAATACTTAGTGGTTTTCGGGGATACGAAATGTATTTTCGTATCCCGAAAACTTAGGATTTTTCTTGAGTTTTTTTGGAAGGAATATAAGGAATGGAAGCCTGGTTGAGTTTGGGGATACGAACTATGGGGTAAGTATTGGGAGTGGAGCTCAGTTAACTAGACGACGAATCCCGGATATTTAACGAATTATCATTATTTTCGAGGATACGAATGGATCTTTTGCATGTGTAATCTTGGAAGACCTCGCGAGTATTTTCCATAAGGAGGAGGAAAAATTAAGAGATGAAAGTGCAGGTCTTGCAGGGATACGAAATCAAGATGGAAAGCTGGAAATAGCGCTTTCTTTGTTTAAGTTTCATTAAAGTGTCTACGATGTATTGACAGGTGCATATGAAGGATACCAATGAAGGAATATGTGCAATATTATTGTCCAGCTCCAAATAGCTGGTCGTTTACTATTGATATAAATTGCCTCTTTGATTCAATCAAAAGTGCAAATGTTATGGTAAGCTTAATGTATTTTTCAAAAGTTTGATTGGCCGCCTAGGTTTGCTTATTTTACTCATTGTGTTTTTTTTTTCAATATTGGAAATCATTTCTAACGTATGGTAACAAGTTAGCAATTCCAAATTGCTTTTACATTAAATAAAAATTAAGTTTCAGAAAGTGGTGCCAGATCCAGCATAAGAAGGATTGGGAGCTTCATAACTACCATTAGGGGTAAAAGTGTCATCGTTTCTAGGAATATACCGACCATTGGACGCAACTGGTTCACTATGATCAAAATCCCCTATACCACTATTTCCATTAGATCCTTCTCCACCTCCATTACTATTTCCTCTTGTGCCTACCCTGACCATGAAGCTTGCACCATGCACTAATCCCATGCTCACGCCTACTCCGCCCAAGAAATCTTTTTTTAGCTTGTCACTGCTTTTGTTTACTACAGGGACTGAACGACCTGAATTGCTTAGTATGAAGAAGTAGACGATGATAGAGTGGATGGTCGAAGAGACTGATGTCATATGATCAGATTTTTCTTACTTTTTATTATATAAGATAAATATTGTGCATTTATATAATATGTATATATATGGCAAATTCTATTCATACACCGAAAATAACTTAACGTACACCATTATTTTTCTATAAAAAATTATTACTAAATTACCATTTTCTCATAGTTGCTTTTTAAAAACTTTTGCATATAAATAGTTAAATTATTCTTAGAAGTATTGAAACTCGATGCAAACTAAATATGTTAAAGATGTTAATGAATTATTTAATAATGAAATCTAAAATTTCAATTAAGAAAACATTCAGAAATAATGGTCTAATTTAGATGTTTTGATTTATTTTAAAATCAGAGTAATTTTGTTGAAATTGTTTTTTTTTCAAAAAGTTTGTAAAAGCTACAATATTATTACAAGAAATAATTTTCATTTTGTTAAATTTTACTCAATTTAATGCAAAGAATTTCTAATTTTAGATAATTGTGTTTTAAGTTTGAAAGAGGGAAGAAAAAGAAGATGAGAACATGGATAATTTAGTTAAAGAAACGGTGTATGTAAATTAATATATGGTGTACAGTAGTTTATTATAATTTTTGGTGTATAAATATAATTAGTATATGTGTATGTGTATGTGTGTGTGTGTATAAACATCCTCCTAAAACGCATTAAGAGATCGCTACTTACCAGAAAAGCATCTTGCATTTTTGAGAGCTGGAACTTTCAACTGCCATGAAGATGACCTATTTTTTGCTAATTGGGGAAAAAAAGCTTCATTTCCAATGCACAACGTTACATGCAAATATGGTATTAATTGTGGTTGGTCAGATGCAGTCATTACGTGAACCACCTGTATTTGTGCTTTTATTTTTGTTGTACCTTGCTGTATCTTATTTTGGTTGCTTCAAGCTTGGGTTGTTTGGCCCAATGCATCAATAAATCCTTACCAATCTTCAGTATATATATATATATATGTATGTATGTATGTATGTATGTATGTATGTATGAAGGGATGTTTACATTTATTAGGTAAATGAAAGTTAAAATAATGTAACAACTCGATATTTTTAACATCTCAAATTGATAATTAAACCAACTCCAGAAGCTCAAAGTAGCGAATCATTATTGCTTACTGGGTTTAAACAGAAAATAACACAGAACCACAACATAGAAAATACACAACAGTATTCTCTCACAGCGGAATTTTATATACAAAATAAATTTTTATATACAGCGGAAGATTATAAAACATATACATGATTTTTTTTTCTAATGCCCGGATTTGTGGAAAATTTCGGCAGCGCCTCCCCAGCACGGTTCGATCGGGAATATTTTCCCGTACACAAAACAACAAAAACGCAAAATATACATCTCATATATACAATGAAGCATCCCTAATCAAGAGAAACAACACAAAACTCTAAATACAGTATTAAATTGGTATGCGTACCCAAATGCTCTCATGGTAAAGTTCAAAATTGGGTAGGAATAAACATGTAGCAGGATACCTGTTAAAAGCAACAATTCTCCTAATTGCCAACTGTAACGACTCGCCATTTTTACGCTAGAAATTCGTAATTAAACTGACTCCTACCGCTCAAAACGACGATTTGATATTAGCTTATAGGGTTTAAACAGAATAAACACAGAATCATAGACAGAAATAAGCAGGTTTTAAACCCGATAAGCTAACCTTTGTCAAATCAAAGCTCTGATACCAACGTAAATAAATTTTAAAACCAACATTCAAATCTAAGTAAAATAAAATTAATTCCCAAGTTGAACTAAAAATCAAATTTGTAATTCTCTAATAATAGATATCAATTTGTTTAAAACATAAATATTGCTTAACTTTAACAAATAATTCAATTTCAAAATTTAAAATCTAAATTCTCAAGCTACATTGGAAAAATAAAATTTAGAATTCTCTAACAAAATTTTATAATATCACTAATGTTTACTTTAACCAAATTACAAAATCATTTTAAAATAGAAATAAAATATACTAAATTCCAAATTTTAGCCAAACATCAAGTTTCATAAATATGAATTCAAATAAATTTCACGAATTTAAAACGTTGAAAAACTGGTTCGTTACAATCTCCCCCCTCTTAACTCGTTTCGTCCTCGAAAAGAAGAGATTGTTCGCTTAAATCCCGGTTTAATTTAAAACAACATTTCTACCAATAATAGATTTAATTTAAAATAAACAATAGAGTTTGGAATTTGAAATCAAAGCATGGAATTATTTCTTCCACTTAAATCTCGGTTTTATTTTCAAATCATTTGAAATCTGATCATTTTCTTTTCATATCGAATTATACTCGCCTCGGGATTTTTTAAAATCAAAAATCATTTCGAAAACTTCAAAAAATTTACGATAAGCGACATAAAACATTTATGTCCCAAGTCGAGAGGTTTCTCCCAGTGATAAGGCTACTAGGCACGGCCTACGCATGTATCGATATAATGCTAAGTATCTCCCTGCTAACATCCAGACTCGGACACAGATCACATGTAACGACCTGCCATTTGCCTGATTCTCGCTGGTAATTAATCCAACTTAAATCGTTCATAAAGACGGACGGTTATGGTTACTAACATATTTGAACAAAAATAATAGTACTTTTTATTTCATTGCAAAACTTACACCAGAGTTCCAATAGGGCAGAGTACAATACCAACTCACTGGAAACGAAAGGCTCACAACGGAAGAAGTAAAACCAAACAAAACTCTAGCTCCAATATAAATCCAGCTCTGAAGACTAAAACTACAAACTAAACTACTGGCTGCCCATCCAAAAATTTGGGCACCCAGAGTTTATTGTATTATATTTCCAAAATATTCGTTTCTATTCAAATTATATTCTAGTTATTCCTTATAACAACTTATTAGAACAAAATAAGTTATAGAATTTTAGTAATTGAATTTTTAACTGTCCAGTTCGTATTCTTGAACCATTCCTTTTGCGTAACATCGATCAATCTGAGGGCAAGTCGTATTAATAATTTGAAATTTATGGAAATTCGATACGACTTGAAATTTAAAATGGTTTATAAAGTGATTTATGAATATAAAATGTTCGATGACTTGAATCCCGAGATGTTTAAATGTTTGAAAAACAAAGTAATAGTTGATTTGGAAATTAATATTTTGAAATGATTTATAACTTGGGGATATAAAATGAAATGATTTGTTACTGAGATTCGAGTAACCTATGACTAAAGAAAGGTATATATTTCGTGCTTTGTATTCAGTGTCCGATGTCTAGATGTTAACTGGGAGATACTTAGCTTGTGTTCGTGAATAAAGTATATACGGTGTCCGATGTCTGGATGAAAACTGGGATATATACTTTGCGCTCTGTATTCGGTGTCCGAGTCTGGATGTTAGCCGGGAGATACTTAGCGTTATATCGATACATGCATAGATCAGGCCTATTGGCCTCGTCACTAAAAGAAACCTCTCGACTTGAGACATAACTGTTTTATGTCATTTATCATGAAACAATTGAAATTTTCGAAATGATTTTGGTTTTAAATTCCCGAAGCGAGTATGATTCGATATGGAAAGAAATGATAGTATTTCGAATGATTTGAAAATGGGCTCTTAAATCGGAAAAAAAATATATTTTATACTTTGATTTCATTTACAATCTCTCCTTTTCGAGGACGAAAAGCTTTAAGGGGAGAGATTATAACGAACCAGAAGTTTTGGCTGTTAAATTTAGAGTTGATTTAATTTAGTGTTTAAAATTTATGTTTATACTTGATTTTTAATTTAGAATTTAAAATTTTATGTTGGAATTAAACTTAAAATAAGGAATCTATTTATAATTTGAGATTTAGTCTATTTTAACTTGGGTTTTGAATTAATTTGCATGTCTAAATTTTAAACTTTATACTAGAATCTAAATTTGTTTTGTTAAATTTTACGATATTAACATTATCGAATAACTGAATATGTTGTTAGAGAAATCTCATATTTGGTTTTCTTTTGACTTGGGAATTATAATTTAATTTAAATAAATTTGTTGGTTGCATTTGGTTGTTAATTTAGATGTACATTTGAAATATATAAATATGTTTTTAATTTAAATCTAGTCTATTTTATTTTGGTTTAAATAAATTATATATGTGAATTTATATTTTAATATTGGAATTTGAATGGTTTGTTAAAAATCTAAACAGTAACATTTTAAGCCTATTGACTATATTTATGAAATGATTTTTTTTTTTCAAAATTTAAACATGAATTTTATTTGAATTTTGGTTTTAAAATTTACTCAAGTTGTATTTGAAACATTAAATATATATGTATTGTTTTATGTACATGGTATTACAAATGGCATATATTTTTAAAATAATTGTTTATTCATTTTTCCCTTGTTATGGGTGTGTTTAAAATATGTTACACTTGTCTTGGTAAAATGTGTTGGTTAACCACGTGTTTGTTTTGTTTTGAATATTATATGCGTGTCCTTGTTCTTTATCTCCACACGTGTCCCATAACTTCTTCGCGTCCCTCATATACACGGCCCTTTACTTTTATTTGCTTCCTCAATAATGTTTTCCCTAAATCAATTATATTGGGTGCTCCTATTCACACCCCTTTTTACTCTTCTGGCCATCAAAACTAAAAGCACCTACAATTTTCCTCTACTGGTCACCATTTAATTTAATAACGAAAAAATGAGGCCATCAGCACCTTCAACTAAACGCACGCAAATAATTCAAGAAAAATAACATATAATCCATTTTCATAACCACATTAGCAATTTTAATTTTTATAAATGAGTACTTACTTCGTCGGTTGTGAAATGATTCGTCAAATCAACATTTATATCTTTTGGGTCATTTGATCGAATATCTTGCATCATATTATTACAACCATCAGGTTTATCGTCCAATTTATCATCATTCAAATACTCCATCTATCAAACGACAAAAAATAAAATAAAATAAATGTATCAATTTGTAAAAGAAGATATGTAAGTTATACGGATAAAAATCCTATAAGTCAAAACTTACATTATCATTCTCTGTTACAACGTTGTCAAATTTGATGTCCTCTAAGCTTGAAATTTCCAATGGAGCGGAAAAAATATCCTGAAACGCATTGGAAAACCTTAACCATTAAAAAAAAAAACCTAATAACATGTTCCATATCATAATAGAAAACAATAAAAATCAAGCAATTCTAATCTCTTTTTTATCTTCATCTTACATCTCTAATAAACATAGAAGAAAATCTGTTTTTATTAGAATTTAGGGTTCGAAATTGTAGAGAAGTACGTGTTTTTTAAGAGAAGTATGATGGTAAATAACTGAGTGTAATAAAATGATTTGGTGACCAGAAGAATATAAAAAATAGGCTAATTCTATTTCAACCCACAAAATTGAGTAGTAGCCCCCCTAAATACAAAAATTCTTGCGTACCCAGAAATTCAGTTAGTAGCCCCCCATGCTTTCCACAATTGCCCTACACCTTCAAAAATAAATTAGCTTCTTCTCTTCCAACAATCAATCATGTTCTAAAATATAAACTGCATTTGAAAATCAAGCGCGCTCGTCTTCTCAAACAGGAGCATCATCTTCATCATTAATACGCACGGCATCTTCTTCGAATCCAGTTTAGGGCTTTTTTTTATTTTGTGCGTGTAAAATAGGGTGATGCCTTCCACGCTGTTGTTCTCAAATTTAAAATAGTAAAAAAAAATTGATTATTTGTTGTGATTGAGATAAGAAATCATCTTCTTCCTCAGAATTCATTATATATTTGTTTATAAATTATTATTTTTCAATGATTTAAATATTAGGGTTTTGGAAGTTTGATATTTTAGGGAATCATGGAATACTACGTAATATTCATAACAGATGAGAAGAAAACTGTTCAAGGGTAATTTTGTCTTTAAAATTTTGAAGTTATTAAGGGGGGCTACTAACTAAAAAGTCGGGTTGAAATAGAATTAGCCTAAAAAATATTCATTTGTATTAAATTTATAAAGATAGCCGAAAGTGTAAACCGGGATGTGAATAGTAGCATGTATTAAATTTTCCCCAAAATTCACCGAAAATCGTTCCACCCATATCAACAATCGCCTCTCTTGTCTTCACCGCGTCCAGTCAAGCCTTCCCTTTTCACGAGCTTTGCCTTTATCTCGTCGATTTCCTCTTACCAGCGGCCGTGTCCGCCTTGGCTCAGAAATTGCACAGCCGGAAGTAGGCTCGACCATCAACTGTTGAACCCCGAAGTTCGACTTGCTCCGCTCTTCATCGCCTTGGATCCCCACGTCACCCTACCCTGTCACCGTTGTGTCAACCAAAGCCAGCAGCCTCGCCTCAGTCAAAGGGAAAAACGTATCCAACCCGAAAACCATAATCTAAGCCACCGCGCTGCAAGTTGCTCCAATGCTGAAGAAACCAATCTCATCGGGAAATTCGGTCCACAATCTCCTGCTTGTTGTATCTCATCGCCGTAGGCCATACGAAGGATGTCACCGTCCAGATCCAAGCCCTGCGCATTCAGGAACCACCTTTTGCCGTCCGTGAGCCACCAGCTGTGAAGGCTCTTCGCATCTTCACCTCAGTCCGTCGTCTATCCTTATTCATCGCTGTTGCAAGTGAGTATCCTCTCACGGTTAACCTTAGTTTATGTAAATTAATTTCAAGTCTAAAACATTTTTTTTTGATGTTTTGATGTCCTTAATATGAAATGGTTGACTAGAGCCCTGGAACGTTTTGTACCATGGCTTAAATAATTAACTTCTACATGCTTGTGTTGTTGGTATGGTTGAATATTGAACCCCATTTCATGTTGAAATTACTGCAAACATGCATTCTTATATGGTATTTAGCCTGCATAAATTACTGGAACTCGGACATATGTTCGCTATCACCACGTCATGGTACCTCTACCCCCCTGCTAACATTAGTACTGTTTGATTCTTGGCATGTTTGAAAGAAGAAGAAAAAATCACATACAAATATTTCGGCTGAACATGAAAACTGTTTTAGCTGTACTTATAATATAAGAAGTAGAAATGAATTTTTTTGTAGCTGAATTTACATGAGGAGTAGGAATGAACTCTTTAAGAAGTAATGATGTATTGCATAGATCAGAGGGTGGGAGGAAGTTTTCACTTGTATGCTGACCTGTTGTATTCTCTGTGTAGAATTAAAGTACCCTGAATTGGTAGGAACTATACAAAACTAGACATAAAAATCCAGAGATGATATAGTTCAGTGACTAACAAAAATGGTAAATTGATATACATTATGATATATAATTTTTACACAGCAATTTATAACGATAACAAAGATTAAATGTCACTTGTATACAGTGGTACATATGCAAAGGTAAATTAGTTTGAGACCTTATAAATATATTCCACAAACTAAGCAATTGAAATAATTAGTGTTAACTTTAATTTGTATACAATTGATAATGCTGAGTGTAGTAGACAATGTTCGCTTGTAGACAGTATGTACCGATTTCCTTTAATCAATCAGTTTGCGCGTACCTCTTTATTTAATTGATATATACCAGCGAATTATCATTGTACATAGTGTGATAATATGATGAAAATGATTAGGGGCTGCACATAGTAGATATGTAGAACATGTCCTCACACAGCTTATGAGGTATTGACTAATGCTTGCATATGCGTCCAAATCTGAAATTTTCGGCATGTGTTCATGTCCTAATATTCACTTGCCTTATTTCTTAACCTGGAGTCTCACAACCTGAACATGACGATTGTCTGGACAATTCAATTGGGCATTTTATGACCTGTCATTCATATTTATTGCCTTGGTGTCATCTATACATTAACGAATAAGATTTTGTTCACATCCTTTTTAGAGATGTGAACAAAACACTCCACCCTGATTGGTGGAAATCAGGGGGACCCATATGGACCCCCCTGATTTCCACCAATGGGGACCGAGTGTTTTGTTCATTTCCCTTAAAAGATGTGAACAAAATCGCACTCTACATTAACCTCCTCCCTGCGCATGTGTTACCTGGAATGTCTGCCTTCTAATTCTGTTATACTTTGCTCTAGTCATTTGATATGAAATTGATATGAACGGACACCACACCTGAGCTCATCATTGACGTAGATTGTGTATATTTCAAAAGTTAGGTTTCATTATTATATTTTGGTTTATATTGAAATTATTTTACTTGAACTATGATTAATCATGACTCGAGTGTTTTATGTTTTGCATGGATCGCTCAGGTCAGATACGAGTGTTGCAGATTTTAGATTTCAGCTCGTAGAACTGGAGAGAAACATGAGAACGTAAGACGCTTACGCGCGCGCTCGACAAAACTGTAAACTTTTATTTTATTTAAAATCATGTAATATATATATATATATATATATATATATATATATATATATATATATATATATAATATTTTTCTGCTGTATAATAAATTTTGCTTTGTAAACTCCAATAATTTTTGTAATAAAATTTCGTTTGTAAGATACACTGTTGCCATTTGTGTACTATGATTCTGTGTGTAATTTCCATTTAAACCCTGTAAGCTGATAACGAGACGTTTTTTGAACGTCTTGAGTTGGTTTAAATCCCGACTTAGAACGTGAAAAATGGCGAGCCGTTACAAATAATATATGGATGTTCCTTGTCTAAGGTTAATTATTTGACTGGGTGGCATGTAAATAAAGTACAATGGACCTTTAGATAGCTTGTTTGCACATATTTGTTTAGGGATTCGGTTCAGTGTACCGTTGATAATTGTGATCAGTTGTGATTTTAGGTAGTTCTGTCGAAATAAAATCATGTCGCATGCATGCGATTGTCAACGAGGTAAAACTGATCTAATGTTCAGTATTTATCAAAACCAAGAGCTCTTGCTTAGTTTTGAGTTAAAATTGAGATGATGCTCAGTTTGGACTTAAGCTCTCTTAGTTTTAATACAAAACTGAGCATTCGATCAGTTTAAACTGAGCGGATGTTAGTTTTGAGCCAAAACTGAGCTAATGCTCATTTTGTTTCAAAATAGGGCTCTCATTTTTTAGTCAAAACCGAGCAGATGCTTAGTTTTGTTTAAAAACTGAGGTCTCTGTTATAAAACAAAACTGAGCTGATGCTCGGTTTGTTTCGAAATCAATCTCACTTGTTTCAATTCAAAATTGAGGATTAACAACTTGTAATAGTGATAAAAAATGTGTTTTTATTGCATTCAAAACTAAGTTAATGTTAATGTAAATCTGTCTTGCAATTTCACTCTTATAGGCAGGTGAAGTTTTTGGATGCATGAAGTGCACAAGATACCCTTTTGGTTTTTGGAGGTTTGGCCTGATCAGCATATGAAAAAAAAATACTATTTGCATGTTTTGTCATTAATACTTGATGCAAACTTTATAAATATTGTCTCTTTTTCTAATGTTGTGTGAAGATGATTTATACATTTCGTCCTTGTTTGTTAGTAAATTTTGTTAATGAATATTGTGTTCAACTAATTTTATGAAAATATTAATTGTTATGCTTTTGTTTTATTGTTTTTAGATTGATCTGTATATGTTTTGTATATTTATCAATTGAAATATAATTAAATGCAATTAGATTAACGATATATGAATAATGCAATGAGATTAATGCTGTCCGTTTTTTGAAAAGATAAATCATGTTCATACGACAACATTTATCCCTTGCTATAAATTCCTTGAAAAGAAACTATATTGATACTTACAACGTTTAGGAACTGCTGATGAAACAAATAATAATTGCGTTTGTAAGTTGCTATTGGAAATTAATGAATAGGATATAGACAACATATTTTAAACGTTGTTTTAACTCTAAAACAACAAAATATAAACAGTGTAGAAGTCAATTTTACACCAAAAAAATATATAAGATTTTTTTTGACAACATTTGTATTTTTCTGTTATAAAGTACATGTCAACGACCATATGTTCTTTTACAACGTTTCTAATAACAATGTCATACCTTATTACAGCTATTTTCAAACGTTGTGAAAAGTTGTTTCTGGTTTAGTATTATAACAATGTTGATAGCGTACGCCATCACCATTTATTTAGCTGCATCTCACATGTCGTTCCTGAAATGTCCAGTCTTATGATAGAGATGGAACTTATGTGTGCTCTGTTAAATTTGGTGATACAAAATCACAAATTGATTGGAGCAAATTTACAAAGAATGGAAAGTAAATATTTTTATAATGGGAATGCATTGATTGCATTTGATGAGATGACAGAGAAATAAATAAAGGGATTAATTTCTTCCATCTATGTTAAAGAAACAGATTGATTTACTTCCTATGTTTGCACATTTGTTGTTATGATAATTTGCCTCCATTATATTATTACCATATGTTGGTAATTTAATTGATGACTCACATAGATTTGCACTGGCTATATATTGAGGGGTAGACTTTAGTGTAAACTCATCCTGGCCTGGAGCCAGTGATCCCCAATGGTGTCTCTTCTTGTTAAACCTGATTGAGGTTTGGATATGTAAACTCTTATTTTGTAATCTCTTGTAATTCTCTCATGTGTAATAAAATCTCTCTCTGTTGGACTGGACGTATACTATCTCGAGGATAGTGGAACCAGTATAAATATTGTGTCTCTTTGTTTCTCTGCTATAGTTATTTACTATTTTGTTGATGTAATAGAATAATTGCTATCAGATTAGATTGGTGTTCAATTGGCAAATCTAGATCCTGCTTATTGTTCTTCCGCAAAGGCGCATTTTTTGCACAACATGCTCTTGCACTAATTCCTAAAACGACCCTCGTATCAATAGTTAAAGCAAGTCACTACGGGATTAACTTTTTTTTTTTTTTTTTGGCAGAGCCGACGGGGTTGAGTGGATCCGTACCACTTTTATTGATATATTCAAACAATTACATAGAAACAGAGTGAGCAAAAATTAACAAAGAGACTACAGATGTAATAAGTATACCAATGTCTAAACTAACAGAAACAAAAGCAGAACACATATGCACAAATGAAACAACATTACAGCGCAAAAATGCTAGGATCGTAAGTCAATTTCGAGTATTTAAGGCCATCCTGTACTCTCGCCATAACCGATGCTTCCAATATACTTTATTCACTACATACGCATCATTGAAGACACGTGAATTCCTCTCTTTCCAAATGCTGCACACGACTTTCTTTAGAATATAGTTGAACAATCTGGGTTTGGCTCTCTTGCACCCAACTTTCCCTCTTATAAAATTCCATTGCTCAGAACTTGTGGAAGAGTAACAATGTTCACCAATTTGCGCAAGGACCACATTCCACAGTTGCATGATATCTTCACATTCGAAGTGCATATGTTGTACACTTTCAGCTGATACTCCACAAAATACACAGTTAACGTCCATGCTCATACCATAAGAGGTGAGCTTGTCTTTAGTCAGAATAGCACGTTAAGAATCTTCCACAAACCCAAGTCCTCTTTCGCGTTGTTATCTCTTTTCCAAACTATCGTGTACCACCTGTAATTTACAAGTGATAATGTGCCCTGCAAAGAAGTGTAATGATTTTTAATGTTTAACAGGTCACCTTGCCACTTCCAAATTATATTGCTGTCAAAGGTAGTTCTAATATTGCCAGCCTGAATTTTAACCCATAACGCTTGAACTTTTTGATTGGTAAGTGCTTGGCAAATTAAAATGACCATGCATACGTATGTTAGTTACCATGCAGTTACAGTTTAGGTCAGTTTGTTGCAACTCCAGAAATGTTAATTCGTTACCAATAATGATGCCAAAGTCCAGCCATGGGTCCTCCTAAAATCTAATACGATTAAAAGTCGTATGCCCAGACTAAAAGTAAGGAAGAATTCTGTGTTTGATCTTATTAATGCTTTTCCATGTCCAATTGAATCCTTATAATGTTCTCAAAGACCAGAAGCTAGTATTTTTGAGAACATGCTTCAAGGACCGACCGACCCAAAGTGAATTTTTATTGCAAACGATATCATCAACATGTTTTCCAATAGCTGTTTTGTTCCATAGTTTGGTGTTCAAGATGCCAAGCCTACCTTTGTGGATGTGTTTTTCTAGCTTCGTAGCGGAAATAGGAGCCAAGTACGTGGCATGAATGCTACCTTTCCACAAGAATTTCATAAATGCTGATCTTATCATGGAATGTAATTTGCTTGGCAATATGTATGTACGAGACCAATAAACTTTCATGGCTATAATGACAGACTTGATCAAAGTTAGTCTACCAGCCTGACTAAGGAAACTGGTGTACAACAATCCAATCTTTTGGTGATTTTTTTGAACAGAGGCAGACATTGCATAGTAATGATTCTAGATGTTGTCATAGGAAGACCAAGATAAGAGATGATTCACTACATTTCGAGCCAGTAAGGTTCTGAATGTAATCATTGGGTGCTTGGCAAATTAGTAAGGTTCTGAATGTAATCATTGGGTGCTTGGCAAATGCCAGCTAACATTATGTTTGATTTGTCATACTTGATTTTCAAACTAATGAGTTGAAAAAGTATTTCAGGAGAGACCATTATGTTGTTCAGTGTTGTGTTGTGAGGTTTACAAAAAATGATCAAGTCATCAGCAAACATTAAGGAGGTAATGCAAGGGTTATTACACTTAGGATGCAAAGTAAATTGTTTGCCCGCAACCAATTTATTGAGCATCCTAGTTAGTAACACCATAACAGCTATGAATAGATAAGATGAGATTGGATCACCTTGCCTTATTCCATGTTTGTTGTCGAAAAAACCAATAGGGGAGCCATTGACATTGACTGAAAAATGATTTGTGCTAATACAATCATAGATCTAAGCAGGAAGGGAATTTCATAAAACTAAGAACTCTAATAATTGGTTTCCACTGCAATGAATCAAATGCTTTCCTAATATCTAATTTAAGCATAGCCCTAGGGGAGATGTTTTCGGTTTTATATCCTCTGATAAGTTCATGTGCAAGGAACACATTATTTACAATACTTCTATTAGGAAGAAATGCAGATTGATTTTCAAAAATGAGTGAAGGAAGAACAAATTTTAGTCTAGTAGCTAAAATTTTGGTAATGGATTTGTGTATCGTGTTACAATATGAAATGGGTCTAAAAGCACTCACATCATTGGCATTTCTAACTTTAGGAATAAGAGCAATTGTAGTGTTGTTGAAAGACTCAAATATTTGCCCTCTCTTAAATTTTTTTAATAGCATTGCAAACATCCGTTTGCACAATTTTCCAACAATATGTGTAACAAACAGTATTAAAACCATCAGACCCACCGCATGAATTCTGATTAAGTGAGAACATGGCCTCCTTAATCTGATCATCAGTTATCATGCCACTTAAAATATCGATTTGCTCATTATTTAACTTAGGTAATATCATAGGATCATTTTCCTCAATAAGAGGTTCAAAGTTATCAGAGTTAGCAAGAAGATTGGAGTAGTACTTAATGAATTGCATTTTGAATTTCGGGTTGAGAGGTACATACCTTCCCATCCATGTCAATAATGGAGTGAATGCTTTCTCTGGTTTCTTTAGCTTTCATAGCAGCGTGATAATAAGCTGTGTTTCTATGGCCATCTTCAAACCATTTTATTCTCGTTTTCTGCTTTCTCATCAAAGCCTCCAAGATCAGCGCTTCTTTGTGTTTACAGGATAGTTCATCTTCAATGCTTGCTAGATTGGGATTATAAGGATTCTGTTGCATTTGTTCTTGAATTTGAACTAATTGACTATGAAGAAGATTAGACTTCAAGCTGCCACTTCCATATTTCCTCATTGACCACTCTTTCAGGCTATTCTTCAGTGCTTTAAGCTTTTTATAAAGTATGTACTTAGCATTTCCATAGATAGGGATATCCTAAGCTTTCTTCACAGTTTCAGGAAAAATATGGTTCCTTAGTCCAGGCATCAAAAAACTTAAAACTCGGATGTCTGATGGTGGAATTATCGTCCAAGCGGATTATTTGGGGAGAGTGATCTGAGAGAATAAGCATAACAAGCTCATTGGAGAGGCTAGGCCATGTACTAAGAGACACAACATTGCAGAAAGAGTGATCAATTTTGGAAAATGTATGAATACCATCTCTTTTACTGTTGTTCCAAGAGTATTCAGCACCAAAAGTGATAACTTCAATAAGCTCAATGGACGTGATTGCCATGTTGATGGACCTAATTTCAGAAAGAGAGACAGAAGAGCCACAATTCTATATGACATCTTGAGTGGTGAGTTGAAATCCCCACAGACTAGCCATGGATGTTAATTTTGCTTTAAAGAAGGCATCTCAAGAAAGAGAGACTCTCTAGCTGCTGCTGAGTTAAATGCATATACAAAAGTGATATAGTGAATCATAGAAGTGGGCACATGCAAATTTTGACAGTGAATGAACTGACTAGTTGATTTGATTTTAGAGAATTTATGGATGGAAGGATCAAATAGAAATAATATCCTACCATGACTTGCATCTTGTAAGTTATGTATCATTTCCCAATTTGGATTAATGTACCTCATAGCTCTAGAAGAAAGCTGATCATTGAGTTTAGTTTCCACTAATGCTATGGCAGATAGGTTGTATTTCCTTATTAGAAACTTACATCTATCTAATTTGATGTCCATGTTGGCACCTCTAATGTTCCAAATACGTATGTTTTGCATCGTTATTAAATTCGATTTGTTTATCTGCACTCTTTATCTTAGATCCAGTCAAGATCTTGTTTGAATCAATTCCAGATGGTTCACTAGTTGACATGGGAGAATCAAACTTATTTTGCCTACTGGCTTTTTAAAATTTGGCATGTTTTCTCCTTGTTCTTGTTCCTTTCAAATAAAGTTAAGTCTTCAGGTGCCTTGTGCCCAGGAGGTGGAGAAATATTATTATAGTTGCTTGGTTTGGGGTTGCCCATGCAACTGTTTGTAGATATATCCCTTGTAGTTATAGGTGGTTGAGTGGTAATTTGATCACTGTGCTCCTCATTTTCAACATCACCAATAGTTTCCAGTGTGAAGATAGTGATGGTACCAAGCCTTGGTAAGCTGTGGAACAGGTGAGGCTCAAATTCGGTAGCAGGGAAAACGGAGCAATTTTCATTGTCTTCATCAACTTGTTTGTCAATAACATTGGTAATAGTGTCTTGCGTTACATTGTGTGAAGTTTCCCAAGATGATGTGATTTCAGTACTGTCTTTTGCCTTGTTCACATTTCCTCCCCTCATGAAAATACTATCAAGGCATGTGTCAACATTAGAAAAATTAACAGTTGTGTCATTGACATGCAAAGATTCGAGATTTGTTTGTAGAGCTGCTGAAACATTATCAGTGGTGTCATTTTCTTGCATGACATTGGACGTTATTTCATGAGATGCTAAATATGTTATGAGAGAAGATTGCGCGAATGCGGAAGCGTAATAAGCAGGATCTAGATTTGCCAATTGAACATCAATCTAATCTGATAGCAATTATTCTATTACATCAACAAAATAGTAAATAACTATAACAGAGAAACAAAGAGACACAATATTTATACTGGTTCCACTATCATCATAGTGTACGTCCAGTCCAACAGAGAGAGATTTTATTTCACATGAGAGAATTACAAGAGATTACAAAATAAGAGTTTACATATCCAAACCTCAATCAGGTTTAACAAGAAGAGACACCATTGGGGATCACTGGCTCCAAGCCAGGATGAGTTTACACTAAAGTCTACCCCTCAATATATAGCCAGTGCAAATCTATGTGAGTCATCAATTAAATTACCAACATATGGTAATAATATAATGGAAGCAAATTACCATAACAACAAATGTGCAAACATAGAAAGTAAATCAATCCGTTTCTTTAGCATAGATGGAAGAAATTAATCCCTTCATTTATTTCTCTGTCATCTCATCAAATGCAATCAATGCATTCCCATTATAAAAATATTTACTTTCCATTCTTTGCAAATTTGCTCCAATCAATTTGTGATTTTGTATCACCAAATTTAACACTCCACCTTGATGCAAAATCACATATCTGCAACACCCCGTCTCCAATCAAATTCTCTTCACATCATAAAACTCTTCAACAGAACTCCACCTTCAATCAAAATCTCACAACGAGATACACCAAGAAATGAATATTTACCAAATGGGTTCTAGCAAAGCCACCCCCCATCACAAAAATTGTCAACGAGCTCAGACTACGTCCCCGCCCGCCAACAAATATTGCAAATATCCAAAATAACAAAGAAGGCAGACACCAAAGTAATCTCAACACCACCAAGGCCAAAATTTAATTTTCTCAATTAAAACCAACCTCGATTTCAGGGCAACAAGATATACCCAGTCGATTTGAAAGGACTACGACCACACCTGAATTACAAGCACAACCCACCGCCTGCAAAAGATGCATCTACCACCTGAGTTGCACCGTGCATACACCAACGGTCTAAAAAAATGCTTGCAATAACATTGACACCCGTCTAACACTTGACTTGAGCTCCTTCCTCGATCATCCCGGATCCCTCGAGCATCATCAACGTGAAGACCCATGTCTAAACCACAATGATCTCTGTCTCGACACCCGTCTATCATTTGACCTGAGCTCCTTTCCTGATCATCATGGATCCCTCAAGCATCATCAACATGAAGACCCCTGTCAGAAACATGATCAAAACTTCCCAAATCCAGTAGTCCCTTTAACGCAGTAAACTTCATATCACGTCAAAGTTCCCAGATTAGAACGCTTTTTACTCTCAACATAATCTCCTCCACCAAAGTCTTCTTTATTTCCCCAAAATAGTAATAGCATAATTACCACTGAATCTACCTACCTTTGTAGAAATAATTGATGCACAATTTAAAACAAATCGCCTCGCTCTGATACCAATCTGTTATGAGAGAAGATTGCGCGAATGCGGAAGCGTAATAAGCAGGATCTAGATTTGCCAATTGAACACCAATCTAATCTGATAGCAATTATTCTATTACATCAACAAAATAGTAAATAACTATAACAGAGAAACAAAGAGACTCAATATTTATACTGGTTCCACTATCATCATAGTGTACGTCCAGTCCAACAGAGAGAGATTTTATTCCACATGAGAGAATTACAAGAGATTACAAAATAAGAGTTTACATATCCAAACCTCAACCAGGTTTAACAAGAAGAGACATCGTTGGGGATCACTGGCTCCAAGCTAGGATGGGTTTACACTAAAGTCTACCCCTCAATATATAGCCAGTGCAAATCTATGTGAGTCATCAATTAAATTACCAACATATGGTAATAATATAATGGAGGCAAATTACCATAACAACAAATGTGCAAACATAGGAAGTAAATCAATCCGTTTCTTTAGCATAGATGGAAGAAATTAATCCCTTCATTTATTTCTCTGTCATCTCATCAAATGCAATCAATGCATTCCCATTATAAAAATATTTACTTTCCATTCTTTGTAAATTTGCTCCAATCAATTTGTGATTTTGTATCACCAAATTTAACATAATATTTGTTATGGTATTATCCTTGCTTCATTTCCTCCATTTGAAACAAAAATATTAGAACACGATGCTTCATTTCTCTTGTCAGAGCAAACTAAAGGATTTTTGCCTTTCTCCAAGTGATTACCTCTTTGCTATCAAGTATATCAATTCTTAGTGAGAAGAGGATCAGCAATGAGGATTTTCTGAACCTTCTTGATGTTGTTGCTTTTTGCCAAGTCTTACATTTGTTGCGAGTAATTCTGAATTATCTCACCCTCTTCTAAAATAAAAGTCTGCCAAATTGACATCCTTCCTATTTGCACTGGACATATGAGTAGTGAGTGGCTTTGGCCTGTAAGTGACCCTCTGTGGTTTAAATGAAAATTTCTTCTTATTCCAGACAATTTTCTACCATGGTGCTTCTTTATGTGCAAACATAATGCTTCCTCGTGTGTTGTCTGCTTTGTTCTCTGGATGGTTTGCCTTATAGCTTGTTTAGCCTTCGCCTTTACTTTGGTGTTCCTTGCTTGTTTGCTTTTCCCCATTCACTTGCTTTCCACTGAGAAAAACTTTTTGAGTGGTGTCTGTAACTTTGATAATTTCATATTCATCATTGTTTTGCCCGAAGACACTACACTTTGTACAGAGATAGGGTTTTAATAAGTATCTAACTTTTACACGCTGAGTACCCCCGTCTGGAAACTTAACAAGAAAGTCATCAATTAAATCTTTGTTTGGCGTGACTTCTATCAAACATTTTGCATATTGAAGCCTCTCGATCTTTTCAGTCACTTCATCTAAGCATATAAGTTTTCCAAGTCTACATGCTAACAATTGATTCCAGTATGAGACTAAGCATAGAGTGGTATATTATAGAAGTGTACTCAAATTGGCACTGGTTTAACCATCCCATAGACATTGCTAACATTCGGATCATAAGATTTTAATAATGAAGAGTTTATTTTTCATAACAATTGGCTTACTTATTAGAGCCTTTATTCTGCCTTCCTCACAGAGGAACTGAAACATGAAAAGTACATCATCAGATTTAATTTTTAAATCACCTTTCACCCTCCATGTAGATCTACATTTATGAACAACATCCGTATAGGAGAGTGGTTTGTCGAGGAAGAAGACCAAGTGTCTCACTCCAAACAGACGTTCCAACAGCAATGAATTCAGGTGTTTGATTCATGCTGCCATCAGTAAACGTTGGCTGCATGTCAATTGGCTTATACTTCCAAGTGTTGCATGGCAACCGCTGAAAAAGAGAAGTCCAGATTCGTTGTAGGTAATATTAGGGTTAACTTGATTTGAGCTTGAGGGCTTGCTCGAGAAGGGAAGAGAAGAAGTAGGTTGGTCTGGAGGAGCTGGAGGAGGGCTGATGTCAGGTGGAACGGCTGGAGGGGGAGCATTTTTTTAGTTCAAGGAGGGAAGCGAAAAAAGGGGAGGGAGAACGCTCGCTGCTATGAATTCGAACGTTGGAAAATTTACGATCTAACTTTCTTCTTCTCCCTTCTTTATTCCGAGGTGGCTTCCTTTTGTTGTTATATTTCTTCCTCCCCCACTCATCAACGATTTTGGCTCTTCCTTAAGAGAAACATTAGCTATGGCCTTAGACTTCGGATAGCTACTCTCATGCCTTATTGCTTTCCCAACCACTGACTCCAAGGTCTAATCAATATGATTGAAGAGCTTCTCTCCTAAATGATCAACCAAACTAAGAATAAACTTCTTATTCTTTTCCTACAGGTGTAGATGAAGAACATCTCATACTTCGACAAAGTGTTGAACCCAACTTCTCATCAAAATGAGCCTATAACTGATTCTAGGTGAATCTATCCTCTGGTATAACAACTTTCACTACATTCCACTGATTCATCACCCACCATTGGAGTTGATGCAAAGCCAACCTCCTCTTCATTGCATCATCTAGATTGAGATCACCGAAGACTCGCTCGTAAGTATCAAGCCAATTTTGGACTTCCATTGCCAAATTTGTTCCTAGAAAAGGTTTACCTCCCAAGATGGTAAAGTCCTTATATATCTTAACAAAATCAGATCCTGACGCCTACAGTCGAGCACCACTCCCAACAGTACTGTTAGAGAAAGAAACTTGAGCATTCTTTTAGCATATTTCCAATGAAGGTATTAAACATGGCTTGGAAATTACATCTAGCAACCCCCGAAAGATTCTTTTTTTAGCTATCGAATTCATATCCCTTTCATAACTCCTCAGTTGGAGGCTTATCCTTCAATTCGAGATAAAGATGATCAACCTTCTTACAAGAAATCATACTTGGCTAGTGCTTATTTGTAGCGCAATTTATACCATGCTATATCTGTGTATTACTATTTAGTTTTGGAAACTAAAATATTTAACAAGTTTGTGCTTTTATATACATGCATACATACACATGCTCTCTCACTTTCTCTCTCTCTCTCTCTCTCTTTCGATTTAGTACTCAGATTAAATAATGCAATCTAAGTTTTAATACCAAATGCGATAACCACCCAACACTTCTGACACTCAAGATACCTGAAGAGTGCGCTTCTACAGTGTACATGTAACACCTCGTAATTCTAAAATATTAAAATTTACAAATTAAAGAATACTTAGTTTTAAGAAGAAGAATTAAGAGAAACGGGCTGCACCATTGCATTCGTCTCGGAATTCTGCTTGGGATAGAGTCCGGGTTTGCGTAAATCAGATATCGTATGGAGAAGTTATAAGCCTTAGAAGTTTGTATACGCATAAAGAAGAATATATATATATATATATATATATATAAAATAATTCCAGAACCTTCAAAATAGTTCAAAATTCAAAATATGACCAAAGCGGGCTGAGCGGGAAAATTCCCGCTCGTGGGTGTCGACCCCCCTCCCCTCCCCTCCTCCCCCCCCCCCCCGGGGCAGACCTGGGCCCAATTTGTTTTATGTACCTTAACTTGATTTTGGATCTGATTCATTAGTTCTATACTATAAATATGGTCCTCTATTCTCTCCTATTTTCTTCATTGGAGATCATGGAGGCCATATGCTGATGGGTTACAAACTGAAACAAAATCAAATTCTACAACAACGGTTTAGCTAATCAAATTCAGAATTCAGATCTATTCTCTCTCAATTCTATAAACCTAACGCTGTGAGTTTCTAGTCACTTTTAGGTTTAAATAAATAACAGTGAATTGTGAAAGACAATGAATTGGATATGTTGTAAAGTATGAATCTATGCCTGTATTAAATCTTATACTTTGTAGATCTTAATAGATCTATTTATCTAGATCAGATATAATTGTGGTTATTCTATGATGTTGCCTATGTAGATCTTGAAAGATCTATTTCTCTATATCTGATATAATTGTGGTTATTCTATGATGTAGCCTATGTAGATCTTGACTTGTAATTATATTATGGAAAAGGTGAATACGATAATTTAGGACAAGTTATGACATTGATTAGATCTGGTTCTCTATGTAAATCACCTTTCACCTATCATATTGTGATAAATTTGGATATATTATAAATTGGACATGTGAATTTATCCTTAGATCTAAACATGCTACTATGTCACCCTTACTATGCTAGATCTAAATTGCTGGATATTTAAATGATTAGTTTATATCTCATTTTTGTTCACCTTGACATCATATAAATTGTCACAAGTTCATACGACAACCTTATGACTATGTTAATCTATGTTATGCCAAATCATATTCAATGATCACTTGTGTTACATTCCTATCAGCTTTCCTTTTCATCACTTATGGCTAGGCTAATTATTTAGCCTAGGCATGCCATCAAATTTGTAAGGACGTTAGTTAGAAACGGGGGAAAAAAGTAAATATTAGCATAATTGGGAAATAAACATTTTTGGACTAGTAATTCAAATTGTTGATAGAATGGGCAATAACACCGAAGAAGGTAAGATTAATTAATTAGTAAATTAATTAATAAATGGAATATTTAGTAATTACAATTAGGAATTGTAATTGTACTTATGACACGAGGTTAGGTTACATTAGTGGTGGAAGTCTGCCTGGACCCGACCGGCATATCCAGCAGCCACTAATGCTGAACCTAATGTGGGAGGTCTAAGTATGTAAATACGAATCAGGCTAAGACACAAGGTTAGGCCCAACTGTGGAATAAGACTGCCCAGGCTCGACCGGCATATCCAACATCCACATGTTGTAGGCCTAATGTGGGAGGTCTGGCCCATTATAACCATAAATGGACATGGTAATGAATTGGACTACTTAACATAAGTTAATCCATAGGGATTGTATGAACTTAAATTTAAGTTGGGGGTTAAGTAAACTTGGCTGAATAAAAGGGGAGGGTTAAGTAAATCTTGGGTAGGTGGGTAATATTAGTATATATAGGCCCACAAAATTTAACTGTTAAATAAACATGCTTGAATCAGTGGAAGGGTTAAGTAAATCTTGGGTAGGTGGGTAATATTAATATGTATAGGCCCACAAACTTAACCTAATAAGGTTATGTAATTAAAGACACCTTTTAGGTAAACATAACCAGTTGAAAACCTAGTAGTGGGGATGCAATACAAAGGGGAGAGCTTGCATCATCTTGTGTGGGACCCATTTCAGTCTGTAACCCTAAAATAGGTATCAAACGGGTACTCCAAACTAGGTCGGAGTGGGGCACACTTATTGAGCTGATTGTAAGAGATCCAAATGTGGAGGCGGTGTTGACGGCGCGTTCCAATGGGGTCATGTGCATGCATGAATCCGCCTGCTGGGGAAGATAAGATGCTGTGACACAGTAGATATGGTTGTGCACATCCGGAAAATAAAGGGTTGCCACTTTAGGGAATGATACACCCTACTGTGGGGCCAGCATAGTGTATCTACGGAATATGGAGCCGATAGATTAGGGGTAGCAAATAGGGTACATCAAGTCCTGTCTGTTTTTGTGGGGTACCTGTGTTTCTGTCTGGGCTAATGCCCATTATTTCTGTTTAGGTAACAGTTCTGTTTGGGTTAAAACCCGTTACTAGAGTACACCTAAAACTACCATTATGTTTCAGTTGGGATCATCCTGTTTTTGTTAAGCAATTGAGAAGTATGTAATCCTATTACATATTTGTTATACTAGTATTGGTGTAGTGCAAGGAAAGTATTAAGAAGCGCTATCTATTCTATCATGTTGTCCTGTTTACCTTGTCATACCTGCCATTTATGTAGTGATATCTCTTATCCACTTTGTATGCCTATCATGTTACTTTTATTTATTTACTGGCTAAAAGTAACTAGACTCGCCAGACTTTATGTCCGACCCTTTTTTCTTCTCTCTTCCATTCCCCCTCAAGGTTCTCAGGGAGGAAACACCCAGGCTTGATCGTGATTCTGCTTATTTTGTCGGAGCTGTTGATATGTATGGATCAAGCTCCTATCCATGTTGCTATGGCCATATTTTGTTCTTGGGGAATTTTCTTTCTTTTATGTACTCTGATATTTCTGAAGTACAAGATAGTGGTTTTTATATTGTAATGTGTTTTTATATTTCAGACAAATGATGCTTTGGACCACAGCATTTTGATAATTAATAAAGTTGTTTATTTCCGCTGCAAATTTTTTTATATCTGTCTTGTAATATTCTATGTCTGTTTACCTAAACGGTTCACGAAACTTAATGCATTCCCTTGCCGAGTGACATTAACGGACGTGGGGTGTCACAGTACAGATAGTGTAAAGTGACTATAGCTTGGTAGAAAGGAATTAAAACTACATAGAACCTATCATATGTTACACAGCACATGAAATAATATATAATAAATCATACCTATATATAGCAAGAGAGATAGTAAATAACGGTAATAAATCTCCTAATTGGAGTAATCTATTTAAAATATTAAACAATATGTCATAGAGTTATACAAGTGGAAATAACCCAAAGAAAACTATATATAAAATAAAGGTACTATTAATCCACACAGTAGTAAATAATGGAAAGTAAAGGAGTACAAATAAATAATACATGTCACAGCCTCCTGCTCACCTCTCAGTCAGCAACTCGTGCTCATTTCTAACCTACCTCTAGTTTGCACATGTAATAGTATCCAAATTAATAAGAAGCAAAACATTAAAATCCATGTCATACAAAGTCTGGTGTGAGCAATAAAAGTATTAAGTACTAAAAAATAACTAGAACACACAGTATGAAAAACCTTACTTGACTTATCCCAACATCCATAGAGCAAGCACATAAATATATATACTACTCTATAATATCAACATTATATGTATACCTTACGTCAGAGTACTACAGTGTTTAGATGTCTGCATCAACACCACCTATGATTGTGTCAATGCTACCTACGTCTAGTGGCATCTCTAAGAGTGGTAAATGACTAAACAAAAAGTCATAAGTCATCCTATGGATAATCAACCTGCATTTTGGTTGAAATTGTGACGAGCGGCGTCCAAATCTGGATTACAACGTACTTTAAGTTGAAGACTCATTCGACACTCAAACCTACGCTCTCTAATTACCCATTTGATACCATGCACAAACGATCCCATTGCATATGTATCCCTACCATGGAGCCATTTTAGATCTGTCTTTATAACTTCTGTCTAAAGTCTTGTGGTCGGGAACTGTCTAGACAATTAGGATCTACCGTCAAACTCTGCCTCATGAACCACTCCATATAATTTCTCCATGTTGATTAATAATCTTGCTATCCTAACTCGTAGTCCTACACTCTACTCCTAATAGTTTAACTGGTCTTTTGTTAAAGTCATTCCTTTTGAGTTCGAATGGTCGTTGTGCTATGAAACTAAAGAGTCTTCACGTAGACGTCGCTGCGAAGTAGAACCAACATGTTCTTACACCGATCAGACCACTTGCCCTTACAAGGCGTATTCGGTCCTCCTATGCTCTAGCTGATCTGACTCCACACCCAAGCACCATACAGATCCGATCCTTCTCCTTCATACCAATTCGGGGAATTTTCCTTAGTCGATCCAATCTCCTTAACACCTTAACTCCTTCATGCTTTCTTAGATTAATTTGAAGTTTGAAATCTAGCCTATAAGGTCCATCCTTTACATTCCATAAAATTTTCAGGAAATTCAAGGTTGTTTTAATTTTATACCCATCCAGAGATAATTGCCATTAACTCCTATGTACATACTTCAAATAACCACAAAAATTTCTCACAACCTCTAGATACCTTTCAGCTTATCTGCTCTTCGCTAGGTGTGAATCTGAGTACTTTTATTTTTGGGCCTTTTTGTAAAATCCTAGTTAGGCGTTTCAAACATTCAAACAACATATTTATGCATAAAATTATCAAAAATGATATATAATAGCAACCAATCATTACAAGAATTTATAAAGTTCAGATGTAAAAGTTTGAATCATAGGTTCACATAGATCTACTAGTAATTTCACAGGAAAATATCACAACCTGATCTCTAACTATTTTAATTTATGGTGGTAATTTAAGGTTATAGAATTCCTAACATGTTTATCTTTTTAAGATTGATTTTCAGATTAGAAAGGTTAAAAATTTGTAAATAAGAATAAATCACTCATCTTTGCCTATAAGACTTTAGGTTTGATCACTTTTCCTATATCTAAATTGGGATAAGATAAATCTTCTATCCTAATAGTTATAATTATGTAGATCTTGTTTGGATATACTTGATACTCTATTAAAAAATCAATATTTTTGGATGAAGAAATTATTTTTAATGCAGGTAGAAACTTCAGGGAAAAGGAAAAAAAATAAGAAATGAAAGAAATGAGTTGCAACAACTCATTTTCCTGAATCTCGAAAATAAAATTGGGCTCGCATAAGTATGGACCTTAATTGCTAAATATAGGCTGCTTAAATTTCAAGAATTCTTCAAAGTTCCATATCTCTCAAAGGTCTAACCTTTTTCAACATATAACTATTCTATGAAAAGGGAAACTGTCATTTCAATTCAACGAAAGTGGTTTCAAATTAAAATTTCACTCCAGTCAAAAGTTATAAACGAAATAAGTTTCCTTCAAGGATAAAGTCATCATAGAAATTTTTTGTAAAAAATTCAAATGTGATAATTATCTTTAATAGCCATTCCCCAAAATTATAGATTAAACGGCCTCATTTGAAAAATAGTATTTCTTATTTAGGCGCTAAAAACATATAAAACCACGGGTCATAATGTGATGCATAAACAATGAATCAAGTAGAGAATGGATGCTGAACTATGGAGAATAAACATGTAGAACACCAGACAAATCACAATTCTTTGGCCTTCGAAAATCATGCATCTCTAATAGATAGGCAATTAGTTGCCTACCCAAAAATATAAGAAGAGGTCGCCAATGGGAAGTAGGCATTCTCCTTTGGAAGGTAAAGAAAACGCTACTTTAATTACAAGTATAATTACCATGGGGACAAACAAAAAAATTCTTTCCCCTAAATATAGTGCTACTGTAGACAATACAAAATTCTATAAAGTAACCATAAGAGAGGTAATTTTATGTAATGTTCCAGGTAGTAGCTTGTGAAGTTCAAGAAATTATACATTATGAGCTTGTTTGATTTTTAATTGAAAAAATGATTATGATATCAAAAGTTGACTCAAGTTTACTGATTTTGGGATTATCAAATCTTCTTACATGTTCATACTAATTCAGCAGATATTAGCATGCTTTTGTGCATGCACTAGTTTGTGTTCCTATATGACCGAGTGTGTTGCACTATATTACTAGTTTTTCTTTGTTATTTGGTTGTTTACTTGAAAATACTATAACTTTTACATCTTTAAGACAAATATAATTATCACACTATATGAAAAACCAAAGGATTTATCGAGAAACTAGAAGTATGTAAAATGTTTTATTATTATTCTCATTTAATTTTTTGAATATAATATTGTATCAGTATAAATAAAAGTGCCCAGTTGTAAAATCTGAGGAAATTACATTTGTACCTTTGAAACCCTAATGTAAAACAAAGTTACAATTGTGGTTATTCATTATTCTCCTCGTCAAAAGTAAATAGGGAGTCCTTTCCTTTGTAATGTCTTCATCGACATCCTGAATCTTTAGATCATTTTAAATCTTGAGAAATTCTTACTTTCGTAGTTCTTTAATCAGTATATGTATCAGTAAATGTGCTATCGAAATCGGATATACTTCAACTTTTCCACTAATTACTTCTCACATACAACTTATAAATCTATTTCTATATGATTTGCATAGGAGCAAAGTATAGGGGTAATCGAGAGTGATGTGTTGCTTACATCATCACACCAGATAACTGGCTTCTTTTGTTGACTGATTTCGACTTGAGCAGAGATTCAAGCATAATATCTCTACAATGAACTGGGGATGCTGCATTACTATATTTCAGTTCTAGATTGAGAGATAGTTGGTTGATTTTTGGAACACCAGGAGACTGGATTTTCTACAAGACAAATTATGTATCCAGTGGTGAATCTTCGATCATCAGAATCAGATGACAAATCTACATTTGATTAACTTTAGTCCTTATATTTTTATAAGTGTTTAGACATATCCTATGATTGATTGTCTCTTTTAAGTATCACAATATGCATTTAACATATTACCAATGTTCTCATGAGAATTATGCGTAAATTATGATACTTGTTCACATTATATGATATATTTAGCCATGCTATGGTAGTGTATTGTATAACACCCACTATACTTCAAATATGGATTAGGATTAAAAAAAATTCCCCTTCTATTTTTAATAGTTGTAAATTATTGATTATCTGGGTCAGTAAAGGTGTGGCTTGATCCATTTTAGCTTTAGCTATATCTTCTAAAATGTTTTTTTATATAACACTAAGTCAATATAAGACTTCCAGACTAGTTCTATTCCAAGAATATAATTAAGATCTTCTTTGTCTTTGATTGAAAATGTATTGTCAAATTGAGTTATTCTGATGATTTCATCAAGGTTATTTCCTCTAAGGATGAGATCATCCACATATTCCAAAATATATGTTGTACATTCACCTTTAATTTCGAGATAGAGTAAGTTGTATGACTTTGTTAGATGGTAGTCAAGAGTAATTAATGTTGCTTTTTGCTTCTTATACCATATTCTCGATGCCTGTTTCAGAACATATATAGCCTTATGTAGTCTACATATCATTTAGTAATTATCACCTTGTAAGTACCCTTGAGGTTTATACATATACACTTCTCCTTGTAGTTCACTGTATAAAAATGCATTATCTATATTTGATTGTCTTAATTTCTTATTATGATGAAGTGCGCTGGTGAGGATGACTGGGATGGTAGTAGGTATAACTATGAGGAAAAATGTTTCACTAAAATCAAATTTATATTGTTAAGTGTAGACTTTTGCTACAAGTCTTGCCTTGTTCCTTAATGTAACACCTCAAAATTCAATACACTATAACCATAATAAGCATTCAAAATTAGCTGAATAGGCATTATCGTTGCGTTCGTCTCAGAATTTTTGTTTAGATAGACCCCATATTTACGTAAAACGAATAACATATGAAGAAGTTATACACTCTAGAAGTTTATATACATATATGAGTCTTACGTATAAATATAATAACCAAAATAATTCAAAACAATTCAAATGAACGAGCGGAAAAAGCAAGCGGCAAGAAGACCCCTTGTGAGCCGACCACACCATGCCTGGGTTGACCCAATGAGGGTCGGGTGGACCCTAGGGGCGACCTAGTGGTAGGTGGGTTGACCCATACGTGATCTGGCCGAATTTTGAACTATGAACCTGAATTGTTTTCTATCTTTATTCATGCTGACTCAGCATGACTTGTACGGTTTAGATTTAAAGCCTAGATCTAGTGGTTGATGTTGGCCCTGTAACTCTATAAATAGATGGCTTCCCTCATTCTGGAATTCACAAAAATTTTCACATCTTACTCCGCCTCTAAATTATTCTGAAAAATACAAACACATAATGAGGGAATGCTGCTAAAGATTGGATCAAACATAAGCAATAATAATCAAGACTTTCATACATATACCTGGATTGGACTTGGACTTTTTTGTGGCTTAGTGTTATATATATTTATCTTCACCAAGACTCACTATGAGTTTCAGTAAGTTACAGATCTGATTTCTTATGCCTTGAGCATGACATTTAAGTAAACCTGGTTAAGATCTACAGTGTTAGTAAAATAAATATTATACCTGTTATCACAATTAATCACATATGCCTGTTATACACATACATGTTATACATATGCATGTGATATTAATCCAAGTTATACCTATGCCTGTGATGTTATACATATGCTTGTGATGTTGTGCATATGCTTATGATGTTAGAAAATTGAAAAGTTATACATATGCCTGTAATGATGAAAAATTAACAAGTTATATGTATCTATCTTTCTTTTCCCATTTTCTATGTTTTATATTTATTTCCGGTCTTTCCTGTATGCTTATTTGATTCTATTTATCTTCCCCGTCTTCCCTTTTTATTTTACGCGAGGACTAGGCTTTAGAAACTTAGGCTAAACCTGATTAAAGCATATGTTTAGGGGAATAATAAATGATATAAAGGAAGAATTTAGGCATGTTATTTACTAGGACTAATTTGGGGAAAAGGATAAATTTACACATGTTTAGGCATGCTGTAAACTGATAGAAAAAGGACAATGTGTACATACTTGCTAGAAATGAACAATAAGCATAAACTTGTAACTTGGGGATACAGTTGATAAATAATAGGCATATGAAATATTAATTTATACATGTTGTAATTTGAGGACGATTTGTATATAATTTATACATGCTGTAATATGATAACATGTATACTGTAATTTGGTATATGATAATATGCATACCTGCCATCATTAAGAAATGTAAATTGTTGTTGTCATTTAAGAAATATAAAATATGCATACCTGCTGTCATTCAGAAATGTAAAATATGCATACCTGCTATCATTTAGAAATATAAAATATGCATACCTGCTGTCATTTAGAAATGTAAAATATGCATATCTGTTGTCATTCAGAAATGTAAAATATGCATACCTACTGTCATTTAGAATTATAAAATATGCCTACCTGCCGTCATTTAGAAATGTAAAAAATGCATATCTGCTGTCATTTATAAATGTAAAATATGCACATCTGATGTCATTTAGAAATATAAAATATGCATACCTACTGTCATTCAGAAATGTAAAATATGCATATGATTGCACTTGCTAAAACTTGCATATAATAAGCATGCATACAGGAATGTAATGAAAATGGATAATATGCATATATGTATACATGTTAGACTAGATTTAATACAAACATTAAGTAAATAACATGCTATGAAAATGTAAGTACCAGATGTAGACTAGTAAACTGAATTACAATATTATACATGTACATCTGGGAAGGTGCTTGCATTGGGGAAGGGTAGTACGCAAAATAACATTTACAGCAAAATAACATTTACAGAAAAATGTAATATTACAACCACACTTATTAATGAACATAAACCTGCTAGGTTAAAAACCTGACTATTAATAAGCTAAAAGGTCACTTGTTCTGCTGTTGTATCAGGTTTTGGGGACTCTTAAATCCTAATTCTGGGGGCACAAGCTTAGGGGGCTTGGCTTGTGTCAGTCTGTTGTTTGTAACTCATATCAGTCAATACCCCTGTTGGTATATTGTTAAAGGGAGCCTCGCACTAGGTAGGGTTGAGGGAACACTTTACTAAACTGGATAGTAAGAGGTTCAAAGGTTTTTGGGGGTGTTAGGGGCGCGTTTCCGGTGAAATCATGAGCTTGCATGGATCCATCTATGGGACCTAAGACGTCAAAACACCTATGGATATTAATTCTTTATTGTATAAGTTGCTGGGTTAGGGAGTTGTACACCCTACTGCCGGGGCTTGCACAGGGTATTCGGGTAATAATTAGCCGATCACATGGGCATCAATTAGGGTACACCTAATCCTGCTATTACGTAATTAGGGAAACACCTAATCCTATTATGTAATTAGGGTATGCCTAATCCTGCTGTTAATCCTGCTGTTAGTCCTTTTGCTAATCCTTCTATTAATCCTGTTGTTAGTCCTGCTGTTAATCCTACCGTTAATCCAGCTATTAATCTTGTTGTTAGTCCTGCTGTTAATCATGTTGTTAATCCTACTATTAATCAGTTGTTATGTAATTAGGTTAAACACCTAATCATGTTCCTACTGTTACGTAATTAGGGTAATACCTAATCCTATTAATCCTGTTATACCAGTATCGGTACATATTTACCTGTATTAGGATATAAATGTGAAGCAATACTCGATCATAGTTTATTCTGGTTATTCCTGTCCATTACGCTGTTATGTCTAGTTTATCTGTTATGACATTGTACCTTTCTCATCCAGTCTTATTTACCTGTCCTGGCATTCATATTTATGCATATTTGTAAATTATTGGAACTCGCCAGATTTTATGTCTGACCTTTTTTCTTTTGCTTCTTTCTTCTCCCCCCCAGGTCCTCAGAGTGGAAGTACTCAACAAAGACTAGGCTTTTCCGTAGCAGCTTGGACTTGGATTTCTTGAGATGTATCTTTTTGACTTTATTCTATTATGGTTTGTGGCGAGGATATGGTTTTGTTTTAAAAAGGAAGATTTGAAGTACTTTGTAAGTGGTTGATGTAACTGGTCTTGAGAACTACGTTTTATTTTGATAATAAAGTTGAAAAATTTTCCATTGCCTATTTTATATTTACTTTGTAAATTTCTGTATTGTTACCTATTGTACTTCACAGAACTTAATGCATTCTCTTATGAGTGACATTAACGGACGTGGGGTGTCACACTTGGTATCAGAGCTGAATTTTACAAGATCAAAGAAAAAGTTTTTTTAAAATTGTTTTCAAAAGCAAAGTATTTACAAATAAAAATCTGTTTTTGAAAAACATATCCCCTCAAGCCATATTTTACATATTCTCAAACCCTTGTTGAAACTTTTTTTTTCTCTTTTCTGAGTATCTGGGGATCCCAACTTCCTAAAGGGTGTCCCCATCGCGGCATGGTTCCGTAGGCATGTTAAAGCTATGGCGCATGCCGAGGGGCAAGGAAGTTCCCAACCTCCATCAATAGTCGCGGTAGTGCCACCAGCGGCTAATTTTCTCTAAGCTTCACATGGATTTATATGCGATGGAGGTGACTTTCAAGAGAATTGTTAACATGTTGCACAAAGATGGTAAAGAAAAGAAAGAGTAAGACTGAGGTGACCTAAGCTAAGGGAGAAAAGCAGAAATGGTGGCCCAAGAAAGGAAAGCAACAAAAGAAAGGTGGGAAGCCTGACAAGGCTCAAATCAAAAAGGAAGTAAAGTGTCATGGTTGTGGTGCTATTGGGCACTTTGTAAAAGACTACAGAAAGATAAAGAAAGCCCACTTGAATTGCGGACGGGTAGGACACTTCAGTAAAATATGCCCTATCAAGTAAGGGCAAGAAGCAGGAACTTCTAGACAATTGCATGCTTTGGAAGCAAGTAGATCTGATCAAGGTAGGAAAGTCATGGCTGAAGGTTTGATTTCCCTTTTTGACTATCCTTATTCGGACCTTGTTTGATTTTGGTGCTTCACACTCATTTATATCCAGTTCTTTAGTAGATAGTCTGCACCTAAATACTAGTATAGTCTCCGAACCTATAATAGTCTCAAACCCCATAGGAGGATCAGCTCATTTATCCATGACGTGTAGGGGTTTGAGAATTTCTATCTTGAGCGTCAAGTTTGAATGCGATGCACACGTGCCGAGCTTTATGGGATATGGTTTGATTCTAGGAATGGATTGGCTAGCCATGTATGGTGCCATCCTTGATTGCAAAAAGAAAGTGGTTAGACCTCTTTCTTATCATGGTAGTTCTCTCAAAATTTCCTGTGACCCGTGGGGGTTGGTAATGCTCTGTTTTCTAGAATCACTTGATACTTATGTTGACAACTTGTGATCTATGTATATAGTTAGAGATTATCCAGACGTGTTTGAGGAGGCTAAGGGGTTACCTCTAAGGCGTAAGATAGACTTTCAGATTTACTTGATGTAAAGTGCGAAGCCAGTCGCATTGCCATTGCGCCATAAGGCTCCTAAAGAGAAGAGGGAGCTCAGCAAGTAAGTAGGGAAGCTATTCGAGAAAGGGTTTATTGGATGGAGCATATCAGAGTGGGGAGCTCTAGTCATCTTTGCAACTAAGGAAGATGGATCACTTCGTCTATGCGTGGATAACAGAGAGCTGAATGAGTTCACCAAGAAGAGTAAGCACCTACTTCTGAGGATTTGATGACTTGTTTGATCAGCTAGTAGGCGCACCAGTTTTCTCGTAAATAGATTTGGCCACAGGATTTCATCAGCTGAGTAGGCAGAGGATAACTTTGAGTCCTCTATTCATAGAGAGGCGGAGCTTGGATTCGACCTTCGATTTCAAGCCATCTACGGATTTCACATTTGGATTGTTTGCATCATTGAGGTGCAACCTACTCTAATGGAGCGTATTGGATCTTTGCAGCAAAAGGACCCGTAGATAGCAAACATCATGAAAAGGTTTAGTAGAGGAGAGACCTCTAGTCACTTAAGTAATCACTCCATGGATGGTAAAGGGTGGGAGTCTACGGATAGACTTCTAATGGGACTTGGGATTATTCGAGAAACTTCTGAGAAGATTGATCTTATCCGCCGAAGAACAAAGGAAGCTCAGGACAGACAGAAATCTTATGCTAATAAAAGGAGGGCCGACTTGGAATTCTAAGTGGAAGATGTGATTTTCATTAAAGTATTACCGCTAAGGAATGAAGTTCGTTTTGGCTCAGTAGGGAAGTTGGCACCGAGATTTGTAGGGCCATTCCCTATAGTAGAGAGAATAGGTCAGATAGCCTATAAGATTAAGCTATCGGATAGACTGGCAGGCGTACACGATGCATTTCACATTTCCCATTTCCCATTTGAGTAAATGTCTCCATAATACGACAGTGGTAGTAGAGCTGAGCACACTTGAAGGCGTGGAAGTTGAGAAGGAAGCATCGGTGAGAAGGTTTCCTACTCATATCCTTGGATCAAAATCAAGAAGTTATGGAACAAGGAAATCAAATTGGTTAAAGTGCAGTAGGGAGAAGACCGCGAAGATGCGATATGGAAAACTGAAGATAGGATTCGCGCTTCTTACCCTTTTCTCTTTGAGAGTACGTTCTTGACTTCTTTTCCAAGCCTTTATTTTGCATTTTCTTCTATCATTCTAGTTTATTTAACCTACCGTTCGAACCTTAGGAAGAAATCAATAGTTGGAAACATGTGTTTGAAACATGTTATGGTTGATAGTTGCAAGTGGATGCAAGTATTTACAAGTGGTTGCCCTTGGATGTATATACACACAATAGGCACTAGATCGGCTCAATCACTTACATGTGGCATATGAATGTGTGTGCATTTTAAACTTGCTATGGATGGAAATGGGTGTACCATCATATGGATGCAGCATTTGGATGAATGTTTGTGCAAACATATAGAGTTTATATGTTATACTAGGGCTGATTGCATACATTTTGGATTCATTGCACCAACATATATTGCATTAATGAGGTCAACTGAATCAATCGACAGCCTGATTTTCACATTAGGGTAAGGACCTATACACACAACACGTTGAGTAAGTTCATACAAGCATTATAAATCTCTTAAGAATAATGGATGACTATGAATGATGGATGAGTAGATGGTTGTTGGTGGATGTTAGGATAGTAACATTCTCTTAAACTTGGATATTTCATGGACGAAATTTAAGTAGGGGAGATTGTAACACCCCAAAATTTAATACATAATAACCATAATAAGTATTCAGAATTAGCTGAAACCGGCATTACCATTGCATTCATCTTAGAAATCTGGTTCAGATTAACCCCAAGTTTGCGTAAAACGGATAACACATGAAGAAGTTATAGGCTCTAGAAATTTGTATACATATATGAGGCTTATGTATAATATAATAAACCAGAATAATTCAAAATAATTTAAATGAACAAGCGGGAAAAACAAGCGGCAAGAAGACCCGTTGGGGGTCGACCACACCTAGCCTGGATTGACCCATGGGTCGACCCAATGAGGGCCAGGTGGACCCTAAGGTGTACCCAGTGGTAGGTGGGTCCACCCATACGTGATCTGGCCAAATTCTGAACTATGAACCTGGATTGTTTTGTGTCTCTATTCATGTTGACTCAGCGTGACTTGTACGGTTCAGATTTAAAACCTAGATCTAACGGTTGATGTTGGCTCTGTAACTCTATAAATAGGTGGCTTCCTTCATTCTGGAATTCATACAAATTCTTCACATCTTACTTTGCCTCTAAATTATTCTGAAAAATACAAACGCATAATGGGGGAATGCTGCTAAAGATTGAATCAAACAAAAGCAACATCAATCAAGACTTGCATACGTACATCGGGATTGGACTTAAACTTTTCTGTGGCCTAGTGTTATATATATTTATCTTCACCAAGACTCATTGTGAGTTTCTATTATTTACATATCTGATTTCTTAGGCCTTGAACATGACAGTTAAATAAAACTGGTTAATATCAACAGTGTTAGTAAATTAAATATTATACATGTTTTCACTGTTAATCACATATGCCAGTTATACATATACATGTTGTACATATGTGTGTGATGTTATGCCAAGTTATACCTATGCCTGTGATGTTATACATATTCCTGCGACGTTGTACATAGCCTATCATGTTGGAAAATTAAGTTACACATATGACTGTGATGTTGAAAAATTAACAAGTTATATGTATTCATCTTTCTTTTCCCATTTTCTACGTTTTATGTTTATTTCCGGTCTTGTCTATATGCCTATTTGATTCTATTCTTCCTCCCCATTTTCCATTTTAATGCCAGGCCTAGACCTTAGAAGCCTAGGCTAAACTCGATTAAAGCGTATGTTTGGGGAAATAATAAATGATATAACGGAAGAATTTAGGCATGTTATTTACTTGGACTGATTTGGGAAAAGGATAAATTTACACATGTTTAGGCTTGCTTCAAACTGGTAGAAAAAGGACAATGTGTATATACTTGCTAGAAATGAACATTATGCATAAACCTGTAACTTGGGGATATAGTTGACAAATAATAGGCATATGAAATGGTAATTTATACATGTTGTAATTCGAGGATGTTTTTTTATATAATTTGTACATGGTGTAATATGATAACATGTACACTTGTCTTAATTTTGAATATGATAATATGCATACCTTTCGTCATTAAGAAATGTAAATATCTGCTGTCATTTAAGAAATATAAAATATGCATACCTGCTGTCATTCAGAATTGTAAAATATCCATACCTAATGTCATTTAGAAATATAAAATATGCATACCTACTGTCATTTAGAAATGTAAAATATGCATACCTACTGTCATTTAGAAATGTAAAATATGCATACCTACTGTCACTTAGAAATATAAAATATGCCTATTTGTTGTCACTTAGAAATGTAAAATATGCACATCTGTTGTCATTTAGAAATGTAAAATATGCATACCTGCTGTCATTTAGAAATGTAAAATATGCATATGATTGTACCTGCTGAAACTTGAGGATAATACGCATACATACTGGAGTGTAATGAAAATGGATAATATGCATATATTTATACATATTAGACTAGACTTAATATAAACATTAAGTAACACTACAAGAAAATAAACATATGGTTACATTTATTGGTTGCGTTTGATATGTAAATGCAACCAAAGTGATATTTAATTTTGTATTTAGAGGCTTCGGTTACATTTATTTAACATTTGGACTAAAATACCGGACACGTTTAGCCCTTCCCTCGCATTGCATTTCCATTCCCTCCTCTATTTCAATTTTTCCGCCTAAACCTAAATTACTTTCCTCCTTTCTCGTCTTCCCCATTTTAACGTTCTTCCTTCCGTACGTTTGAGCTCCCTCTTATCCTTCAATCCACTTATCTACATCTTCTTCTTTTACCAATAAATCTCCCAGTTCCCACCTTCTCCGTCGATCGACGGATCAATGTAGGTATCAATCCAGAGTTTCGTACGAAGCTTCGGTTTAAGGTAACATTTCGCTTGTTTAGGGCTTCGATTTTCGTACGTTTCATATTTCATATTATTTACGGCTCAGTATTTATTTGAATGTTTGTTTCTTTTTTAATCAAGCATCATAGCCCCAGAAGCTAAAATTGCAAATGAGCTGATGAAAAAGAAAAAGAAAACTGGTACAAGAATAAATGTTGATGCATACGAGATTCTCAGATATCCTTTGACGGTGGAACGTTTTTTGAAGATTCTAAAACCGGGCAGTACTATTATCTTCATGGCAAATAATCAAAGCAGCTATTAAGAAATTGTCAGAGATTGGTACACCACGTAAGATTCTAAACAATTTTTCACAATTATCCTACCATTTGAAATCCGATGCTTAGAACCATTGTAGTGATCCAGAACTGATTCAAGAACGTCATACCTCCTGTGCTTGTCAGTGTCTATGTGAATCCCTAAGTGTAGTACAAGTCAAAATCCCCACCAAATCGTCAATTTTTTTTTCAATTTCAGAAAACTCGGTGATTTGATGAGTACCATATTATTCTCAAATCAATTATTTATTCAATACTAAAAGTTATAAGTTCATTTTTCATGTTAATAGTGAGTCCATTTTTTCAAACTATGCCAGCTCAATTATTAAAACTGACATAAAATTGAACCAGGCTCAGTTCGATAAAGCTGAGCCTAACTCAGTTCAAAAAAACTGGGCAATGCTCAGTTTGAAAAGTTGAGCATGGAGTGCTTTAAATTCTTGTGGATTTTAATCTTACGTACATTTATATGTTATTCCGGTTATTGATGTTCTGTACGAATGATACTGTTATGTTTTGTGTACTCAACATAGAATTTGCAACATAACTGAATCAGAAACAGTACCGCAGTCCAGTCACTGAACTACGAAATGATTTGCACGCAAATCAAATTAGTGACAGAAGTATTATCTCTGTCAATCAGTGTAACTATAATATAGCACACAAACCAGATACTGAATTATCCGGTATATAAATTGAAAGTTAAACAGGAAAGATTGATGTCTAACCGAGTTCGTCTGAGGCCTGAAACATGTCAGTTTCCTTAAGACTTTTAGTCGAAGCCTCCCAGGATACAACAGACGAGAGAACTGCTTGAGATTGTGGTGATTATGAACTGACTGTGATGATCAGTAATGGCGGATTGTACAGCGGAAGGAAGGAGAAAACTATTTTAATTTTTCAGTAAAACCCCGTAAAAAATGGTTAAGTTTTTCGTAGCAAAAATAAGATTTCAGCCAAAAACCCGGTTCGGTACGGGACGGGACGGGCGGGCGGCGCATGCGTGTATTTGGTTCATATGATCTAGGCCCTCCCCCTCGTACAAAATTACCTGACCCTAAGGGCCAATATAGGGAATGAGGAATAGATATAAATACATGAAGCTAAGCTTCTTTTTGCCAACGTGGGACTAAAGTATATGTCATTCATCCTTTGAATTCTAACAGATACATCTATTTTGGTTGTTTTCCTGGTTTGGGTTGGAGCGATAGTAGTGATGCAGCAGATCGGGAATTTGGAGGAATACTGTAGTTGAGTAAAATCTAATTGTCTTGATCGAACTGATTTTTTTTCTTGTCAAAACGGATTTGATGAATCACAATTTCTATTTTTTGCCATAATATTTTATCACTCAAGATTTTATTCTGATTTTATTAGTTGTTCATCTTTTATCAGAGGAGAATGTTTATACCTCTATGACAATATTTTTTGACATTTCGACATTTTGCAAACTGTCGCATTATTTAATCAGTTTTTAACTCAAAATCTTGCAACATAAATGTTTTTCCTCTATTGCCTAATCTGATTTCTTTAAAAGATCATGATTTTTGGTTTCGTCTGTCTTTCTTAAATTTGAAAATATATTTTTAGTTAATTTGGCGTATGGTCTTCAACTGTTCGATGAAATTCTTTTGCATTTTAATGCTTTAAACAATGCTGTTAATTTCAAACCTGGTTCTTCTGTTGTTCGTAATTCTCTTGGTGAATCAGATTTGTTGTCTTTTGCTGTGGTTGGCGTGGATAATTCGTGTTCTTCTGGTGATTGCACTTACTGTTCCTTGAATATTTTTGAGGAGCCTTGGTTGAATAATATTCTGGTTGGCTCTATAGTTGATTGTATGCTTCTTGATCCGGATGTCACGTCTTTATATGTAGCTCCTTTTGTTCCAGTTTCTTATTCTCTTTCTTCTCCTGTGATTGACAATAATGACTCCTCTACTATTCTGAAGCAACGACAATCTGGTATTTTGTCTGCTTCTATATTTAATATAGAGGTGTCTAACTGTTTTGAGGTCCTATTCAACGATGTTGAACCTGCTCCGGTTGAGCATATTGTGCATACTTTGATTGTTAATTATGATGTTAATCATGATGTGCACAATTCTGAAACATCAAATGTTGTGGTGTTAATGATATTGATGGATTTGAGTTTCTTAGGAATGTAGAGTGTCTTAACATTTTTGTGCACCTCGATATGCAAGTAGCGAAATAAGTTAGGTTAAGTAACAGGCATGTTTGTTTTGTTTATTTGTACCAATCTTAAATCACTGGTTTTAAATTTTAATAGGATTTCCCAGCTTAGAACCCATTAATTTGAGTACACTAATGATTCATTTGCGGATTAAAGATTGTCCAAAGCTTACTAGACTGGGAAATTTGCAGCGCTGCACATCCTTGTATCAGTTAACTATAGTTAGATGTCCAATGCTAAAGAGGGAAGAAGCATCGGTGGTGGAAGGAGGAGTTGTAGAAGGAGATACCGCCAACTGTCTTCAAACATGTAGAAATAACTGAAACAGATGAACCATCATTGGCGCTTGAACTTGTTCAGCAACTAGCCTTCAGTTCCATTACACACCTTACTTCAACAGGTATACAAAGTCCCTTCCTTTATATTTAATTTTCAATCTTATTAACTAATTATCCTCCCTCACTCTGTCTATGTTTAAAAGATTGTGCAGCGGCAACCCTACCAAATCTGGAGAAACTCTCATAATTATATCATTTGAGAATAAAGCAATGCCCTGATGTCGAATTGCTTCCAAATTTTCCAATTTCTCTGTCACACCTTTGGATAAATAGATGTCCAAAATTGAAGGAGAAGTATGAAGAGCGTGTCCCACTTCACAACACCATTTCTCACGTTTTCAAACAAAACTACTTAAATTTCCAACATTATATTTACAATAGAAATTAACAGGAGAAATTTAGATAGGCTGTTTAGATAATTTATCAATCTTAAGCCACTTAAATGTTTTTTTTCTTAATAAAAGGTTTACTTTGTTCATGTAGTGACTTTAATAGATTGGGTCATGAGTAATTTACAAGTAATGAATCGTCAGAAATTAAAAGCTTGTAAAAATTTGAATGCTTCTATTTTAACATTGAGAAATTAATATGAGATCTTTATGATCACTAATACATCAACATTCCCATTATTAATTGGTTTTGCGACTGCAAGTAGTTCTCAAAATATTAAACATGCATGGCTAGTTGATTCCCAAAAAAGAAGCGGATTTGTTCATGAATCTAATTTTTAAAGGTATAGGTACAATGACATTTTTTATTTTAAAACATAATGTTATTTAAACTAATTCTCTTCAAATCAGAATTCTGTGTTTAGTCATCAATAACTAAGGACAACAAAATAAATAATGTTGGTCGTTTCCATTAACAGTAAATTTTGTGCTAGCAATAAGGTTCTTTTTTTTTATGTACTGGTATCAGGTATGTTGATAACAGGGAATTACAAATAATGAGTATAACCAGAATTTACTTGATGTTCAATTAAATTATCTTTCTTTAATGTATTTCAGTCATTTTTTAAACCCTTTTGAAGTATAAAAAATTGTTTATATATGTAAATAACAAAAGGATTTCTGTTTTATTGACCGAAAAATAAAACATTAGTTTTCACTCTAATGACAACACTCTGGTCTTTTTGTTCATTAATGCAGAATTTTGTATCAAGGGCACAGATTTATTTTGTTATCTTAATTATAAATGGTATCATTCACACACACACACACACACATATATATATATATATATATATATATATATATATATATATATATATATATATGATCAATTACAGGTTTCATATCAAGTTCCGAGACAACCATGGCATAATTTACATTGTTTGTTTGCACCAGCTATCTCCATCACCTTATCTCGATCATGTTAGTGATCAGGGAACGTTTGTACCAGTTTAATCAATTTAATGTTATTGTAATTACCTCGATGTCGCCATAGATGTCATAAATATGATATAAGCTCTTGCCTCTTGCTATGTGGTAGGCATATCTTATCTACTGTCTGACCTATTATCAACCGCTACGCCTAAACCCAAATCTGAATTATAGCTAAGATCCAAATATTCAATTATCATCCAATGAAAGAAAATGGAATCAGTTAGACATAGATATATAAGCAACAGTTTCAGATCATCCAGTCAACCACTTTCTAAATGCATTTCAATTCCATGGATTTCCTGTTACAATTAAATTGATGAGATTACTTTGCCTATTAAACCCTCGATAGCAACTACTTATAAGTTGCTTCAGCTAAAATGTTTAGAGCACACAAAGATCACTAAATCTAATTTATTGTAAAGAATTATTATTGTTTTGGCCAATCAATTATAATATAAAACTTACCATAATAGATGTTTTTAACCTGATATCAGCACTTATGGTCAAAAGCACTAAAATCAATGTAAACATAGCTGAAATACCAATGAAATTTCAATGGTAAATGATCAATCCAATCAAAACACTAAAAGGAGTTAAAACAAAATGAAAGGGAAAAGTGAAAGTTGTTTCCTTAGAATAAAAGTAATTGGAAATTTTGTTGGTGCTCAAACACATAGTAGTTTTGATAATATTAATGACATTGTCTCTAATGATAATGCTGATGAAAATTTTGTGCTAGAGCAAGTTGGTGGTTTGGCTACAAAGTAGAGTTGTTCAATTGTGCTAGTGATTTCGAGGGATGTAGGGGACGAGAAGAAATTCATATGCTCAGGCAAGAAATGAAGTGTAGGGGCTTTGGAAAAAATGAATGAAGGAAACATTGAAAAAATAACGATAAAATAGTCTGACAATGATGTGCATTGGAACTGACGTCAAAATGATGTGCATGGGTATATGTATGCAATGCATGCCCTGATTGGCTGTACTGATCCACAAGGTGAGATAAGTGAATTTATGCGCTTAAGAAGATGTTATAATTTGAAGTGTGAATATTTAACATGAGAGTGAAATTGATTGTACAAGAAGCGACATGTATTTGAGTGCTGCTGGAGGAGTTTTCTTATGCAGGGAGGGTGTTTAGAAATGAACGTTGATAATCATGTGGTGTGAGAGGATAGGCAATATGAGTGTTATGTAATAAAGAGACGTATTGTGCATGGTGAGGTGTCTGGTATGATGGAAGAATTAGAGAGACATGCAGATGGTATAAGTTTAAATAAACATGAAGAAAGGTAAATTTATGGGGGAAATGTGGTTTTATTAACCAACTTCAATAGCGTGAAGACAAGTGCATTTGTGCATAGCAAATCTAGGACAATAGAGGAACATGTTTTACTCGGTGAAGATTGTGTTTGGTTTGGGGGGGGGGGGGGGATGGTTGGATCCTTGCTGTGAGTATGTGTCAAGGGAAATGCACGAGAGGTGGTATTTTGAGCCTAGTTTGTATTCAGGTCGAAGCTGTATTTAGACATTGCGGTGGAGGACTACTGGAGTGCAGTGTGCACATACCATAGATGATGCAGCCGACACTCCAAAGACCACTCTAAAAGTAAGTCCTTATCCATAAATGGCCAGTTTAGTGGAGTGCACGGCTGCTTGGAGGGCACGGCTCGACTGCTAGAGTGTTGACTATTGGACTTGCTGCAGAGCCAGTTATGAACATGTACTATCCTTATCCATTGAGCATCTCTTAGTAAGTTGGTGCTCTTGGACTGTTGTAGATCATGGCTTTTTCATCAGGTATTTTTATTTTTATTTTTACATTGAATATTTTGGAAGTATATTGTGCTTGTATGGAATTTTAGAGCAGTATACCAGAAATGTGGAATTTTGAAATATGAGTATACCAAACCTCAATATATTTCAGAAGTATTTTATCTTTTTCCTTAGATATTTTATAGCAGTATAGGAGACATCAAAAATAATTAAACTAATGCAGTATATAAGAGTATCACCAGCAACTAGAGGAAACAAAGTTGGAAAAATCTCCACTTTAGTTTCGTTCCCAACTTTGTTGCAATGTTAATTTGAACATAGGAATGGCTGGAAGGAAAGTAAAAAAACATATAGGCTTCTTTTGTTTTTTCCTATTTCCCACTGATTCCTTGGGATAAACCACAATCATAAAATAAGTTATGAAGAAAAAACCTGCAACAGATGCTCTAGATGTAAAGAATCTTGACATTTACTTTGTTAACCGCTTCTACGAAACTGGCTCTAGCATTAGAAGCAAGGTTTCAACTAAACTTGTTTTGGGTAAATAAATAAATGCTAAACTCTAACTTTGCTATTTAGTTTTTTTTATATACGTATATGTATATTATTGCTCAAGTATGTGCTCGATATGATGATTCTTCAACTCACTTTGAGATACGATATTTTCATTTTTTTATTCTGCATAACCGTATCATGTATGCTGATTACTTACACCATTTATTCTTCTGCGGATGAAAGAATAGAAAACTTCAGAAACATATTTCCTTAGGGGAACTAATATAGCAGATAGTTGCCTTGACAACTAATTTTGCATTTCTAAGAAAATGTTTTGATACCATGCAAGGATAATCTCCAGTATTTGACAATTAATGTTTGCATTTCTAAGAAAATGTTTTGATACCATGCAAGGATAATCTCCGGTATTTGACTTAAAGCTATATTTGGAACTGAACTACAAATTGATTGATATGTGATTAGGCCACCAATGAAAGTTCGAGACACGAGTGAGAACAATCTATGGGTTTGATTTAAATTAATGTCATGAGAGTGAAGCTGTCCAAAGGTGAAGCGACCACTACTGGATCAGTTTCAGTAGAGTGTGTCAACGTGGACGTCGCGTTTCCGAATGGTAGTAGTGTAATGTTATGCCTCATATCATCTAATATGAGATAAGTGATGCATATGTAACGAACCAGGCACGCTTCCCCTATAAACTAAGCTAGTTTATCGGGAGTTCTACGTTGTAAAAAAAGGTCCGATCAAGGTGATTTCTTATAACCAAAAACACCATACCTAAAACGATGAATGAAATGAATGAGATCCTCACTAATTTTTCTCCAACTTTATGGCATCTACAACAGTTTGAGGCATATAAACTATTTTTCACACTGTAAAAATTTGATCGGGAATCTATCTCGACATAAAGTAAAATAGACATTTCAAGTTGATCAATCATTTATTGAACAGATGTCAAAACTCTAATTCTTTTTTTCGTTAATGATTCTTATCAACATTCTGCATTTACCTTTGTCAGAGAAACATTGTACATTTTCTGTTAGACAGCAGACATTGTTTGATTTCATATCGGAACAATTTATTTATTTATTTATTTATTTTTATTATTATTGCCATAAACTTTGCAACTGTCCAGCAACAAGATACCGAATACTTCACACTAATACAAAAGCATTACTATTTAAGTACGTATAATGACAAACATTATGATTTACTTCGGCTGAGAAGCAGGCTTCTTCATAACAGATCTCGTAGCAAGAGGTGATGTGATTCCAGCTTCAGAAATAGTACGTTTCTTCTTTAAAGCAGCAATATCTGTTCCATGTCCGCATCCAGATGACTTACCCCTTAATTGTCTCCTTCCACCTCTAGTTGAGATTCCTTCAAAGTTATGTTCAGCACTTGATGTTAGTTCTTCACCAAGTATTTTCCTACCATTTCCTTCTTCAGATTCAGTTCCCTTAGCAGTTTCTTCCGTGGTAATATCTTTAGCAACATCTTCTGCAGCAAATTTAACAGCATGAATCTTAACAGCACTAGTTTCACTTTCCTTAGCAGATACGTCTACAACTTTAGCATTTCTTTATCCTTTGGCAGTTCCATTACCTTTGCAGCAACAGGTTCAGTAATTAATTCTTCAGCAGGTTTAGCAACAGGCTCCTTTACAGGTTCAGAGACAGTTTCAGCAACTTTTGGCAATTCAACTATAGTTTCAGAGGGAGTAAAGACAATGTTTTCAGGTTGAGCAACATGAATTGTTTCGGATGATGATCCTATTTCTGCCCTGGGTCTCTTTGATGCATCATTTCCTCCATTAGTAGGGGGATTCTTAAGGAAGCAAAGTCTGTTAGCTATTTTGATAACAAGATGACGAGCCGGAGCTAGAACCTTTTCTTTTGGTAGTCTGCGAACCTTTCCCTTTAGTATATTCTTTTGCAGTTCGGATAAGCCAGAGCGATCAAGATTAACATGCCAAATAGATGGGCCACCGAGTTTCTTTCTGTATTCCTCAAGGAAATTATGTTTGCAAGTCAATCTGCCAGCCATTAGCATATGACTAAAGAGATTCAGAGCAGAAAACTTAATGTGATCCTGAATGTAATAGTGAGCGGCAAGATCACAAATTCGTTATCCTGAATGTAATAGTCATACCAAGGAGCGTGCTCTGCTAATGATGGAAAGCCTTGTAAGTTATTCTTCTAATGTTCCTTTGGTGCATTACTTTTAGTTTAATTGCTAAATGAAATTGTCCTGTTGAGGTTTAGGATGGTTAAATATTCCCTGTCATCAACAGAACACAAATACAGAACTTCGTTACATTTCAGATTTCAGTGTTTTATATAATGAATTTTGCATCAAATGTATTAACTATGACAGGTAGATGAGCTTTGTCAGCATCCTTAATATAATCAGCTAGATGCAATAGTTTATTCAAAATGCATTCAAGACAGAGGGCAATATGGAGTTTGGTTAACATTATCAACTTATGTAAATCGACAGGGTTAACATTGCCAACTTATGAAGTGAAATCAAAGCTAATCAGTACTGGTGTTTATTAATTTGTATGGTATGTTTTCTTGCTTTACGTGTCATGACCAGATTCTCTTACTATTTCTGTTGTTGCATACATATAATTAATGATTAAAAGACCAAAACAAAAATAATTGTCAAGCAATAAGTTCTGGGTGTTATTTTTCATTGTCTAAAATAACTGATATAATTGTGACTCATGAATTTTCAGTATAGTGATGTTCTTGGTGAAGGAGCTTCGAAGTCAATCTGTTTCTTAGTTATTCAACTTTTTTTTAGCCATATATAATCATGTACTCTTATGTCACATGTTATAAGTTCTTATATAGTTAGGCAGTTTTTTATGGTTCAATATGTTAATGCATAGAATTTTCTTCTTGCATGCGTCTAAAATTTAACTCATTTAGACTATTTTTTATTATTAATTAGATTAATAGTATTGTTTTCTTCATGCGTCTAAAATTAACATTATTTGAATGTTATTTGATAAATCATGACAAATACTTATTGTTGATTATTAATGTGTTTACAGGTCATTAGTTTTTCCGGAGTAAAGACCATCACCAACGATGGACATGACTTCAATTGTTATATGTATTATGATATTAGTCGGTACTTAAGTAAAACTCTTTGAGAATGTTTGTGGTATGTGAACTAGCTCATTTTGTCAAACAACTATTATCTAAATGGTTATGGATAGTACTTATGCAATTAACGTGTTTTCAATTATTTAAATATGATGATTATATGATTGTTTGTTTGAATATGATAACTATATGATTGTTGTTGAATTTGGTATGATTATTACAAATCTGGTTGTTGGAATCAATGTAAGCCATTCAATATATAGTAGCATTTAAAATATGTTACAAAACAATCAATACATTTCAGCAGCGTTTCTGAAACGCTACTGAAACAAGCGTAAAATATTATCTGCATTTATAGTGGCATAAAATAAATGCGATAAAAACTTTTTAGTTACATAGAATAAACGCTACAGAAAATCAAAGGAAAGGGCCAAGCACAAACGCAACAAAAAAAATGTTAGTTTTGGTTGGATTTTTTAAACGCTACAGAAAAGTTTTTGTTGCTTTAGTTTGGAAGCGTTTATGAAAACGCAACAGAAAAAATCAGACTTTTAGTTGCGGGACCTGTAGTAGCGTTCTCTAAAACGCTAGCAAAGGCTTTGGTAGCGTTTTTCAAACGCTACTAAAGGTATTTTCTGGTGTAGTGTAAATAACATGCTATGAAAATGTAAGTACCGGATGTAGTCTAGTAAACTGAATTATTATATTATACATGTACATCTTGGCATGTGCTTGTTATGGGGAAGGGTTGTATGCAAAATAACATTTACAGATAAATGTAATATAACAACCATGCATATTAATGGACCTAAACCTGTTAGGTTAAAACCCGATTATTAATAAGCTAAGAGGTCCCTCGTTCTGTTGTTGTATGGGTTTTAGGGACTCTTAAATCCTAGTTCTTGGGGCACAAGCTTAGGGGGTTTGGCTTGTGTCAATCTGTTGTTTGGAACTCATATCAGTCAGTATCCCTGTTGGTATCTTGTTAGAGGGGGCCTCACACTAGGTTGTGCCAGGGCACACTTTAAAGAACTGGATGGTAAGAGGTTCAAAGGTTTTTGGGGTTGCTAGGGGCGCGTTTCCGACGGAGTCATTAGCGTGCACAGATCCAACTATGGGACCTAAGACGTCTAAACACCTACAGATATTGTTGTGTTTTATAAGTTGTTGGGTTAGGGAGTGGTACACCCTACAGCCGAGGATGACACAGGATATTCGGGAAATAGTGAGTCGATCGCTTGGGTAGTAATTACGGTACACCTAATCCTATTGTTATGTAATTAGGGCAACACCTAATCCTGTTATGTAATTAGGATACGCCTAATCCTGCTGTTAGTCCTGCTGTTAATACTGATGTTAGTCCTGTTGTTAATCATGTTGTAATGTAATTAGGTTAAACACCGAATCATGTTCCTGCTGTTATGTAATTAGGGAAATAATTCGGTTATACTAGTATTGGTGCAGACTTACCTGTTTTAGGATATAAATGTCAATCATTACTCGATCATAGTTTATTCTGGTTTTTCCTGTCCATCACGCTATTCTGTTTAGTTTATCTATTGTGACACTATACCTTTCTCATCTAGTCTTATTTACCTGTCTTGGCATTTCTATTTATGCATATTTGTAAATCACTGGAACTCGCCAGACTTTATGTCTGACTATATTTCTTTCGCTTCTTTCTTCCTTTCCCCTATAGGCACTGAGAGTGGAAGCACTCAACAGAGATTAAGATTTTCTGTAGCAGCTTGGACTTGGATTTCTTGAGATGTATCATTCTGACTTTATTCCATCATGGCTTGTGGTAAGGATATGGTTTGTTTTATGGCATTATGTTATTTTGTTTTAAAATGGCAAATTTGAAGTACTTTGTAAGTGGTTGATGTAACTAGTTTTGAGAACTACGTTTTATTATGATAATAAAGTTGAAAGTTTTTCTACTGCTTATTTTATATCTACTCTGTAAATTTCTGTACTATTACCTATTGTGCTTCACGGAACTTAATGCATTCTCTTATGAGTGAAATTACGGACATGGGGTGTCACACTTAATATATTTTCATCTGAATTTATTTAAACTTTGTAGGCATGTTGGTTGCTAATGATATTCTTGTTGCTTGGTCTTGGCACTAAGCTCCAAGTTTTAGTCTTCATTATATCTAAAAGCTCATCATTCATAGCTAATTTCCATTGCTGATACTTGATGGCTTCATTGTATGCAGTTGTTACATCATCACTTATTGATACATCAATAATTTTTGTTCGAAAATTCAACTTTTAGCACCAGTAATCATATAATGCCCTATGTTAATAGGTTTTTGGATTTGAATATTATTTGAGCCGCTGATGAGAATTTGATACTTGATCTTTAGCAAGATCTGAATTACTCTAATCATCAATGTTGCCTTGATCAATTGAGTGATGATTTTCAAATTGTTAGTGGTATTCTGTTCTAATCCTGCATTATGTAATGTGAGTTGAGAATCACTATTATCCTAAACTGGTCTAATGTTCGATATCATGTACTAGGATATTGACTTTTATTGATTATCCAAACTTACATCTTAAGATTAAGTAGATTATCAAATTAGAATATATGGAATTGAAGTTTTGACATTGTAAACTTTTTAGGTGGTTCTCATCTCAGAGTTTGCAAAGGGAATATATGTTCATTAAAAGCAACATGTCTTGATACAATCACATTCCCTTTATTGGTAAGACACATATGTCCTTTTTGGGTTTAAGCATAACCTATGAAAGTATAAGTTATTGATCTGAAGCTTAACTCACGGAAATAGCAAATGATATTAAGTTTAAATAACATAAAAATAAGGAATGAAATACTTTTTTCGAATAATAAAACCTTCCTGTTTTATATAATTAGGGTTATAAAGGTAATGATGTCTTTATACTTTACTTTGCAATGTTATATTCATGGTATTATATATACCCTTATCACATTGTACAATTCATCCATTATTCAACAATACAAGGTTCTATACAATCAAGTTTTCAACATGGTATCAGAGCACTTCTCTGCCTAACAACATCCCCCTCTCTGGTTGATCCATGGCATCTTTGTAATCCTCTTCTCAATTTTAAAGTCAGGTTGTAGATGATTAAAATCATCTGTCATCCAAGACTCGTTCATCATTGAAGAGGGCCTTAACCGCCCAAGATCAACTATACTTCTTGTTAAAAAAGAAGATTGCTCTTATCTATTCATGTTATGTCTGCGCCATCCTAGGATTGATCAATAGATCAACTTAGGTTGCGTCAGATTTAAATCCTTCAGTATCAGGCTTTGTAACCACTTCAGATTTAACCTTAAAGCATGACAAACGACATTTCGTCTAACATGGCAACCTCGACACAATTTCTATACAACTTGATGAAACAAATTTCTTACTGTGGAAGTTACAGATTATGAAAGCTCTAATCGGGTACGGGTTGGAAGAATGCATTAATGGCACGCTATCAATTCCCTCAAGGTTGATTACTGACAATAAGGGAAATCATGTCCATAACAAGTAATTTACCCATTACAAATGTCAAGACAGCTTGCTAAGCTCCTGGTTATTTGCCTTTATCAGCCCTACACTTCTGCCCCAGCTTATAGAATGCAAATATGCCTAGGAATTCCCTCCAGTTTATAGGGGCAGTGGAAACAACACCACTTCACCAACCCAGTAAGTTGAGCCAACTCAACAACACACTTTATACAACAACAGACCAGGTCAAAGTGATGATTCACTCTAACACACAACGTCTTTTGCAGATGCAAGTTAGGGAGATTTTGACATCACTTCTGAGTCCAATCACAGTCAACACAATATCAAAACTCATCACAGCCCATCACCTGATCACAGCAGTACGTCTGGTAGAATGAAGAGAAAAATCAAATCAATACAGGACACCACATGACCACTAGATCAAAAACTGGAATATTCAAATCAAAAATCTACACAGATTCCAGTATATAAGAAGAACCAACAATATATGAAGAAGCATGCATACACTCACACTGGAGGAAAGCAACGGATTAAGAACTCTCAACCCTGAACAGAAACAACACATGGAGTCTAGTTCCAAGACCCAATCACAAAAATAAAATTGGAAGTAAACAGACATACAAGATTAAAAGGAACCTAGATGGATCCATCTTGAAATACAAGGCAAGATTAGTAGCAAAAGGTTATACACAACAGTATGGATTTGACTTCGGAGAGACCTTCAATCCAGTAGTCAAACTGACCACTATCAGGGTAGTACTAATAGTAGCTCTATCATAAATGGATGATCAAGCAACTAGATGTAAAAAATGCATTCTTAAATTAAGAACTCAAAGAAGATGTGTACATGTCTCAACCTCAAGGATATACAGAAGGTGATAGTAAAGCAACTGCCTGTAAAATTCACAAAGCAATCTATGGACTAAAGAAGGCTCCTAGAGTATGGTATGAGAAATTAAAGGAAACAATAATAACATTTGGATATCATAATGCAAAAACAGACACCGCACTATACATAAAAGTGAAGGGAAGGGAAATCACATAACCTATGTTCTAGCCTATGTAGATGATCTTATACTGACTGGAAATGGTTCAGAAGAAATAAACCGAATTACCAAGTACCTCGACTCCACATTTTCTATAAAGTACCTAGGAAAAATAAACTACTTTCTGGGAATAGAAACAATAAAAATTTCTAGTAAGTGTCTATGTCAAAGGAAATACATAATGGAAATTTTCATAAAGGAAAAATGGACAAGGCTAAATTCTTCCTATACCAATGATAATAAATTAATCTCTATCATCACATCAGGGATAACACTTCAACAACCCAACACTCTACCAAAGTATCGTTGGTGTACCACAATATGCCACAACTACGAGACCAGAGATAGCTTATAGTGCAAATAAAGTTCTCAGTTCACGCATTAACCCTTAGAACATCACTAGAAAGCAGTAAAGCGCATTCTATGCTACTTACAAGGAACAATAAATCATGGACTATACCGGATCGGTGACAGAAAACTGAAATTAAAAGGGCATGTTGATGCAAATTGGGCCTTCGACCAGAATGACCGAAGATTCACATCTGGATACATCATTTACCTAAGATATAACCCAATCTCGTGGTGATCGAAGAAGCAACCAATGGTATCACGCTCAAGCATGGAGGATGAATACAGAAGCGTGGCTAACATAAGCGCTGAAATCATTTGGTTAGAATCACTCATTAGTGAACTTGGAATTAAGCCTCAGAAAACACCAACCATTTGGTGTGGCAAAATGAGCATAGTATCGCTCTCGGCTAACCCAATTTTACACTCATGACCGAAGCATATTGAAATTGATTTATACTTCGTTCGCAAACAAATAATCAAAGGGAAGCTCGAAGTAAAGCATGTCTCTGCCTCCTTCTAGAAGGCCGATATCTTAACTAAAGCAATTTCAAAAGCAAACTTCGAAAGATTCAGAGAAGAGCTGAAGATCGAAGCAGCAAAAGAAAGGGGGAAAATGAAGAAAACCCTAGCTGGAATTTACGGTGATAAATAAGGAATGAAATACATTCCAAATAATAAAACTTTCTTATTTTATATAATTAGGGTTATAAGGGTATTACTGTCTTTATACTTTAATTTGCAACATTACATTCACGATATTATATATACCCATTATCACATTTTACAATTCATCCATTATTCAATAATACGAGGTTCTGTACAACCAAGTTTTCAACATGTAAACATCCAACGTTCTTGAGAAAGAAGTATTCTGGTTTGATGTTAAATAACTCTTCCATTGGACTTCTATCATGTAGAACTCTGGTTGGTAGTCTATTAATGAGAAACATTGTCATATCAAAGAATATAACAAGGACTTCATAAGAAGAGAACCGTGAGCTTATTGTTCAAGATATGTCTCAACTATATGCATGTGCTTCCTTTCAATTTTTTCTCAGAGGTATAGGGATATGTTGTCCTATGCATTATCCTTTTTTTCTAAATTAGTTTCTCAGTGGTTTAAACTCACTTTCCCATCAGTGTGTATTATTTTTAGTTGATGGTTGATTTATGCTTCTGCTAAAGTTATGAATTGAACAACTGTTTTGAATGTCTGCTTTTGACTTAAGAAAATAAATTTATGTAAATTTTGAATATGAGTCAGCAAAAACATATAGCTGTTAAATCCATAATTAGAGTTAATTGGGGTTGGACCTCACAGGTCAACACAACTACCATTTCCACAATTCATTGTGTTTGGTTCATGAACTGGGAAATGATAATTTTTGGCGCTTTCCTATTTGACATGGAGAACAAATAAAAGAATGAGATATATTTTAAAATTCAACTTATTTACTCCTTATATGTTCCTTGTAGTATTTATATTTGGGTGTCCCAATTTGCGATGCACAAGTCAACAACATTCTTTTCAGTTTTACTGCTAGTATTAGAGTAGTTGCACCAATATCTGCTACCTGTCCCCCTATTTCTCTTCATCAAACTGAATATTTATAGGCCATGATGCACTTCACTCTATAATAAAATTTCTTTATTAAATATGTCCCTAACTAGATAGTAATTTGGGGAAAATTCAAAATAAAATTGATTATCTCTAGAAAATTGTGACATATACATTAAGCTCTTTCTAATGGCAAATTCTATATAAACCCATAAACTTGCTGAGTATATCCATATTTTTATAAAAAAAATATGACAAAACTACCTCTACTCGATAGTAATTTTTTAAAATTTATCAGCACACCTCGTAAGGCAACTACGTGTTGCCTTTAGGGTACCACGTAGTACCACTACTTGGTACCATGAAGGCACCACACAGGGGCAATACGTGGTATCCTAAAGGCACCATGTAGTAGCTCTACGAGGTGTCTTTAGGTCACAATGTAGAGTTCTACGTAGGAGGACAAAATTGTCTTTTTTTTATTATGCACGGGTAACTCAGCAAAAAGCTGGGTATTACTTTTTTTTTCATATTTCATAGTATACTCAGCAAGATTATGGGTTTAAATAGAATTTGCCCTTTCTAATTTTGGGAACTTTAAGTGCATTATTAAGATGTAGTTCTCTTTTTCCTTTAATCATGGCATTACCAGTGTGCGTCATTTTAGTTAATGTGTCATTACTTATAAAAATGGACTGCATACCATTATATTCTCTATTGTTTAGATTTAGATTATTGGGGTTGCTTATGATGTGACTTGTGCATGACATCTGTGTCTGGAAACCAATATTCACACTAGATATCATTAGTTCTGTAATTGTTTCAACTTCACTTTGATTTCTTGAAGTGTTAATTGGACTTATGGTTTCTAAATTTGTATGATTAAGATTAGGATTAGGATAAATAGACCTTTGATTACTGCTACTCTGTTGATTCAATGAGAAATTTTGATCAAAACTAAATAACGTTTATTGGCAATATGTCGAAATTTCTCATAAATTTAGCATTCGATTCTACTACTATTGTTCCATCTTGCCCTACCTAAACCTCTATAGTTTTGATTGCTGCTTTGATCCCCCCCCTTCTTGTTGCTTGTAAGAAAGTACACCTAGCGCAACGGTAAAGTTACCAGGTTCGAGTCCCGGTCTCTTCACATATGTGAGGGAAATGATGTACGCACTAATCGACCACCCCCAGTGTTGAAACCGTTGTGATTAATCCGATTCAAGACCACTCGAATCCGATATCTAAACCACAATGCGCTAGCGGAAGAATAGACCGTTGTTAGATTTGCAAAAACAACCAAAGCAATAACTCAAGCCACAAACAAAGATCAACCAATCACGAACAATCCAAATCTCAATCTCAAGCAAGAAACTAATGACAAAGTAGCAAAAATAAATCACACAAGGATTTATAGTTGTTCCACTAACATCTTGTTAGTGTACATCCACTTTGGAGAGAGTATTTTATTACACGATGAAAGGAATACAAGAGATTGATGCAATGATCACTATATTTCAATATAGGAAAGAGTTTGTGGAGAATAGAATTGAAGAATTTGAATTAAGTTATAAACCCTAATTCACCCTTGAGAATAAACCTTTGATCCCAAATCAAGTTTTGAAGCCCTCCCAATTCACATTAGAAAATAGCTTATATAGAGGTTGACCAATTAACCAAATTGCCTCCGAATTAGTCACAAATCTGCTTGCTAATTTCCAACTCGAAATGGCACAAAGACACGATCAGACGTCTGTCGCATCGCCTGACAGACGTCTGTCATCTTCCAGAGATTAATTGGGCATATGCACTCAGCACATACGTCTGTCTCTCATGTGTCAGACGTCTGTCTGAACTCTCGGAAAACCAATTCGCTGCAGTCAGACGTCTATCACTCCCACTGACGTCTGTCCCTGTTCTCAGCTGGCAGCAAACATCTTCGCTCATAACTCCTACAGACGAGCTCCTATTTGCGAACGGTCACCTCCAACTCGAAGCTATCTTCATCCTCTTCAATCCAACATATAGTATCGTATACTTCAACACCCAGAGCCTGGAAAGCCGTGTGAATGCACATGTTGTATAGATAGGCTCGTAGCCTGGGAAGGCAGGATAGCAACAATAGACTCATACTCATCACCTAAATCGTTTAAAATGTTCAAAATATGATGTACTTTATGACCTGCCACATCAGGCGGATCACAGGGTTTTAATTATTATAGGATAGTACCTGGAAGGCATTACCACTTTCTTTATATTTCGAAGTTGCCGCTTGTATTGCATTATCCTGGCAGATTGACTAAGTGTTGAATATTTATTCAATTGTTTTTTAGTTTTCTTTAGTTGTTTTACATTCAATGAGTCGTGGCATTGACGATGGGTTGATTGAAGAGAGTAACCAAGAAGATAATAAGCCATCTTGTCTCTTAGATTATATTCTTTGCTATAGATCAGATTCCTGTCTTCATTAGCAATCATTCTTGCACGTATTGGTGAAGTGTAATGAATGAAATCTTCAAAGCCATACACACTTAGTGCTGTGTTTATTTGAAAATTTCCATGGAAGATAGTTTCCTTCATCTAACTGCATCGTTATAAACAGATTTTTGGAGTTGGTTATGATTCATGTCTCTGTTACAGATGTTTGAATGTTTACAATGATTGGGTTGGCTTCATTCTGGGTGGTGATGAGGCTCGAGATGCTCTGTCAATGTCTCCAGCCATGGTGAGAGACTTTGATCAAACGACGAGTGAAATCTCATGATCTGATTCTGATGCTGCCAAGATTGGGATGTGACAGCAATTCTGAACATCTTCACACATCACAGAATGATAGTAAGAGTAGATTTCTTGTTATAACAGGAATACAGTCTTGATCTAGTTATGAAAGTTAATTCTCTCCTATGATAAAAATAAATTGGAAAGATATTAAAATTAACCTAATTTGAATGATGATTCTCTAAATGAGAACCGATATATTCGATGATGATGATGCCGTTTGGAACTTTACTCTGATACTATATTGAAAAAAACAAAAGTATATAAACTGTTTTACTACTATTCTCAATCGATTACTTTGGATACAATATTGTATCTGTATAAATAGAAGTGGCCAGCTCTACAAATCTGGGCAAATTACATTTGTTCCCCTGAAACCCTAATATAAAACAAGTACAAAATGCGGCTATTATTGGACTATTATCCTTTATACTAAATCTGATTTACAGTACGCTGAAGTGGAGAAGTTAAAAATGCAGTCTACCTACCTACTTTCATTTTCTACACTCTCAGAAGAAGGATTGACAAAAGTAAATCCTATGTCCACATGACTTTCTGAATTCAATCCATGTTCCACGACTTCTTCAATCTCTATTTCTTCACTCTTGTACTTAGGGATCAAATTTGTGGTTGACGAAGGCGAAGTATTTGCTGTATTATCAGTTTCATGGTCTGATATTGAAATTCTTGGAGACTGAAACTGACTTGAATGACCAAGAGTTCTTGATCTGTAAAATTGCTGAAATGGTGAAGCTCCAGGACTTGTCAATGCACTTGTACTTGCTAACGAAGGAGATCGAGGCAAGCCTTTTTCGTGCCTTTTTCTAACTGATTGGTGCCATTTCTTCAGTGCCATGGTTGTTTGTTCATCAAATATTGATCTTTTCATATGCGAACCCATCTACAATAGTAAATCGTGAATATATTATCATTTAACCGTACAATATAGTCACTTATGATATGTATCAATGATGGCAAACCTGAGAAACAAGAGCGTAAAGTGGAAGCGTTATGTAACTGCACAAAAATTGAACAAACGCTCTGCGAAAAAGGGGGGAAAAGAACAAGATTAAGTACAATTTTTTGAATCATATATTGGTAATATAAAAAGGTAAGATACATGAAATATAATATGGAAGTTACCCAATGCAAACTCTGGCAATAGCGAGCTTGAAATTTTCATGAAAGCAAGATCTAAGTCCAAAATCATACTGCAATATTGACGTTGATCTTAAATGTAGTTCGAAAAGTTATCTGAGCCTAATTTGTTTCAAATGCCACTGGAACAAATTCTTACCCAAATCCAGAAAAAGTAAGTTATTTGAAATGCATTCTGCATATTGCAAAAGGATTAGTAAATAAGATTATAGAAATGAATGAACATTCTGAATATGTAAAATAATCGTTCATGCTTCAAACCTGAAATAACGTGAAATGGATGAGAGACAGTATCAATTTTGGACGGCCAAACCAAAAATGATCATTGCTAACTTGCACAGAAGGGATTCCTTGAACCACGGTAGTTCTTTCTTGAATTTCCATAGCCATTTTTGAAATTATAGCTTGTAATTTTGTCCCGACAGCCAAAATAATCTGTATTTTATATATTTCACTGAATTTTGCCTTGCAGAAAAGAAGCTTTTCAATGTTCTCTCTCTATGTGTGTACGCACACAAACATATAGTGATAAGTGTGTGTGTGCGTGCGCTTGTTACTTACAATTGGAGGAAACAGCGTCACCCAAAACATCTCGTGCCATCCTAATTAAGGAATGTATATTTTCCTTTAGCTATCAGATTAATTTTCTTATTCAATGCCTGAACATGTTATAAATTTGAACTCACCATGGACATTAAGAAGCAGAATAAGCACCGCAGAAGCCCACAACAGAGGACTAGTTTGAAACCATATGATAAGGATACGGTCATTTAACAGAGAAATATTCAAGAATGGAAGTATATCTGTTGTTTACCTGATTCCCACTACTAATTTGAAGTCATCTTCAAGTGACCTCAATATGTATTTTTGGAAGTTAAATTTACTTCCTGGAGCCAAATGCACCTATAAACAATTTCAGATTGCTTAGTTTTACCAAAGAGACACCTAGAACTTATGTATATGATGCTAAAAGCTTACATTTATGAATCCATGGCGCATGGCTAAGTAGTCTGTTTTTCGAACAGACCTAAAGAATTGGCGAAAGAAACTTTCCTGTACAAAAGTATTTGATAATTAAACATTATTTCACATTCTTATTGTTTTGATCATATAACTTATTAAATCTTACTAAGTATAACAAGATGGGGTTTCTGTTCCAGATAGTAGTATGTAGTTTCACAAAAGTCGTCTCATTAGCGAATCTGAATCTCAAAGGGTCTGCATAATGAATTTTTGAAACAAATACATAGCAAAAATCAAAAGTTACATTTTTCCTCTAGTTACATGATACAATTGCAATAAAAATTTACCATTAGAGAACTCATAATCATCTGACTGAGTTTCCTTTTCCCACTCTTTCCATCTACGAATCTGGATTATAAAACAAAAAACAAATAAACTGGTTAATATGTAGATTAACACATAAGATTGAAGTTGAAGTTACCTTTGCTCTTCCTAGAGCCATGGTTAGAGCACTGTATGCAACATGAAATATAGCCAAGAAAAATATGAAAATATGCAGCTGATGCAGTCCATTTATTGACACAAGTGGAACGTTTCCCTGTTATTGCCAAATAAGATTATTTATTGATTGGGTACCAACAAACTTCAATTTTTAAGACAGATATATCTGAAACCATACTGCAAGCCAGAGTTGTGCCATATCACAAATGACAAATGAACATTCAATTTATGATTATCTGTAAAATACAAAAGGGAATTCGAAAATATGTACTCTGAATATACTACAGTCTAGGGACTTCAAAAATTAAGAAACAGAGGAAATTTCATATGTTACAAGATAATAACAGTCTTCTTTTAGGACATTCAACTTACTTTAGCGCATGTATTTGCTACCGCACCAGCCAAGATTCTTCGGGTACTGGAAGAGTTATAAACGTCTTCATTCCAAATTAACAGTCTCCTTTTTGAATTGCCATTTTCATTTTCTATTTCCTCAATATCTAGTTTGCAAGGCAACATAGTGTTTGCAGTTTTTTCTGGAATGCATATTTTGGCTATGTAATTTTGCCCAAATGTTAACAGCAAGGAAATGAATCCCAGAACCATCAATTCTGAAAGAGATAAACGGATTAAATGATGATGACTTAATTGCTTCTGTGATGAAATTTATCTTATCATACCTGCTTTCACCTTTTCAAGTGCTTCAGACAAAGCTTTTTTCCGTTTCATCGTAAACCACTACAACAAAAAACTATTATCAGAAATATAATATATTTTTTTATCTCTAATAAGCTAATCATACAAATTTGGATAACTTGTTTTGTGGAAAAAATATGTTTAATAAGATAACAAATTCATGTAAGTTTCTTAATCAACTGGTTTATTACATGCTGTTACAGAAAGTTTCCACTGAAACCAAAAACCCAAGTCAAATATGAAAAAAAAAAAAAAAAAAAAAAAAAAAGGCTTCATACCTTGCCAATATGATGTAGAATTTTTTCAAGCAACATAGAAATCATAACAATAATAACACAAACTGAAGCCACTGCCCATGTTGCCGTTTGGTCTAGTTCTCTAGAGTTTGCTCCTCCTCCTCCTGCCATTTTTTTTCCTTTCAAGGTCTGTATAATTTCTTAACCCGACTCCTTTATGCGTTATTATTTATAACTGTTGTGTTGAATAATTATACGAGACTATTATATTATATTAACGTATGTTTATATAGGTGAGACTCAGGAAAAGAAGAGGACGAACTTGGCTAGATTTTTAGATATTAAAAGCGTTAAACCGTCACTCTGTTAATTTTTTAATGCATATTTCATTTCTCGATTTTTTTAAAGTATTAATGAGTTTAAAGTTTGAAATTTAATGCTGGTAATGGATATGCATATTGTAACGTCCTCTTGGAATAAATAAGCAAATAAATGGATTGGTTACATAAGCTATCCCTCTATAAGGTCTGTTGTAATAAGTTGACCTCAATGCCCAATTGCTTAGTACCATAGATAAAGTTATTTTATTCCGGCTTTGTTCCTTCCCTAGCAATTTTTTGGAAGGGGGCTGCAACTAACATGTGTTGAAGTAAAAGTTGCTTTATTTGAGTCTTGGAGTTGGATAATCCATAATCGGCTATGGTGAAGTTCAAGCCAACACAAGAAGAAATTACATTGCGAGAAGGTCTAATCGGACACATGCACGCGCGTCTTTGGATTAGTTGCCATGCCTTCGCCCGACGGTACAAAAGACAAAATTATAACCCGATACCTAAATGTCATTTTCTGGTCGACCTAATTTTACATCATAATATGCCCCCTTTTGAGCGAATGAACTTGTCCTATAATATACGAGCGTTACGGAATGCGCTTCGCGCGTGAGTTAAAGCTTTTACATCATGTTTATATAAAATGAGGGTTATGACATTCGCTTCAAGTATGACGATTGTTACTAAATGAATTGAAGTTTTTAACGATATTTTTCATTTACACCGAAATTAAATCCAAGGATGTGGACCTAGCTAAGAGAACCAAAAAGATTCTTTAGTTTCTACAAGTTTTAGTTAGTTCACAATTTCCTATATATCAAGGTCTTAAGTCCAAAAATTAATTACTGAGGTGAGTATCACGCTTACGAGACTTTATGACCAACAGTTACCTTTGGATAAGGGTTCCCTAAGCGCAAGGCAAGATAGAAAGCTAAACAGTTTGTAGAAAGGTACATTGTAATTCAACTTATGCATAAGGCTAGTGTAACACCCCGTAATTTTATAACATTAAAATTCACAAATTAAAGTATATTTAATTTTTAGAAGAAGAATTAAGTGAAATGGGTTGCGCTATTATGTTCGTTTCAAAATTTTGGGTCAAGATAGACATGTGGTTTGCACAAAACGGATACCTTATGAAGATGTTATTAAGCCTTAAAGTTTGTATGCATATGGGAGAAATATATATATATATATATATATATAAATATATATATATATATAATTAAATAAATAAATATTCAAAAAAGTTCAAAACAGCGAATCGGGAGAGGGAATAGCCGAACCGCACCATTTTGGAGTCGACTCGAGCCCCGCTGGGTCGACTGGGGGTCGATCCAGGGTGTTTGACTGTCAACCCGTGGCCCGATTCGCCCTAAGGGCTGATGTGGCATCTGAGTGGTCCTGATGGTTTCTGGGTTAACCTAACAGCTCTAATCGACCCTAGACATCTATATATACATAGCTAAACCTAAACCCAAACTCATTAACAAAGAGGAATGGTGCCTCCATGCTCCTAAAATCTAAAGTGACATAGCCTCCACCCTAATCAATCAATTCAAAAGAGAAGATAAAGATAACAAATCAACGCCTATATCAGCGGAAAGCTAAATCAACTCCAGAAAATCAGATCCCAGAATCGTTCTTCTCTTTCTTAAACCACAATTTGTGAGTACAGTTATTTTCAGATATGAAATTTAATTATGATCTTGACATAAGTGTAAATCTGAATTGGAGATCTATCTTATTCTTGTTTATCAGATCTGTTTTTCTATGTAGATCCATCTTATTCTTGTTTATCAGATATGTTTTTCTGTGTAGATCTATCATATTGTAACTATTATGTATCTCTTCCTTCCTTTTGTTCTATAGCCAGGCTTCTACGAGCCTAAGCCAAATCTTATAAAAGATTGACACGCGAACGCTAAATTTGGGGAAAATATTGAATGATGCATAATTGGACATAACTGATTTATGACTAAATTGAGAACACAACATAAGTTGTAATTTAAGATCTAGATCTAGGCATACTATATATGACGGTTTATGATTTGGAAGAAGGAGAATTAATGTATGACAACATATGACTTGTAATTTGGGGACATAATGCATGTTATAATTCAAGATCTGATTTTGAGGACATAATACATGTTGTAATTTAAGAGCTAGATTTGGGGCATATTTTATATGACGATCTATGACTTGGAAAAAAAAGGATATGTGACTTAGGCCTGAAAAACCTACATTAAAATAGGGATAACTATTAATGTGAATACGCATAATTCGTAATTTTGGATATTTGACATACGCGGTAATCAACGACTATAAATTGGCATAATTCATATTGTATATCATGATTTGGGGCTTCTAGAGAATATTCTGTATTGTGGGAAATCTAACTAAATTTGGGCATATGTTATGTTGAGAATTATGACCATAATTTGGGCATGTAAAATGAGGCTTAATTTATGATTAGGCAAGATATGTTAATAGCATTTTAGGATATGTTTAAATCTATTGAATTGCCCAATCCGCTAGATCTGTTGGAATTGAATACTGTGATTTGGGTATGTAATCCGTAGGCTCGATCTAAAATTGAGCAAAACATGTTAATGGAACTTTGAATAATCTGCTGTAACTTGTAAAGAAGTTAATTTGTTAAATTGGCATAATTAATCTGATATTGGCATAATCTGTGAATGAAAACTTTAGCTACAAATAAGAATGCTGAGACACGAGGTTAGACTCAGTTTGCGGTGGAAGCCTGCCCGGACCCAACCGGCTTAACCAGCAACCGCAAACTGTCAGTCTAATGTGAGAGGTCGTAGGCATAAGGATGCTTAGACACGAGATTAGGTCTGGCTTGTGGCAGAAGTCTGCCCGGAATCGCCCGGCACATCCAGCGGCCACAAGCTACCGACCTAATGTGAGAGGTCTGTGCATTAATATTTAATTAATGCAAATCTAAGATAAATATGATGCCTAAAATGCGTTGGGTGGATAGGGTTAAAACAACTGGACTGATGAATCTAATAAACCCGTTTCGTAAATCTGTAAGCCCAATACAAAGTTAGATAAAACAATCTGTAAGTCTGTTAATCTGTATATCTGATCCGTTAGTCTGAGAACTTGTTAATCTGTACATCTGATCCGTTAGTCTGAAAACCTGTTAACTTGTATGTCTGATCTGAAAACTAGATAATCTGAACTTTGTACATCTGAAATCTGTAAACAAGTTAATCTGAAATCTGTTAGTCTGGGGACACAAGGTTAGGAGGGATAATTACTTGTGTCATCTATTGTTTGGGATCCATATTAGTCAGTAACCCTTTCTGGTATCAAAACTATGACCCAACACTAAGAGGGGTCCGGGCACGCTTACTGAACTAATTGTAAGAGGTTCACTCTGATAATGGCGAGGGGTGTTGATGGCGCATTCCAACCGGGTCATGTGCGTGCATGGATCCGGTCTGCTCTGAGGATGTAAGACACCGTGACATTTGTAAATATGTCTGTGTCTATAGGTTGCCAATTTAGGGAGTGATACACCCTTCTGTGGGGCCGGCACAAGGTATTTATGTATTAGGGAGTCGATCGCTTGGGGTAGAATTTAGGGTACACTTAGTTCTGTCTGTTTCTGTTGGGGTACCGTATGTTTCTGTTGGGGGTAGTAACACCTGTCTGTTTCTGTGTGGTACCGTCTTTTGGTGTGGTAAAGGCCCATTACTAGTGTACACCTAACTCTAATATTCTGTTTCCGTAGGGATTATTCTGTTTCTGTCTCTGATATCGTTCCTGATTCTGTTTCTGTACCGTCTGTCTCTGTTCGGGTGGTAAAGGCCCATTTCTAGCATCGTGTTTCTGAATAGATCATTCTGTTTTCTGTTTAGACAATAGGACAACACCTAATTCTGTTATACTAGTATTAGTGCAGAGAAGTGAAAACTAAGTAAGGAGCTTAGCTTAGCCTATATCATTCTGTTTCTTCTGTTAACCTGCTACTCCTGTTACGGCTATCTCTCATCCAGTTGTATTTACATGTCATGATACTGTTATCTGTTTATATTTGAAAGTCACTGGACTCACCAGACGTATGTCTGACCTAGTTTATTTCGCCTCTTTTCTTTCGTCCCCCCCGGTACTTAGGTTGAGAACGTAAGAGCTTGACTTAGATTTCTCTCTGCTTGAAGTATTGCTTGGCTTTGATTCTACCTATTTATGGCATTTTCTGTTGGGGATTATGACTTTAAAATTACGTACTCTGAAGGCTTTTGTACAAGACTGATATTTATGTACTTGAATTCCGATATTGTGGTTTTGAAAGATGTAACCAAACTTACTTCTGTTTCTGCTGTAATAAAGTTATAAATTTTTCAAGTACTACTTTATGTATCTTTCTTGTAATATTCTGTTCTGTTGACTTATAATGCTTCATGGAAGTTAATGCATTCCCTTTGTGAGTGACATTAACGGACATGGGGTGTTACACTTGGTATTAGAGCTGAAGGTTACCAGATTAGATAAAAGTTTTTGAAAACTATTTTCAAAAAGGTTTTAAAAAGGAAGTATTTTCAAAAGTAGAGTTTATTTTGAAAAACATAATCCCCAAAAGTCATATATCTTTCTTTCGATTCTCCGTTTTGAATATCTTCCCTTTTCTTTTCAGCATGTCTGGGGTACCCGAGATACCCGAGGGCATACCGATACCAACTTGGTTCCGAAGATATCTGGAGGCTAGGGCCACCGCCACCGGCCCAGCAGACGTTCCTCCTCCTGCTCCTCCTCCCCCACCACGCATTGATACTGTTTAGAAGATATGCAAGGACTTTCGGGTGATGGGCGAGAAACCTTTTCACGGGTCAGAGACGTTTTTTGAAGCTCGAAATTGGCTTAAGGAGGTGGAAGATTTATTTGGTATCTTCGATATAGAAGATGGAAGGAAGGTCCAACTAGCTGCTTGGTTAATGAAGGACGAAGCCTCGTTTTGGTGGGAGGTCACAAATGGAGAGCGTCCAGTGGAGACATGGTGGGATTTCAGGCATAGGTTCGAGATGAAATTTCTCTCACAAGCAGAAGAGAATTTATACATGGAGAGGTTCTTAGCATTGAAGCAAGGGAATTCATCAGTAAAGGAGTACGTCAACAAGTTCAACAAATTGGCGAGATTTGGCTTAGACTTGGTTAACACACCTGATAAGAAGGCCTTGAGATTCGTTAAAGGTTTGAATGAACCGCTACACGGGTTGGCTATGACCCACATTCCTATGGGGGCTACCTTCGAGAAATTGGTTGACATGGCATTAATGCATGAAGAGGAAACCAAAAGTGAGAAGAAAGAGGAAAAGCTCGAAGGACCACAAAACATGAAAGCATGGCCCAAAAAGGAAACACAAAAGAAGGATGAAAAGTCTGAAGATAAGAAGGAGAAAAAGTGCTTTACTTGTGGAAGCTAGACTCATCTGAACAAGGATTGCAGAAAGAGGAAGGGCGCTTGCTTCAACTGTGGAGAAATGGGACACTTCACTAGGGACTGCCCGAAGAAACGAGGGCAAGAGCAGAGGGCAAAACCTACTTCTGGAGGGTAGGCGAATGCTCTCGTGGCTGGTGGATAGGATAGAGATAGAAAAATTTCTGTAGAAGGTTTAATTTCCTTATCTGATTATTGAGTTAAAACTCTTTTTGATTCTAGCATTTTGATTCTGTAATTGAGAATCTGCACTTTAATACTAGTCTTATTTCTGATCCCGCTATAGTTTCAAATCCTATTAGGGTTACGACTCATCTGTTCGTGATAAGTTGGAGTTTGAAGGTATCTGTGTTAAGCGTTAAGTTGACTGTGACGCATATATTCTGGTTTTTGTGGGATATGGTGGGTTTTATCATGCTTAGTTTCCTAAGAATCATTTGATAATCTGATCTGTACCAGTAGTCTGTAAGTATCTGAATATTTCTGAAAAGGATAGGGGTTTTTACTCGAAGCGTGAAGTATATTTCCAGTTTTGACATTGTTTAATGGGAGTAATTCTCTGGGTGTCAATCTGACGTTGATTTCGGTCTTCGGGGTTGATTCTTAAGAATTTATTCTCTTAACCGATGTCTAATGGGAACAGAACTTCTGCTTTAATTATACTTGCTTCTATCACTCGGCTGAATCCTATCGATCGAGTCTTCGACCTTTAGGTAGAAACTTATGGGTGTAAACATGTGTTTGAGACATGTTATGTTTGATGGTTGCAAGTGGTTGCTCGCGGATGCATATACACGCATTAGGCAATAGATCGACTCAAAAAATACACTCATATTGCATATGGATGTGTGTGCATTTTTAAATTTTTGTGGATGCAAAATGATTGACTCATCACATGGATGTTGCATTTGGATGAATGGTTATGCACTCATATAGAAATGACGTGTATCAAATAGGATTTCTTGCATACATAATTGGACTCATGGCACTAACATAATTCACATTAAGGAGGTTACCTAGATCAGTAGACCGCCTGATTTTGCATTAGATAAGAAACATACACACACACTCTGCATATGTTCATACGGCATTAGAAACCTTTTAAGGACAACGGATGCTTGTGGATGATGGTTGAGTAGATGGATGATTGGATAGTAGGATACATTCTTCTTAACTTGGAGATTTCGGGGACGAAATCCTTTAAGGAGGGTAGAATGTAACACCCCGTAATTTTATAACATTAAAATTCACAAATTAAAGTATACTTAATTTTTAGAAGAAGAATTAAGTGAAATGGGTTGCGCTATTATGTTCGTTTCAAAATTTTGGGTCAAAATAGACATTTGGTTTGCACAAAACGGATACCTTATGAAGATGTTATTAAGCCTTGAAGTTTGTATGCATATGAGAGAAATATATATAGATATATATAAAAAATTAAATAAATAAATATTCAAAAAAGTTCAAAACAGCGAATTGGGAGGGGGAATAGCCGAACCGCACCATTTTTGGAGTCGACTCGAGCCCCGCTGGGTCGACTAGGGGTCGATCCAGGGTGTTTGACTGTCAACCCGTAGCCCGACTCGCCCTAAGGGCTGATGTGGCATCTGAGTGGTCCTGATGGTTTCTGGGTTAATCTAAGAGCTCTAATCGATCCTAGACATCTATATATACATAGCTAAACCTAAACCCTAATTCATTAACAAAGAGGAATGGTGCCTCCATGCTCCTAAAACCTAAAGTGACCTAGCCTCCACCCTAATCAATCAATTCAAAAGAGAAGATAAAGATAACAAATCAACGCCTACATCAACGGAAAGCTAAATCAACTCCAGAAAATCAAATCCCAGAATCGTTCTTCTCTTTCTTAAATCACGATTTGTGAGTACGGTTATTTTCTGATATGAAATTTAATTATGATCTTGACATGGGTATAAATATGAATTGGAGATATGTCTTATTCTTGTTGGATCTAGATTAACCCTAGAGGGGGGGTGAATAGGGTTTATCACAAATTATCGCAGAGTTTAATAATTACAGGATATTAAATAATAATCAAATCACAGAACGTAGCAGAAATAAAAGTGCAGAAAGGAAATAACACACAGAGATACCCAGCTTCGGCAAAACCCTGCCTACTGCTGCATTCCTAAGGTTTCTACTAGGTGATAGAACAGATCTCGCATACAAGACCATGTACACTCGTGACTCTCGCTCCTATCCTAACCCTACGCTCAAAACCGTAGACTGACCGATATTCCCTCGATCAGATTTCCCCTGATTACAACCACGTAACCAGTAACCCAGATTTTACAGACTCTGTCAACTGTCAGTCAACACCCTGACGGAATCCCCTAGAAATTTTACAGACCTCTAGAAAAACTGTTCGTTTGTTTTTACAAAAGAAATTAAACAAAAACAATAAAATAAAAAAAACAAAGAATTAGAAACCCAAACTCTAGCCCAAAATAAAAACAGTTAAAAATAGAGGCTAGGTCCAAAAGGAAGTGCGCCGGCCCATTTGTTTGCGTCCATTCTCATTTGTTTTGCCCCGATTTTGTTTCTCTGGAGAAAATTAATGGCGGCTAGGGTTTCTCCTTTTGTCCCCAAATCGAATTGATGCGTGATGAATTTGATAATCTCTGAAGCTTGAAAACTTTGCGGCTTGCTGTTTCTTCGATTTGAGATGTTGCTTGATCGAAAACAATGGAAAAAAAATTGTGAGTGTTTTCTGAGTTTTTCTTTTCGATTTATGCTCTGAATTTTTTTGATGCTTGGGTTTTCGATTTTTTTGCCTATGATGAAGTAGGTGATATTATATAGGATTATTACATCCTTAATTCACTCTGATTTCACAACAATCCTTGGTCTGATTGCTTGCGTGTGATTCCCCTTTTGGTTTCCCTGTAAATTGCCGTGATTCTTAGAGTCAATTGAACAATTTCTTCTTTTGATTTCTTGCGTGAAAAATGTTGCCTTTTGTGCCTCGACTTAACACTGTCTTGAATGACTTTCTGGAAACATAGAATTCGACTTTCTGGTCTTTGAAAAAAATATTAGCATTTCTGAACAACTTTAAACACTTGCCAAATGTTTTCTTGTGAGATTTAAACCATGTTATGAATAAAAACTCTGGTCCCATATTGAGTTTATTATTCAATTTGATTTCCTGTCGAAAATAAACCTCTAGTCTCTGGAAATAAGTGACTTGATTTTGTGGTCCTACTTGATTTCATACATGCCAAAAAATGTTGAGTATAATTTCTGGAACAATTAAATGACTTGCCATTTTCTGGAAACAGCAGTGACTCAATTTTTCCAAGTATATCCTGCATGAACCATTTGTAATATAAACCTCGACATTTCTAGACTGTTTAGATTGTGAACTGCAATGTTTGTAGCTACTCAATTGTATGGATCACCTCTTTCACAAAACTGTGTGTGTACATGTGACTTCACTGTTCACCATGCCAACATTGAAGCTGCACTATCATCTTAAATTGATTTGTGTAACTTGACATGCTCATTCACTTGCTACTTATCATGCTACTCTGTCCATGTTACATTACTGCCATGTATATATTGCATTTGCACTTGAGCAATGCTGAACCAGTTTTGTTCATCCATGAACATGACATTTGCAATGTATGAATGCTCCATTCACTTGAAACTGAAACTGTATTTGCGCAATGAACCCTCCATGTATATGCTGCTATGAAGTTTTGCACTGCTCTATCCACAAATACTTTGAGATATTGAGACATATCATGCTTGTGAGTTGAACTAAATTTAGCACATGCACATGCACCATTGTTTCACGGCTGTTCCACCATGCTTGGATTTGAAAAATGCGGCACCCATTGCTACTGCATGTCACACATTTTATTTGCACCATTCATGTAAGTATGCCCATGTTGCCATGTTAAAGCTTATTCACATTGATGCTGACATAAAAAAAAACTGGCCTTGTATATGAATTCATGTATCCTTTTTGATTGCTCTGCCATGGGCTTGAATGTGTACTCCACATTGTCTTCGCCTTATACAAACTGAATTGTATATTCAAGTTGGAATCTGCCTTGTCATTGCTATAGTTTGGTTTCCATGTATATTTGTTTATGCTGAAAACATTTTCATGCATTTATGCTTCTTGTCACTTGCATCATATGGCTGTCTTGTTCACGACCATTTACCATGCTGTTGTGTTTACTGCTCCATTTCACTGTCATGTTGCTGAGCTGCATGTATACATATATGTATTGTGTATCCCTTGATATGCTGTCTTGTACATGGCTCGACCAAATTTGAACATGAGTTGACTATGTTGACTTTTCTTGATCATGACTCTACCATTTTTATTTGTGCACTGGGTTGAGATGGTTCATGTGGCTACTCCTCAGTTGCACACTGGGTTGGCGAGGCAGTGCACACGTGTATATATATACACGTGTGTATATGCAGCCATCCAGACAAGTTTTCCTGTTCCTGTATTGAAATATTTTATATATACACTGACTGCCTTGTGGTATTTACAGTGTATCACTGTGAATATCACAAGCTGTCTAGACACAGTGGGATGATTATATAAATCAGATCAAGTCATGAAAAATGATGAGAAACACACCAAAATTCTGAGGCAAATAAATTTTCAAAATAAAATTTGTATTCACATGTATTTTGAAAATTATTTCTGTTCGATGTACTGTGTGTGTGTTTCTGTATATGACAGGTACGAAGACTGGACTGACTGAAGACATGTTTGACAGAGAAGCCATGAAGACAGAAGATTGGAGACAAGAACAGTGTGAAAAAGTGTATATGTATATGAGTCTGTGTAAATGAAAGAGTGAGTGAAACTGTACTTGAAAGATAGAGTGTTGTAGTGGAGAACACTGTATATGAAATTGTATTTGATATGTAATACAAAGATGTATAAATGGTGGAGTTATAAAAATTTGTACTGTTTGAATACTGAAATAAAATATTCTATTTAAATAAAATACTGTGTTAATATTTGAACCTCTGTACAGTAGTATTTCACTTAAATATAAATATTATATTCCTGTCTGTAATGTGATATAACAGTACAACAACAAACACATTCAAAATAATATATACTTGTTTGTTATCATCAAACAAAAATCATATAATTGTGTATACAACACCGTTATATATAACAATCTCCCCCTTTTGATGATGACAAACAAATAAAAGATTTTGAATATAATAAATGTGTTTGTTCGTGAATATTTGAACTCCCCCTATTTAAATGCTCCCCCTATAACAGAAACTCCCCCTATAACTATGCATGCGTGAAATGTATGAATAATTAAATTTTCAAAATTAAAGATATTTATAAAATATTCACTCATAAATCAAAATCTAATCCATTCTCCCCCTTTTGTTATCATCAAAGGGGTACAGATTTTAAAATACAGATGAAAATTGACTAAAAATATAATTTCAGCTTAAGAGGAAGAAACAGTCATTATAAACTCAATCAGTCAAACAAAAATCATAATAAACTAAGAACAGGTGGCATATTTCACTTTTTAGGGAATGACGGTTATACGATGAATTTTATATAAAATGGAGAGAGTTAAAAAAATTCATTTCCAATTATTTTCAAAGGATTTTTATAAAAATAAAGCACAAAAACAGTGATGGATTTCGACTATAATAAATAATTCAATTTAAGTGACAAGATCGAATAATCTCAAATCCCAATATCTATCAATCAACAAATCATAATATGTCATAATATTTCAACACAATTCACAGATTAGAAAGATGGATTGATAGGCTGGTTTTTATACACTGAGGAGAATTTCAAATTTATTTCTATTTTTAGCACTTTTTTTATTATTATTTAAGAGCACACTGACCACGCATAACCAGAGCTTGGATTTTTAAATGGGATCAGTCGCCGCTTAAATTATAAGATGTCTCATAACCATGCATAACCAGAGCTTGGATTTTTAAATGAGATTAGAGACACTCTTATATATTAATTATATTTTTATCATTTTCCGCTTTTAAAAAAAAACTCCTCGGTATATGAAACCAATATGAATGATAGAAATGTGGTAGGTACAGAAATGGACTGTGAAATAAATTTCTAAATTAATTATATTATGAAATATGATCAACTGTACCGAGATCAATGAAAATTTTCAATCGTCACTGATTCTGAAAAAATAACATAGTCCAAATTCGATCACAAATATTTTCACTGTTTTTAAACACAAGATGATTTTTCCTCCCTTTTTTTTTAAAAAAAAATTAACTCTCCACATTAATATAAAATCATGATGGATGGCAGACGAGTGATAGATAAAGAAGATGGTCATGAAATAATTGCCAGTTCAAAGGTATTATAATAAATATTCAACCATCATGAAAATCCAAATAAAATTTCCTCTTGTTGTGAAATATACTGTAGTCACAATTCATCACAATTTCAAAAACTGATAATAATTTTGATGAATTATAAACACAGCACAAATTGGATATTGATTTCAATTTCTGAATGAATAAAAAATAAATAATTTTAAAATTGAAAAAACAATTACAAGAAGAAATTAAACAGATTTATATAAAAAAAATGAATCTATACAGGGTGATAATTCAAAAAACAGATGAGTGAAAAAGACTGATACCAAATGTTCTCGCTTATCAAGGAATTTAATTACACCCTGATGGACTATCATGGACATCTCAGGCTAAAGAAATTTAGACACAAACCCAGCCAGACAAATTTAGCACATTTGTTTGTATAAGGAAAAAAAAAATGTATGGATCTATACAAGGTGAAAATTTTAATCTCAGTACAGATGGGTGAAACAAATATAAGAACTTCTGATACCACTTGATGTCTTTATTCACAAAAGCCCAAACAGACAGACTTAACAAATTTGCACATTTTTCAAAAACTGCAGACAAGAACAAGCAAATATTTGAAAAACAGTATCAGAGCAGCAAACAATTCTTCTCAATACAAGCAGTCATTTAGAGCATTTTCACACCAGTATCAGAGCGGCACAAAAAAAAACGTTTCAAAGCACACTTGTCAAGTCATTTCAGAACAAATATTTTTTTTTATTTTTTTTATTTTTTTTAAAACAGTATCAGAGCAACACAAAATATAGTTTCAAATCATACTTTTCAAGATGATGGCCACATATGATGATTCATGATCTAATGATTAAAATATTGTTTACTTGAAATCATTTGAGGAATATGAAAAATATCAGAATTTAATGAATCAATCACACCAGATTATAAATTTTTTATTTGAGATATGTGTGAGATTTCAATAAATCAATAATTTCAAATGATTTTAAACAAAACAAATATTTAAATCAAATAATCATGAAATAAGAATAAATTTCAAGACCAGTTTTACAAAAGAAATTTTCACAAGTATCTCTGACAAGTGTGAGATTAAATTCAGATCATTTACATCAAATTTGAGAGGTATTCATGAACTAGAAAATTAAAGTAATTTATTTGAAATCACTTGAATCAATGTCAAGTTCTGGGATATAATGAATCAGTCACACAAGGTTGATAATTTCAAATTTAGGAGGTGTGTGAGATTCAAAATATCAAGAATTTCAGATGATTTCAAACAAACGAATTTCAACCAAAATGATCATGAATAAAGATGTAGTACAGGATGTATCACTGATTCAAGCCAATCCGAATATCAATAAGGTTATCACAACTGATAAATAGCAGTGTGCTATAATGAGGATAATATTCTAAGCTTTTCAAAAAAAAAAAAAATTAGAAGAAACTCAAAACAGCAGAGGTGTGTGAAATTTCATTAATATTTAGATCTTCAAAAGAAATTTAGAATTCAAATTAACAGTGTTCAAGATATAACAAGAATACGTCAACACCGTTAGGAATTCAGAAAACAGAAAAAAAAAACTTCAAAACAATTGCAGAAAAAAAATTCAGTATTTGGAAATGATTAGAAGTATCAGAGTTCTATATATGCAAAACAAATTTCCAGAATATCATGAATACTGCAATTCAAGAAGCAAAAAAAAATATGGCAGTGACAAGTTAAATAAAAAAAACAGAAGAGACAGAAGGAGATAGAAGAAGAAATAAACAAGAAAATTAAAAAGATATTTACAAAGATGAGTTCAGAGATCATACCTGAGATCAGTGTAAAACAGAATCTCTGACTCAACTAGTTTGGCTAAAGGAACTGAAAGTGATTCAATGATATGAAGCAGTTTGAAGCCAGTTTCTCTTTCTGCACAGCAGTTCCTCAGCCTCCTTCGGTACCTAACAGTTTATAGGATCGAGTGGTCTAACAAAGTTTGTAAAACCACTTACAGTTGTGTTCACATCTTTTGGTACCCAAATCTGTTTATATAACAAACCATTAGAATTAACTTTCGTACCCTTAGAAACCCAAACCTGTTTGAACTTGACGAAGCCCGTTTTATTTTTCGGGATCCAAGAATGTTTAAATGGTTTATTATAAAACGATTTCTCATCACAATTTTGATTCAAATAACCTTTGAAATTATCAAAGTTAAAATTATCAAAACAATTATTTCCAAAGCAGTTTGTGGGATTGTACAAATCATTTGAATTTTGTTTTCTAGAAACATCATTTTTCCCGAAGCCAAGACCAGATTTATTTCCACTAGAAACTTGGTTTTGTAACAGCATATTCAACGATTTTTCCCCATTAGAAAATTTATCCAATGTTGATTCCAATCGTTGAATTTTGGATTTTAGATCGCTATTTTCTTTTAATAAATTTGAGCAATTATTTATAGCGATCATCTGTTCAGCATTGATCTGTTTTAAAACCAAATTCTCATTTTCAAGCAATCTAATTTTGGCTTGAGATTCTGAGATTTCAAGTTCAAATCGTTCTTGTTTTTCAGACTCAAAAATCTTGGATTTTACAATCTCATTTTCAAGTTCTTTCAAGATCAAATCACTTCTCACCAAATTTTCATTTTCAGCAATCTCAAATTTGGAATTTATATCAGTTTTAAAAACTTCAAATTCCTTTTGTAGAAGATTGTTCAAATTTGATAACTCAATCTTGTTTGCTTTTAAGATCAAAATTTCATCTTCAAACTTTTGAATATTTTTATTGAGATGAACAAGATTGGTTTTCAATTTCAAACAATTTTTACAATCTGAATCTGAAAGGTTTTTAAAATATTCAAGTTGTGGTTCCAAATCATTAATTTTGCTGGTCAACTCAGAATTCCTAGATTTTAGAGTTTTGTTTTTAGATTTGAGTTTATCAACAGATTTAGTTAAATCAACACACATATAAACCAAATCTTCGTATGAGAAATTTTCAACTTCAGCATCCGTTGATTCTCCATCATCTAATCCTTCTGAATTCTCATTTGTAAATCCTGTTAAACAGAATTCTGAATTTGAGTTGACAATCTGGGGTTTTGAGCTGGAGTTGTCAATTTGACCATACTTCGTATTGAGAGCTATCCAGATTTCCTGCGCAGTTAAACAATGTGAGATCAGACTGTATTGATCATCATCAAGACAAGAATATAGAATATGTGTAGCACGAGAATTAAAAACTTTATCTACCCTATCGTACCCATTGATAATAACATCCCAACATTTAATATTAATAGATTTTAAATAAAATTCCATTTTGGATTTCCAGTTTAAAAAATCTGTTCCATCGAAAATTGTTGGAGATGAACTGGACTGACTCTCTATCGGTTGACAACTAGGGAACACCATCTCTTGAGTTAATGAAATAACCTGCTCTGATACCAATTGTTGGATCTAGATTAACCCTAGAGGGGGGGTGAATAGGGTTTATCACAAATTATCGCAGAGTTTAATAATTACAGGATATTAAATAATAATCAAATCACAGAACGTAGCAGAAATAAAAGTGCAGAAAGGAAATAACACACAGAGATACCCAGCTTCGGCAAAACCCTGCCTACTGCTGCATTCCTAAGGTTTGTACTAGGTGATAGAACAGATCTCACATACAAAACCATGTACACTCGCGACTCTCGCTCCTATCCTAACCCTACGCTCAAAACCGTAGACTGACCGATATTCCCTCGATCAGATTTCCCCTGATTACAACCACGTAACCAGTAACCCAGATTTTACAGACTCTGTCAACTGTCAGTCAACACCCTGACTGAATCCCCTAGAAATTTTACAGATCTCTAGAAAAATTGTTCGTTTGTTTTTACAAAAGAAATTAAATAAAAACAATAAAATAAAAAAAACAAAGAATTAGAAACCCAAACTCTAGCCCAAAATAAAAACAATTAAAAATAGAGGCTAGGTCCAAAAGGAAGTGCGCCGGCCCATTTGTTTGCGTCCATTCTCATTTGCTTTGCCCCGATTTTGTTTCTCTGGAGAAAATTAATGGCGGCTAGGGTTTCTCCTTTTGTCCCCAAATCGAATTGATGCGTGATGAATTTGATAATCTCTGAAGCTTGAAAACTTTGCGGCTTGCTGGTTCTTCGATTTGAGATGTTGCTTGATCGAAAACAATGGAAAAAAAATTGTGAGTGTTTTCTGAGTTTTTCTTTTCGATTTATGCTCTGAATTTTTTTGATGCTTGGGTTTTCGATTTTTTTTGCCTATGATGAAGTTGGTGATATTATATAGGCTTATTACATCCTTAATTCACTCTGATTTCACAACAATCCTTGGTCTGATTGCTTGCGTGTGATTCCCCTTTTGGTTTCCCTGTAAATTGCCGTGATTCCTGGAGTCAATTGAACAATTTCTTCTTTTGATTTCTTGCGTGAAAAATGTTGCCTTTTGTGCCTCGACTTAACACTGTCTTGAATGACTTTCTGGAAACATAGAATTCGACTTTCTGGTCTTTGAAAAAAATATTAGCATTTCTGAACAACTTTAAACACTTGCCAAATGTTTTCTTGTGAGATTTAAACCATGTTATAAATAAAAACTCTGGTCCCATATTGAGTTTATTATTCAATTTGATTTCCTGTCGAAAATAAACCTCTAGTCTCTGGAAATAAGTGACTTGATTTTGTGGTCCTACTTGATTTCATACATGCCAAAAAATGTTGAGTATAATTTCTGGAACAATTAAATGACTTGCCATTTTCTGGAAACAGCAGTGACTCAATTTTTCCAAGTATATCCTGCATGAACCATTTGTAATATAAACCTCGACATTTCTAGATTGTTTAGATTGTGAACTGCAATGTTTGTAGCTACTCAATTGTATGGATCACCTCTTTCACAAAACTGTGTGTGTACATGTGACTTCTCTGTTCACCATGCCAACATTGAAGCTGCACTATCATCTTAAATTGATTTGTGTAACTTGACATGCTCATTCACTTGCTACTTATCATGCTACTCTGTCCATGTTACATTACTGCCATGTATATATTGCATTTGCACTTGAGCAATGCTGAACCAGTTTTGTTCATCCATGAACATGACATTTGCAATGTATGAATGCTCCATTCACTTGAAACTGAAACTGTATTTGCGCAATGAACCCTCCATGTATATGCTGCTATGAAGTTTTGCACTGCTCTATCCACAAATACTTTGAGATATTGAGACATATCATGCTTGTGAGTTGAACTGAATTTAGCACATGCACATGCACCATTGTTTCACGGCTGTTCCACCATGCTTGGATTTGAAAAATGCGGCACCCATTGCTACTGCATGTCACACATTTTATTTGCACCATTCATGTAAGTATGCCCATGTTGCCATGTTAAAGCTTATTCACATTGATGCTGACATAAAAAAAAAACCGGCCTTGTATATGAATTCATGTATCCTTTTTGATTGCTCTGCCATGGGCTTGAATGTGTACTCCACATTGTCTTCGCCTTATACAAACTGAATTGTATATTCAAGTTGGAATCTGCCTTGTCATTGCTGTAGTTTGGTTTCCATGTATATTTGTTTATGCTGAAAACATTTTCATGCATTTATGCTTCTTGTCACTTGCATCATATGGCTGTCTTGGTCACGACCATTTACCATGCTGTTGTGTTTACTGCTCCATTTCACTGTCATGTTGCTGAGCTGCATGTATACATATATGTATTGTGTATCCCTTGATATGCTGTCTTGTACATGGCTCGACCAAATTTGAACATGAGTTGACTATGTTGACTTTTCTTGATCATGACTCTACCATTTTTATTTGTGCACTGGGTTGAGATGGTTCATGTGGCTACTCCTCAGTTGCACACTGGGTTGGCGAGGCAGTGCACACGTGTATATATATACACGTGTGTATATGCAGCCATCCAGACAAGTTTTCCTGTTCCTGTATTGAAATATTTTATATATACACTGACTGCCTTGTGGTATTTACAGTGTATCACTGTGAATATCACAAGCTGTCTAGACACAGTGGGATGATTATATAAATCAGATCAAGTCATGAAAAATGATGAGAAACACACCAAAATTCTGAGGCAAATAAATTTTCAAAATAAAATTTGTATTCACATGTATTTTGAAAATTATTTATGTTCGATGTACTGTGTGTGTGTTTCTGTATATGACAGGTACGAAGGCTGGACTGACTGAAGACATGTTTGACAGAGAAGCCATGAAGACAGAAGATTGGAGACAAGAACAGTGTGAAAAAGTGTATATGTATATGAGTCTGTGTAAATGAAAGAGTGAGTGAAACTGTACTTGAAAGATAGAGTGTTGTAGTGGAGAACACTGTATATGAAATTGTATTTGATATGTAATACAAAGATGTATAAATGGTGGAGTTATAAAAATTTGTACTGTTTGAATACTGAAATAAAATATTCTATTTAAATAAAATACTGTGTTAATATTTGAACCTCTGTACAGTAGTATTTCACTTAAATATAAATATTATATTCCTGTCTGTAATGTGATATAACAGTACAACAACAAACACATTCAAAATAATATATACTTGTTTGTTATCATCAAACAAAAATCATATAATTGTGTATACAACACTGTTATATACAACAATTCTTGTTTATCAGATCTGTTTTTCTGTGTAGATCCATCTTATTCTTCTTTATCAGATCTGTTTTTCTGTGTAGATCTATCTTATTGTAACTATTCTGTATCTCTTCCTTCCTTCTGTTCTATAGCCAGGCTACTACGAGTCTGAGCCAAATCTCATAAGAGATTGACACACGAACGCTAAATTTGGGGAAAATATTGAATGATGCATAATTGGACATAACTGATTTATGACTAAATTGAGAACACAACATAAGTTGTAATTTAAGATCTAGATCTAGGCATACTATATATGACGGTTTATGATTTGGAAGAAGGAGAATTAATGTATGACAACATATGACTTGTAATTTGGGGACATAATGCATGTTATAATTCAAGATCTGATTTTGAGGACATAATACATGTTGTAATTTAAGAGCTAGATTTGGGGCATATTTTATATGACGATCTATGACTTGGAAGAAAAAGGATATGTGACTTAGGCCTGAAAAACCTATATTAAAATAGGGATAACTATTAATGTGAATACGCCTAATTCAGATTTTTGGATATTTGACATATGCGCTAATCAATGGCTATAAATTGGCATAATTCATATTGTATATCATGATTTGGGGCTTTTAGAGAATATTCTGTATTGTGGAAAATCTAACTAAATTTGGGCATATGTTATGTTGAGAATTATGACCATAATTTGGGCATGTAAAATGAGGCTTAATTTATGATTAGGCAAGATATGTTAATAGAACTTTAGGATATGTTTAAATCTATTAAATTGCCCAATCCGCTAGATCTGTTGGAATTGAATACTGTGATTTGGGTATGTAATCTGTTGGCTCGATCTAAAATTGAGCAAAACACATTAATGGAACTTTGAATAATCTGCTGTAAATTGTAAAGAAGTTAATTTGTTGAATTGGCATAATTAATCTGATATTGGCATAATCTGTGAATGAAAACTTTAGCTACAAATAAGAATGCTGAGACACGAGGTTAGACTCAGTTTGCGGTGGAAGCCTGCCCGGACCCAACCGGCTTAACCAGCAACCGCAAACTGTCAGTCTAATGTGAGAGGTCGTAGGCATAAGGATGCTTAGACACGAGGTTAGGTCTGGCCTGTGGCAGAAGTCTGCCCGGAACCGCCCGGCACATCCAGCGGCCACAAGCAACCGACCTAATGTGAGAGGTCTGTGCATTAATATTTAATTAATGCAAATCTAAGATAAATATGATGCCTAAAATGTGTTGGGTGGATAGGGTTAAAACAACCGGACTGATGAATCTAATAAACCCGTTTTGTAAATCTGTAGGCCCAATACAAAGTTAGGCAAAACAATCTGTAAGTCTGTTAATATGTATATCTGATCCGTTAGTCTGAGAACTTGTTAATCTGTGCATCTGATCCATTAGTCTGAAAACCTATTAACTTGTATGTCTGATCTGAAAACTAGTTAATTTGAACTTTGTACATCTGAAATCTGTAAACAAGTTAATCTGAAATCTGTTAGTCTGGGGACACAAGATTAGGAGGGATAATTACTTGTGTCATCTGTTGTTTGGGACCCATATTAGTCAGTAACCCTTTTTGGTATCAAAACTATGACCCAACACTAAGAGGGGTCCGGGCACGCTTACTGAACTAATTGTAAGAGGTTCACTCTGGTAATGGCGAGGTGTGTTGATGGCGCATTCCAACCGGGTCATGTGCGTGCATGGATCCGGTCTTCTCTGAGGATGTAAGACACCGTGACGTCTGTAAATAGGTCTGTGTCTATAGATTGCCACTTTAGGGAGTGATACACCCTTCTGTGGGGCCGACACAAGGTATTTATGTATTAGGGAGTCGATCGCTTGGGGTAGAATTTAGGGTACACTTAGTTCTGTCTGTTTCTGTTGGGGTACCGTATGTTTCTGTTGGGGTAGTAACACCTGTCTGTTTCTGTGTGGTACCGTCTTTTGGGGTGGTAAAGGCCTATTACTAGTGTACACCTAACTCTAATATTCTGTTTCCTTAGGGATTATTCTGTTTCTGTCTCTGATGTCGTTCCTGATTCTGTTTCTGTACCGTCTGTCTCTGTTCGGGTGGTAAAGGCCCATTTCTAGCATCGTGTTTCTGAAGAGATCATTCTGTTTTCTGTTTAGACAATAGGACAACACCTAATTCTGTTATACTAGTATTATTGAAGAGAAGTGAAAACTAAGTAAGGGGCTTAGCTTAGCCTATATCATTCTGTTTCTTCTGTTAACCTGCTACTCCTGTTACGGCTATCTCTCATCCAGTTTTATTTACATGTCATGATACTGTTATCTGTTTATATTTTGAAAGTCACTGGACTCACCATACGTATGTCTGACCTAGTTTGTTTCGCCTCTTTTCTTCCGTCCCCCCCTAGGTACTCAGGTTGGGAACGTAAGAGCTTGACTTAGATTTCTCTCTGCTTGAAGTGCTAGAGTGCTTGAAGTATTGCTTGACTTTGATTCTACCTATTTATGGCATTTTCTGTTGGCGATTATAGCTTTAAAATTACGTACTCTGAAGGTTTTTGTACAAGACTGATATTTATGTACTTGAATTCCGATATTGTGGTTTTGAATGATGTAACTAAACTTACTTTTGTTTCTGCTGTAATAAATTTATAAATTTTTCAAGTACTACTTTATGTATCTGCCTTGTAATATTCTATTCTGTTTACTTATAATGCTTCATGGAAGTTAATGCATTCCCTTTGTGAGTGACATTAACGGACATGGGGTGTTACAGCTAGCCATGGGGAAATAATAGGGAAATAAGTGGATTAAGTAATAAAAAATGCATGAAATTTATCACAAGTGTTGATTGTCTTTTATTAATCACTTTGTTGAGTACATAGAAGTTTCTAAATAAAATCCTCAAATCAATTTATAAATTAAGGTTTACTCTCTAACAAAATGATTATGAAATTTGAGAATGAGAAAAGTCCATCAAAATGAGACCTCCGGGGTCTTATTTATAAACAAATTGGGCCTTCTTTTGGTAACAGTCAGTAGCAACCCGCTTTTGTATTCGGTAATGACATGTTGTCAGTGGCAGCCGCATCAGTGGCTTTCAGTGTCGGCTTCCGGGTTTCGGCTTCTTTTCCTTTACTGAGTGTTGTTATCGGTTTCTCCATGCTCGTGATATTGATGCCACTTCCTCACAGTGTACCGATACCAAGCAAATTGGTATTGATAGCTTCTCCTAGCTACTTTCGGTCTTGGTGATAACTCTCTATTCTAATAGCAAATTATGAGTTTTGGCTTACTTTATTGTCTTCTAAATGTTTCTTTCGTACTTCTATCCTTTGTGTCGGCTTTGCGACAACACGGTTTCAGAACTCTTTCCGGTGAATTGAATGTTTCTTCTTGGTATCAATACCAAGTGTATTGGTATCGATAGTTCTTCACTTTAACCGCACTTGATCTCATGCTTCTTTTTTATGGTTCTGTATCCTAGCATCGGATCATATGTCTTCGATCTTCTCCCATGTTTGCTTACGAGGGTGAAGCAAGGTTGACTACTTTTGGTACCGCCTAGCCGCTTTCTTCCTTGTATCGGTACCAAGCTTGCACTGCTTGTGTTGGTATCGATAGCATGTGAACCAGACTTTCCTTTTCTTGCTTACGGTATCGGGCATCGTGGTGTCGATTATGTGCTTTTGAAGTAATCTCTTGATGTTAGTTGTGCTCTAATACCCCTTCACCTTCATTCCATTTCGGTGTCGAAATTTGGTAGTAACATTCCCGCCGCCCACCGCGAAGGAGTATTTTTGACTTTTCAAGTCAAACTTTGGCTTTCGTACTGTACTGTCTTGAAAGCACAATGTTTCCCGTCTTTTGAACTTATGGAATTGGTTCGGTCCATTGGTTGATACTCATCTGTGTAGTCAGGATTAGAGAATCTTTTGGTACCAATATTCTTCTTCTCCTTCCTTACTTTTCACCTGTGAGGAATCAAGCTCAAGCAAGATTACTGTTCTTCGAGATTTCTCAAACTTTCCAAAATTACAAATTCAACCCTTTTCTGTAAGTGCTTAATCGGTTAATAATAGAGTTTAAAAACTTATTCTTCTAGCTTGATTATGAAATTGTTCGAGCATTATTAGCTTTTGATTTCCAACTAAAATGAGTTCAATTGATAAAAACAGCTTAAACAGTCATTAATGGCAGATAGTATGGGTTATTTACCTCTTTTGACATATCTTTGGGGTCTAAAATGCAAAACCCATATATAGAGGATTTAATTTTTACTGTAAAGATGGCATCACTTTTTTCGGTATCGATGGATTCAATATCAATCCGTTGTCTATTTACCTTAATTTCGTTTTTCCTGACACTGGTACATGTGTTCATTTTGGTTTCGACCTATTTGTTATCGGAACAATGTAAAAGTGTTATTGATGGCCTTGCTTTCCCTTTGTCTCGTATCAGTAAAACTTTGAGGTTCCAACATTGAAATACTTTGATTTTGAATTCATCGGTATCGGGTTTTAATTTTTTTCTCAATCATTAGTTAAGCTTTCGGTATGGATACCCAAATATTTGGTTTCGGTGGGACCAACACCAAGAATTTTAGCTATCTCAACTTTGACTTCCCCGACATCAGAGCTTTCGTCATTTTGGTTTTGGTGTCGGGGTCGTTCGTATGATCGACACCCAATACTTAACCATTTTCAGTCATATGCGAAGTGCGCAACCATATGTGAACTTTGTCAAGAACTTGATCCTAATGGTTCACATGTTCTAACTTACAAACAAATGCAAATATAAGATTATCGTGCTAATGCTTGTTATGGAATAATATCACCTGGCAATACCATGTCTGGAGACAAAATGTTGGTAAACCAAAGTCAAGGGGCTCTATTATACATCGACCAAAGAAATCAACTAATCCTTAGTATTCCCTCATCAACATCCAAGATGAAGTAGACACTATTATTAACAGCTTTAACATAACTGAAGTAGATGTCATTCCTGCCTCCGGTTAAGACGCCATTCAGAACCCGCTGAACAGATTCTTCGCGTACACAGCCATTCATATCTGGCATGGAGGTTTCTTTCCTTTCCTAGATTTTATTTATAAATTCTTGCATCACCTGGGAATTGCTCATATTCAGCTTTCCCTAAACACCTACACTCTTCTCTTATGTCTCAAGATTCTGGTACTTGAGTCTGGTCAACCTTCCCTCATCATTAACCTTCTCCATATCTGCTTCGTTTGTCTAAGGGAGCAGATTTGTTTATTCTCCATTCGAATCCTACAAAAAGATTGATTAGTGATAACATTAATGAGTCTAGAGAATGGAAAAACCAATTTTTCTATATTACTTGTCCTCCTAGTATTTCTGGCACTTTTGTCAACCTTATTGAGCCTTTTATTTTTCTACAATGACTTTGTTATTTTTGTGCTCTATCTGATATTGTTTCTTTTTAGCCCCAACTCCCAAGAAGAAAAGCTTAAGTGACGGGGAAGTTCGAGCTGGTGAATCTATTTATAAGACATCTGAGAAGTTGGGACGGCGGTCAGTTTTGCTAACTTTAGATAACCTTCACAAACAATGCCCTTCTTCTCTATGGGCAAAAGATTTTGGGACAAACACCCTTTCACTTTCCCATCTCTGATCACCTATCCTTAGGTTCTGATTCATTTTCTCCTTCGACTCCCTTCTTTCCAAGTAAGTTGGGAAATATTGCTTTTTCTATAATGATTCCAAGTTCCTATTTTTTATTTCAGTGTTCTTTATTCTTGTTTTCGTAACATTGTCACTTCTGATCAACTACTCAAGGTGTTGATAAGACAACTATCCTGGCTGCCCTGGCCCAATCTAGAGATTTAACTACAAAACGACTCGCTTCGACTGGCGATGATATGCCTTTTAAAAAGCGTAAGGGTGAAACTTCTGACCTTCCCTCTTGGTAATGAAATCGTTTCCCTGTCTGTCGAGCATCCAACACATAGTTCTATCATTCCTTCGACCGGTATTACTCCTAACATTGATTCTTCTCAAACAGGGACTACAGGAAGTGGGTTCGTTGCTGGTTTCTAAATGTCTGATCCTCAAGAAGCTTTGGATTTGAGGTGCATGAGTTAACCTCATTCCCGTCCCTCCATTGTTATGATCACCCGAGGTCTCCTTTACTGACCTTTGACTTTGATGAAATTGTAAAGTCTGCTCTTTCCTCTACCAATATTTCCAACATGTCGTTGCCCTCTTCTTCCTCAGATTTGGCAAGTTTTCAACATTATCTTATCATGCAACAACTCTTCGTATATTCCCATTCCTTCCAACTTTTCTTCGCCTTTTGTTCTCATATAGAAATTAATATGGCCCTCATCTTTTAAGATATCCTAGGGTTGGTTCTCTTTTTGAAAGGTGATTTCTTCATCATCCTCCGAAATGGCTAGACATAAGGAGGAGGAGGTCGCTTTAGAGTATAAAGTTAATGCTTTAACTATACCAAGGGAGAAAGGTGTTGTGTCAGGCTGAATACATCTCTTGACAAGGATGAGTCAGAGCTTGAAAGGGAGAGAGAAGCCAAAAATCTTCTGTTTGATAAGGTTTTAGCTCTTGAGAATGATCAGGTGAGTATGGTAGCCGATCACGCCGATAAATTGAAAGTGAAGGATGATGCACTTTCTAATGCGAGGCAGGTAGTTTATGAAGCCAAATACAGGATCTCCTTATTTTTGAAAACACATCTCTCGGATGTAGTATTGGAATATTATGAAGATGCTTTCTTCCTAGCATACTTCGACAATTTCCAAAAATTTCCTAGGATGGAATTTCCCTCTATCAACCATTCTATTCGGAGAAGAGTTATGAAGAGGATAGAGATGACCAAACAGGGAGTCAAAGTCCCTAAAAGAGACAAAATGAGACTTAAGGACCTTCTGTTTATCGAAGATCTTCCTGATGATTCTGATGAAGGGAAAGAAGAAGATGTTGTTGTTGCTGATGATAATAAAGACGATGATGACGACGGTAATGACTTTGGTTCATGTCCTGGAGACGTTATTCACTGTGACGGCACTGATAAAGATGATAACAACCCTTCCCCAACTGAAGGCAAGAGCCAAGGTTCCTGGGAAGTGTATTTTAATCCTTCAACTGCTCTTGTTACTCAGGATTCAACAAATACTTCGGCCAAGGAGATTGGCTCCTCTGGGCACAAAGAAAGGGGACAACTTACTTTGACCGATATCTTTGTTTCTCAGGTATGGCTCTCATCTTGAAGTATTTTCTTCCTTTCTGAATCTTTGGTAATTAATTTCCTTCGTTTTGGGGTATATTGGAACCTACTTAGGGTTCTTTTAACTTCCAAGGTCTTACCCTTGGTGAAGCTTAAATGTAATAAAAACAGATTTGCCACTGAACTAATTAAAAGGCCAATATTGTATGAACAAGAGAAATATTCATGAAACTTGATGTTATGGATGTGTGCCTTTGGTGATAATTTTTTTATCTGCAATTACTGATATTTCATTCTTATTATGACAGTACCCTATTTTTCACAATGATGTTGTTTCTGAGGATGCATTACATTCATTGTCTAGGTTGAGGAGAGAGTTCTCAATGAAATCATCATATAAGTCTGGGAGGGATCACCTTCTAAAAGATCTTTGGCGTACTTACATGAAATGCCCTCAATTTCCTCTAAATTTTCTAAGTGAAGATTAAGAGGTGATTTTAAGGAAATTTAGTGCCCATCACGCAAAATTGATATGTAATATAAATAACAAGTGTAATTAGGAGTAGGACCAAATTTTGTAATCTTAGTAATTTAAAACTTGTTAGGATAGATTCAAAATTTTACGTATTTGACCCTTTCGAGCGATGAAAAATATGGCTTATTAGTATCTTTCCTTTTGGAAGTAGAACTTACAATTACAAGTAATGATATGTTTCGTTTATAAAATCGGAATTTCAAACCAAAGACTCCTCTTCATTCGCTAGGGAGGAAACACCACAGGTTATGAATCAGATAGATGTTTTTAAGGATGCTTTTGTTATCGCTCGAGATAGAACTACCTTACTCCAGAGATTGGCCATGAAGCATTTGAATGAGCAAGTAACCATCCTGGAGGGTCAACTAAAAGAAAAGAATAAGACTATCCTTGAGCTAAAGAGAGAGAGAGAGAGATAAAAACAAATCTGTCCATTGGTTTTGATGAAGAAATAGCTAGATTACATTAGCAAGTCGCTGATTTAGAAGTTGAGCACGACAATGCGCTAATGAGCTGTAGAACTTGGGAACTTACTTTTGGGTGTACTACCGATATTTCTGTATCTAAGCTTCCTCAAGCGACGACTAAACCTGAGGCTTCAATGTCTGAAATGCATTCCTATATGAGGAACCACCTCACGGGCTAGATGATTCATTTGTCAATAGATGGTGTTGGAAGGTCAAGGTCGACATAAAGAGCTCTAATGATAACGAGTATAATAAGGACACGCTTTAGCGTATTGACTACTATGTTTCTAAAATTAAGCAATTACGAAGGAAAGACATGATTTACAAAAAAAATGTTTTTGATTTGAATAATGAGAATAAGACTCTTTAAGCTATGAGTAGAGCTTGCAATAGGGCTTTGAAGCTTCAGATTAAACCTCTAGACAGGCTCGATGAGATTAGGGAAAATAGGCGAAAGATCAACGAGCTTTTTGTACTGTGCTTCCTCACGCTATTATTCCTCCCTTACCTGACGATAGGGAGGCATAGAATATTTGATGTGTTTGTAATATTAATATTTAACTTTCGTGCTTGGATAGTCAATGAAGCAACTTTGTAAGCAAATTATGTAAGTATCACCTTTTATATTTGAAATTCTGGCATTGACCCTTTATAAATCTGCTTTTAACCTTAGCAGAGCACCCTATTTCATTAGCAAAATCCACTTAATTTATGTTATTTTACTCGACACTCACATTAAAAAACTTATTGGACTAGAAAATACCATTGTTGTTCACTTTATTATAATTCACTATATCCTGGAATAGGGCATCAAAGGGATTTGCAAAAGCTACTAACCCAGGATCAACTTGTTAGCGCATCAAAGGGATTTGTAAAAGCTACTAACGTCGGGGAAGACGTGGAATTCCTTGTTTTATACGACGAGTAGTAGTAGCCACATTCTCCATGTAGAGAGCAATTTTCATAAATTAGGGAAATGAGGATAGAAGAGACGTCTGAATAATGTGCGTGTTCTTTCTTTGGTGTTGGTCCTCGTTGATATATAGTGGAAGAAAAATGAAGAAAATCAAGAGAAAACTTATAATCAAGGCGAAATAAATAACCAAGTAATCGTGCAAAACAAATATCATGATTTATGAAACATTAGTTCATTTGTAGCTATTCATGTAACGACCCGGCTTTTTGCTCGATTTTCGACGGTAATTAAACCAACTTAAACCGTTCATGAAGACGGATTGTTAGGGTACTAACATATTTGCACAAAAATAACAGAACTTTTCATTTTATTACCATAATATAACATCAGAGTTACAAGGAATACATCAGAGTACATTGATTTCACAGCGGAGGAGATACTAACTCAGCGGAAGAATGCGAATGCTCCAAAACATATAGCTCCAGCTAACAACAGAATCCTGCTCCAACTAACTCCAAGGCTAAATCTACGAACGAAACAACTAGGCTGCCCGTGTAAAAATTACGGGCACCCAAAGTTTATGTGAGGGAACAATAAACTCCAGGTCAGTCGTGGGACTGGTGTGAGAATTCAAAACAATTGTTTTAGGGTTTGTTTTAAAGTTAGGTAATTCACCGGACCACGCCGCTAATGCGGAACAGGTTTACTCCATATGGATACCAATGCATAGAAATCCGCAATGACTTTTTAAAAAATGAAGCTATCATAAGCTCGTCCCACATCACACAATGCAAGCGCACACCAGATGGGCGAGTTTTGCCTTATTATAACCAAAAATGCATTCATACGTGAAAATCCTCTTTTACTATTATATATAGTGTGAAAAACCTTTTTGCAAATAAATGTATTAATCCTAGCCAACATATTGCCCCATACCATTATATTGACAATCCTACTGGTAACCAGCTGGCAATACAATCAAAATCATACGGGCTCGTAGTGGAGATTGGGTTTCCAACATAATGGTTCCTGGTATGAAAGATCATTTGTGGGCTCACAAACTTTCTTATGCACATCATCCCAGTACTCGCGGAAAACGTCCAGACTCGGACTCCGTTATACTAACCCACCATACATGAATCAGAGTACCCAACAAATAGCATCCCAGACTGGGGACTTCGCAGTACCCTTTCATCATCACATCCCGGTGCACCGAACATACGAAACGAACATAAAAATCCGACCACCGGTTTACCATCAATCTGGGGTGTGAAGTTCCTCGAGGTCACGATATACACAAAGCTACGCTTAAATAAGCCATGCTTTGATCATCCATAGCTCATCTCATAACTTAAGTATGCCACATTGTCCATTCACTATGCATCACTGATTTCCATCAATACATAACCTCCAAGCTCATAATTCTTAGAGAAGGGTGTTAAGCAAGAGAATAAATTCTCCTCCACCAAGCAGATATATATTTAACAAGGATCGGTGCTACGCAGTCAATTACAATGTCAGACACACAATCCATACATTTCCATTCTGGGTCTGAACGAAACCACAATCCGGAATTTCTTCACATACGTTCAGCCTTCTTTCCACTTAACTAATATAAAATCCATCTGCAAATGGGAGCAACCCATTCGAGACATTCAACAAGTCGTCCTTATGACATGAAGGCTCTCGGTCTTCAATGTCGTCTCCAATGTCTTCAATTGCTCCACAACGTCGTATTATTACTTGGAATGGTTTTCAGACATACATCACATCCCGGTCTTTCCAAATAATAAGAGCAATTTAAAAAACACAATTATAGAACACACGGGCTTTCTACCAATCTCCTTCCGTCTTGGATTTTGTCAAAATTAAACTTCTTTAAACCCATTCTCAAATTATTAAAAAATCCATATTTAGCCTTTCTCTTTTAAAACACATCCCTTAAATCAAAGATGATTTAGCCTTAAAGCCTTAATTAATTTTCCGTTTGATAACTCGTTATAAAAATCCAATTTCTGTTGAAAATCCTAAATCCACATTTCATCCATAGTTCCCAATTAAATTGGTTTTCTAACATTCCATTCTTTAATCTTAACTAAAAGATTATACTTTCTTTCCAATTCCTCACTTTTAATTTCCTCAAATCAAAGATCTGATTAAATCCTCAAATTACGATATGAATTTCCATAACTCAATCTTATGGGGTTTCAAGAATGATATTATTGAAGATATGATTCACGACAAAACCCAAATCAATTGATATTGAACATAAGTTACACAGAAATTTTATCTACTTATATTCGATATCAATTCTCATAATCAACGAATACTATAAGTGGAATAACGATATAATAATATCTTCCAAATTCCTCAAATAGTATACATTTACATCACAGAATTTCATATCAAATATCTGAAGATTATTTCTATCCAACTTATCCCAGTCAACTTAGGAAACTCGTATCTTAATTAAAAGATTTATCCAACTCTTTGACATTAGATCTGGATAGAAATACCATCAACTTATACTTAATATTAATCTCGATATCCAACTCACACTATAAGCGGAATAATGGTGAACTACCTTTTAAATTCCTCAAATAGTAAGAATCATCATCTACCAGATTAATATCAAACATTCAAAGATTTATCTCCAACCATATCAAGTTATTTAAAATTGAAAACCCATACTAATTATTAAATAAATCAATTTAAATCCCATATAAAATATTTCTAATACTTTTAAACCTTTGAAAATATTCGACAAATCATTACTTATAGTTCGGAAAATAGTTTACGATTTAAAACTTCAAATAGATTGTTTTCGAAGGAAGCGTTACAATAGCCTTTCAAAAGTGTTACAAAAGCCTTACAAAACAGTTATCTTAACTTTTTTGATCAAAATATCGTTTATCTTAGCCAAAACTTAAACTTTACAATTCAAAACACTTTTACATAATTTATTATGATTTTACAAAAAAAATCCATATTTTTAAAACATTTAAAAATAGCTGTTTATAATTATGGTCAACAATTGTTCTTACATCGATCCTTTCCAAAACGGTTTCAAACATAACTTGAAAATTATAACTCGAATTTAAAATCTTCTTTCACTCATTTGAAAGTTTTTGTTAATGGAAATCAAACGTTTTTCATTTTATGGAAATCCGATTTAGATTGCAAAAGTTATAAGCGTTTAAAGTTTGCATCTAAAATACGTAAATTGTCGTTATGCGACAAGCTCTATTTTGACCATAATAACCATTATTCTACTTCAAAATATATTAGAAAACCATTATATCCTTATATAACCCATTTAAAATCATTTAAATTTACTTTCCAAATTATTTTGGATCTAAAATTCAACTTTCATAGATTCCAATTCATTTCTAAATTCAAATAACTTCAAATTAACCTTCCCATTCGTCGGATCAGTTAGGGATTGCCAGGGAAAGCAGGAAACTTCATTTCCAAACCAAAGCCTAGACACTATCCTCTCTGTCATCTTAGAATGTTCCGGTAATTATTTATTCATTTAAAGGACTTTAACACTATATATGAATTCATACATATGGTCTTTTCCAATTATTAACCTTCAATTTTTATAATGATATTGCTTTTAATTATGAAGGAGATTTTTTGATCACCAATGTGATACCATAATTGTTGTGTCATAGTGTGTGCAAAACAACATCAACAACCATTTAAACATCCATCGCAATCATCATCAACACGATTCAATAAATCATAATTGTGCACAAGCGTTATAACACTAACACTTAATAGTGTGTGTTCTAAACTTCGCATCCATCATCCATCACAACAAATGTCAATTATCATTAACCAGTAATAATTCATCATTATATTTAAATTAGTCTAGCTACTAATTAAATATATAAACCGTGGTTAAAGAGTTCTCACCTAACAGCTTCCCAAATCTTCACGGTCTGCGAGCCTAGCTAAGCGAACCGTCGGACTGTATTTCAGCGCAATGTCTTCTTCACCAAAATATATATAATATATTATACACTAATCTCTCTTTATATTATAAGAGGAGGAGGAGAATGACGAACTTTGGCAAGGTGGTGGGGGAAAAGAGGAAGACTTATGTCATGGAAACCATGGTCATAAGCTTTAAGAAGAAGAGAGAAAGAAAAGAAGTGAGAATGAATGAAAAAGTGGAAGGAAAGGGTGGTATTTATAGGAAAAGAGGAGTAAGGAGAGAGTGACACATCATAGGACATTGTGTATTTTATGCATGGAATGTTGCATGCAAAATTACAAATGTCTTAACACTTGTAAAAAAGAGAAGGAATGTGTTTTTGGTAGCATTTACCTTAAACGTTATGAAAACAAAGAGTAACGCATAATACTAATGCTATTAATTTATGTTATCTTTTGACAAATCCGATCGAACGACAAATAATATCAGTAAATCCAAACTTATTAATAATCATTTCCATTTATAAATGTTATAATCCAAATAAAACCTATTGTTTAACCTATCAAAATTATTAAATGTTCTCAAATTTATTTTATGTTCAGAAAATTCAAATTAAGTATTAAAAATTCCAATTTCAAATTGGTTCAAAATTCTGGATCATTACATTCACCCCCCCTTAAACTTTTCGTCCTCGAAAAGGAAAGGGAATCGTAACTACTCATTCAACAAATTCAAGACTAAGATTCTTTATACCAAAGCTCCCTGTTCTTATAATGGATATACCATGTAAAATATTATAACACACATATTTACGGACAACCATATCTACATATCCTCCGACGATAACCTCCAGTTACCCATTATATTCGATTCACCGTTTACTGGGCCAATTGCTTATACTCAACCATTTACTTCTTTCAAAAAAAAATCAGAGTTATAAATTTATTCTCTTAGATCTTATCTTGCAAATATAAAGGTTATGAAACTTATTCCTTTTCAGTTCCTCAAAATTACTATATTCTTTACATGGAAAACTCGATCATCTCAGAACTCATCTTATCTAAACGTTTTAGTTTAGGTAATATCTTCTTAATATTCCCACTTTCCAAATATCCTTTAATCAAATTTTGAAACTTAATTCACAAGGTATTCATGCTCACTGAAATAGTTCCTTTTGTTGCCACAGTATACTTTAAAACTTATTGACTATCCCAATTCGCCGATAATTCCAGATTTTAATTCCTTATATTGTTTAAGTTTGGCTATCCTCATTAATTATTCTAAATTCACGATTACAAGACTTATTTCCTTCAAACTTTAGAGAATCAGCTTTGATCAATGTAGTCTTTAACCAAAATATCATATTGTCATATTGAATTCTCAAGATATTTGCATTTTAAATTTAATTAGTTAGGGAGGACTAATTATAAAATATCCTGATTAATTAATTCCAACTTAGCCTTTAAATCGTTTCCTAAACTACTTGGATTGCTTATGTAAATTACAACTTTACGTAGACGTCTTTTAATCAGCTGAGAAATTCCATTCACAAGATGTCCGTGCTCAAATCTTTAATTTTCAAATATTTTCAAAGAACTTTTTCCTTTATATTCAAAAATATATTCTTTCAAAATCAATTCCAAAGTAACTGCCAATTCTTACTCAAAATTTTGATTTGAGTTTTCAAATTATACATCTTTTCAAAACCTTTATATATATATATATATCACAAATGCACTTTCTCATATACTCTTTACTAGCTTATCCTTATTACAGGTTTACCTGAAATAATTCTTACATCTTATCAAAATTTCACTTTTCTATTTAAGTTAATATCAATTTACTAAACAATTTCAAACACTTATCTAAATTGGTTTAAGTATATATTGATATTTTAATTGGAATCATATAGTCATCCAACTTTCGAAACTCGAAAATATATACTGATGATGCTGCAGTCATCAACAGAATTATCTTCAAGCGACTAGAGTGTGATTCTATATCTATCTAGTACACTTAAGACTTCATATATACATTGATCAGACGTATATGCAAAATCTTCTTATACTCGATAGTCCAACCTCAACATCAAATAAAATAATCAAATTCTAATTTTTAATTTCTAACCATATTGATTAGTTACCTTAACAAATTTGACCCAAGTTTTCCGATATTTCGAAATGTTACCCAATAGTGAAATTAAATCCAAAAGGCATTTGTACTTGGATCATTTTCTTGATCAGTGGAAGGGGCTTAATTACCATGTCATAAGAATTATTTCATGTGTAATTATAATCACAAAATGTGAACTTAACCTTAATCATGTGATTAAGTATCCAGGTTATAATTAACTATATATTTCCAAAATATATTTCTTTCTTAAAATATAACTTTTCAAAACTCATTTCATATTTTCAAATACGCTCACTCAAATATAATACTCCAAAATCTCATTCTAGGGCATTACTAACCCTATCTCTAATGAGATATATAACTCTGATGGGTCTTTCCTTTCGTTCAAATGTGTCATACCCCATTGCTTTGTATAAACCAAAGTGCTCTGATACCAAAAATGTAACAGTCTAGTCTTTTTCAACCATATGACATCGGCTAATACTCCACCATGGCATTACAATGGTACCCCAGCTCCTTGTTTTACGGCCAGCCTCTCAACTGTCGCAGCCTCATGTCTAACCAACCCCTCTTGGGACGTGTAGAGGTAAGAGTCTCCCGCTCGCCACCAAAACAAGAGCGAGAACCCTTTATCATGTTGCCTGATGCCAAACAAGGACTGGTATGAGAACTCAAAACAATTGTTTTTAGGGTTTATTTTAAAGTTAGGCAATTCACCGGACCACGCCGCTAATGCGGAATGGGTTTACTACATGTGGATACTAGTGCATAGAAATCTGCAATGACTTTTTGAAAAATGAAGCTATCATAAGCTCGTCCCATATCACACAATGCAACCGCACACCAGATGGGCGAATTTTGCCTTATAATAACCAAAAATGCATTCATACGTGAAAATTCTCTTTTACTATTATATATAGTATAAAAAACCTTTTCGCAAATAAATGTATTAATCCTAGCCAACATAATGCCCCATCCCATTATACTGACAATCCTACAGGTAACCACCAGGCTATACAATCAAAATCGTAAGGGCTCGTAGTGGAGACTGGGTTTCCAACATGATGGTTCCTGGTACGAAAGAACATTTGTGGGCACACAAACTTTCTTGCGTGCATCATCCCAGTACTCGCGGATAACGTCCAGACTTAGACTCCGTTATACTAACCCAACATACATGAATCAAAGTACCCAACAAATAGCGTCCCAGATTGGGGACTTCACAGTACCCTTTCATCATCACATCCTCGTGCACCGAACATACGAAACAAACATAAAAATCTGACCAACGGTTTACCATCAATCCGGGGTGTGAGGTTCGTCGAGGTCACGATATACACAAAGCTACGCTTAAATAAGCCATGCTTTGATCATCCATAGCTCATCTCATAACTTAAGTATGTCACATTGTCCATTCACTACGCATCACTGATTTCCATCAATATATAACCTCTAAGCTCATACGTCTTAGAGAAGGGTGTTAAGCAAGAGAATAAATTCTCCGCCACCAAGAAGATAAATATTTAACAAAGATCAGTGCTACGTAGTCAATTACAATGTCAGACACACAATCCATATATTTATGTTCTGGGTCTAAACGAAACCACAATCCGGAATTCCTTTACAAACGTTCTGCCTTCTTGCCACTTAACTGATATAAAATCCATCTGCTAATGGGAGCGACCCATTCGAGACATTCAACAAGTCATCCTTACGACATGAAGGGTCCCGGTCTTCAATGTCGTCTCCAATGTCTTCAATTGCTCTACAACGTCGTATTATTACTTGGAATGGTTTTTAGACATACATCCGATCCCGTTCTTTCCAAATAAAAAAAGCAATTTAAAAAAAACACAATTATAGAACACACGGGCTTTCTAACAATCTCCTTCCGTCTTGGATTTTGTCAAAATTAAACTTCTTTAAACCCATTCTCAAATTATTACAAAATCTATATTTAACCTTTCTCTTTTAAAACACATCCCTTAAATCAAAGATGATTTAGCCTTAAAGCCTTAATTAATTTTCTGTTTGATAACTCGTTATCAAAATCCAGTTTCCTTTGAAAATCCTTAATCCACATTTCAACCATAATTTCCAATTAAATTGGTTTTCCAACATTCCATTCTTTAATCTTAACTAAAAGATTATGCTTTCTTTCCAATTCCTCACTTTTAATTTCCTCAAATCAAAGATCTGATTAAATCCCCAAATTACGATATGAATTTCCATAACTCAATCTCATGGGGTATCAAGAATGATATTACTGAAGATATGATTCACGACAAAACCCAAATCAATTGATATTGAACATAAGTTACACAGAAATTGTATCTACTTATATTCGATATCAATTCTCATAATCAACGAATACTATAAGTGGAATAACGATATAATAATATCTTCCAAATTCCTCAAATAGTATATATTTACATCACAGAATTTCATATCAAATATCTAAAGATTATTTCTATCCAACTTATCCCAGTCAACTTAGGAAACTCGTATCTTATTTAAAAGATGTATCCAACTCTTTGACATTAAATCTGGATAGAAATACCATCGACTTATACTTAATATTAATCTCGATATCCAACTCACACTATAAGCGGAATAATGGTGAACTACCTTTTAAATTCCTCAAATAGTAAGAATCATCATCTACCAGATTAATATCAAACATTCAAAGATTTATCTCCAACCATATCAAATTATTTAAAATTGAAAACCCATACTAATTATTAAATAAATCAATTTAAATCCCATATAAAATATTTCTAATACTTTTAAACCTTTGAAAATATTCCACAAATCATTACTTATAGTTCGGAGAATAGTTTAAGATTTAAAACTTCAAAATAGATTGTTTTCGAAGGAAGTGTTACAATAGCCTTTCAAAAGTGTTACAAAAGCGTTACAAAACAGTTGTCTTAACTATTTTGATCAAAATATCATTTATCTTAGCCAAAACTTAAACTTTACAATTCAAAACACTTTTACATAATTTATTATGATTTTACAAAAAAATCCATATTTTTAAAACATTTAAAAAATAGCTGTTTATAATTATGGTCAACAATTGTTCTTACATCGATCCTTTCCAAACGGTTTCAAACATAACTTGAAAATTATAACTTGAATTTAAAATCTTCTTTCACTCATTTGAAAGTTTTTGTTAATGGAAATCAAACGTTTTTCATTTTATGGAAATCCGATTTAGATTGCAAAAGTTATAAGCGTTTAAAGTTTGCATCTAAAATACGTAAATTGTCGTTATGCGACAAGCTCTATTTTGACCATAATAACCATTATTCTACGATACTTCAAAATATATTAGAAAACCATTATATCCTTATATAACCCTTTTAAAATCATTTAAATTTACTTTCCAAATTATTTTGGATCTAAAATTCAACTTTCATAAATTCCAATTCATTCCTAAATTCAAATAACTTCAAATTAACCTTTCATTCGTCGGATCAGTTAGGGATCGCCAGGGAGAGTAGGAAACTTCATTTTCAAACCCAAGCCTAGACACTATCCTCTCTGTCATCCTAGAAAGTTCTAGTAATTATTTATTCATTTAAAGGACTTTAACAATATATATGAATTCATACATATGGTCTTTTCCAATTAATAACCTTCAATTTTAATAATGATATTGCTTTTAATTATGAAGGAGATTTTTTGATCACCAATGTGATACCATAATTGTTGTGTCATAGTGTGTGCAAAACAACATCAAAAACCATTTAAACATCCATAGCAACCATCATCAACATGATTAATAAATCATAATTGTGCACAAGCGTTATAACACCAACGCTTAATAATGTGTGTTCTAAACTTCGCATCCATCATCCATCACAACAAATGTCAATCATCATTAACCAATAATAATTCATCACTATATTTAAATTAGTCTAGCTATTAATTAAATATATAAACCGTGGTTAAAGAGTTCTCACCTAACAGCTTCCCAAATCTTCACGGTAGGTGAGCCTAGCTAAGCGAACCGTCGGACAGTATTTCAGCGCAACATCTTCTTCACCAAAATATATATAGTATAATATACACTAATCTCTCTTTATATTATAAGAGGAGGAGGAGAATGAATAACTTTGGCAAGGTGGTGGTGGAAAAGAGGAAGACTTATGCCATGGAAACCGTGGCCATAAGCTTTAAGAAGAAGAGAGAAAGAAAAGAAGTGAGAATGAATGAAAAAGTGGAAGAAAAGGGTGGTATTTATTGGAAAAGTGGAGTAAGGAGAGAGTGACACATCATAGGACATGTGTATTTTATGCATGGAATGTTGCATGCAAAATTACAAGTGTCTTAACACTTGTAAAAAGGAGAAGGAATGTGTTTTTGGTAGCATTTACCTTAAATGTTATGAAAATAGAGAGCAACGCATAATACTAATGCTATTAATTTATGTTATCTTTTGACAAATCCGATCGAACGACAAATAATATAAGTAAATCCAAACTTATTAATAATCATTTCCATTTATAAATGTTATAATTCAAATAAAACCTATTGTTTAACCTATCAAAATTATTAAATGTTCTCAAATTTATTTTATGTTCAGAAAATTCAAATTAAGTATTAAAAATTCCAATTTCAAATTGGTTCAAAATTCTGGATCATTACAATTCGTCTCCATGATTGCTTATTTATTTAGGATGGCAAGTTACACTGAAATGCAGAGAATTAATTTTGTTTGTATAGTAGATATAATTACTGTATTAAATGTTGGTCAACTTTATTTCATTTCTATTTCATGTTTTTGCTGGGTAGCTATATACATGAATAATTATGGAATGAAAATAAAAAAAAAACTAATTTTGTTCGTAAAGTTTCACAATGCACGGTTGACTACAATATATCTTTTTTTTTAAATCTAAATTTCGACCTGTATAATATTATGTTTGAACCTAAGTAATTTCAGTTGAGAGTGCAGCTTACTCAAACCATATGAAATGGAGTTGACAATACAATGTACTCAGTAGTGTAAATAATTGGTTTTCTTTGGCCAACTGGATTTTAGATAACTGGAAGAGATATCGTATGTTTGGATTTTTATGTTTTATCATAATGGGTGTCAAACTTATAAAACATATTATTATTATAAAATTTGCAGGTAAACCATATGAAAGAGATTTTACATGTTTAGATTTTGGATAACGGGTGTCGTATTTAAGTCAGAAGAAAACAATGACTTTATTGCAGTTTTGCAGTTAAACCATATCAAAATTTCAAAACTCCAGGCTCTTATTATTTTCTGTTTAAGGTACAATTTTGTCTGCATTACTCTGTTAATGTTTAACACTTTATCAACCTGCGATTTTCTTATGTCACTGCTTATGAGAAGACTTCAAAAGGGTAATACTTATAACATCTTAAGCTTCAAACCTTAAATTTCTTTTCTTATCTCATCTTACTACAAGTTTCATAACAAAAATCAAATTTTTATTGAAATCGTGTCGCCAATTTCTACTACTTTTCTGGTTTTATTATGTTATGTAATACTATTGTTTTACCCTATCTGAAATATACACCAGAAAGATTACTATCAAGAAGGAAATTAGGTTTATAATGAACTTAACGTCGTGGTAGCATTTCACAGGGCTCAAGATACATGGGACATTGATGCCAACGTTGATGCAACCAAATTTTTGGTCTTGTGACAACCCACGTCCCTTACACCCATATGAGGATGCATTAAATCTGTGAAACGCAATAATAGTACAAAGGATAATTTTAACAAGACAGAATTTAAAAATGTAGCGGGAAAACTTTAAACTTTTATTTCAAACCAAATTCAACTTACAATTTCAAATGAACCTTCAATGTCATAAAGTCATAAACATCTGTCTCATAAATCATTAGAGTACAAAGGCATAAAATATATCCCTCACATGCCATAACAATAACCATAAATGAAACTGAAGTAATATATGGAAAGAGCAGCAATCTAAGTCCAAGTTGAATAGAATCACGATCACTGCTACTGTCCGCCACCACTATTTGGGGGGGGAAGGGGAGGAAGAGAGAGAAGGAAAAGCAAAATAGGTCAGATATAAAGCCTGGCAAGTTCCGGTGATTTTCAGCATAAGCATAAGATAAGAAGTATCAAGACAGATAAATGGTACTGCATATGAAAATACAGTAAAATGTACAAGAGCGAAGTAAACGAGATAACAAGGCAAGGTAAAGATCAAGTAAGCTTCTCATTCATATCCCAAGAAAAAGTTTCTGCACCAACTACTAGAATAACAGGATTAGTTTTTACCCTAATTACTACACATACGATCGGCTCCTTACAGACACGAATAACCAGTGTCAGCCATGACAGTAGGGGATATCAGTCCCTAACCCATCAACTATAAAGATACAACCCTATTCATCAGTGTTACAACACCATGGTTTCCCCTAATCGGACCCATGCATGCTCATGACTCCGTCAGAACGCGCCCATACCCGCCTCCACCTCCAAGATTTTGAACCTCTTACAATCCAGGTCAGTAAAGTGTTCCCTGGTCCAACCTAGTGTGAGGCCCCACTATGATACCAACAAGGATACTGACTGATATGGGTTCCACAAAGCAAGATTGACACAAGCCACCACGTAGGCTTGTGCCCCCAAATAAATAGGATTCTAAGAGTCCCAAATTTGGATATAGACAGCAAGACGTGGGACCTCTTAGCTTATTAAATAACATGTTTAACTTAGCATGTTTAAGTTCATCAATAAGTATGGTTGTAAATGACATTCCCTATAAATGTTATTATGTGTACAACCCCTCCCCCAAAACAGACAAGCACCTGCTCATATGTATATAAATCTACAGTGGCAAGTTTACTAAATTTACATCTGATCCTTATATTTTTCATAACATGTTCTACTTAATATTAAATCAGGTCCAACCATTCATATTAACATGTTTGCATATTATTCCCTTTGTAATTACCCCAAATTTACAGTCAAAGGTTCTCAAGTTATAATATGCCCAATTCTCCCTTTTTATTGTCATTACAAGTTATTACAATTTATCCCAATTATATGCACTTCAAACGAAAATGGCCTAGGCTCTTGATGGCCTAGGCTCAGCATAAAATAAAAATAAAAAGGACAAAACAGATCCAAAACTCATACTGAATAAATAAGCATAAAAGAGACTGTAAATAAATAAAAGATAGAAAAGAGGATAAGGAAGAAAGTGTATATATGAACATATAATAATTGTAAACTAATAGATGATTGACAGTAAAACAATAACATATACACATATAAACATTGTTACTTTTCAGATCCAAATCATTTACTGTCAAAATACTGTTTAATTGGTCGATCTAAAAATAAGTAGAACTCATAGTGATTTGATTAAGATCCAGAAAACGTCTCTTTAAAATTGTTGTTATAGAAAAACTAGAATTATCCCCTTTAATATACGTTTTAGCAACACCTGGGCATCTTCTTATTTTTATTTAGAAGTAGCTTGGAGGAAGATTAATGAAGAATGCTTATGTGTGAGAAAATGGTGAAGCTGCTAGCTTATTTGTAGATTAGCTAGGATAATTTTAAACCATTAGATTTTAGGTTTATAAATCAAACCGTACACCTTAAGTTGAGTCAACATTTGAATATAGCAAATAAAATAGTCCAGATGCAGCTGCAGGAATCTGTCCTGCATGTAGGTGGGTCGAACCACCTACTAGCTGGGTCGACCCACCTTAGACCCGGGTCGACCCCAATGTCGACCCAGATAAGGTGCTGGGTCGCCCACTTATCGTTACTTTCTACGTTCAGCTTTTATATTATATATATATATATATTACACACTATTTTAGTTCAATCTTCTTTAGTTCATAACTTCTTCATTGCGAAAACCAAGAGTCTATCTGAACTAGAGTTTCGTAACGAATGCAACAGAAATGTCTGTTTTACTCAATTCCAAATATTTTATTAATTAATATTCATTTTATTATCTTCATTATATAATTATGGTGTATTAAATTATAGGGTGTTACATTCTCCCTTCCTTAAAGGATTTCGTCCCCAAAATCTTCAAGTTAAGAAGAATGTTATTATTTAACAACTACATACTCCCATCTACTTATCCATCAACAATTGGCATCCATTTTCCTTGAAATTTCTAACGCTTTGTATGATCATATGCAAAGGTGGTGTGTATATGTCCCTATACTAATGTGAAAATCAGGCGGTCGACTGATTCAGTTGGCCTCCTTAATGCAATATATGTCTATGCCATGTATCTAATATATATGCAAAAGAATCCTAATATTATATATAAAATCTATATGTGTGCACAATCATTCACCAAAATGCAACATCCATGTGATGATTCAACCATTTTCATCTACTGAAAATTAAAATGTGCATACATCCATATGCAATATGTAAGTGTTTAAGCCAATCTAGTGCATAATGTGTGTATATGCATCCATTGGCAATCGTTAGCAAACACTTGCATCCGCTCGCAACCATCAAACATTATATGTATCAAATACATGTTTCCAACCATAGGCTTTTACATAAGGACTGAGATTCAAACAATAGGATAAACATACATGAATGATAGAAATAACAGATTCAAATTCTAAAGCTTAGAAAGTAAATTAAGAATGTACTCTCAAAGAGAAAAGGGTAAGAAGCATGAATCTTGTCTTCGGGTTTCCATGTCACATCGTCTCGATCTTCTCCCCATTTCACCTTCACTAACTTGATCTCCTTGTTGCATAGTCTCTTATCTTTCAATCCAAGAATACACGTAGGAACTTTCCTAGCTGACGCCTCCTTCTTAACTTCAACATCCTCAAGCGTACTTGTCCCAACTACCTCTGTTGAATCATGCAGACATCTCCTTATGTGGGAAACATGGAACACGTCATGAACTCCTGCCAATCTCTCCAGTAGTCTAACTCTGTAGGTCATCTGGACTACCCTCTCAATTATGTTGAATGGTCCTACAAACCTTGGTGCCAACTTCCCTACTGAGCCAAAGCGAGCAATGTTTCTCAGAGGCTATACCTTGATATAGACCATATCTCCTACTAGGGCTATCAATGAATACCTGAAATATCCGAAATCCGTTTGTATCTGAATCCAAAAATACGAAAAATATCCGATATCCGAAAAGTGGATACGGATATCCGATATCCGAAATGCTTAGCGGATACGGATATGGAAATATCCGTATCCGAAAAATATCCGTCGTTATGGAAATATATATTTTTGTATTTTTATATTTAGGTTATAGTTATATATTTATTATTTTATAAATGGATACAAACAAAACCCTAGCTACGATATTACCTTACCTAGCAGGCTAACGGCTAAGTGGGCTAACCCTTGTAATTTATGGCCGATCAGAAAGAAATTATTTCACAACCGTTGGATACAAATTGTGCATTCACTCTCAAACCCTTATATTTCATGTATCACTGAAAACCCTCTCCTACACTCACTAATCAACCGCTATTTTTTTTCACCAAAAGGTCCAAAACCTAATACTCCTTGTCTAACGTCTCCAACACACGCAAAGTAGTGGAAGATCAAGGTGTTGCTATCCTCGTCATATCGAAATCTACAATCGCCTTTAGTCGCCTTCTCAAAGTCTGTGTCCTCGTCTCCAACCACCTTCTCGAAGTCAGCCATCCTCGTCTTGTCGGGCCGCCCCAATCAGGTATAAGCTACAAAACCCTAAAATTTCTTTGGCAGTTTTGTTCAATCGAGATCGATTCAAGTATCATTTCATTTATGGGTTATGTAGTTTGTTTGTAAGTTTTCATATGTAAGCTACAAAACCGTATACATTTGTTTTCATATGTAATAAAATTTGTTCGGCAGTTTTCCGATGTTTATTACAATGTTTATACATTTTTTTGGTAGTAATAAAATTTATACATTTACTCGGCAGTGATAAAATTTGTTTGGCAAATAAAGTTTACATTTATGAATTTGTTCCGCAGTAATAAAATTTATACATTTGTTTTTGTATGTTTATTACAATGTCGTAAATCCCACTATTTAAACAATAAACCAATTTTTATTACAATGTTTTTTTACAGTTAACCAATAATAAACTATTTTCCAGACTTTGTTTTGTTATAATTGAACTAACATGCTATCTTTAATTGTCATGCTTCAGGGCACAACAACTTAGTTGCTGTGCTTGTGAGCACGACAACTTAGTTACCGTGTTTCGGTACATAGCAACCTAGTTTTTATGCTTCAATGCACAGTAAAAAAGTTGTTGTGCTTCAGTGTACAGCAATAAAATTGCTGTGCTTGTGAGCACAACAACAAAGTTGATGTGCTTGTGAGCACAAAACATCCATTATGAATTTTCAGCCAGTATGCTACCTCACTTGGTTATGATCAATATTTGCCACTTACCAACTTTTATATAATAATAAGGTCAACATCCTATCAGAATTTGTACTTCTTTCCAAATGAAATTGGCTTATGAGTTGTTGTCATCAGAATTAGTTGCTTATGAGTTTATACTTTATATGACTGAATTTGTGCCTCTTTTGCAGGATCATTTTTTGAAAGCTTCAACAGCTTCATGATGAATGCAGTGCTTTAATTTGTATGTGTGCTATGAAGATGATTTATGATATTTTCTTTAATTTGTATGTACTTTAATTTATATGTGTGCTTGAATCAACGTATGGAATATATGGTAACTTTTTAATATGCATTTGCTTTAATTTGTATGTACTTTAATTTGTATGTATCGTGTGTTTGAACCAGCTTATGGTTTATATAATGGAATATTATTTTATGAATTTTATGTGAATGAAATAGCTATTGGTAAGTTGATATATTTTATGTATTATTTCAATTTTTTCAGCTATTGTTCAAACCAAAATGAAATTATCATGTTTGCATATACTGTAGTCAAGTTCTGGATATATTTTTAAGCTCGGATGCAGATATTTTTGGATATCTGGAAATATCCGTATTCGCTAAGCCGGATACAGATATTTTTGGATATCCGAAAATATCCACGGATACGGATACAGATATTATTTTACAGATACTCGCGGATACGGATTTTTATTTTTGGATACGGATATGGATACAGCACTATCCGCATCCGTTTGCATCCGTTTACAGGCCTATCTCCTACGTCAAGTTACAAGTTAGTCCTCCTCCTATCGCCATATGATTTCTTCCTGTTCTGAGACACCTTCATTCATCTGCAAATAAGGTCTATCTTCTCAGAAGTCTCCCTAATCTTCTTAGGCCCAAGTAGAAGTCTGTTCGTAGACTCCCACCAACATGTCGTCGATCTACGGGTCGTCCATGAAGTGCCTCGAAGGGTGTCATACCAAATGCTATACTGATAACTATTATTGTAGGAAAACTCAACCAATGGGACATGCTTCTCCCAAGTCCCTCTGAAGTCTAGATACACGTTCTCGATAAATCCTTAATAACCCTATTGACCCTCTTAGTCTGTCTATCGGTCTGAGGGTGATAAATTGTGCTAAGTCTTAACTGTGTACCTAGAGCCTCTTGCAAGCTTTTCCAAAACTCACTCGTGAAGATGGGGTCATGGTCACTTACAATACTAAAGGTACCCTCATGAAGTTGGATGATCTCTCTAAGGTATACCGATGCTAGCTAAGTTGTTATCCTCTTGCTCTTGACGGGGATAAAATAAGCGCTCCTAGTAAGTCTGTCCATTATCACCTATATACTCGTGTTTCCCTTCCTCGATCTGGGCAGTCCATCAACAAAGTCAATAGAAGCGCTCTCCCATTTCCACTGTGGGATATCCAAGGGCTGAAGTAATCCACCAGGTTTCCTCTGTTCATCCTTTACTCGCTGGCAAGTCAAACACTGAGCCACAAATTCCGCAACATCCTTCTTCATGCTAGTCCAATGAAAAACTCGCTTCATGACTCATTACATCTTGTCACGGCCTGGTTGGGTAGTCATCCGAGAGTGATGGGCTCCCTCAAGAACTAATCTTAGAAAATCTCCAACTTTGGGAACACATGATTTCCCATTTTGTCATAGCCACCATTTCTCTTCCACAGAATATTTAGCTTGGTGACTTGAAGTCTCTTCTCTATCGAGTCTATCCAAGATGTCCACTAAGTATTGATCCTCTCACTGTGTGGATCCAATGCGTTCCATAAGGGAAGGTTGCACTTCCAGTGATGCTAATAAACCAAGCGTAAGATCCTTAGATGGCCGAAAATCAAAGGTCGAGATAAACTCCAAGCTCTGGCTCTCTACGAACAAAGGTCTCAAGGTCATCCTTTGCTACTCAACGTGTCTGCAATCACAGTACCTTTGCTTGGGTTATAAGTTATCTAAAAATCGCAGGACGCAAGGAACTCCATCCTTCATTGTTTCCTTAAATTAATACCATTCTACGAGAACAAATATTTGGGAGACTTGTGATCCGTGTATAGCTCAAACCTCTCTACAAGTAGATAGTGTCATCAAGACTTAAGTGTGAGCCCTATTGTATCCAACTCCAAGTCATGTGTGGGGGTAGTTCTTCTCGTGAACTCTGAATTGCCTACTTCCATAGCAAACCACCCTACCTTCTTGCATCAAAATGACACCTAACCCTGTTCCATAAGCATCCGTGTAGACCGTAAACACTTTGATACCAACGGGAAGAGCCAGAACAGGGGCAGATGTCAAAGCCCTCTTTAACCTCTAGAATGCATCCTCGCAATCAATGCTCCAAGTGAAAACCAAGTTCTTCTTCATTAGATGGGTGAGCGGAGCTGATATCCGAGAAAAGTCCTTAATGAACTTTTGATAATAACCCGCCAATCCCAAGAAACTCCTAACCTGTGTCGCATTCTTAGGGGCTTTCCAGTCTTGAACTGCGACAACTTTAGTGGGGTCCACCGCTATTCCATCCTTAGAGACTACATGCCCTAGGAACCTTACTTCCTTTCTCCAGAAATGACACTTTGAAAACTTAGCCTTAAGATGATGCAATATGAGAGTGTTGAGAACCTCCTCTAAGTGTCTAGAATTCCCTTCATCGCTCCTCGAGAAAACCAAAATATCGTCTATAAAAACCACAATAAATTTATTAAGCTATTCCCTAAACACCGGACTCATTATGTCCACGAAGTATGCGAGTACATTGGTCAGCCCAAAACGCATGACCAACCACTCCAAGAGACCGTCCAGAGTACTGAAAACCATCTTGTCGATAATATCATCTGCTACCCTAAGCTGATGTAATCTCGTGGCTAGATCCAACTGTGAGAAAACCAAAGCACCTACGAACTGGTCAAACAAGTCATCAATCCTTAGAAGTGGGTGCCTATTCTTCATGGTGAGCTTATTCAACTCCCTATAGTCCACGCATAGACGGAGAGAGCCGTCTACCTTAGTTGCAAAGACGATTGGAGCTCCCCATTCATAAATGCTCCGTCTAATGAATCATTTCTCAAATAACTCACCTACTTGTTTGCTGAGCTCCCTCCTCTCTCTAGGAGCCATGTGGCATACCTGTAAGGCGACTAGCTTCGTATTCTCCACCAAGTAAATCTGGAAACCAATCTCTGGGTTAGGAGGCAATCCCTTAACCTCATCAAACATGTCCGGATAATATCTGACTATGGGTACCGATCGAAGATCATCATGGAAGCATCAAGAGAATCTAGGAAACCGAGCATAACTGACCCCCGTGGGTCCCAAGAATTCTCGAGAGTTCTACCATGGCACGTTAGAAGTCAAACAACTCTCCTCTCACAACCTAGAATGGCACCATACATGGCTAGCCAATCCATTCCTAGAATTAGTCTACAACACATAAAGCCAATAACATATGTGTCACATTCAAATTCTATGCCCATAACAAAAATTATCAAATCGCTACATGTCATAGACACGTGAGTGGTGCCTCCTATGGGGTTTAAGACTACAACAGGACCAGAAACAATACTAGTGTTTAGGTGCCGATTATCTACCACAGTACTGGATATGAATGAATGAGAAGCACCAAAATCAAAGAGAGTTCTAATAGGAGAGCCAAAAAGAGAAATCAAACCATCAACAGTGTTTCCTACCACAATCCGATCCACCAGCCTCAAAAGTATGAACTTGTCCTTCAGACAATCAACTAAAACAAGCACTCTTCATGTTCTTATAATATCTCACAAAGTGCCCTAAATTTCCACAGCCATGGCACTTAACCTCTGTCTTGATCTGGGCCTTATCAGGTTTTCCTCTCTTCTTTGTCACCCCCTTCTTGGGACACTATTTCTTTTTATTAGTTTTGGGTTTTTCCTCCTCGGTATTAACTTCTTTCTCTTTCTCTTCCTCTTTACCGTCCTCATGCATCAAAGCCATGTCAACTAGCCTCTCGAAAGTCGCTCCCATTGGGATATGGGTTAATGTTAGTCCTTGCAGCAGTTGTTTTAATCCTTTCGTGAATTTCAAAGCCTTCTTATGAGGGGAAATCCAAACCAAATCTTGCTAGTTGGGTAAAGTTGTTGAACATTGCTTCACCGTCATGCTTCCTTGATTTAAATTTAAGAACTTCTATATTTGCATACCTTCCTCCGCTTACGACAAGAATTTCATCTCAAAATTGCCTCTAAACTCATCCCAAGTGGCTAGCGCCTACCCCGTCTGGATCACCTCCCACTAGTACGAAGCTTCCACTTTCAATAACCAAGCGACCAACTGAATCTTTCTTCTATCATCTAGCTCCAACAAGTTAAACACATTCTCCGTTTTTCTAAGCCAATTGTGTGCCTCCATAAAACTCTTAGTAGTACGAAACAGCTTGCCTCCCATCGTGCAGAAATCCTTACAAAGCTTAGATGACTACATGATGTAGTAGAGCTATTACGGCTGCAGCTGGGGGTGGGGAATCGCCTTGCACTTCGGCAGGTGTCATAACCTATACATATCTACGTAACCATGTCGGAATGGGCATGTTGAAAAAGAGACAAAACAAGGAATCAGAAAGAGATCAAAGGAATATTTTAAATGACTTGAATGGTTATATTTTTCAAAAATTGGTTTAATTTGAAAATCTTTACTTTGAAAAATACTTCTTCAAAAACTTTTTCTCTCATCTCATAACCTTAGGCTCCGATACCAAATGTGACACCCCAAGTTCCTTAATGTCTCCCATATGAGGATGCATTAAGTTCTGTGAAGTGCAATAATAATACATAGACTAATTTTAACAAGACAGAATATAAAAATGCAGCGAAAAAACTTTAAATCCTTTTTTTTTGGCAAAGCCGACCGGTATTTGTGGTAACCGTTTTTATAGTGACCACAGACGCCTTTTATTATAACTTATAATAAAATACAATAAATACAGGTGACTGTTAGTTGATTATCAACTACTTCAGTTTTTAAGGTGGACCGTCCACCATATATGGAATTTAAAGTGTTCTATTCACTCTACCTATACTTGCTTATAGCATTGGAGCTAGCTTAAATTACTAGACTACAAAAAAATAAGCTCCATGCAGGGAGTCACATGATATGATACATTACATTCTACAAAGTAGAGTTAACATATTTAGTTTCATGCTAATAAAAATTAACCAAGCATAATAAATAAGTACACCGGGTACAAAGCTATAGGCCAAGCTGTGGGAAGGAAAAGTGTAGCAGTAAATAGTGACTTGGGGTTCAACAAGCTTCTCCCAAAACAATGAACAGTTGCCAACAGTTTCCTGAGCTCCACAAGCAGTTTGCAGCAACGAACAATGAGATCAAAGTAATTACCTTGTCATGTGGTACGTTAAGGCGCCAGAACCATCATGCATTAGGCTAAAATCTAGATGTACCATGAGTATAGGAAGAAGTACACTAAAATATTGATGGCAAAGATGAGAGCGAGCTTGACCAATATTACTGAATATTTCAATAAAATTTTAAACTTTTATTTCAAACCAAATTCAACATTACAATTTCAAATGAACCTTCACTCACTACTACAAAAGTGGGCATATTCGACACTATTTTTCTGTGGCCATAGATCAAAAAAGCATTTCCATAGGCCATTTTTTCAAATAGGCAACACTAGGGGGCGTCACATCCGCGGTCGTTGCATTAGCCATCTAAGGCAATGCTTTTGCCCATCTATGACCACGGAAAGAAAGTGTTGCATTATAACCCTACTGCAACAGTATATGCATGTAATGCAACGACATACAACGTTGCCTTAAGCAAAAGCCATAGTCTGGCTTCCAAGTCATGGTAGTGGGGTCCACATGGACTTTCCACGTCAGCTCTCCACGTCATCTGCACATGTGTCACATACCACGTCAGTTATCCACATGGCACCGCGTAAGTTGTAAGCCCCACATGTCGTACCATTGTGGAATTAATAATATTACATTTAATGCAATACCACAGCACAATCTAATGCAACACCACAACAATCTAATGCGACACCACAACACCATCTAATGAGACACCACAACAGTGTAATGCAACACTAGAAAACATCAACTGCAATGGTAAAAAAAATCAAATGCAACATTAGAACAAAATCAACTACAGCTATAATACAATCTTGTAATTACAAATTATGCAGTACATATATTCAGTCCAAAACATACCACATTCATATATATATATATACACCAAAATATTCCTACAATAAATCCTCCCAAAACATTCATCACCACAGTCAGACCAACCAATTATATATACCAACTCACAAGTGTCATCACCAACACATATCACAAGTTCCATAACCAAAACATACCACAAGTGCCATCATGAACACATACCACAAGTGCCATAATTTAAAAGAACAATTCGAATATATCATAAGTGCTAACACATACCATCCAAATACTTCATTCAGTTGTCGGATTGCATGAGTACCAATGTCATCTTCATCACTTGTTGTGGTGACACAAAAGTCTCCAACATCTAAATTAAGATCTGGATTGGCTTCACCTAGCTTTTTTAACGTCCATGACATGTTCTCTTTCACTTTTCTGTTCACATTTTCTTCCAAATCCGCCTCAAGCTCTTGCCTTATTTTTTTGGTCAGCTCTTGCACATAGCTGTCCAAAGAACCAGGAGTTGTTGAAGACTTTTCAGCCATTTTACCTCGTCTTCCTATAAGCCAGTTCCGTGTGTGGCTCTTCCCACTAGAAAGAAGTGCATCTGCCTTCGCACTGTTTCCTGCATCCACCATTTCTTGAACCTTCGCCTCCAAAATGAAAACCAGGCAAGCATATATATATATATATATATATATATATATATATATATATATAAACAGGCAGCTGGCAAGAATGAATTTATTAACAAAACTAGTTTTCTTTTAAACTAACTATGTGTTCGATTTAATAAGCAACTCCAACAAACGTACAATGTGCCAACTATACTGACACAAGTATTGTTATTTCAATATCTAATGTACTCACGTATTTGACCTTTAGTTCATCCGTGTTAGCCTTGTAAGTTCTCCCCGGTTCTCGTTTATACGTTTCCAAATAAACCAAGGCAGCGGATGGGGTGGATTTTTCTGGGTCCTTCTTTCTCTGTCAAGTATTAGGATTACCAAAAATTAAATAGAATTTTTAACATTCAATGTTAAGAATTTACATATCTAGTTGTTGCCTATGAACATTGTGATAATGGTATAAAATATAATTCAAATTAGAATTATCATGTGGCCAATTCAACTCAATCACAAAAAAAAATTTAACTTAAGTTCAAAAAACACATACTATATGTTCTTTGGCTACTGCATGAGTTTTGGGACCCATGGTATGTGTCTCGTTTAATGAATTACGATGCGCAGAATTAGTATCAGCTAGGGCTTGGAAAAGAAAACAAAAAATTAGCACTGAACAAGAAAAATGTGAATATCATTAAATTATTTTATTTAAATTTTCCATCTTTTGCCTGATTATTTAATTAGCATTATACAAATTATTTTTCTTTTGTGGTCATATTTAATTTGTACATGAACTGCTTCATCCCCCCAATATTCCAAGGGCATTTTAAAATCCTCCAACGGAATTGTATAGGGCTTATTTGCAAGTCTTTCCTCATCAGTTGAATATTTTTTATAATGCCTTACTTTGATGCGAGACTTGTACTGCCTCCAAGAGTCGTTAAGCGTGTTCAACGCCCACTTGTGTCCTTCTTCCGAAATGACATACCTAGCCTACAATATACCAATAACAAAATTCAGGAAACAAACTAAATAATTAAAACCAAACATTTAGGAAGTCAGTTGAACTATATATGGTTTAGGGTGATAGATTGTACCAGAGCATATTCCAACATTTGTCGCTTTAATTGATCAGAAACAACATGACAATTGATGTAAGTAAGAGACACATTATCCTTTGCTAGCGTCCCAAGAAAATTGCTTATCTCTGTAATATTATAAGATACTGGCTGACCATCCTCATTCAACTCAATGACTACTTTATCATCAGGGGTTCTAGCATGCACCTTGGTCATTTTTGACTTCCCTCTAGGTTTTTTTGGACCTTGTACTTTATCTACTAAGTTCAAAAAAATGAATAGAAAATTAATGTATGGCATTACAGAAACATAATATGCATGAAAAACTTAAAATAAACACACTCAATAGTGCAGTGCACAGATAAAATAAACATTGTACTTGTACTCGCTTCATCTTCCTGTGCAATCCATTCCTGCTCTAATCGATCAGTAAGATTTTCCATTGTTGGAGGCGCTTTAACATTCTGCTTTTGACATTTCCGCATCGCTAAATAAGCAGCAACTGAACCAGCAACTTCACATAGACCGGTTGATTGTTTGAACATTTTGCTACATGTAGCTTTTAAAACGGATGGACGAGACGTTGTAGGTTTTAAAACTCCTGAAAAAGACGGTGTAGGTTTCGTCAATTTCTTTAATGTTTCTACGAATTTGTCCCAGTTGCTCAGTTTCTTTGGACTGGGAGTGTGTGTCATGATTAACTCCTTGTTGGAGCCAGCTTTCTTTGGAGGGCGGTGTCGGTCATCGCTTCCTTCTCAATTTCAATGGCTGCATTGGTTCGCGAACGAGTTCTCGGTCCAGGTAAAGGATCCTTTGACTTAACAATTTTGATTCTCTACAATTAAGTCGAAGTTCAAGATTTTTTACGTTCATAAAGGTAAAGGCAATAAGTAATAAACAAATAACTTTTTTATACCTCCGAATCCGATGAATCATCAGTGATGTCTTCACCAGCATTTTCTGGGATGTATTCATCAAGTCCAGCAACATCTTTACCTTATCTTTCCTATTTCGTGCGGCAGCCTCTTGCATACAACTAACCAATAAAGTCATCCCCAGTGATCTACTAACTACATCATTTTCTTGCATTCGCGCGATTCGCTCTTTGTTCATACTTCGTTAAAACTGATGATTGTGAGAACTTCAAGCAGATTAGCATTATTACTCACCATCGATGATAAATTTAAGCTAGTTAACCAAATAGAGTCAACGTATAAACAGTTCTTGCTATTTTGATAGAATGCATGCACAAAGAACAAATAGTTACTTGAATTAGCTGCAGCCTTCATGGCTGGAATAGGACATCAACAGAGTAATAGAAAACACTAAAATCTAGTTCTTGCTTTTACGTGCATAATTTTAATAAAAAGTAGTTTGAAATACAAGATTTCATCTTGATTAATAAAAATGAAATGAAAATTGAAGAATACCTGAACATCAGCTTCATTCTCTTGGGTATCATCATCATTATCTGTTTCCTTTTCTACATTTAATTTTCTCCTGGTTACTTTGTCCGTCACAGTAACATCTTCTTCATCATTATTCATATCAGGCTCCGACGTTAGTTTTTTCTGACCTACTTGAGTTGGGTTGTTTTTCATCATTTTGTGTTGCTGCTGAAGTCAATGTGCAGTAATATACTTGCGCTTTGCAACCGGCTTCTTAGCAGAACCTGTAACAATAAAAATAATAACGATGGCCTTCTTCATAGTTCTTTACACAAACACACACAAATACATATAAGAATGGATCTATATTACATATACATATATACCTTGAATTATGTTTTTCCTTGGCCGTATGATTACATGTGGCTGTAGTTGAATCAACGGCTCACTGTCTTTGTCAACGGCTTTGTCGATGTAAAAAACCACTTCTTTTTGCTAATTACAGCCCTATACGTATTTGTTTACGTCCTTGTCATTTAGTATCAGCTGGCAGCCACCCCCTTGTTCCTTTGTTGATTTAGACTCCTTCTATTTCAATGTAATGGAGAAATCTTTAACAAAGTCCATAAGCACACTGTAAGAAAAGCGGTCTACATCATATTTTGTTACTACGAAGGATTCTCCACCAACGTAACATGTCCTACGAAATTGTCTGCCATGTTGCAGTCGGATATTTATAAGTTCATCCATCCTGTACAAAATGAATACATTAGAACAAGGTACATGCATGTTAAAGTGGACAAAAAACAACAACTATAACATTTTTGTCTATAACCAATTTAGATGATAGTAAAGAGGAATTTTGGTCCCAACAAGACGGAACAGATTAGGCCAAATACATTCATCAAAGATATTAATTTACAGCTAAAACAAAAAGTGCCAAATACATCATAAAGTAGACAACAGATTAGACCAAATTAAAGCAATAAAAAAGAGGATTTTTTTGTCCTAAAGAGACGGAACAATATCAGGAACTTTTGCTTCTAGTTCTGTTTCTAGTTGTATTACGGGGACATCATCCCTAGTCCAACCCCCATTAACAACTTCTGGTTCTAGTTCATCATATATCCATATATCATGTGAATGCGTATTGCTCTTGTCTTCTTCCATTGCATTCTGATTTTCAGTATCACACCAATCTCTCGGCAATTTTTTAATAACGTAATGACTGTTCTTTTCAACTGCATCTTTCACATAAAATATTTGCTGCACTTGCGAAGACAGGAGATAAGGATCAGTTTTATGGCACTTGCTAAATTTTACTCAAGCAAGACCGTATGAATCTTTTCCTCTTGGTACCAGCAACACTTAAAAAGGACCATTGTGAAAGCTACCCAATAATCAAGCTCACAATTTCTTCGATTGATCTGTAGTAATTGACATCAACCATTATTGGGTTTTGGTCTTTCGAACTTGCAAAGCTGGTGGTTTTGGCAGTCAAAAATACACCAGTATTTTGTGTGGTACATCGAGAATCTCTAAATTTTGTGTGGAGTCTATATCCATTTACTATATTACCGGTTAACTTCCTAAATGCTCGATTAGGACCTAATGCAAACACCTCTAAATCTGTTGAAATATTGTCCTTTTTCAGAACCTCTTCTTTACGCCAATTCCAAAACTCTTCAAAATGTTCTCGTTCCCTCTTGTATCTTATTGTATTTGCAAGACCATCCGCAAAAGCTCGATGAACCCTACATAATAATTAAGGTCCAAAAACTACGAAATGCAGATATTAATTTATAGTTAAGGAAAATGGTATAGGAACTTAAGAACTTACTTAATCAAACTCTCAATTTCTTTATTACCGAAATTTAACAGAATATAGCGATGCGTTGCCTTCCAATCTGCATCTTTCAAATTGAACATCTATCCATCTTTATTCTTCTTTGTTCCAATATGATATTCCAAATCTGTTGGACATCTCCCAAAATCAATCGACATGTTTTTTGTTCCTCCATCAATGCTTAAAAATCTTGAACAGAAGGTCACACACTCTTCTGCCAAGTAACCTTCCGATCTGTTTCTATTTTGCACATAAGATTTCAACTTTCCTAGATATCGCTCAATTGGATACATGCATCTAAGATGTTCAGGCCGACCATATTTGATTTCTCAGCATAAATGAACAGGCAAGTGTACCATTATATCGAAAAAAGCCTGTGGAAAAATCATTTCAAAATGACAAAGTATCTCGACAATTTCTTTTTGCAGCCTCTTGATATCATCCACTTCGATAACCTTGCTTCATAGTTCTCTAAGGAATGCACTAAATCTGATCATTGATAACGCAACCTCGGGTTTTGACACTTTCTTCACGGCAAATTGTAAAAAATAGTGGAGTAATGAAATGAGCATCATGGCTCTTATATCCCACAACCGTTCTCTCTTTTATGTGCACGTACTGACTAACATTCAAGGCACAACCGTGGGGCAGTTTGGCGTTCATCAATACAGAGCAAAAAGTTTCTTTTTCCTTACTTGTCATATCAAATATTTCAGCTCTAATTTCAATATATTTTCCATCACCACATTCAACAGGATGAAGGGCCTTCCTTATGCCTGATTCCTGTAAATCCAAACGAGCGTTTAGGTGATCCTTCGACATGCGACCTATATTAAGTAAAGTACCTAATATTTTGTCGTATGGCATCCAGGTTATGTCGAAGGGGATTATGACACCAATATGGTAAGTCAAACAGTATTGACCTTTTTTTAAAAGGGCCGTCACTTTTACCCGGTTTCTTCGTCTTATCCCCAAAGTGATTTTTGAACCCCGCAATAACTCTTCAATATCTGATTCTGATAATATTTCTGGAATGCTCTACATTTCAGTTTCTCCATTAAATCTCCTCTTATCCAGCCTCCACTTATGTGTCGGATCAAGAAACTTTCTATGGTGCATATAAAACATTTTTTTTCTATGCTTCAGATAATTTGAAGAAGTTTCATAATGGCATACCAGACAAGCTAGTTTCCCCTTCGTGCTCCAAACTGACAACATGGCATATCCCAGAAAATCACTAATGGTCTATAAGACACTTGCACGTAAATTGAAATTCTCATCAGTTAAGGAATCATAAGTTTCGACGCCAACATTCCATAACGTTTTCAATTCTGCAATTAAAGGCTGCATATATAAGTTAATACTGTTCTTTGGAGAATCTGGACCAGATATTAATGTCGAAAGAATTAAATTCTCTTGTTTTGTACATAACAAAGGCGGAAGATTGTAGTTTACCATCACCATTGGCTATGTACTATAACTTGAATTCATTGAACGATATGGATTAAATCCATCAGATGCTGGACCAAATCTAACATTACGATTTTATGATGAAAAATCAGGATAGCGAGCATCCATCATCTTCCATGCCACACCATCAACTGGATGTCTTAGTTTTCCATCTTCTTTTCTTTCCACTTGATGCCATCTCATAAGTTTGGAAATTTCTTTGCACATAAACATCCTTTGTAACCTTGGTCTTAGAGGAAAGTACCTCATAACATTTGCCAGCACTTTGGGAATCGATTTTGGTGGATCATTATTATCAACGATGTCTTCTTTTTCTTTTATAGCCCACCTCAAAAAACCATAAATGTCACAAGCCTCTTTATCTTTATTTTCTAGCCAATATAACATGCAATGGTTTGGACAGGCATGTAATTTATGGTAATCAAGACCTAAATCCTTAATGACATTCTTTGCAGCGTAGTAAGACAAAGGCAACTGGGCATCAGGAAAGGCTTCTTTTATAAGCTTCAGTAATTCCCCAAACGCAGGCTCGTTAATTCCATAAGCACAATTTTAATGATAAAGCCTGATCAAGAAATTTAGTCGAGAAAATTTAGTGTAGCTAGGATATAACGGTTTTTTTCTTTCATTAACATGCCGATCAGATTTCTTGGCCTCTGGATTTGGTTCTACTTCAAAGTCCCTGGGATTTTGACCAATTTGTAACCCGCATATTTGAACACCACATCTAACTTATCCTCAAAATCCATCTCCATTGCACAATCCATACGGTCATCAACACCTATTAATTTTGTCTGTGAAACTTCACAAATCCACCCGGTAAGTAATGGAGAAGGGCCATTAAAAATAAGATGATCATATATGACATTTTCACAATACCAATTACGTTCTATACATTTTTTGCAGGGACACTTCTTCTCGTCACCTACTTTATAATGGGGAAATGCGTTTCTTAGAAAAGCTATTACCTCTCTTACATATTTTGCACTCGATCTCGGAAGTCCTATCCATATGTAATACTCACTATCCATTGCCATAATCTAACCACGGCCTAGTAAGACTAAATTTGATACCACTAATAGTTTCAAGACACGAACAAGGGTTACCCTGTAAGGTTTGATTAAATCAAAAATAAAAACAAAAAAAGTTAATAATTTACAAATATACATAATCAGTGTGATGATACAAAGACGATTGTTTTGATATGAATTATTACTAACTTTTGAAACTGAGTTATCAGGAGAATACATAAAACAAGCAACAAAGGATACTGAACACAAATTCATAACATTACATGACTTCACCAAAACAAAATAGTATGGATACAAAGACTATACAGGTGATACAATGATGATACAGTTGTACCTAATACAAAGAACGATGCAATAATTTAATTTTATCTTCTAATGTTTAGCCCTTGAAGCTGGTCGTTAAGTCTACTAACATCAGTTCGAAAACCAATAACTCGATTTTACAGCGTTGTAAGTTGATGTTGTAGTTCATTTGCATACTCAGCGACTCGACTTGGAAACTGTTGGTCAATCCACTACCAATGGTACACCCTGTGGGATAAACACGAGATCTAAAATAACGACGACCAATGTTGAGTCCAATCGAAATAACATCTTCTACAATAGCATAACCACAATCACAAATTATTATTGGTGAGTCAGATTGATGGTCGTTAACCACATGGTTGTTTTGATGCTAACGACACAAGGCAACACGACTATGCCGTCGCATCGCCCTTTCTTCACGTTGTTCTTATTCTCTCCATTGTCTTCGGAGTTCTTCTTGCTCTAGTTCATACTCACACAAATCATTACAGTGCCTTTCTTGCATCTCTATATAAAAATCAATAGGAGTTTCTGGTGATGATGGGTTTGACAGTCGTAGATCACCCATGCCCAACGTATCTTCGTAGTTATAAGATGTAGGAAGAGAAATAGGCATTATTTAACTACAAACAGAAATAGATATTTAAACTGGATTTCTTTTGTCCTCTAAATTTTGTTTCCACCTTTCGAAATGGGCATTATTTAACAATACATTAATGGTTTGGCAAACATAAAAATACAAAACTTGCACAATTTCCACACATGCAAACATATAAATAGAACACTTCAAGTATAAAAAACCCTAATTTAAGGCAATCGGTATACCAAAATCACCCAGAGACTTTGAAAGTAGACCAAAATAAGTTAGAGATGAAATCATCTAAATAAAACTAAAAGGATGAAGCCCAGCTACCTGTAATTGTCCTAAATGATCATAATCGGAGGTGTAAAGTTTGTAAAATAGGAGCAATCAGACGTTTATAGTTTGTAACGGAGGTGGGGTAGCAATCAGAGGTGTTCATGGACAGATTTCGTGGACAGAGAATTGCACAGAAGGAAGAGTACGGGAGAAATTTGTTTTGAGGTGAAGTATTTTGTGAATGGGGAAAAGATTGCACCAAATTTTCACTAAACTGAAGCAGGGAAACTGTAACGACCCAGGTTTTCGCGATCCTGGTTATCTGACATAAACTCAATGTCGACTATCAAGCATCAGAAACACCGGATAGTCCATGAAAGAAATTAGAGGGTGAGGATAGATAAGATAGAAACTTAGAATAGAAGAAGAAGAAGAACATACAACATCAGAGTAACACGAATCACACAGCGGAACGAACAATATATAATAGATAACATATCTTTTGAAATAAAATCAGTATATGTATATAGTAACATTTATCAGAGTACAACACATACAACGCAGCGGAAATAAACAATAGTTATAAAAACGCTGCTGAAGCCTCCTGCTCCAGCTCCTTCTAGTGCATCTGTAAATCCCGACTACTTGACTGCTCGGACAAATTTGAGCACCCAAGAGTTCAGGGAAAACAAAACAAAAATAAACTTCGGGTCAGTCATGGGACTGGTATGAGTAAACAATTTAAAACAGTTTAGGAAAGTAATGATATCTCATAACACCACGCCGTATAACACGGAATGGGTTTTCCCTTATGAGAATCCAAAACACTTGATTTAACATTTTAATTTTTTTTTGAAAGAAACGATAATCTTTATATCAAAACTCTTTGGTTATTATAATAGTGTCTATCAACCACAATATAATAATCATCTAGCAGAACGCTTTCATCTAACGTTCCACATGCATAATATATAATAAAAAACTGTGGGCGTTTATTGGGTAATGAATTCCAACTGGCAAAGTATGGGACCACCTTCCAACAGTGTATCTCTAGAGAGGAATACAACGGGTTCAACAAGAACATCTTGTAACCCAGGCTAAACATGACCAGTCACTCATTTCGCTTGGGATCAGCAACCGTTTCTCGAAAGGGACAACATTGAAATAGATTATAGAAGTAAATGAAACTCTAGATCAGGTGACAACACACCCTAATTGGCAGCCAACCACTTAGCCATGCGACCTACCCGATTTTGTACCATTCTCGGTTGTGAGGCTAGAGGCCATAACGTATCCTTTACAAACCACATCTTCATTCACTTTTGAATGTCACATCGTCATACTCGCCAAATCACAAATTGATTTCTCCAAACATACCACGGGTAAACAACTAAGAGAAACGAATTTCTCCGCCACCAAACGTAAATACGTTTGAAGAGATCATCTTACGCGATCTATTAAATATACTCCGTCAGACATTCTTCCATACAGGTCGTCCTGGGACTGGACAGACCGAAGGCACTATTCTGTAAACAGGACAGCCCTTGCATAACTCCGTCTTCTATTATCTTCATCATATTTGATTGCAATGCTAACGTCCATACAGAGTGGTTTTCAGATAATGAATTTGATCCCGGTCTCTCCGTATTAACAACGGAAAAATGGTCAAAAACTTCGATAGTTGGTGAGTTAACTATCAAAGAAAAACACGTGTGCAAACAGCGATATTATTTCTAGAAGGAAATTATATCGATCTATCATCATTTAACATTTATCTCTTTAGTTCATTAATTTATTCATTTTTCATTTCCTGTTTCCATATATTCAACATTTCTTATTTTCTAAATTTAGAAAATATACTTTATTAACATTGGAAAACATTTCCATTTCTTATTTTCTATATTAGAAAACATTTCTGATTCTTATTTGGAAAACATTTCCAAGACTCCTACATTTGGATTTAAACAGATGCTTAAATAAAATATCCCATTTCCAAATTCTATTTATACTTCTATTTATAAATTATTATTACGAAATCTCCTTTTTATTTCTAACACTTAAATCTCATTTAAAATTACCTTTTATAACTCTATTTATTTCATAAGTAAATATTCCCTTTTATAATGTATTTTTTTTCTAAATAAATATTTCCTTTTATAACTTTCTCTGATTTTATAATTATTTTTTATAAAATCCTTTTTCATTTTATTTATAAAATCCATTGATTTTATATAAATAATTTAGTTTCATAATACACTTTGAAAATCCCCTTTTCTACATCCCAGTATTTCTTACGGTATTTAAAATACCAAATAACAATGATCAATATCATTCAAACGCACATAATCAACAACATATTATATATCACATCATATGTTACAATATATGAAATAAACAGTATTATAAATATTGAGGAATCCAGTTGGATCCCTCCAACCTGTTTCCCTGCATCACAGATGTTAAACAATATAAATAACATTGATTTCATTTCAATATGAAATATTCTGATAAACAGAATCAATATTTGGTTTACGATTTATTTATATATATATATATATCGTTATCTATAATTTCAACCAGTACATCAGCAATTCAACCAAACAATCAATACACAACAATCAATCATCATTTATCAATAGTAGATTATATTTAAAAAATTATAAACTGTATAGAGTTAGTGAGATTTACTCACATTGGACTATCATCGTTAAATAACGATAATTGTCGCTTGATTCAAACAGACTATTTATCTTGCTATAAATTATAACGAGCTCTGATTCACTCTCAGTCAGTTCCATTTTGTAGCCCTCGTCCATAGGATCCCATGGATCTTGTTTTGTTGAATTCCGTTAACATACGAATAAGTTATCACAATTATAAGTTAATACACATTTTATATAAACAATTTATATTAAATTTTAAATCTTAATGGGCCTCACCCTTTATGAAATCGGCCCACCCCCAATTGAATACCCATGCCCATTTACTGCTTCTTCTCTACCGAGTAACTCGCTCTAGCATATTTCATCGCGACGGCCATTACCGCTTCTTTCTCCGATCCTTACTCCACCCACACCTCGCGATTTGCAAAACCAAGCTTACCATTGAGATCCTCTTCGATTCCTCTTTCTCATCGTCCCTTAAATGGCCAAATCGAGCCTCTCGTCAAAATGCGTCGATTAGCGGTTGTACTGTGCATTCCAGAATTCGATCGATGGTTTTAATCGTAGAAAAACTCATAATTTGGCCAATAAACCCTACTCGATCCCCTCGATCCAAGTATCGCCACTAAAACATGAATCGATGCCTGCTCTTCCCAAATTCCTAAACCCTACTTCTCCATAAACTCACGCTGTACATTTTCGCACAATAGAAAACCACGTCGAACTCAGCAAAATGTACATCAACTCGAAGATCTCCTCATAACGAATTCAAAAATATGGGCTTTGCAATTTTTAGCAATTTATTTGAATTGATCTCCCTTTTTTGATTCCCATGAAATGGTTTTTCTAAAGAAAACAGTGGCGGTGAAATGCTCATTGACCAGAGGAAATATTTTTAGGTTTTGAGGATGGTAGTGGTACTTATAGGAGGATTTTAATATGTTTATATTCGAATAAAATATTAATTTATACTGTACTGTTGTTTGTATTTGTCCTTAAAAATCCGTGTGATCACACACGATATCCAAAAATCCTGGAAATGGGCATGCAGCTATAGTTCGACATTACGGACCCATCGAAACTTGTTTCGTCGAATTCTGAGTCCGTTTGCTCACACAGCGTATTTTTAAAGTCGAATTATTGACTATTTTTCACATTAATATCCCGTACGGCCACACATTGACTTCAAAAATCACGAAAATTGAAATCTAGCAATGATTTAATATTTCAGATCCAACAAAATTAGTTTTGTTGAAAAGGAGGTCGTTTGCAAAACTGGTTATTTTTAAAGCTCTAAATAAACCCATTTAAATATAAATATATTTAAAAATAATTAAATTTAATATTAATAAATAAATATTATTGCATATATTCACAATAGAATATCATACAACTCCAAAATAAATATATATGTAGTTATAACTCGATATTTCAAATCCGGATCAAATCGATATTCAATTAAAAATAGAAATCCTTTTATAAATCATTATAAATTATAAAGTAATTCCATAGCGACTATTTTAAAATTTGATTTGGACATAAATCAAAATCTACACAATGAAATCCCGATTTTTCTCTTCCATTAGAAAAATATATTTCACCAGGTCTGAACGTTTCTTGTTTCATAGAAATCCGACTTAAAACGGATTATGTATATTCATTTAAAGTTCGAATCGCCAAATTATGAACTGCCGCACCATTTCGAGCTCGATTATAATTATAATATAAATTATACGTTCAACTGACATTTATATAATATATTCATTAATATAATTCAACTCTAAACTGAATTATATATTTTAAATTGTCCAATGCACACAATATTGTCAATTCACTATTTCCGACTATTTCAAAATTAAATATATTATTATATTATTTATATTCATTCAATATTCCATATAATTTAATTAAATGACCATTTAATTCTCTAAATCACTATTTAAATAATTAAATAAATTAATTATAATACCGTAAAAATATGGGACGTTACAGATACGTTTGAGCCGTTGGATTAATCAACATCTGCGATTATTTATTTGTTTAAACTGATAATGCGGATTCCTGACCTAGCATGTATTTATGTAAAGCAACTCTTTCAACTGGTGTTGCACGTCACAGCACAAGAATTCCAACGGCAACACCGCATTCACATCTAATGCAACAACATATGAATGTTGTTGCAGAAGATCAATGAAAGCATAGCTTTTTCAACACTTTTCATGCAACGCACACAAATTAGTGTCGAATATGCCCACTTTTGTGGTAGTGACTGTCATAAAGTCATAAATATCTGTCTCATAAATCATCAGAGTACAAAACCATAAAATAATATCCCTCACATGCCACAACAATAACCATAAATGAAAGTTAAGTAATACGTGGAAAGAGAAGTAATGCAAGTCCAAGTTGAATAGAATCATGGTCACTTCTATTGTTCGCCACCACTCTGAGAACCTGAGGAGGGAGGAAGAGAGAGAAGAAAAATAAAAATAAGTATGACATAAAGTCTGGCTAGTTCCAGTAATTTTCAGCATAAGCATAAGATAAGAAGTATCAAGACAGATAAATGGTACAATATATGGAAATACAGTAAAATATACAAATGCAAAGTAAATGAGATAACAAGGCAATGTAAAGATCCAATAAGCTTCTCATTCATATCCCATAAACAAGTTTATGCACCAACTACTAGAATAACAGGATTAGATTTTACCATAATTACTACCCATGCGATCGTTTCCCTACAGACATGAAAATAACCTATGCTTGCCACGGGAGTAGGGAATATCAGTCCCTAACCCGTCAAATATAAACACAAAGCCCTTTTCGTCGGTGTTACATCATCTTAGTTTCCACCTAATCGGACTCGTGCATGCTCATAACTCTGCCGGAACGCGCCCGTACCTACCTCTAAGATTTTGAACCTCTTACAATCTAGATCAATAAAGCGTTCCCTGACCCCTACCTAGTGCGAGGCACCTCTATGATACCAACAGGGATACTGGCTGATGCAGGTTCCACGCAACAAGATTGACACAAGCCACCCACTTGGCTTATTGCCCCAAATAACTAGATTTTAAGAGTCCCAAACTAGATATAAACAGTAGGACATTGATCCTCTTAGCTTATTAATTAATAGGTTTAACTTAGAATGTTTAAGTTCGTTAATAAGCATTGTTGTAAATGACATTTACTATAAAATTTATTCTATGTACAACCCCTCCCTCTAAAACAGACAAGCACCTGTTTAGATGTATATAGATCTACAGTAGCAATTTTTACTAATTTTACATCTGATCCTAATATTTTCCATAACATGTTCTACTTAATATTAAATCAAGTCCAACCTATTCAGATTAACATGTTTGCATATTCTTCCCTTTGTAATTACCCCAAATTTACCATCAAAGGTTCTCAATTTATAATATGCCTAATTCTCCCTTTTTATTGTCATTACAAGTTAGTCTAATTTATCCCAGTTATACGCAATTCAAACGGAAATGTCCTAGGCTCTCGATGGCCTAGACTCAACGTAAAATAAAAAGGAAAAGGAGAAAATAGATCCAAAACTCAACCGAATAAATAGGCATAGAAAAGGCTGTAAATAAATAAAAGATAGAAAAAGGGATAAGGAAGAAAGGTGTATATATGAACGATAATAACTATAAACTGAATAGATGATTGACAGTAAAACAATAACATACACACATATGAACATTGTTACTTTTCAGATCTAAATCATTTACTGCCAAAATACTATTTGAATAACAGATCTAAAAATAATTAGATTTCATAATGATTTGATTAAGATCCAGAAAACGTCTCTGTAGAATTGTTCTTGCAGAAAAACTAGAATTATCCCTTTTAATCTACATTTTGGCAGCACCTCGGCATCTTCTTATTTTTATTTAGAAATACCTCGGCATCAATTAGTCCACTGGTTATTTTAGCTGTAAGCTAAAATTAGAGGGGAATATCTCAAACAGTAATTCTCCATTTAAAGAGATTACAAAGTGTTTCATCCTTTAGATTGGATGAGTTTTGATCAAAGATGTTCATATTGTTCATTTGAGTAGTTTACTGAAAAATGTAGGCCCTATGTCATTGGTTTTAAAGGATCAAAGAAAATGAGTTATTTGCATATTTTAACTAGTGGTAATCATTGTCACACTCCATCATATTTTACCTAATATTTACTACATGAATAATACCATGTTGTTTATCATAGAAAACTAAATCAAAAGCGAAATTTCTTAAACATGCATGCATATGGTTGCAACTTCTGGCGGGGTTTACTTAATTGTAATTTACATATAATAGATGCTTCTGATCATTTGGAAAGAGAACTTTCATTTTCTTTTTTTTGGATAAGCAACAATATTTCTTACTTTAAAATGAGTCATCCTTCCTCTCATTGTCGAAAACATTGACTAAAATCAAGTTGCAAGTGGACTATCCAAGTCGGAAGAAAACTTAGAATTTTTTTTTGCACTAAGGAAAAAATGTCTGAAGAAGACTACGTAATAAGGCTGATTTATGTCACATTCTTGTTAATGGTATAATAATCTTTATTTGGCACATACTTTTGTATCTATACTTTTTCTGAAAACTTCCTATTTATGGATTTTCGGTTCTTGGTAGCTATTTGATATCAAGAAAAAGTTGTTTTTCAATTTTAAAAGCAAACTAGTGTTTTAGGATTTTATACTATACATATATCTCAGTTTGCAAAGTTAACTCTTTCCTAGGTAAATAAAGGACCCATTTAGAATGGTTTCATTTTGCCTAATCCCTGTTTTCAGTCAAAATAATGTTATGTGGTGCCTCACTTAAATGTTGTCAGAGGGAAGTTAAGCACGAAGAATTTCTACTTTGGGTACATCAATTTGGATCTTCTCAATTTACCATATGTTCTCTCAATTCATCCACTACGCTGTTCAGTGCATATTTTGTTCTCATTTACTAAATTTAATATACGACCATAATTTAGTTTCCATACAAAAATTTCTCTTTTTCAGCCCATACATTTTACATGCAAATTATTGGCTGCATGTTCAATTCAATTCATGAGTTAATGATTCTTTTACTCATACTGCTTTGTTGGATTGTGTAAAATCATATAACATCAAAGGTTTCTCATGCTCTGTTGTTTCATCCTACAATTAAAATCATCTCTGTACATAGAAATTTATTAGATATATGATAAAAAAATATTTGTGCAAATGTCAAATGCAGGAAAAATATCAAGCAAGAATTGAAGGATCAAGGCATAGAAATTCATTTGAAGTCAAGGAAGAAACATTTGATATGTTGACTGATGTTATAGCTAAAAGGAAGGATCATAGACCATATTATGGCAATATCTGTGGTGTAAGTATTTAAACTTTGTACAAAACATTATTTTAATTGGTTAAAATATTGAAATTGATGTAATATTTAATGAAATGCAGAGATACAAAGATGCCACTTATAGCATCAATAAAGGAGAAGCACAAACTAGAGCAAAATTGGAGGAAAAGGTGGAGCGTCAAGATGGAGAAATTCAAATGCTAAAAAAACAGTATGAACAACTTACTAAGATGATTAGACCGCGATCCGATGAAGACCAAGTGATCATCTTGAGAGTTAATTTTCTTATTCGTAGTGACACTTTATACAATGTCATATATCATGAACATATTATTATATCGCTTAGATGTATGAAAACTCGATTAATGTTACGTTGATTTTATAATATTTGTTACATGTTTGAAATTAACTGATGATGAATGATTTGATTTTAATCTTTTTTATTGGAATTTATATAGATAAAAAATAAGTCTATTTGATTTTTATTTAATATGACGAAATAGAACATTATAATAACATATTAAAATTACTTCAGAAAAGGCGTACAGTGGGCATAGAAAATGCATAGATAATTTTGCTTTAATGGACTTAAAAAATCGTGAAGATGACGTAGGGAAAACATAAAAAAATGTTGTAAGTAAACCATAGCTAAATAATTTGCGTAAAAAAGGCGTACGAAATGATAAAAGTATAAATGGTGGGGGAAAAGCATATGGAAAAAATGGCCTACGAAAGACGTAGGAAAATAGATGGCGTAGGGAAGACGTAGGAAATATTAGATGTAAATATGTCATAAAACAACATAGGAAGATCATAGCGTAGGGAAACCCTAGGCAAATAATGACGTAGCTATGGCATAGGGAACACCCTCACAGATGGCTTAGGTAAGACGTGGGTATATTATTACCTACGCAGTAACACAAGTTTTAGCCATGCCAATATTGGCGTAGGGGTTACGTAGCTACTGCATTTACCTACTCTCCGCCTACTCCATTTTGCCGTAGATAAAACTGCAATTTTCTTGTAGTGAGAATCATGATAATCAATCTAGATAACCTAGGTTTTGCTATTTCTAGAGATTTAGTCTTGCTGTTGAAGGTGAGTAATGGCTGTTGAAAGAGAAGATCTATCTTGACAGAGCTTTGGCAGGGCAAGAAAATCAACCACCTTTCTTGTAAGAGCATAGGGGGTATTTATAATTGTTTCGGATGGATTTGTGCCTGATCTACATGCAAAAAGCCTCGAAATAACGTGAAGATCACCTCCCAGAAGTCGCGGCTCAAAATAATCAATCTATATGGATTGGTAATGGTCCATGATGAACCTGTACCGATCCATGAAGATGGTATATTTTGCACTTTGGATTTTACAAGTAGCTTCCCCATGTCTTTTTCAGTCTTTGGGCAAAATTTGGTTTTAACTAGGCCTAACCTGCTGATGTATCGAGCTTTGGTGCCTTGTCGTCTCAGTCCTTCCTTTCAATCCATTAAGTATTAATATCTATGCAGGTTAGATTGACTTGAAACTTGGTTAATGTGCTTAGGATGGAGGTACGGCTGCACTGGCCGAGGATTCATACCCAAATAGCCCAGTAGTATGGATCGGTACCGGTCTATGGAAATAGCCAATTTTAGGCTCGAACTTTGTACAACCCTTGCCTTATGGCCTAAGGCCCTTCTTGCGAAATTTTACTTGATTTGGTGGTCAACTGATGTTGTTCCTTACTTAAAGTCTGCGCGTACTCTCTTAGGTTCATTATCGGATTAATATGTACCTCCCCAAAGTGCATTCATGTTGAAAACATGATGTGCTCTGGAATCGCCGTCTTACGCACTTTGCAATGGAACTATTTAGAACTGATACAATGACTTATCTTAGGGAATAGTTGCATGATAATGATTGTCACTTCGACACTCTCGACTGGATCTGTCTTGATCATTAGAAATTACCTTTCTGTCCTCAAATTTTTATGCTACAGACTTGGAATCACACACGTATGCTACGGGTACCAGAATAATGGATTTTTATAGAAGGCGACGGATTGGTACCGGTCCGTGGGTGATGGACTGGTGCCGGTCCTTGGACTTGGAAGAATTTTTCATTATTTCTCCCCTTCTTATATACATTCCGACCCACTTATATTCTATTATTTCTTTTTATTTCGCTTCCTACAATTTCGATCATTCCCCTGTGCCACTGTCGATCTACCAACTTTGTGCCATCATCGATTTCTCGAGCCATAATCGATCACATGAGCCACCGATCCTCAAATCTGACCTACTGCAGCCCCTCTCTACATTACCCCATCTACCAATTGCTCAATTTTGGGTGATTCTCCCCGAAATCAGTTTACCTATCCATCGTTGTCCCCAGATTTAAACCACCTTGACCTGTTGCAACTTGCTATCGACCATAGGTGACTCCTATTTGCTAGATTTAGGTCATCTTGTTGTTAGAGTTAGGGTATTTTCTGCTTTCTAGGGTTTAACACTACAATTTTGTGCCGAAACCAATGCTCCAGTCGTAGTCGCAACAATAGCGATAATGGCCTAGGGCATTGTCGCTTTAGTTTTGAGATACATGAATTTGCACATAACTTCCAGCTTTTACTGGCAATATTTGTTGGACATGAATCATATAAACATAAAAAGGCACGCATATGGCTTTGGGATTGATTGGCAATGTGACTTGAACTAATTTTGACCAACTATGACATACTTGCTCACTTCATATTAAGAACATAGGCTTGAATAGTTGTTTATGACATGTTAATCTATACATAAGAATTTCAGGATTTGCAGAGCTAATAAATTTGCTTAGTACCAAATTTGATCCCGTCAGTCTACACCAACCAGCCTTTCTTACTAATATTGTTTTTACCATGCATGCGCTTCCGAAAATCTGTAACAAAAGAGCTTTCTACGCCAATTTAGGCGACGCATTCATTGCTGATCGCTCAACTCGACAACAAATTATCTAGTAAAAGAAAAGGAAGCATTGGAAGTTCTATTGCGCTTAAGTGGACCATTTCCATGAACCCATTTCTCTTGAATGTTTGTACTTTGCGAAATACGTTTCACGGAAACGTGACACTACACATGTACATGGGTGGCATTCGGAATTTAGTAACCGACACACACCGGCTTTGAACTCCAAACACCAACCCTTCACACGACATGCGTACCTGATTATTCTGAGCACAAAGTTCGTTATGTAGAATGATCTCTCAACGTTCAGAGCTTCTTCAATCTAGAGAAGGCGATTCTTCTCATATTCAAATTCAATCTACTTCTGGTGCACACTCGTTGTCTGTGCAAATGGAAGCGCATCTCGCACGTACCCCCCGAAAGAGCTATTGTCGCAATGAGGCTTGTAATTGATTGATCCCACCTGATTCTCAGACTCATTGTGAATCCAACGGAAAGATACCCTTCTGTGGTGACCCATCGGAAGGTACAACACTTTGTATACAATTTGGCATCTGAGAAGAGGATGTCTAACTTCCCAGGAAGGATGAAGTGCTTGATCGTCCTCCTGTTGGATTTACCTCATGTCATCGCCATATGTGTTTGCATGGTATCATTCCGCCTTTTAATCCCTTTTTGCACTTGGTTCTCGAGGTATTAGAGGCCACACCTTATCACTTGCATCTGAATGATTATGTTGAGCTTATTGGTCTATATGTACTATTCGTGCGAACTTTATAGGGTGCACCCGACTTCGAAGAAATCCGTTATCTTTGCATTTTCAAGAGAAGAAAAAACATCCTTCTTTGATTTTTGTTGAAGCCGCTAGAAACCAAAATCCCATCCTTGGATTGCAAGCCAAGATTCCTCCTTTCATGAATCTGTTTTTCTATGCCAAATGTCTGATGGGTTTCAAGAGGTCCTGGACAAGTGTGGGTGAGTGTTTGAGTTTAGGTCGCTTTCTTTATTGAATTCATGATTCTGCGATGTTCGACTCAACTTCCTCTTTATCTTTTACATTTACAACTTTTCCTTCCTAAGTTAAGGATCCCAAGCACTTGCCAATATTTGAATCTTTAAAAGCTATTGATGAGGATGAAAGTCAGAAGGATTTTTTGCTTCAAGATGAATTCCTTCATTAGTTTGGTTTGTTGGAATCTTCTCGTTCAGTTATTCCTCGAGAGGTTTCAGCCTCTACTTGTGTTATAATTGATGACTCATCTATCCAATGGACAAAAGAGGTTAAGATGAATGGAATTCCATCTGAAGATGCTTCTGTCGCTGAAGGACTGGGTCGGCAGGCTGATGAGGAAACAAGCACTCCTCACAGGATGTGACCCATTAAAGAAGGCGAAGAAAGAGAATTTATACAACGTGAGGAGAAAGCACTTGCGGATCCGGATATAGATAGAGAGGAGGGAGAGATTTCGGGCGATAGTGACACTAGCATAGGAACCAATGAATACAATACTCAGTTTAAAACTCCTCTAGTAGAGAATCCACCAGCGATGAGTCTCTGGCTGACTCTGAAGACATGGATGTTGACGATGCGCAAATTCCTCTGAACCAAACTTCCTATACTCAAGCTTTATGTGGGAATGACCATGACATTTTTGGTGACCTGAGTGATGTATATGCAACAACCTCTGAAATTTTCAAGGATGACCCCGCATCGATTACTCCTGAGACGTCCTGTTAGGGCACTCTTGCGATATCCAATTCGAACATTCCGAAAATTCCTTTACGTTCCCCAAAACTTGTTCCCATGTTCTCCACGACTCCTACGATTCTCAATGCACCGACCGGTTTGTAGGGGAGTCGGGTTAAGATAACATTCACATGCATTTTTCACCACACATACTTAATGTAGTGTTCCTTTTGTTCTCCTTCCTCTATTTTCGACTTTGTTGCCAATTCGAACTTCTCTTCCTTGCAGGTTCTGCCATGAGTCATCAGTAGACTATTATGATGATTTCCAATGCCGTTCCTTCAGGGGTTTTAAAGAATCAAGTTGCTTTTATCCAAGACATCATGAGATAGGCGAGGAGAGGAGAGATAGAAAAGCACACGAGGAGTATGTTTGCAATGATTAGGAAGAGCATGATAGGAGAGACCGCGAGGAAAGAGAGAAGAGGGATCGCGAACGTCGTGCTCGGGATCGTAGCCAAGAAGATAGACATTGGAAGCACGAAAGGGATAACAAGAATAAAGATTAAGACTCCGAAGAGACATCTAAGGATGCCAGAATTGACAAAAGCTCGGTTCCTCCTACTACAACATCTGTTGTTCTTGCCCTTGTTGGCCCTTCTGGTTCCAAACCACCGGTCACTACCTCAGATAAAACAGACATATACAATATCGTAAAGAGGCTCCCTACTCACTTCCAAAGCTACCTGGCCAACTATCATAGAAATTTTGTAGGTGGTTTCTAAATGGAGTTCGTTTTGACTTGGATATCACTCCGATCGACAAAGAGCGAACGTTGAAAATTACCGAGCTTTTTAAGAGTGATGCGGAGAAACTATCTAACTGGCAGAAACTAGTTTCGGAACTCCAAAGAGTTAACAGGTTGAATTACGAGGCTCAGCTTACAATGGAAAGCGATCACGATGAATGGCAGAAAGCTCTCAAAGAGCGAGATGGGGAAATTGATCGCATTGCTACTGCTTATGAGGAAATGGAGGCTGCTAAAAGGAAAGTCGAAGAAGTTCTGGCGGTTGCGGTTCAATCTCACAAAAAAATGAGGCCTTAATAAATTCTTAATTACGCGACACTCATGCCATGCAAAAACGGGCCTAAGATTTATTGGACAAGGAGAAGAGAGCCATCGAGGATTATCGTAAGCAGGTGGCAAAACTTACCGTAGCTCTCAACAACGAGTCTCTTGAAAACGTAAGAATGAAGGACCAACTTGCTAAAGCCCAACAAGTGCGTGATCAAGCCAGACAGGAAAAAGACGTTGTTGAGGGAAATTATACCAATACCATAAGTGCTCTTAATGCCAATATATTTGAATTTTATGTTCTTTGCGTCATGGGCAAGAGTAGTTTGGAGGAGACGTATCCCCGCACTTTGGACGAGGTGTGGGAGGAGGTTCTGAAACGAGCGGTCGTTGATGGTGGGTACACTGAAGAGGATCTCCCAGCCTTTTATTTGGATAACAACTCTCGTGCTCCTCTTAACAAAGGACAAGAGGAGTTAAGGCATGAGAAAGAGACTACGATGTTGAGGGAGTTGGGCCTTCTGACGAATTTCATTCTAATCCCAGACTATTTTGGATGCCTCCATTCCCCTAGAGGAACCTTCTTATACTAAAGCTTCCCCTGTCGAGGCTATTACTAGCGCTATTGCCACTTCTGCTGAAGCTACTCTTGCTACCGTGGCTTTTATCAACATTTCAATTCGAGCAAATGCCACTCTGACTACAACTACGGATGATGCGAATGTTATGGAGAACTTTTCGAGTGTCGAAGGTAATGGCTAGGGTGCACAAGACTTTGATATTACAATGCGGGTATCTTCGGAGGCAGGTAATGATGGTATCATCTCTCACTCACGGGTTCACTTCCCTTCCATATACGAGTTTGATGATTTAATCGATCAATTTTTACTTGATATAGGATAGGGCCTACAAAACTTTTTCCCTTCTTCTACTTCCACAACATGGACTACTACAATTTTTACTTCCTCGTTGCTTGTTACAACAGACTCTGTGCAAGTAGTCACCACTTCTTAGACGACTGTTGCCCTCACTACCCTTTCCTCGGTTTCTACTCCTGCCTCTCATCCGAAGTCCCAATCTGAGCAAATTGCCGCCTTACAAGGCCAGGATGATTAGGTAGTTTCTTCTAGAGGCGGAAGAGCGCAACAGAGGAGAAAGAGAACTTCGAGGATGGTTCAGTTGCCGAATACAAGGATCCATCTTCTGGGAGAGATAAAAAATCAAAGGGAAACCTGACTGAAAGCGCAGTGCACGTAGGAAGTCAAAGGCCGCCCTCACTACTGACGATGAGGAGTACCCTGTGGTCCTCATGGATCTGATCACTTGTTGCACTTTCACTAACTTGTTTTTCTATGCTTGGATCATCAGTGGGGGTAGCTTTTTCGAGGGTTATGACGTTTTTCATAAGTCGCGTTAGCGTTATCAGACTTGTCGCCTGCAAATTTAAATTGACTTTAGATTTTTGCAATTTCAAACTAAAAGACTGCAATTTCAAACTAAAAGACAAAAATTCCCTAAGTGCATAGTCATAATTATTCAGAAGCAGATTTTAATGATAATCCAAATAGCATGAGTTTGGATATAGTGCCCCGGCATAAGCGTTGGCTTATTGTTAGCAGGAAAAGAAAAGCAGTAAAAGCATTACAACTTCCAAACATTATTTTTAAGTAAAATAAGGATGCAAATGGTCACTATTATAGGCCCAGGGAATCGCGATTCAATCCACTGTGGTTAATTTGAATGTGCCGTTAAAAATCTTCTGCCCGATTACATAAGGCACATCCTAATTTGGCCTGAATATTCCAGTTTCGGTCATTATCCTTTTCAAGACGACATCACCAACTTCAAAAGTACAATAGAGAACTTTTGAGTTGAAGTGTCTCGTCGCCCTCCTCTTATGTGCTACCAACCAGAGTTTTGCTTCCTCCCTTCTTTCATCAAGTTGACTAAGAGCTTCCAATGGTAACTGCTCATTTTTGGCTTGACTTAAATGAATCCTCTGACGGGTCGGGACCTCTAACTCCATTAATATCATTGCCTATAAACCAAATGCCAAAGAAAATGTGGTATGCTCGGTTGCAGATTCGTGAGTTGTTTAATAGGCACATAGTGCAAGTGGTTGCTCATCCACCCATCTTCCTTTAGCATTGATTAACTGCTTTTTTATGATGGATATGATGATTTTGTTAGCTGCTTCCATTTTCTCGCTTGACTGCAGGTGAGCCACAGTTGCAAAGCTTATCTGAATTTGATATCGCTTACAGAACCTCTGAAACTCTCCGCTCTTGAATTGTGTTCCGTTGTTGGTGATTATCTTTTGCGGAATGCCAAACCTACAAATGATGTTTCTAGTCAAAAAGTTAATAACCTTTTTAGTAGTAATTTTGGCCAGCGGTTCCTCTTCGGCCCACTTTATGCAATAGTCTACAGCAATTATTGCATATTTGGCGCCTGCTTGGGCGATTGGTGGTACTCCGATCAAATCAGTGCTTCATATTGCAAATGGCTATAGGCTGACCATTCGTGTCGATTCAGATGATGGGGCTCTTGAGATTTTAGCTATTCTCTGGTATCTATCACACTTCTGGGACTAATATGAGTCATCCTTGTTTACTTCAGGCCAAAAATAATCATACTGAAGTATTCTCTTTGTTAGAGTTTGACAACCAGAATAGTCCCCGCATTCACCCTCATGTACTTTAGCTAAGATTCTTTTCTCTTCCTCTCAGTTACGCATCGTAGCAATAGCATAGAGAGTCCCCTTCTATAAAATTTTCCTTCTTGCATGATAAAACTCGGGGCCTTTTAACGAAGCTTCTTTAGTTCCGTCTGATTCATGGGAAGTGTTACGTTACTCAGATATTCCTTTCAAGGGGTCATCCATGACTCTAGTTCTTCCGAAGTCCCCATGAAGTACTCGACTTCCATCTCACTGATGGATTATGGAGGACTTCTACCAGCACAAACCTAAAAGTTGTGCATCTCCCGAACTATCATACTTCTCAACTGAATCTGCCTTCATATTTTCCTCTCTCGGAATATAAGCAATGGTATAATATTAGAAGTCCTTTGGAAGCTCCCTTGTCTTGACAAATATGGAGAAAGATTTCCTATTCCTCCTTTTTCTTAGAAATCCCTTCGGACTTGACACATCACAAGCTGCGAACCACAGAATATTTGGAGAGTTCGGAGATTTAACCACTAAGTTATTCTTAGTCAGTAATTAAAGCTTCGTATTCTGCTTCATTATTAGTGGCTGGGAACTCCAATAGTAGTGCGTAACAAACTGAACTCTCCTCGGGAGTCTCTAGGATCACGCCCGCACCAGAACAATACTCGTCCATTGCTCCATCAACATACAACTTCCACTCATGCTCATCTCTACTATTTCTTCCTTATTATCCTCCCGAAAGGTAAATCTACGACGAAATAGGTCATAGTCTATCCATTAATTTCTCTTCAGGGATAGTTGGTTACTTCATATTGGCTTAGCTCAATATTCCATTTCAACAATCGACCCGAAGTTTCAGGGTGAAACAAGACTTGCTTTAGAGGCTGGTTGGTAAGTACCTTGGTCGGGTGTGCTTGAAAATAAGGTCATAATTTCTTTGATGCAATCAACAAACAATTGGGGAGATTCTCGAGTTTAGGATAAATTTTTTCTACCTTGGTAAACCATTTATTGATATAGTACACAGGCCACTGGATGTGCGATTTCTCACATACTAAAGTTATGCACAAGGCGTAGGAGGATACCACTAGATAGATAAACCAATCTTCCCCACCACTGGGTGTGGAAACCATTGGGGGGCTTCCATGTGTCTTATCGATTCCTCAAAAGTAGTCTTGCATTTCGTAGTCCACTCAAAGTTCTTCTTTCCTTTCTTCAAGGCATCAAAGAAGGGAATGCATCTGTCAGTCGCCTTTGAGATAAATCTGCTTAATGCCGTGATTTTCCCATTGAGACTCTGGATCCCTTACTTCTCTCAACGTCATGACTTGCTTCATTTTAGCTTCAATACCTCTTGCACTAACCATAAATCCCAAAAACTTTCTAGATGAAACATCGAATGGATACTTCAACGGACTTAGCTTCATCCTATATTTTCTCAGAATTCCAAACATCTCAGCCTGATTACCCATGTGATTGATTGCCTTCTACGATTTAACCAGCATATCTTCCATATATAATTCCATGGTTTTTCCAATCTAGGATTTGAACATCATGTTGACCAGTCGTTGGTAAGTTGCTCCTGCATTTTTTAAGCCGAATGGCATCACTCGATAGCAATACAACCCTAAGTTTGTAATAAATTTGGTATTCTCCTAGTAAGGCTCATGCATCATAATCTAATTATATACCAAATATGCGTCCATAAATGATAATAGTTCATGCTCTGTTGTCCCATCCACAAGTTGATCAATCCACGACAATGGGAAGCTATCCTTGAGACACATCTTGTTGATATTTGAATAATCAATGCATACTCGCCACTTTCCATTTTCTTTCTTAACCATTACTGGGTTGGTTACCCATTCTGGATACGTTGACTCTTTAATAAACTCGTTCTTCATCAGGCAGTCAACCTTGTCTTTCAAGACCGCTGATTTTTCTAGACCTATGGTCTATCTTTTCTGTTTTAACAGTGTGTATCGAGGATCAATATTCAAAGCGTGACTTGCCACCTTCGGCGAGATCCCACACATCTTAGCATGGCTCCAAGCGAACACATCCAAGTTGGCTTTAAGAAAAACGATTAACTCCTTCTGTATCCTCATAACGATTTGCGATCCAATGTTTAGTGCTCGAGTTGGGTCCTTTGGGCCTACCGAGACAAGAATTGTCATCTCCGCGGGAACTGCCCTATTATCCCCAGCACCGTTCTTCCGACGATCCATAGCTTTATGAGCGAGACTATGATCTCCAGTGCTGGGGTTACCATTTAATTGCTATAATACAGGGCCCTGAGTGCGGAGGGGTCCCTCCACATTTTTTTCTTTCCATTTCTTTTATTTTGGCTTCCCATAGTTCAGTTATATAGCATTCTCAGGTCGCATTTTGATCTCATTTGATCACTCCAATACCATTTTATGTTGGGAATTTCATTACAAGACACCACGGTGCTAAGGCGATCTTGAAATCCATTAATGTAGGTTTTTCTAGGAATGTGTAATAAATAGAAATATCATCAACGATAACAAAAATTTGAATTAACACCGCTTTCGTCTTTCCCTCTCCTTGCTCGACAGGCATATCGATTGTTCTGATAGGCTGTTGCGGCACACCAGAGAACCCTTGGATTTTGATTTGGTAGGCCGACACATCTGTCATGAAAAATTTCATCTGGTTAAAGGTTTTCCTGAAAGTGATGTTTATGGACGCTCCAAAGTCAACGAGCACCCTTTTCACTGTGGCAGGCCCAATGCTAATTATCACCACCATTGGATCAAACGTAAGAGCTTCGATGCCTTCTGCATCTCTATCTCTAAAGACTATGTCATTGTTGAACTTTTTCTGTTGCTTAGCCGGGGTTGTGTCTTCCAAAATGAGGCAAACTTCATCCTTTGGAGCGTACTTTAGAGCACTCGAGTATCTTTCCATCTCTCCCCAACTTTTCTGTGTTGGATGCGGACCATCTGAGATTGTATGAATGACCTACTTTCCATTATTCCGACCTCCATTTTGGTTGCTAGGTCTCGGTTGGTTAGCTGGGACAACTTACCCCTGGTTTGTTAGGGACGACTCTATTGCCTGAGTTTTTTTTAACATACTATTGCAATTTATTGTCTCTAATAAGCTCTTCTATCAGATTTTTCAAGTGTCGGCACTTGTTGGTGCTATTCCCCGGCTAGTTACGGAAGCGACAAAATCTCCTAGAATTCTTCTGATTCTATGTCATTCTTATGAGAGGCAGTCTTGGGTAGAGTTCTTTCTCATTGAAAGCTAAGAAAATATTATCGCCCATCTCATTTAAAAGCGTGAAGTCTTCAGGTTTATAATATCGAGCACACTTTCCATCCTTTTTACCCTTGCCTTTGCCTTCATTCGTCTCTTTTAACTTCCCGAATTTTTGCCTTCTATTTGGCAACACCTCTTTCCATCGAATTATCGACAAGACGATTTTGTATGGTACCAATGACATTTCCAACCGTCAAATTCATTTCCTTCCACCTGGGAAACTCGTCAGCCATCTTATAGAACTTGTCAAGAGTGTTGGGTTCATTCATTTTCACCCACTTCCTAAATTCTATTTCTTTGTCGATATCCCGCACCACAGCCATCAGCATCATACTTGGCTCGAAGTTGTTAACTTCCGTTACTACTGTATTGAAGCAGTTCAGAAAGGATTTCAATGGTTCGCCTGGCTTCTGAATCATTCTGGACAAAGACATGATGTCTTTTGCCTTTGAATTATACAATCTAAACTACTGTCCAAACTTTCGAGACAAATCTTCAAACTTGTCAACTAAGTTTAGTGCAATCTTTGTAAACCATAACGATGCAAACCCTTCTAAATACACAAGAAAGTAATGACATTTCAATTCGTCAATTGCTCGTGCACCGTTCATATGGCAATCATATTCAAACAAAAACAATTTGGGATTGGACGTTGTTTCCATTATATGTCAGCATTATTGGTGGGACAAACTTCTTAAGGTATTTAAAACCTTCAATATTTTTTAGTAAAGGGGGTTCAATTGGAAGTAAAACTCCAATATTCCTCCTCTTCTTTTCTTTCCAAACTTTCTTTCATAATGTTCTAAATTATCCCTGAGATATACTCTTCTCTATCGTACTACTCCACGGTGCGGACGCCAGTTGCTTTTCTAGGCATCTAACTAGGCAGACGACCTTGATTAGATAACTGGGGTCCCGACCCTTCGATTCGCGAAGGTGACCCTCTGTTGGAGCTCACGATTTTATGAGAAGATGGTCTCACTGGTTGTGTTGCTCATTCTTATTAGCATTGATCCCGACATTCTCAGCATCGGAATTATTGCCTAGATCATCGTTCGAAACTGACATTATGTCTAGATCATTGCCAATGTTGGCCTGATGTTCTCGACCATCTTCCATATTCAAATTTCTAGGAATGACGCCTTCGTTCCGCCCCATGCTAGTTCCAGCGTCATTAGTAACATGCTTTCTTGGGACTACTTCTTGATTCCTTCTCCTCCGATCTCAGGAAAACAAATGCGTATGTTCTTCCAAGTGATCTCTACTCTATTAGTTCCCGGATTTGTTTCCATAGCCAAAATAACATCCAACTTTTCCATCAACATTCGATTTGAGGCTTCTAAATGCTGGTTTAGTCTTCTACCACACTATCAAGCTCTCTTTTAGTAACAACTACCCCTAGGGTTTGAGTCGCTCTAGGGTTCTTCGCGGTAGGGGAAACATGAGTATCGTCATTTATAATTCTAGTAGTCGCAGCTGCCCTAGATTTTCTCCTACTTGTCTTTTTTCTTAGAGGAGCCATGATATCTACCAATCTTCGAGTTCTTAATATGATTCTATCCATGGATCTACCTTGTAGACTTTAATGTTCTGTAGTAAAGCACATATCTAGGCCTTAGATTCAATTCTCAGTGAAAGCACCAAATGTTAACTCTAAAAATGACGATAACACCTAATTTATTACGAAAGCATCACCCCCTCGATGGGGAAAACATAATATAACTATAAAAATAAATGAAAAAGGAAATAAACGAAAAGTAGAGAAGAAGAGACACAATTCTATAGTGGTTCGGGCTTCAGCTTGAGATCAAGCCTACATCCACTTTGAATACTTTTATAATGATCCTTGTCAAGCCAATTACAAAGAAATACATATAATTACAACGATCTGCTCAGTAGAGATTAACAGAAAATCACAAGTCCTAGTGGTTATTGGAGAATCATGATAACCAATCTAGATGACCTAAGTTTTGCTATCTTAGGAGATGAAGCCTTGCTATTAAGGATGAGTAATGGATGCTGGAAGAGAAGATCTATCTTGATAGAGCTTTCGCGGGGCAAGTAAATCAATCCCCTTTCATGTTGGGGCATAGGGGAGTATATATTGTTGTTTCGAATGGAGTTAGGCCTGATGCACATGTAGAAAGCTTCGAAATCACAGGAAGATCGCCTCTCAGAAGTCTTTGCTCAAAATATTCAATTTATATGGATCGGTATCGGTCCATGATGGACCGGTACTAGTCTATGATAATGGTATATTTTTCATTTGGATTTAACAAGTAGCTTCCCTATGCCCTTCATAGTATTTGGGCGGAATTTGGCTTTAGTTGGGTATGATCAGATGATGTATCGAGCTTTGGTGCCTTTCCATCAAGTGTTGATATATAGGCACATTAGATTGACTTGAAACTTGGTCAATGTGCTTAGGAAGGAGGTAGGGTTGCACTGGCCTAGGGTCCATGCCCAAATTGCCCAGTAGCATGGATCGATATCAATCCATATGGGCCGATACTGGTTCATGGAGATAGCCAATTTTAGGGTCAAACTTTGTACAATCCTTTCCTTTTGTCCCTAGGACATTCTTGTAAAATTTTACTTGATTTGGTGGTCAACTGATGTTGTTCCATGCTTAAACTCTGCGCATATTCTCCTAGGTTCATAGTCGGGTTAACACTTTGCATTACAACAAATAATGAGTACAATATTACATAGGTGATAAGCAGTTTGCCTGCCTGCTACAAAGTACATTTTACAACATGACTTAGACTAAATGACCTTTAGCTAAAAAGGTATTAAATGGTCATTAGGTCAGCCTTTCTGTTGAAAAGGTATTAAATAGTCTTAATCTATAAAGGTATACGTTTGAGTGGGGGGGGGGTCTCCGGAAGTTGTCCTCTTCTTATTTACAGGCTGTGTGAGGGCATACCTAGGGATGGACAATGTGAAAATTTCTAAGGAGTCGTCTGTCTAAGGGAAGTATTAAGTGGTTAGGAGTTCTACCGTAATACCGGTTAAATAGTAATGCATGGATTCGCCAAATGATATTAAACGACAACAAGTTTATACCTAAATCGGTTAAATAGCAACGCATGAGTCCGTCGAAGGATATAATTAAATGTTTCTTGCCTAGTGTAACTTATTTATTTTACGGATAATAAACTTATGTTTTTTGTTTTGAACTACAAATTAAGTGTGGAGATGGGGTTATCATGAACTACATATCTAAAATGCACGTTTGTAATTTCATGTATGTAGGAAACATTATTACTTGAATGTTCGGTGGTGGATGATTCAGTTTCAGTTATGTAGCTTGTTACTTTATTGCTGTCTGAGCATATTTTTAGTTTTTTTTCCACTCAGTTAACACACAGTTGTATTGTATCTCATGGTGTTTAAAGCTATAAAATTTAGATATGTGTTTTTCTTTTATAAATTTCATTTTTGTTTCAAGTTGAAACAGGCTTAGAATTATACGATGATTGTAGCTATGCAATCACATTTATAACCCTGAAATTTGGCGATTTAATAGGAAAATGTAGATATTGGAAATTAAAGTATATTATGATGAAATATGTATGGATGGGTTCTAATTCTATAGTAGAGAACATAATTTAATAAGTGGTCGAGCATTAAATTTAAACAACAAAGTTGATAGAGTATATTGGCATTATATCATGTAAATATATAGTTTGTACTTTCTCTAAACAATTTTAATTATATATCGATTTTGTAATTAGTTGTAATGTTATACAGTTTTATATGGTGTATGATTTATAATTTGTTTTCTAGATATGAAGTTGTGATGATTAATCTATGAATGTATTGTATAGCCTTTGAATTTATATCCTTTTTTTGTTATTTATTTGTTTATTGCTGCATTTGCATAATGCATATAGATTTTTTTAATATTACATTTTTTTCATCATAACTGCCAAAATCCATGTTGTAAAAAAAGTATTTTACAACTGTTAATTGCAATTGTATAAAATCTTTTACAACTGCAAATTTTAACTATAAAAAATTATTTTGCAATTGACAAAAGCAGTTGTAAAATATTATTTTTACAACTTTTAAAGACAGTTGTAAAAAAATAATGGATCTGTTACAATTCAACATATAACCACCAGCGGCTACTAGACTTATTACAACTGTTTTTGATAGTTGTAAAAAAGTGTTTTTGTTGTAATACAAAGCCATCCCCTCACCACTTCAAGTCATAACGATCTGAAGGGTAAACAACTATACCAATACAAAGTCATCTGATTCAAAGCCATCAACTCTGGCACCGATCTGAGGCAAATACACAAGCCAATCAGAAACTCCAACCACCATAACTCCCTCGTATCAACTCCAGTTTCCACGGAACTTAAAATGTTGCATCATATGGCCATCCTCTACAATCTCTATGGACTGCATGCAATTATGCATAACTGTAAGTTTAGGTCGATCTAAACTCTAAACGACCATAACTCCTTCATACAATTTCCAAACGGTATGTAATTTTTCTCACAACCTCTACAGACCTTGCAACTTGTCTCCACTAAGTTTTATGTAAATTCGAGCACTCCTGAATTTTGGATTTTTTTCAAGAATCCTAATTCAACCCTAAATCTAGTCACCATTTGTTAACGTTTTCAGATATTCAAGCAAATAAGTTCATGCATACAATCATTTATAACAATTTAAAACAATGAATCATTCAGTTCATCCAATCCTAGAGAATTTAGATCTATATAGAAACACAAGTTTTCTATATATGGATAAACTAATGAGTTCACAGGCATAATACTGCACAATTTAATTTCTGATCAATTTGAAATTCATAGATGTGATCCGAAATTAATTAGGTTAAATAAAGGTTCTAATAGTTCGATTTTTTAAAGAGTTTTAAAATTAAAAGTGTAAAGATCAGTAAATGAGATATAAAATCACTCACCTTTGCCCAATAAAATGTGGTTCTAAAGTAAATTTCCTAGATCTAAAGTAGAATCACGAAATAAGGATATATCTTGCCTCCTAACAGCCACAAATATGTTCTCTCGGTGTAGACTTGGTATTCTATTTTCTAATTAACTTTAAGGAGAAATTTAGGTTTTTGGATAAATAATTATTCTTAATGAAGGTTGGAGGTTTTAGAGAAGAAGGAAAAAGAAGAAGAGATACGAGTTATAGTAGCTCGTTTCAACCATATTATCCCGCAACCCCGAAATTAAGATTAGACCTCACAATTAATGGCACTCAATTGCTGAATTAGCTCGTTTGAAATTCAAAAATACTTCAAACAGCCATAACTCTCAAACGGTTAGTCCGTTTTCTATGTATAACCACTCAACACAAAAGAAAACCATCATCATGATCTAATGAAAGTGGTCTCAAATTCAGATTCCGCTCTAATCAGTTATGGATGAAATCTTCACCGGCAAAACGATCATAGAAATATATGACAAGTCCTAAATATGAGAAATGTCCTTAATAGCCAATTTCCAAATTTACATAATTATATGATCTTGTATGCAAACAAATTTTCTTGTTTGTGCATCAAAATTGCATAAAATTACGAGTCGTTACACAAAACACTATTAGAGGAACTCTTGATGAAACATTAACACGAACACGACAATCCCCAAAATTGATGTGCTTGTTGGCAACTTCAAAATCCAGTAGTTTATTTATTCGTGGATTTTACTTTTTAATCAAATAAGGAATAATTGATTTGAAGGGCAAATGAGGACATATAGCTTGAAGATGGATTTCTTTTTTCCTTGGTTTGAGTCACTTTTGCAAAATTTTCATACAGATAGACTGGTCCTAATATCAATTACCAATATGTATCATTTTTATTTAGCTTAGCACCAAGTAAAATTCATCTGTAGGCTTTTGACCAATGACGAGCTGGCCAAAATTATCTTTAGGCAATTAGTTTTGAAATAGTTTTATGCTTATAAAAGTGGACAAAAAAAAGCTCAAGATGCCAGATCCACTTTGTTAGTTGAGAGGATTACTGCTTCTTTATGAAAGGTCAACTAATTTAATTTTGAGCTAAGAAACGTACAAGACAAAGATTGTTATTTAACTGAATGTTGATCGACCCATCATAGTCAATTGTCAACTGTTAATGACTGGTTACGGAAGTCATACTTCTACGGTAAGAGCCACGTGTTGACATTAATTAAGCTTCGTTATCTCAGTTATATTATGCTTGTTGATTCATCTGTATACCGTAAGTCGTCCTTATCCCCACCTGCTCTCCCTTGTTAATAGAACCCAAGCATTTACATTAAATACGGACGAGCAAGTATTTTCCATCTAACTTATCATATATTAAAACAAAGACTTTAGAGCTATCTGTCGGCTCCAAAGCTAATTGTACTGTACAATGAAGCAATGTCATTAGATACAAAGACATCGAGCGCGAAATACTTGATCGTTATTGAGGAACTTTTAACGGCTTCTTGATTTGCACCCCCAGTACTCTCCCCCGTGCCGCAACTCGTATTCACCCATTACTTAAATATGGTTGTGTGACTCAAATTAGAACGCAAAGGCACCTTGAACTACATGCATGTGTATAATATATGTGTGTTTATGTATGTGTGCGTGTGCATGTGCCTGTGCATGTCACTATGTCAGCATGTGTTGGTGGGGTTTGGGGAGAGGGGGGTTGCCTGCAGTACAAAAAACCATTATTATAAAATAAAACAGTGTAATTCGGTAGGTAATGCAAACTAGTCAGCTTTTGCTTTGTCAAAAATGTACATCTCTTTCCATTGCTGACAGTTTTCTGTTCATTTGGGTTTGTATGTTTGGACAACAAAGCTGTCTTTTTCGGCTATGAATTACTTTTTAAATAACTGATGATTTCATCTCTTGAATCTTTTTAATTGTTTGACTTTTATCAGTTGAAGGTTCATTGCAGCTAGGTGTTTTCATTCACTTCAACACGTCATTGATGTTAATGTTGCATGAATTAACCATGCTGAAATACCTTTTCTTTTCTCCTTTTATATCGACAATGAGGTAGAAGTACGTATAACCACATACAAAAGACTGCATTGCTGTTACACCTTATCCCGTAATACCAAACCCTGTATATTACTGCAATTCCCTCTTCCTCTCTTGTTTAAGTTGCGTCAGGCAAACTGGGTCAAATAAAACATGGGTGTCTTTACTAATTTGATTTCAGCCGGTTAAGTAAACAAAACACAAGCATGTACTCATAACCGGTTTTTCGTTATTCGAAGTTTCAAAGCAGTAGAAAAACATGAATTATCCTCAGCTCTCAGCTGTTTAGAGCATTCCCAACAATCAGCAGGAATTTTGATAGGGGTGAACGTTTGGTTGGTTTGGTTTATCCGAAAATGAAAATTGTCAAAGCAAACTAAAACCAATAAAAATGAAAACCAAACCAAATTAAATTTGGTTGGTTTTCCGATTTAGCCGAACTAAAAATATTGTATACCTTATGTTTGTAATATTAACTATAATTTGAAATAAATCATAAATATATGATTAGAGTATTATAATTTATAATTCATATGCTTTCTAGAAGTAATTTTGGCTCATACACGATGATTAAAATTTACATAAATAACTAATCTAACCTAAAATATTTATTATAATGTCGACAATTTTAAAAATATAATAAAATTTCGGTTAACTCGGTTTAACCGACAAGCAAACTAAATATTTTTCGGAACCGATTGCAAACCGATCTAATTTCAAAACCAAACCAAATCGGCCAAAATAAATTGGTTTGGTTAGTTTATTTGGCTTAACCAAATAATGCTCACCCCTAAATTTAGGTGGGGAAAATTCATTTAGAAGTGGTAACTCCCATTCCAGCGGTGGGTGGGGGACGCTCGTAATTTTTTTTTTTTTCAATTAATAAACCCTAAACGGTTTTCTGAAAACCGTTTAGACGTTACGCAAAGGGATTTTTAGAAAACCATTTTGTTAAATTTTTTTACTACTTGCACTTGGTATACTATAAATTGTCGAACGTATAAAACATGAAAATATTAGTAAAATCATGTAGACATTAATGAAGAGCAAATTAAAATTAATTTATTTATATCGTTGACATATATATATATATATATATATATATATATATATATATATATATATATATATATAAAAGTTATATATTAATTGACTTTAACGAATATAGAAATATAAATTATAAATATATGACCGTTGTCGGATATAAAAATATATGTTATATACATAGAGCCGTTCTAGAATATAAAAATATAATTTATATAAATATAGCCGTTGTTGAATATTAAAATATAGTTTAAATTTATAATCGTTACAAAATATTAATTAAAATATAGTTTAAATTTATAGTCGTTGACGAATATAAAGATATAGAATATACTTATAGTCGTTGCAACTTTGGATTGAAGAAGCTATAAAAACTGATATAGTGTGCACACTTAAATTCACAATACAAAAATATCTCATAATGTTTATAACGACGATGGAGTTTATGAATCAGATGTTCAGAGTGTTGTTTCAAACTACTTGAGCCAAAATGGTCCTGAGGATACCAACTCTGAATCTGACGAAGACAATGAAGTGTTGGGACGTACAAATTATATTCAGATATCTTCTGATAGCACGACTGATGGCGATGAGTTAGAACTTATGATGCAAGTTGTTACCGTTCAACAATTAAAGATTCACCAATTCCTAACGCAAGGACCATCTAGCGGTACTCGAGGTGGTAGTGTGTTCGGCCAGGTAGATAGACGGAAGATGCGGGATCATCAAGCACATACTGTAAGATTACTTAAATATTATTCAACACCCCTAGTACGTATGGTCCTGACGACTTTCGACGTCGTTTTCGTATGAGTAAGAATATATTTATGCGCATTTTCAATGGAGTTATTGGACATGATAATTATTTTGTTCAGAAACGTAATAGTGCTGGAACTTTAGGATGTTCACCATACCAAAAAATAATAGGCGCATTACGTGTTATAGCATATGGGATAGCTCCAGATGCATTTAGTGAGGTTGTCCGAATGGGTGAGAGTACTATTAGCTTAAGTCTTGAAAGGTTTTGTGTAGCCATCATTGAATTGTATGGTGAAGAGTATCTGCGTGCTCCAACACAAAGCGATGTCAACAAATTGAAAATGTTAGGAGCCAAAAGGGGATTTCCCGGCATGTCAGGTAGTCTAGACTGTATGCATTGGGAATGGAAAAATTGTACCGCAGCATGACATAGTCAGTTTATTGGACATTACTCCAAAGCGACAATGATACTTAAAGCTGTTGCTTCACATGATCTATGGTTTTGGCATGTATTTTCGAATGTACTGGTTCCATGAACGATATTAACGTACTTCACCAATCACATTTTTTTAAGAACCTTACAGATGGAAAAGCAACTGCATGTGATTTTAATATTGCAGGAAATACGTATGACATGGGGTACTATTTAGCAAATGGCATCTATCCTTCTTGGGGTACCCTCGCCAAAACTATTTTAGCTCCTCAAAAAGAAAAATACTATGCTAAAAGGCAAGATGCAACGAGAAAAGACGAAGAACGTGCTTTAGGACACCTGCAAGCAAGGTTGAAAAACATCATCCTTTTTTACCTCATCTATTACTTTGCGGTAATTCACACAATCTGTAGTAAATAAGCAGAATTCACTTCAGGTGGCTAAATTGGTTCTCAATATTCTACAACCCGGAAGACTGTTGTGTTTTTCATTGAGGGTTGCCCAAAATTTTTGATCTACTTCTTCTTCCATATGTAGTATATCTTCTTCAATGTAAGCCTTTATCAAAATGATGTAATCCAATGCAGTCCAGCTTTCGTTTGCCATTATGAAATGTTAAGTCAAACAAAATTTGCATTAGATTATATAGGCATAAAAAGTACAGCTTTTCAATTGTTAATTCAAATAACACTTACCCAGATGAGTCGATAACAAAATGGCAGTCACTGTACGCACGACTATCAATAAAGGAAAATATTGAAATTGTCTTAATAGTCAAGACAATTTAGGCACACCAACCAAGCAATATAAACAGTATGTGCACTCTAATAAATGCACAATGTTACTTTTGTTGCACTTAAACCAATAAAGCATATCACTTCCTTCAAGGGAATCGGTAAAGTAGATTTGACTGAACAATTTTATTGGCCAAGGCAATTAAATTTACCGGCGTATTCAACATTTGATTTGACGACATGGTACAGAATAATGGATGGCTTCTTTTAATGGTTAAGCCAAGTTGCGTCCTTTTTCTAAATAAATATGGGATATTGGTTATCGTTTTCTTCATACTCGCAAACAAATTCAAGTCTAAACAAACAACAATGGTCGATTCAAATAACTACAATGTCTCTGGCTATACCGATGAGAATATTGCTAATTTTACCAGTTTACTATCTCAAGCTGAAGCCCCATAAATGATTCCACTCCCTTTTATAATTTCCCAACAAAGTCAATATCTCCACCAATTTAACCTCGCTCAGCAGTATGGTAACATGTACAGCCTAATTCCTCAAACCAACAACTACTTTGGTTCACAACCAATGATTCCTAATCAAAATTTACACCAAGAGATGATTTTGCCAACCTCTATACCCGACAAAGGACAAACTAAGGCCAAACGGTCTTACAACAAGCGAAAGTCAAAGGAAACTCATGGTCAAAGTAATGTGGAAGCAACTACAGATGCTGGTAAAATGTGGAGAGCACTTGACTATAAAGTGCTAGCCAATGCATGGGTAAATGCATCCGTCGTTCCGATGGGCCGTTCCAGCAGTAAGTTTTCTACTTACGGGTTAATGATCTATACAGTGGAGATCCTGAATGCGTAATAAGTAGATCATTTGAAAGCACAAAGACTGCATGGTATAATCTGAATACTATGAGTACTAAGTAAAAGGGGATAAAAGCACTAAGGAGGGATACGCTTAGAAGCAGTCAAACTTTCAGAGATTTAAAAGAAGATTACGATACAATCTATCGTGACACTTGTAATAGTGAATTCATTGCTCATAAAGCATTGGAAATTCTTTCATTGGAACCATGTTGGGCCAGTCTATCCGAAACATGTATTGTAGACCTTGGAGAAACCGAAGGTCCTAACTTGAGAAATGTAGCTTCAAGACTTTCGATGGATTCATCCCCGGGAAATTCATTTAAATGTCCTATGGCTACAGACGGAGATGGAACAACAACAGTCTGGTGACTCCTAATTCGGGAATGCTATATATGGTGGGGTTGAAACAAGGCCAGAAGGAATAAAATCAAGCAAGAGAGCATTGTTGAGAAATAAGGAAGCAACTGATTTGGCAGCGTTTAGTGATATATCACTTGCATCGGCCTCCAAAAAGAAGACCGTAACAAGTTGAAAGAGAAGCAACTGAAGATTGTGGAGATGCAAATTCAGCAAGAATCCGATAGAACTACAACTCTCAACAAAAGAACTGATTATAAAAATAGACGTGAAAGACGTTGATGGAAGAAAAAGAGGAGGAGTATCTAGCAAGAGATGCATCTCATCTGACTGGAGAGTCTCTTGAGTATGCTTTAGCCAAAAAGCGTAACATTTTGAAGGCTCAAAAGAAACGATACCAGGAAGAAGAAGGTAGTTCGGATATGTAGACGAATTCTATGTTACTATTTCAAGCTTGTTGTTTTCTAATTTTATTTTTCCATGTTTGCTATAAGATTTTGTGGGTTATCAAAAAAAATTCTAGTTTTAAGGAATTTATTTATTTAATTTTGACACATATATGAAATTCAAACTTAATTTACAACGATTTCAAAACTATATATCAAAAAAGATAAATAAAAATGTGTGGTAATTGTTTGATACAATAACTAATTTAAAACTATATACAAACCAAAATTTAAAACTTTAAAAGAGACAATTTTAAATTCAATTAGAAGATCCAGTTCCTTATTATGAAAACTAATTTAAATGTATCAAAAAATAAACTTTTAAAAATTAAGCTTTGGTTTGAAAAAAATAAAATAAGGGAAAACAAGTTATACGGTCTTAAAAAAACTGTATAACACATAAGTGGTTTTATGAAAACCGTATATGCTTTAAACGGTTTTCATAAAAAAGTTTACTTATCATCACTCTAATTTGCAAATTGTGAGAACCACGTTTGCTTTCTACCCCCACATGCATCGTCACTCTGCTGCAGCGCAATTTAACAATTAAAAACTTGGATCTCCTCTATTTCGATTGATCTTGCCTGTAACACCCCATAATTTTAAAGAACACTATAATGATAAACAAAAGAATACTTAATTAAATATTGGAAATTAAGTAAAATGGACTGCGCCATTGCGTTCATCTCAGAATTCTGCTTAAGATATACTTCGAGTTTACGTAAAATAGACATTGTATGAAGAACATATTAAGGTTTGAAGTTTGTATACATATAAGCAAAATAAATATAACTAAACTAGTCCAAAGAACAAATCAAAGATCGAGAGAGGGAGGGAATTCGACCCGTTAGGGGTCGACCCCATCACGGGGGTATCGACCCCTGTGTCAACCCCACCCAAATCGGGGGCAGATCCATTTTTGTGAACGTGGACTCGTTTCTTGACCAGGTTCGTTGACTGTAGGCTATAAATAAGACCTCATTTCTATTGTTTTATTCACCAAAAACAATGGAGACAACGAGGTGCTACCCCCAACTCAGATTGAACTAGCCTATTCTTTTGCAACAACAATTTATAAGCATACAAGAATCTCTGCTACAACATCAACAGTCAATTCTATGTTCTTTAGATCCAGTCATAGTGAGTTAATATTATTTTTAGATATAATTTAATAGTAATCTTGACATGTTTATAAGTTTGGATCTAAACCTGTGTCTGTTAATAATCTGAATTATAACTAAACAGATCTGCCATTACTTGTACACCTGATCCTTTGTTTAGTTCTTACATTCCTATCTTTATTATGCCTATTCTGTTAGTTTGCCTAATCATGTCACCATATGCCTATTCTGTTAGTATGACCAATTCTATCATCATATGTCTGTTTTGTTATTATGCCTATTTCTGTTCTCTTCTCCCCCTCCTTCCCTTTTTATTTTTTCTAGCTAGGATAACTTCGAGCCTAGGCTTATCATTGAAATATGTGAGCGCATGAAATTGGGAACGGTTTGGAACGATAAACTGGGGCTTAACTTATATTGTAAAATATGATTGGGATTTGGGGCATAATGTATACCTTGATCTAAAACGTTAATTTAGGACCTAACTTGTATCGTGAATTGGACTGGGAATTGGGGCATAACCTTGGATAAACATGAAAATTGTTTAATAATGAACATGCCAAGATTTACAATAATTAGAAACTATAACCGCGCTTAGACATGACGTTAGATTACACTTGTGGTAGAAGCCTGTCCAGAACCGCCTGGCAAATTCAGCATCCACAAGTGGTAAATCTAATGTGAGGGGTCTAGGGCATAAATGTACATGTAACAGTGCTGAGACACGAGGTTAAGTCCAACTTGTGGTAGAAGTCTGCCCGAAACCGCCCGGCATATCCAGCATCCACAAGGGGTTGACTTAATGTGAGAGGTCTAGTCCATAAACAACCATGAATGGAAATACGATAATAACTTGTTAACCTGAAATACTTAACCTGTTTAAATCTGTGGGGGTTACATGAACCTATCAAATTGAGTAGGGGTTAAGTAAACATGCTTGAATCAGCGGGGTTTAAGTTAATCTTGTTGAATCTATGGGGGCGGGTTATATATATAAATGCAACAAACTTAACATGTTTTGTATGTTGCGGTTATGCAACCTAGTTAAACTATTAGGCATAACCTGTCAAAATTCTAGTGGTGGGGATGCAAGCCTAGGGGGAAGCTTGTATCATCTATGGTGTGGGACCCGCATTAGTCAGTAACCCATCTTGGTATCAAAAGGGGAACCACGAACTAGGTCAGGGTCTGGGCACGCTTACTGAGTTGATTGTAAGAGGTCCATTTAAGTGGGAATGTTGATGGCGCACTCCATCGAGTTCATGTGTGTGCATGAATAGACGCTGTGATATTAGTTGAGGGTTCTGCTTCTCGTTAATAAAGGGGTTGCCACTTTAGGAAGTGATATATCCTACTATGGGGCCAACACAGGGTGTCTACGGGATAGGGAGCCAATCGATTGGGGTAGTAATAAGGATACATCTAGTCTTGCTTGTTTAGGAGCCCGTTATTACCGTTGGGGATAACACCTTTCATTTCTGTTGGGCTACCTATTATTATTGTACGGGGTAAAACCCCTCACTAGAAGTACACCTAAGTCTACCATCTTGTTCTTGTTGAGATCATTTCATTTCTGTTATACTAGCATTGGTGCAGAGAAAAGTACTTGAGAAGCGCAATATATTCTGTTCCGTTTATTCTATTTATCATGCTCAGTCCGTTATAACTGTCTTATGATAGTGCTATCTCTCTCATCCAGTTTATATGCCTGTCATGATGCTTTTACTTATTTATATTCTAAATGTTACTGGACTCGCCAAACTTTATGTCTAACCCGTTTCGTTTCCTTTTCTCTCTCTTCCTTTTTCCACCTAAGTTCTCAGGGTGGGAATACTCAGGCTTGATTAGGATTCTCTCTTTCATTCTGCTTGGTGCTGCTTAGATGTATTACTTTTATTTCCTGTCTTCTCTAGTATGGCTGTATTTTGGGGACTATGCTTTTTATATACTCTGATGATTTTAGTACAAGACAGAAAGTCTAAATTGATATAATGGGTTTGCTGTATCTCAGACTTATGATGTAACTAGATTTTGGACCACAACGTTTTCTGTTTTAATAAAGTTTTAAAATTCTGTTGTTATTTTATATCTGTCTTGTGATGTTTCTATTTCTGTTTACCTATAATGCTTCATGTAACTTAATGTGTTCCGTTAAAGAGTGACACTAACGGACGTGGGGTGTCACATTAGGTATCAAAGCTGAAGGTTACCAAATCGGATAAAATATTTTGAAAATTGTTTTCAAATAGGTTTTAAAAGAAAGCGTTTTCAAAAGAAAACACTACAAGAGAAACACCATGTTACAACTTTAATTTTACAACGGTGGTAAAAGCACCGTTGTAATAAATGTTTTTTACAACTTTTTCCTGAAAAGTTGTAATAAACTTATTTTTAACAACTGTGTTATTTTGACAGTTGTAACAAAAGCCTATCGCAACTTTTATTTTTTGACTGTTGTAATATATGACTATATTTTAACATAATTAACAACTAATAATTAATATTTAATACATGTATATTGATTATTTATAATTAATTACTAATAATTACTATTAATAATCAATTAGGAAGTAATAATTAATCCGTAATATTTAATACTTAGCAATTAAGGGGAATAATTAAAAAATATAGTTAATATTACATAATTACTATTAAATAGTTAATAATTAAAATATAATAATTAATGCTAATCTTTAATAATCAATGATTGCTATTAATAATTAAGAAGTAGAGATTAATAATTAAGAAGAAGAGATTAATAACTAAGATTATATTTAATAATTAATTTATAATAACGAACGAAATTAACAAGAAATATTTAATAATTAAAAAGTAATACTTATTATATATTAGCATTTAATATTTAATAGTTATGGGTAATAATTATATTTAACATCTAATATTTCAAAAAAAGTTTAAATTTTTCTAGACAAAACTTTTATAACTAGTCAGTTTTTTTCTCTTTTTTTCTTATGGTAATTGAACCTTAAAATCAAAATGAATATTTAAATGACTTAACCAAAATGATCTATTGATTCTATGAGAAATAATATTATGTATAGTGCTGAAAACAATTGAAATATAAGATGTCATCACATTCGTAAGTATCAAGTAGGTAAATGTGAAAAAATTAATTGTTTGGAAAAGTGGCGTCAGCTCGAAAATTTTAGCGGCCAACCTTTATATTTCACCGAAGCTTCCTTAACCCTAAATCCCAATTTCAAGTTTCCTTAACCCAAATTTCATTTGTCGTTTCAAGTTTCTGAACCCTAATTTCTGATTCTATAGTCGATTTCAAGCTCACCGAACTCTCCTCCTACTCCAACACCAAATCAAAGTCCAATTCCACCAACATCAGTGTTGTCGCAGCTCTTTTAGACATCGACATCTCCAAAGGCGGTGACGGTAGCTTCACCGACCTCAACTCCAGTTTCAGTTCCGAAATCTTCGACGAACTACGCCGGCTTTCTTCGCTCCATCAGCAGTCCATTTTTTGTTCCCGCTTACTTCGTCATGGTGAATTTGTTGTGGATCGGATGACTTTAGACCAGGTCCAACCGGTGGTCAGATCCTGTGTTGAAATAATGGAATCAGGCTCTGAGTACGAGAAATATAAGTGTAACGCGGTGAGAAAGATAAGGATGCAGTTCGCTTATCATCAATGTCGAAAACAGTTTCTAGAACTTCAGGTAATAATTTTTACTTCGGTCTGCATATTAACCTTAATTATTTGTTATATAAGAATTTGAAAAAGAAACGATCTCTACCCTTATCTTCTTCTTCATATAGAACACTAGAAGTATTTACTTCCACGCACCAATTTTTTCAATCAATATATTGTATGTAGTCTATTTAAGAGAGAGTTAATTAATTTTTATCAAATAACTATGTTAATTAGGATTGTTCCTTGTACAGAGAGCTCATCATATTTCTTAAACTTAGATCTACACGAAGACCAATCTATTCAAATTATTCCCACTCGTCTCCCTGTTTTTGCTTTAATTGGCTTTGTATACAAAGAAATGAGTGAGCTTTCTTCATTAGAATCATTACTTCTAGAAGCTAATTCCTTAATTTGCACTATCCCACTTGCGCTTGGAAACAGTCCTTTATTTTCTGAACTGGATTTAACTCAAATTCAAATTAATGGTTTACTTCCTATTTCTATCTGGAATATGTGCAATCAAATAACCAACATCAGTTTACATGGCAATCAACTCTATAGATCGATTCCATTGCCCGCTACTTTAAAGCCCAATCGTGAAATTGTGAAGTTTTAGATTTTGGTAGTAACAGATAAGTAGTAGAGTTTCCTAAGCTTATTTTAGTTCCGGTAATTTGCAAGAGCTCGATTTATGTTCGGATCACTTATTCGGGGATATTCTAGATTCAATTACTAAGATTATACCATTCGCCAATCTTGAATCTTCCTTTCAAAAACTTTAGTGGTGTTGGCCACAAGGTTCAAGCGACAATAGATTCACAACATATGATTTTAAGGGTAACAATATCAATGTTTGTGGATTGCTTTAAGGCAATGTGTGTCGAGTTTGGGTTCGAGTACATAGGTGATAGAGGTATTATTATTATCCGGTTAATGGCATGTGTAATGATATTGGCTCCTATTTTGTCAAGGAAGAAAAAGGACGAATGTTACTAGTGTTGAATCATGAGATTTTGATCAATGACAATGATCAATATATCTCAATCTAGATGTCTCGCAAACATGTCAACATCTAAAACAATGCCAAAGACTTTGGAGTATGCTGGTAATTTATATATATTAAGTAGAGTCTAGTTTTTAGATTATGATGTTAAAATATCTCCTCCAAGTTTTAATTTTCTGTATTTCATAATAAAACTGCAAGTGTTTATAGTTATTTTTGTGTTCTGGAGCATGACACTCATTCTTCTAGAAAGTAAAACAAGTTGGACTCCGTTATTTCACTAACAAACTTATTTGTTTGAAAACTCAAAATTAGTTATTTTTCAGAAGGAATCGTGGAAGACGATTTTGCTTCTATCCTATCAGAGCCTTGGCGTAGTGTATGGTGACTTGAGTATTTCTCCTTTGTATGTTTTTAAAAGTACATTCGCAGACGACATAACTCATTCAGACACAAACGAAGAAATATATGGTGTGCTTTCTTTTGTGTTCTGGAGCTTGACACTCATTCCTCTAATCAAGTATGTTTTTATCGTTCTAAGAGCCGATGACAATGGTCAAGGTAATGTTTTAATTAAAAATGTACATTTCCTGAAACTATAACTCTTAATGCTTTTTTGCAGTGGCAACTATTTCTTATTATTTCAATGCAACCTCATCATTCTATCCTAATTTTAGCTACATTCTCCACCTTGAATTATTCAAATTTATAACTGAAAGAACCAAATTCGGAGGAAAAGTGATGTTGTTGGGATATCATGAAAGTTTTCCAGCATACATTTGAAGTTAATTGGTTTTTCTTAAATTAACCAGTAGTAATTAATTGTCATATCAAATTCAGGTGGTTCGTTTGCATTGTATTCGTTGATTTGTAGGCATGCAGATGTAAGCCTTTTGCCCAACAAACAACTATCTGATGAAGAGTTATCTACGTACAAAGTAGAATGTACCTCTGAAGTGAAAATAAAATCAAAGATCAATGGTTTGCTTGAGAAGCACAAGAATTTGCATACTGCTTTATTACTTGTTGTTATGCTTGGTACATGTATGGTGATTGGTGATGGAGTGCTCACTCCAACATTATCTGGTAATTTTGGTTTCTACCTTTTTTATCATTTCTACTTTTAAAGTTATCGCCAGTATACTCTTCTCATTTTCTTTTACTATCTTTGTCAGTCTTCTCTGCAGTTTCTGGACTCGAGTTTTCCATCTCAAAACAGCACCATGAGTGCAAGTAATCTACTTCTACCATGAAGTTCAATTTATTTATTAGGAGCCTTTTGTTTTGTTCATAAATTTAAAGATAATAGCAAAATTGAGGGCCTGTACTATCGTCCAAGATTCTAATATTAAATGATCATGTGCTACATATCAAATTACTCGTCAAACTGAATCTGTCATTAATCAGCCGAAATCGACGATTTTCCTTTCCTACCTAATGTACCAACACTTCAAAATGATAATAGGATTTTGACATTTTACTAATATGGTATAACATTTTCCTTTCCTACCTAATGTATCAAATTACTAGTCAAACTCATTTTCCTTTCAAAATGATAATATGTTATGTGAACTTGTCCAGGTATGATTTCATTTCGGCATGGATTATAAAAGAAAAACTAGGTTGAGGCTTATGATTTGTTGCGTGTCCAGGTATGTTGATTCTTATATATATATATATATATATGTGTGTGTGTGTGTGTGTGTGTGTGTGTGTAAACATGTATGTATGTATATGTGTATACACACACATATATGTATATATATACATATATGTTGTAACTTGTGTATAGAATGCTAATTATGTTTGATGCTATTAAGATTTGGTATTGTTGGCTTTAAAAAACACTTTCTGTTCTTTTTTCTAACAACAGACGTATTCTTATGCAACAGGTCTCAGATCACTACAGTGAACTTGCAACAAAAAGACAAATGGGGTAAAGATTTCGTTGTCTTCGACTAGTGTACTCTCGTAGGATATGCAATTTTTTGTGGATAACTTGTGCTTTTACTAAGTTGCCTTGTAACAGTCAAGTATGTAATAATGTGCAAAAAGTTTTCTAAAACTTATTGTTTGTAATACCGAAAATTTGAGTATTTTAATATATTATGTAACACCCCACCTCCACTAGGATCACTCCTTAGAATGTACTAGCTTTGGAGGGGCGTTATTTTGAAGGTAAACATGCACAGAGATATCGCAAGACAGAATATATAAAAATAAATACAAGTAAAGCAGCGGTAGCAGATAAAAAAACCCATCATCATCATCTCAGAAAACCGACATAGTCAAGTACATAATATCAAAATGTCATGATCCAAAATACAACATCAGTCTAGATACGTGGTAACAAAATACATGGTAAAACATCAGTACTAATCCCCAGAAATAAAAGATAAGCCACAGCTAGCTCAGATCCATACATGAGCTATCCAATACGCAAGCCAAAGATCCACTAAGCAGATGTAGCCCCTCCCTGAGAACCTGGAGGGGGGGGGGAAACGGAAGAAAAGAAGCGAAGGAAAACAGGTCAGTCAAAAAGACTGGTAAGCCCTACTACGATCAATCTATAAACTAATAAAGTTAACAGCATGATGGAAACTGAGATGAACATACTGGCAATAGATAAGGGTGACATCACATAGACGGGATTAAACTTTGCACCACAGTGTACTAGCAAACCCGCAAAATAGATCCTGATCCCTTAGCCCAAACTTTGGCCCAATAACATGAAGTGACCTTAGTATAAGGCCCAGCCCAACGGTCTAGTCGATCGGCTCCCTATAAACCTAACACGTCAAGTGTTGGTGTCCATACGGCCCACATGGATGTAGTCAGACTGTGCTGGGTCCACCTTCGGGTGTATCAAGCCCTCGGGTGTCAACCCCAGACACCTAAGCAATAATGCACAGTCTAAGCCTACTGGTACCCGTGCCTCGAGTTTGTCCAACATCGGACTACGTGCACGTCCGTAGCCCGCCGGACCCGCACCGCTGTACCACTCAGCCGTCGCTTTGGTCGCTTACATCAGTCCAGTAATCGTGCCCCGCCCTAGCCTAGCCTCTAGGGTTGTGAATGATACCAAAATGGGATTACTGCTGGAACAGACCACGTTGCTAGGGTTTCTAAGAGGGTTAAGTGTGGTTTTAACCCCTCACTAATCCTGGATTAAATTAGTTAAGTGTAACCACTTAACCCCATCTAATCCTCGCATCCCCATTATTGGTTAAGTATTAGTGGGCCATGACTTAACCCTAATTATGAGGCATTAATTACTTAACGCACCCAACCTCTCACATTAGACATCCGTGGTTACCTGGGAAGATTTACACCACGTCTAGGTCTAACCTCGGGTCTTACGGTGCAACATGACCAACTACCCACATTAGACCACACGTTGTGGTTACCTGGGAAGATTTACACCACAACTAGGTCTAACCTCGAGTTGGCCATATCATGTTATCTAATGTCATGTCCACTTTAGAACATATTTACAAGTTAACATATACTTGGGTAGACCTAACTTAATAGGTAAATTCCCAAGGGGTAGACCTAACTTAATAGGTAAATTCCCAAGGGGTAGACCTAACTTAATAGGTAAATTCCCAATCTTTTAGTTCCATGTATTTTTAAGTTTACCCAAACCCTCCCAACGTCATTATCTCGCTCACATATTCGTCATAACGTATAAGGGTATAAAAGGTAACTTGGCATAACATACATGGTGAACTTCATATGTCATAATAAACATGCATACATGTTAAACTTGCAAATCATGTCACGGTGAATTCGCATAAACATGCTTAGCTTATTAAATATGCATAACATGGTAAGGTGAACATGCATAATCCATTAAACTTGCATAACATGGTAAGATGAACTTGCATAAGCATGCATAATCCATTAAATTTGCATAACATGGTAAGATGAACTTGCATGAACATGCATAACCCATGAAACATGTAGAACATGATATAATAAACTCGCATAAGCATGCATAACTTGTGAAACATGTAAAACATGGCATAGTAATCTCGCATATGCATGCATAACTTGTGAAACATGTAAAACATGGCATAGTAATCTCGCATATGCATGCATAACTTGTGAAACATGTAAAACATGGTATAATGAGTTCGCATAAACATGCATAACTTATGAATTATATAAAACATGACATAGTGAGTTCGCATAAGCATGCATAATCAACTAAACTCACATAAATCTCAACTTTCACCAAACATTAACTTTAGAGTTTGTAAAGTGAAGGTAAGAGGGCTTACTAATATAAACAAGTCACAAATCCACCAAATAAGATGAAGAAGCCCTTTTAAAAACTCAAAACAAAGCCTCAAATAAGAAAACCCCTTTGCAAGATCCCAAAAACACAAACTTAGCAAATCAAACTTGCTACTTAATGAAGTATGCAAGTTATTAAGCACTCATACAACATAGAAAAGGTTGTATGATCATCATATCTTCATAGGATTAAACTTTGAGGAAGGTGGAGGCTAGGGATTTTAGGTGGAGGCCATTTGAAGATTCAAATTGACATAGTTTAGTTGCTAGATTGATTAATGAGGCTTTAGGGTAGGATTAGGGGTATATTTATAGAAGATTAGAGTGTTTTTAGCCCTAGGATTAACCCTAGATTAGGTTTGGCCCGTCAGATCTCAGAATTCTCCAGAACCAAGCCACATGACCCAACCCAAATCAGAAATGGTGCACCAGGCTGAACTGCCTGGGCACCCCCTGTCGACAGGGCTGTCGACAGGGCAGTCGACACCCTGGGTGCCCTGTCGACATGCCTGTCGACATGGGGCCCCCTGGCGGGAATTTTCCCGCCTAACCCAGATTAGCCCTAATCCCTGTTTTAATTTGAAATTTAAATCTGTTTTTAGGATAGGAATTTCTGAAAACTTCAATGGGCCTTAACCGGGTCATACGGACTCCGATTTTCGAAAACTCGGACTCTATTTCGCGTATTTTTCCGAGACGAACGCAATGGCATAGCCCGTTTCCCCTGATTCTGATTTTTGAATTAAATTCTGCCTCGATTTATGTTATAACAGTTTATTGAAGATACGGGTTGTTACATTCTCCCCTCCTTAAAGGATTTCGTCCCCGAAATCTTCAAGTTAGGAAGAACATATCCTACCATCCAACATCCATCTACTCAAAACATCATCCACGAGCAACCATTGTCCTTAAAGGATTCTAAATGCTGTATGAACATATGCAAAAGTGTGTATATGTACCTATCTAATGCAATGATCAATGCAAAATATGTTAGTGAAATGTATCCATATGTATGCAAATCCCTATAATGTATAATGTCTATATGCGTGCTCAACCATACACCCATATGCAACATCCATGTGATTGCATACAAAGTTCATCCAAGAATAAGCATAAACACTCATGCACATGCAATATGAGGAGTGTGTGAGCCGATCTAGTGCCTAATGTGTATCATGCATCCACGAGTAACCACTTGCAAACACTTGCAACCACTTGCAACCATCAAACATAACATGTCTCAAGCACATGTTTCATCCAAAAGGGTTTCTACCTAAGGTTCTCATGACAAGCTTAGCACGATAACTAGATAAACATGGATAGCAAAGAGAAAGATATACTAACAAAGGGAAGAGATTGAGAGTGTACCCTCAAACAGGAATGGATAAAGCCCACGCATCTTCTCCTCGGTTTCCCAAGTTGCGTCCTCTTCGGCTTCACCCCATTGAACTTTCACCAATCTGACCTCACGATTCCTTAGCTTCTTGGTCTCTGTCCCCAAGATACGAATCGGAGCTTTCCTTAAAGTTGCTTCTTTCTCTACCTCCACGTCTTCAAGAGTGCTAGGTTCAACCACCTCAGCGGACTCATGCAGGCACTTTCGGAGATGCGAGACATGAAAGACATTATGCACTCCGGACAGCTTCTCGGGCAATTGCACTTTATAAGCCATCTTCCCAATTCTCTCAATGATGGGGAAGGGTCCAACAAATCTCGGTGCTAGCTTCCCAACAGCTCCAAATCGGACCACATTCCGCAAAGGAGAAACCTTCACGAAAACCTTGTCCCCAACCTCAAACTCCAATTCGGACCTTCGCCTGTCGGCATAGGATTTCTGCCGGTCTTGGGCCGCTTTCATCCGTCTTCTAATCAATTCGACCTTCTCGGATGTGTCCCTAATCATGTCGGGTCCAAGTATAAGCTTATCCGTGGACTCCCACCAACATGTAGGTGACTTGCACGGCCTCCCATATAAAGCCTCAAACGGCGCCATCCCTATGCTCGCCTGATAACTGTTGTTATATGCAAACTCGACAAGAGGAAGATGGTCTTCCCAAGCACCACCAAAATCCAGAATGCAAAGCCTCAACAAGTCCTCAAGTACCCTATTCACCCTTTCTGTTTGGCCGTCTGTTTGTGGGTGATAGGCCGTACTCAGGTTCAATTTCGTGCCCATAGCCTCCTGCAAACTGTTCCAGAACTGACTAGTAAAGATGGGGTCGCGGTCACTGACTATGCTGGAAGGGACTCCATGTAGTCGCACTATCTCACAAAGATATACTGATGCTAGTCCAGATGCGGTTCTTTTGCTCTTTACTAGGATAAAATGAGCACTCTTCGTGAGCCTATCCACAATGACCCATATGCTCGTGTTCCCCTTCCTGGACCTTGGAAGCCCATCAATAAAGTCCATAGAAATGCTCTCCCACTTCCATAGCGGGACCTCTAGCGGATGTAATAGCCCACCGGGCTTCTTTGACTCAGCTTTTACTCTCTGACAAATAACACATCTCGAGACAAACTCCGCTACATCCTTCTTCATTCCAGGCCAGAAGAAAATGTGCTTCATGTCCTTATACATCTTATCACCACCTGGATGTATGGTCATCTTGGAGCGGTGTGCTTCCTCAAGAACTTTTCTCACCAAATCTTCTACCATCGGAACACAAAGCCTTCCATCCCTCCTCAGCCAACCCTTATCGTCTATAGAATATCGAGCAAGGTGACTAGATGTCTCCCCTCGAACCAGCTTGTCCATGATCTCAATTATCTGGGGGTCTTCCTTCTGTGAAGCCCCGACTTGATCTAGAAGGGTAGGCCTGAGCTCTAGAGATGCCAAGGAACCGGTCACCGACTCCATTGCCAAAGAGAAATCAAAGGTCGCTAAGAACTCTAAGTTCTTCATCTCAACAAATAGAGGACTTAGTGTCAACCTTTTCCTACTCAACGCATCCGCTACAACATTCCCCTTGCCAGGGGTATAGGATATCTCAAAATCATAGGAAGCCAAAAATTCCATCCATCTCTGCTGTCTTAAGTTCAGATCTTTCTGCGAAAAGAGATACTTCAAAGACTTATGATCAGTGTATAGCTCAAATCTCTCTCCCAGAAGATAATGACGCCATGCTTTGAGTGCATATACAATCGCTGCCAGCTCTAGATCATGAGTGGGATAATTCCTCTCATGCACCTTAAGTTGCCTCCCACCAAAACATATAACTCTGCCCTCTTGCATCAGAACGACACCCAATCCCGTGCCACAAGCATCAGTGTACATGGTAAATATCTTACCACCATCGGGTAAGGCTAGAACTGGTGCGGAGGTAAGGGCTCTTTTGAGTCTCTGAAAAGCAAGCTCACAATCCATATCCCAAGCAAAGACTAAGTTCTTCTTCGTCAACTTAGTAAGAGGAGCGGATATCTTTGCGAAGTCCTTGATGAACTTCCGATAGAAACCCGCAAGACCCAGAAAGCTTCTCATCTCGGTTGCATTCCTTGGAGTCTTCCAATCCTGAACTGCAACCACCTTAGCGGGGTCCACCGCTAAGCCTTGCTTGGATACGATATGCCCAAGAAATCTGACTTCCCTTCTCCAAAAGTGGCACTTGGAGAACTTGGCTTTTAACTGGTGTGCTCTGAGTGTATCCATCACCTCTACTAGGTGCCTCGTATGCTCTTCCTCATCCTTGGAGAAGACTAGAATATCATCAACAAAGACCACGACAAACTTATTCAAGAACTCCCGAAACACCCTACTCATCAAATCCACAAAATACGCGGGTGCATTCGTCAAACCGAACGGCATAACAAGCCATTCAAAGAATCCATCTGGAGTTCTGAATGCAGTTTTGTCTATACTGTCTTCAGCCACTCTGAGCTGATGAAAACCCGTAGCAAGATCAAGCTGAGAGAAAACAGAAGCACCAACAAGTTGATCAAAGAGATCGTCGATCCTCGGTAACGGGTGTCTGTTCTTCCTAGTCAGCTTATTCAATTCTCTATAATCCACACAGAGTCGGAGAGAGCCGTCCGCCTTAGTTGCAAACACCACAGGCGCTCCCCATTCGGATATGCTCCTTCTAATGAAGCCCTTCTCAAGCAATTCTTTCACTTGCTTGCTCAGCTCCCGTCTCTCACGCGGAGCCATATGCCGAACGGGCAAAGAAACAGGTTTAGCATTATCTACCAGATAGATGCGAAAGTCAATCTCTCGTTTAGGGGGCAACCCCTTAACTTCTTCAAACACATCTGGATAATCTCGGACCACCCTTACAGACTGAAGGGCCTCCTCCGATGAGTCGAGAGATTCTAGATAGCATAACATGACGGGATTCTTCGGATTGCATGAAATCTCTAAGGTGTTGCCCAGGCGAGTCACAAGCCTTACAACCCTATGCTCACAATCCAGAATGGCTCCATATCTAGACAGCCAATCCATGCCCAAGATCAATCCGTATCCCCTGAAACCTAGAACATACGCACTACACAAGAACTCAACGCTGAGTATAGAGATCCTTAGATCCTCACATATCATAGATAGATGAGCAGAACCCCCAATGGGATTCGAAACACAAACGGGATCATCCACTAAGCTAGTACTGAGGTGCAAGCTATCAACAAGATCAGATGAAATAAAGCTATGTGATGCACCGGAATCAAACAAGGTACGTACTGGAAGATCGGAGATATAAACAAGGTTCTCAACAGAAACACTACCTCGCTCGGGAACTGAAGCGGCATTGAGAGCATGAACTTGCCCTCCTGAAGATCCAGCCTGTCCTTTCTTCTTTGGGCATTCTTTGCTGAAGTGCCCAGTCTCTCCACAAGAAAAGCGTCCACCACTAAGCTTCCTTTTCTTCTTCCTGCAATCCTTAGCAAAGTGCCCAGCTATGCCACAGTAATTGCACTTCCCCTTGCCTTTGTTGTTGCCCTTCTTGTTCTTATTCTGATTTCCTTGACTGCTTTGACCTTGGTTGCCTTTGCCTTGAGAATCAGCCTTCTTTGCTTGAGTATCGCCCGACTTGACTTCCTTCCTTCCCTCTCCCTGAAGCAGAGCCATATTGACCAAACTCTCGAAAGTGGCTCCATGCGGAATATGTGACATCGCTAAGCCCTGTAGCGGCTCATTCAATCCTCTGGCAAATCGAAGAGCCTTCTTCTCCGGGGTGTTTACTATATCCAAACCAAAGCGGGCCAGCTGATTAAACTTGTTCACATACTCCTTGATCGACATATCACCTTGCTTTAATGAAATGAACTTCTCCATTTGTAAATTCGCCTCGGCTGAAGATAGAAACTTGGTCACAAATCTAGCCCTCAAATCGGCCCAAGTCTCAACGGGCCTCGTCCCATTGGTGACCTCCCACCAATAGGCCGCCTCATCCTTCAAAAGCCATACGATCAATAAGATTTTCCTCTCGTCATCGATCCCAAAGATAGCAAACAAGTCCTCCGTGTCCTTCAGCCAATTCCTAGCTTCAACGAAAGATTCCGTGCCTAGGAAATTCTTGCCTCCCATTGCCTTGAAGTCTTTACAAACCTTTGCAAACTCAATCTGAGGATGCTGAGGGGGAGGAGGAGGAAGAGGAGCCTCAGCAACGGGAGGGGGAGGAACGTTAGCAACGGGAGGGGGAATATTAGCTGCTGGAGGAGGGGGAGCAGGAACCACCGGAGGAGGGATAGGATTCTCAATTACAGGAGGAGGAGTGGGAGTAGGGTTGGCGGGACCAGCGGCCGCCCTAGCTTCCTGGAGTCTCCTATACCAGAGTGGTACGTTCACTCCATCTGGGATGTCAAGATTCTCAGCCATACTGAAACAAAAGATAAGATAAGATCAGGTCAAGGGAACGAATGATAATGCTGATGGCTTTTGGGGATTAGCCTTAAAATAATCTAGACTTTATTTTGGAAAATACTTAGTAGGTTTTTGAAAATAGTTTTTCCAAAAAGGATTTTTTTTTTCAAAAGTTTTGTTCAATCTTGTTAACCTTGTGCTCTGATACTAAATGTAACACCCCACCTCCACTAGGATCACTCCTTAGAATGTACTAGCTTTGGAGGGGCGTTATTTTGAAGGTAAACATGCACAGAGTTATCGCAAGACAGAATATATAAAAATAAATACAAGTAAAGCAGCGGTAGCAGATAAAAAAACCCATCATCATCATCTCAGAAAACCGACATAGTCAAGTACATAATATCAAAATGTCATGATCCAAAATACAACATCAGTCTAGATACGTGGTAACAAAATACATGGTAAAACATCAGTACTAATCCCCAAAAATAAAAGATAAGCCACAGCAAGCTCAGATCCATACATGAGCTATCCAATACGCAAGCCAAAGATCCACTAAGCAGATGTAGCCCCTCCCTGAGAACCTGTGGGGGGGGGGGAACGGAAGAAAAGAAGCGAAGGAAAACAGGTCAGTCAAAAAGACTGGTAAGCCCTACTACGATCAATCTATAAACTAATAAAGTTAACAGCATGATGGAAACTGAGATGAACATACTGGCAATAGATAAGGGTGACATCACATAGACGGGATTAAACTTTGCACCACAGTGTACTAGCAAACCCGCAAAATAGATCCTGATCCCTTAGCCCAAACTTTGGCCCAATAACATGAAGTGACCTTAGTATAAGGCCCAGCCCAACGGTCTAGTCGATCGGCTCCCTATAAACCTAACACGTCAAGTGTTGGTGTCCATACGGCCCACATGGATGTAGTCAGACTGTGCTGGGTCCACCTTCGGGTGTATCAAGCCCTCGGGTGTCAACCCCAGACACCTAAGCAATAATGTACAGTCTAAGCCTACTGGTACCCGTGCCTCGAGTTTGTCCAACATCGGACTACGTGCACGTCCGTAGCCTGCCGGACCCGCACCGCTGTACCACTCAGCCGTCGCTTTGGTCGCTTACATCAGTCCAGTAATCGTGCCCCGCCCTAGCCTAGCCTCTAGGGTTGTGAATGATACCAAACTGGGATTACTGCTGGAACAGACCACGTTGCTAGGGTTTCTAAGAGGGTTAAGTGTGGTTTTAACCCCTCACTAATCCTGGATTAAATTAGTTAAGTGTAACCACTTAACCCCATCTAATCCTCGCATCCCCATTATTGGTTAAGTATTAGTGGGCCATGACTTAACCCTAATTATGAGGCATTAATTACTTAACGCACCCAACCTCTCACATTAGACATCCGTGGTTACCTGGGAAGATTTACACCACGTCTAGGTCTAACCTCGGGTCTTACGGTGCAACATGACCAACTACCCACATTAGACCCCACGTTGTGGTTACCTGGGAAGATTTACACCACAACTAGGTCTAACCTCGAGTTGGCCATATCATGTTATCTAATGTCATGTCCACTTTAGAACATATTTACAAGTTAACATATACTTGGGTAGACCTAACTTAATAGGTAAATTCCCAAGGGGTAGACCTAACTTAATAGGTAAATTCCCAAGGGGTAGACCTAACTTAATAGGTAAATTCCCAATCTTTTAGTTCCATGTATTTTTAAGTTTACCCAAACCCTCCCAACGTCATTATCTCGCTCACATATTCGTCATAACGTATAAGGGTATAAAAGGTAACTTGGCATAACATACATGGTGAACTTCATATGTCATAATAAACATGCATACATGTTAAACTTGCAAATCATGTCACGGTGAATTCGCATAAACATGCTTAGCTTATTAAATATGCATAACATGGTAAGGTGAACATGCATAATCCATTAAACTTGCATAACATGGTAAGATGAACTTGCATAAGCATGCATAATCCATTAAATTTGCATAACATGGTAAGATGAACTTGCATGAACATGCATAACCCATGAAACATGTAGAACATGATATAATAAACTCGCATAAGCATGCATAACTTGTGAAACATGTAAAACATGGCATAGTAATCTCGCATATGCATGCATAACTTGTGAAACATGTAAAACATGGCATAGTAATCTCGCATATGCATGCATAACTTGTGAAACATGTAAAACATGGTATAATGAGTTCGCATAAACATGCATAACTTATGAATTATATAAAACATGACATAGTGAGTTCGCATAAGCATGCATAATCAACTAAACTCACATAAATCTCAACTTTCACCAAACATTAACTTTAGAGTTTGTAAAGTGAAGGTAAGAGGGCTTACTAATATAAACAAGTCACAAATCCACCAAATAAGATGAAGAAGCCCTTTTAAAAACTCAAAACAAAGCCTCAAATAAGAAAACCCCTTTGCAAGATCCCAAAAACACAAACTTAGCAAATCAAACTTGCTACTTAATGAAGTATGCAAGTTATTAAGCACTCATACAACATAGAAAAGGTTGTATGATCATCATATCTTCATAGGATTAAACTTTGAGGAAGGTGGAGGCTAGGGATTTTAGGTGGAGGCCATTTGAAGATTCAAATTGACATAGTTTAGTTGCTAGATTGATTAATGAGGCTTTAGGGTAGGATTAGGGGTATATTTATAGAAGATTAGAGTGTTTTTAGCCCTAGGATTAACCCTAGATTAGGTTTGGCCCGTCAGATCTCAGAATTCTCCAGAACCAAGCCACATGACCCAACCCAAATCAGAAATGGTGCACCAGGCTGAACTGCCTGGGCACCCCCTGTCGACAGGGCTGTCGACAGGGCAGTCGACACCCTGGGTGCCCTGTCGACATGCCTGTCGACATGGGGCCCCCTGGCGGGAATTTTCCCGCCTAACCCAGATTAGCCCTAATCCCTGTTTTAATTTGAAATTTAAATCTGTTTTTAGGATAGGAATTTCTGAAAACTTCAATGGGCCTTAACCGGGTCATACGGACTCCGATTTTCGAAAACTCGGACTCTATTTCGCGTATTTTTCCGAGACGAACGCAATGGCATAGCCTGTTTCCCCTGATTCTGATTTTTGAATTAAATTCTGCCTCGATTTATGTTATAACAGTTTATTGAAGATACGGGTTGTTACATATTAGTTCGCAAATAATTGTAATATCTGATTTGCTTATGGAGTACTGCTATATCTAGTGTATTGTTCATTTCAGTTAAAAAAGATATATATATTTTTTAAAACGCAACTGTTACTCACAACGGTGGATAACAGTTGTAATAAATATTTTTACAACGGTGCATAACCGTGGAAAGATTCAGTTGGCCGTTTGGCGGCTGAAATATGAGGCTTCATTCTGGTGGGTAGTGATGCAAGCAGGGCGTCCAGTATAGACTTGGGATGATTTCCAACAGAGATACAAAATGAAGTTTCTTTCATAAGTTGAGCAAAGAATGCAAATGGAAAGGTTTTGGCACTTAAGCAAGGAGGCATGTCTGTCAAAGAGTATGTTAATAAGTTCAACCAAGTGACGAGGTTTGGAGCTAGTGAATACCTCGCACAAGACAGCTTTGAGGTTTGCTAGAGGATTGAATGAACCCCTCCATGGGTTGCTATGTATCATATTTCGATGGGAGCAACTTTTGTGAAACTCGTTGATATGACATTGATGCACGAAGAAGATAAAGGTGAAAAAAGAGAGGCTAAGATTGATGAAACACAAAACAAGAAAGTGTGGCCCAAGAAAGAACAACAACAGCAAAAGAAGGGCTGAAAGAACGACAAAGCCCGAGAAAAGAGGAAATGTCATAATTGTGGATGCGTGGGTTATTTGAGCAAAGAATGTGGAAAAAGGAAGAATGCTTGTTTCCATTGTGGAGAGGTCGGACATCTTATTAAGGATTGCCCGAAGAAGCAAGGACATGGCCAAAGGGAAGGATCTTCTAGAGGGCAGGTGCATGCTCTCGTTGCTGGTGTACCGGATAGAGGTAGGAAAGTTTTCGTTTAAGGTTTGATTTCTCTTTCCAATCATCCTGTTAGGACTCCTTTTGATTATGGCGCTTCACATTCTTTTATATTTGATTATATGGTTGAGTCTTTGCACCCTAGTACTAGTATGTTTTTCGACCCTGTTGTTGTCTCAAACCCCATTGGGGGTACGACTCATTTGTCTATTATTTGTCGGGGTTTGGGAATATCTATGTTGGGCGTTGAGTTTTAGTGCTACGCATATGTGCTTGGTTTCATGGCTATGGTTTGATTCTAGGGATGGATTGGCTAGCCATGTATGGTGCCATTCTACATTGTGTGATGAGGGTCGTTAGACTTTTGACTTGCCATGGGAAGACCCTCGATGTAACACCCCACCTCCGTTAAGGTCACTCTCAAAGGGAATGCCTTAACTTCGGTGGAGCGTTTTAAGTACAAGATGTTGTATATAACGTTGTTGTATACACAATTATATGATTTTTGTTTGATGATAACAACCAAATAAATATTATTATAAATGTGTTTGAAATCGTACTGTTAAATATATACATCACTGACTGAAATATAGTATTTATATTTAAATGTAATACGGCAATACAGACATTGATATATTCATACTGTATTCTATTTAAATTGAATATTCTATTTCTAACATTCAAACAGTACATCTATTTTAACTCCACTATTTAATCACTTCACATATTTGTACTTATAAATAAACAGAATAGAATAAACAATTCTATTTGACAACAATGAAATAATATTTTTATTTCAAACAGATTTTGTTTATTACAAATAATCAGTACAATCACTTTTTCATATACATTAGCTCCTCACTATAACACTCATACATTCACTCAGTTTGCATTTCATACAATTTCATTTACACAGATTCGTATATATTTACACAGACACACTGATACTCTTCTTATTTTCACTGCCTTCTGTCTTTTATCTTTTGTCTTCACAGCTTTCTGCATTCAGTCCAGTCTTCATACCTGTCATATACAGAAACACACACACACAGTACACTGCAATAGAAATAAAAACTGAATAGATGCAGATTTGAATTTTATTTTTGAAATTTTATTTGCCTCAGTTTTCTGGTGTGTTTATCATTATTTTTCTGACTTGATCTGATTTGTTAATCTGACTGTGTCTAGACAGTTTATATATATAGTACAGGGACAGAAAAATAGTCTGATGGCTGCATGTACACACATGCATGCATATACACGTGTGCACTGCCTCGCCGATCAGCATGCAACTGAGGAGTAGCCACATGGACCGTCTCGACTCAGTGCTTTACTCAGTGCAACATAGTCAACAAAGCCAAGTGTCGAGCGCAAGTCAAAATGGTAACATGACAAAAATAATGTTCGGCAAAAAGGAAGTGCAAGCCATGGTCAAGAGAAGTCATATGCAAGCAGACTCATGCATTCATGTGACTGTTCATAGCAACAATGGTAAATAGCAATGCAGGCATGAAGTTTTCAAAGCAAACTTATCAACAAGAATATTGGGTGCACAGCTTAAACATGGCAATGAAGCATGAAGTTAAAAGTGGTCGAGGCAAGCTTCCAAAATAGCTCAAGTCATAGTCACACAGCAATGTCACAAATGCAAGAATTCATAAGCAATGCAAGTAATACATGACTGGTGGAGCAACATGGCAAAACAACTCAATAATCAAAACAGCAAATTCAATGTGCAACAAGAATGCCAAGTGTACACAGCAAGTGTACAATTTTTTTTTCAAAATCATATAGTGCAAGTGAGGCAAGCAGCTCAGGTGTCGAGCCATGCAAATTCAAGTCAACTCAGTTTTCAAATGGCTCGAGCAAATACACAAGTGTGGCAGCATGAACAGTGAACATGGGCATGAGCAAGTGTGCCAAAGTGATCAGGTCTGGTAACATCAATGCATATACATGGTTTACACAAGTATGGCATGGTGTACACAAGTAAGAATGGTGAATGGGCAAAATCTGTGGACACATGAGCAAGTGCAGTGAAGTCTACTAGTTCATGCCAATATAGGTGATCAAACAACACAACATGTCAAAATCTAGTCGAGCAACAAATGTAAATGGACATGAGTTTCAGACCAAAGAACAGACCAGAATTCAAAGAAGTCAAGCATGCAAGAGAACTGAAATGTGTAGAAATCAAGTGACAGTTTAAACATGATGACACAGTTTCAAGCCTGTTCAGTTTTAAGAATTGGCAAACAAATCAATTTTTTTCTTGGACAAAATTAAGTCCAGTCTTTCTAGAAAAACAAGCAGGTGTAAACAAAGTTTTATATGGCAAATCACTTTTGTCATTTTCATCACGAAGCTGTCATGATTTAATCAAAGCCGTGGAAATCAATAATGCAAGATCATTTAAGGAAATACTTCATAAGCTATTTGAAGGGAAAATTGTTTGTGGAAGCAATTTCAGAAATTGCTCAATCAAATGATTCACACCAGAGAAATCTTCCAAGGGACCACAGAGACATTTAAATTGTTTTCATATATGAGCAAGTATTTCTCAGAAAATTCTGCAATCGAAATATGGCATGAATCACGCAATTACAATTCATGGTCTAGGCAACATATAAAATTGATTTCAATGTTCTTTGGCAAGTATTTAATCTGTGAAAGTCGACCAGATTCAAATAGAAAGGAGTAGAAACAAGTCTTTCAATCAGTAAAACAATTTTTGTCAAGCCATTTCAAAGAAGGAAAATTGCACAAAATCAGCCGAGCAAAAGAAGAAACCATCCGTATACATATTTAAGGGAAAAATCATGTCGAGGTTCATTTTTTTTTAACAATCAAAACCGAAGAAAACAAAAGGGGAAAGCATCGCAATTTCAGATCGAGTCAATTACGTGAAATCAGAGTTTCAGTAATAGGATTGCTAATCCTATTTTAACACCATTTTGCATCACGGGCTAGTATAAAAAAAAACCACAGAACAAATTCAAGGAATTAAAAAGAAAAATCCAGAAAACTCACCTCGTTTTTTTTTATCGCAACAATTAACCCTAAATCAGAGAAGCAAGGAGCCACAAGCAATCGATCAAGAACCTCAACGTGAATTGGAGCTTCAGAGATTATTCAAATCATCAAGCGTTGAATCAATTTGGGAAGTTTCCAGAGAAACCCTAGAAAATTTTTCCAGAGCCGCCATTACCAAGTAAAAGAGAATCGGGCAAATAAAAATGACAATGGACTAAAGAATATTGGGTCGGCCAAGTTTTGTTTAAAGGCTAAGGGGGATGACCCCTTTGTTTTAATTCCTTAAGGGTTTAAATTCTTTTTGTTTTGTTTTTGTTTTTAATTCGTGTTATAAAAATAAAACGAACAGGTGTCTAGATCTGTAAAGTCTAGGTAAAACAGTCAGGGTGTTGACTGTAAGCTTCAGAGTCTGTAAAATTCTGGGATACGGATTACGGGGTTGAATTCGGGGAATCTGATCGAGGGGACATCGTTCAGTCTAGGGTATTGAGCGTAGAGTTAGAATAAGAGCAGGGTTTGCGAGTGTACATGGTCTTGTATGCGGGAACTGTTCTATCAGCTAGTAGAAACCTTAGAAATGCAGCAGTAGGCCGGGTTTTGCCGAAGCTGGGTATATCTGTGTGATTTATTTTCTGCATTTCTGTTTCTACTATATTCTGTGATCTGTTTATTATTCTAATATCCTGTTAGATTTTTGATTCAGTTAAAAACTGTGATAAACCCTATTCACCCCCCTCTAGGGTTAATCTAGATCCAACACAAGATACTAATAAATTACAAGACAGAAAATTTATGCATCGGTAAAAGATCAATATTATTTCATAAATACTTGTTCAACACAACAATTCAACAACTGTTTCAACCTTCCAAATTATTACAACTTTTCATCTGTATTGAAAACATAAAGAAGCAATACTAAAAATAAAATGACATAAATCCCCAATAAGTGCTTGACCATAGCCATAGCTTAAAAGGAAAGTCCAAGCCTTACATCTACGGTCTTCAAGCTTTGGCTAACCTGGACTAAGCAGAAGTGTTTCCTTCCTGCGGACCTGGGGGGGGGGGGGACAGAAGAAAAGAAGCGATAGGGTAGTCCTAAAACGAGGTAAAGTAAGATTTAACTAGATTTGGCTATCGCACCAACTTTTAATCCTCTGCACCCACTAAGAGTTGTTTAACTAGCATTGTATGTTCATGATAAAGTGATCCCATTCATGTATTGATCGGATCCTACTCGCATTCATGTATTCCCGGTGTTATGCCGCCCCACGTGATTTTTAAGTACTTGTGCTGGTTCTAGTATAGGGTGTATCAAGTCCTATAATGGCAACCCTGACACGATTCAAAGATGCACAAGTGTACGCCTGGTGCCCAGTGCCTGTTTTTTCCACTCCGGAGCCCGTGCACGCCCGTACTCCGTTGGAACCTACACTAACGCACCTAATCGTCGCCCTTTTGACCGCTTATATTCAGCCCAGTAATCGTGCCCCACCCTGCCTAGTTCAGGATACCTTGATACATCCATGTGGGTTACTGCTGAAACGGGTCCCCGTTACTAGGGTTTTTCTAGTCAACATGCTAAATTGGTTAAGTGTCCTTGGTTCGACTTAAACCCTATCAATCTTGTCTAGTTAACATGTTATGTTGGTTAAGTGTTTCCTCAATTACTTAACCCCACCAATCTTGTCTTGTTAACATGTTAAGTTGGTTAAGTGTTCCCTTAATTACTTAACCTCACCATTTCTAGCTTGATTGTTCATGAGCTTTAATTAATTAATTAAAGCACCAACCACTCACATTAGACAGGTATTTTTGAGGTTACTGGATGTGCCTGTCGGTTCCGGGAAGTTTTACATCACAATTCAGTGTAACCTTGGGTCTTTCTAGGCATGATGCACTAACCTCTCACATTAGACATGTATTGTTGTGGTTACTGGATGTGCCGTTCGGTTCCGGGCAGGTTTACACCACAACTCAGTCTAACCTCGGGTTAGGCATATTCATCCTTAACATTTTATATATGTTAATTTTCTACAAGTGTTTCATATCACATATTTTAATTATGTTCAAGACTAATGGTATAAATTATACCATTCATGGCCTTAACCATTTACATGGTTTTGGGCCCACCTACATTATTAACAAGTTTTGATTTAATAACTATCCCAATGTTACCCCCGTTTGTTCGTTCGTATTAATCACATAAAGTCATTGGGCCCGCATATTAGCCCAATTTATAAACAAGAGGTAAAGAAGGGAACATGCATAATATAGATTCAACCAAACATGTAAATTTTGCATAAAACTTTATTCATATAATTTAACATGTCACATGAACTTGCATATAATTTAGACTTAGATAATCATAAGCCTAAAACATGTTAATATGTAGATCTAGGCATGTGTGAACATAACCTCAATTATAAACTAGCATATGACATAATCATAACATGTCCAATCCCAAGGCATGGATAATTTTAACATTAACATATAGGTGTGAACTAGATCTAACAAGGTGAACTTGCATAAGTCCACTTTACAAACATGCATATAAATATAGATCTAATTTTGGATCTAACATGTAACTTGCATATGAACATATGTATAATTAGATCGTGACTTGGATCTATCATAAAACGTATAACTTGCATTAATCATATGAACCTAGATAGATCTTGACATGGATCCAACATAAAACTTGTAACTTGCATATGAAAATATGAACATATATATAGGCATATGGATCTAACATAAAGCATATGAATAAATATATATGTAGATCTTGACTTGCATTAATCAGAGTTTCAGTAATAGGATTGCTAATCCTATTTTAACACCATTTTGCATCACTGGCTAGTATATAAAAAAAAAACCATAGAACAAATTCAAGGAATTAAAAAGAAAAATCCAGAAAACTCACATCGTTTTTTTTTATCGCAACAATTAACCCTAAATCAGAGAAGCAAGGAGCCACAAGCAATCGATCAAGAACCTCAACGTGAATTGGAGCTTCAGAGATTATTCAAATCATCAAGCGTTGAATCAATTTGGGAAGTTTCCAGAGAAACCCAAGCAAATTTTTCCAGAGCCGCCGTTACCAAGTAAAAGAGAATCGGGCAAATAAAAATGACAATGGACTAAAGAATATTGGGTCGGCCAAGTTTTGTTTAAAGGCTAAGGGGGATGACCCCTTTGTTTTAATTCCTTAAGGGTTTAAATTCTTTTTGTTTTGTTTTTGTTTTTAATTCGTGTTGTAAAAATAAAACGAACAGGTGTCTAGATCTGTAAAGTCTAGGTAAAATAGTCAGGGTGTTGACTGTCAGCTTCAGAGTCTGTAAAATTCTGGGATACGGATTACGGGGTTGTAATTCGGGGAATCTGATCGAGGGGACATCGTTCAGTCTAGGGTATTGAGCGTAGGGTTAGAATAGGAGCAGGATTTGCGAGTGTACATGGTCTTGTATGCGGGAACTGTTCTATCAGCTAGTAGAAACCTTAGAAATGCAGCAGTAGGCAGGGTTTTGCCGAAGCTGGGTATATCTGTGTGATTTATTTTCTGCATTTCTGTTTCTACTATATTCTGTGATCTGTTTATTATTCTAATATCCTGTTAGATTTTTGATTCAGTTAAAAACTGTGATAAACCCTATTCACCCCCCCTCTAGTGTTAATCTAGATCCAACAAGTGGTATCAGAGCAGGTATTTCTGTTAACTCTAGAGTCACGGGTAATCTAAGTTATTAGTCCATAGAGAGTCAGTCCAGTCACATTCCAAATATTTTTGATGGTACAGATTTTTTAAACTGGAAATCCAAAATGGAATTTTATTTAAAATCTGTTAATATTAAATGTTGGAATGTTGTTATCCATGGATTTGATAGTGTAGATATTACTTTCAATACCCGTGCTATGAAAATTATATTTGATTATCTTAGTACTGAACAGTTTAATCTTATCTGCCATTGTTTATCTACACAGGAAATCTGGGATACTCTCAATACGAAGTATGGAAAATCTGACAACAGCTCAAAACCCTAGATTGTCAACTCAGATTCAGAATTCTGTTTAACAGGATTTACAAATGAGAATTCAGAAGGATCAGATGATGGAGAATCAACGGATGCTGAAGTTGAAAATTTCTCATACGAAGATTTGGTTTATATGTGTGTTGATTTAACTAAATCTATTGATAAACTCAAATCTAAAAACAAAACTCTAAAATCTAGGAATTCTGAGCTGACCAACAAAATTAATGATTTGGAATCACAACTTGATTATTTTAAAAAACTTTCAGATTCAGACTGTAAAAATTGTTTGAAATTGAAAACCAATCTTGTTCATCTCAATAAAAATATTCAAAAGTTTGAAGATGAAATTTTGATCTTAAAAGCAAACAAGATTGAGTTATCAAATTTGAACAATCTTCTACAAAAGGAATTTGAAGTTTTTAAAACTGATATAAATTCCAAATTTGAAATTGCTGAAAAAGAAAATTTGTTGAAAAGTGATTCGATTTTAAAAGAGCTTGAAATTGAGATTGAAAAATTCAAAGCCTTTAACGAACTTGAATTTGAAAAGCAAAATCATTTTGAACTTGAAATTTCTAAATCCCAAGTCAAAATTAAATCGCTTGAAAATGAGAATTTGGTTTTGAAACAGTCCAATGCTGAACAGAAGATCGCTATAAATAATTGCTCAAATTTACTAAAAGAAAATAGCGATCTAAAATCAAAAATTCAACGATTAGAATCAACTTTGGATAAATTTTCTAATGGGGAAAAATCATTGAATATGCTGTTACAAAACCAAGTTTCTATTGGAAATAAATCTGGTCTTGGCTTTGGGAAAAATGAGGTTTTTGGAAAACAAAATTCAAATGTTTTGAAAAATTTCTCAAACTGTTTTAAAAAGAACTCCTTTGAAAATTTGAACTCTGAAGATTTCAAAGGATTTTTGAATCAAAATAGTAATGAGAAATCGTCTTATAATAAACCATTTAAACATTCTTGGATCCCAAAAAATAAAACACGCTTTGTTAAGTTCAAACAGATTTGGGTTCCTAAGGGTACGAAAGTTAATTCTAATGGTTTGTTATGTAAACAAGTCTGGGTACCAAAACATATGAAAACAACTGTAAGTGGTTTTACAAACTTTGTTAGACCACTCGATCTTATAAACTGTTAGGTACCGAAGGAGGCTGAGGAACTGCTGTGCAGAAAAAGAAACTGGCTTCAAACTGCTTCATATCATTGAATCACTTTCAGTTCCTTAGCCAAACTAGTTGAGTCAGAGATTCTGGTTTACACTGATCTCAGGTATGATCTCTGAACTCGTCTTTGTAAATATCTTTTTAATTTTCTTGTTTGTTTCTTCTTCTATCTCCTTCTGTCTCTTCTGTTTATTTTTTATTTTTGGTTCAACTTGTCACTGCCATATTTCCTTTCTCTTGGGATTCCTTAACGTCCAGTTCCAGAACTCTTGACTGTCTGGAAATTTGCTTTACTGAAAATATGATATTGTTAATCTTTTCCAGATCTTGAATTTATATATCTGCAATTTTTTTGAAGCTCACCTTCCGTTTTCTGAATTCCTAACAGTGTTAACATATTCTTCTTATATCTTGAACACTGTTAATATGAATTCTATTTTTTTTTTAAGATCTGAAATATTATTGAAATATCACACATCTCTGCTATTCTGAGTTTCTTCTAATTCAGTTTAGAATGGACTTGAAAATTTATACTCATTATAGCACTCTATTATTTGTCAGTTGTGATAATTTCAGAATTGTTCAGATTGGTTTGAATATTTTTGATTCATCTTGAATCAGTGATACATCTAGAAATCCATCTTTTATTCATGATCATCTTTTGTTGAAAATTATTTGTTTAAAATCATTTGAAATCCCTGATATTTTGAATCACACACACCTCCTAAATTAGAAATTATCAATCTTGTGTGACTGATTCATTATATTTCTAAAACTTGACATTATTTCAAGTGATTTAAAATAAATTATTTTGGATCATGAATATCCATCAAACCTGATGTAAATGATTTTTTTTCTTTAGGCTAGTCTGAAATATTTTTGAAAAATTCTTTGAAAATTTGGGTCTGAAAATCACCGTTATTTCATGATTATTTGATTTAAATATTTGTTTGTTTTAAAATCATTTGAAATTATTGATTTATTGAATCACACACATATCTTAAATCAGAAACTAATAATTTGGTGTGACTGATTCATTGAATCTAGAGTTTTTCACATTCCTCAAATGATTTTAAATAAACGATATTTTTAATCATTGGATCATGAATCATCTTGTGTGACCAACATCTTAACAAGTCTGATTTGATACTGTTTCTGTTGTGCTGCTCTGATACTGTTTTCAAATAACTGCCTGCTTTAATCTGACTACTGCTCTGATAATTGTACCAAATTTGTAATCTTGTCTGCTTGGGCATTGTGTTTGAAATTTCCTTAATCTGAGATATCTAGGGTGTGAATAAATTCCTCGAGAAAGGAGATTACAATTGGTATCTTTTCTGAATTTTCACCTTGTAGAGACACCATGTGGTATCAGTTTCGAAGTGCTGCATATTTTTTGCTGTATATATATTTTTTAATCCCTCTTGGCTTATATAGTTTCTCATATTCCTCTTGTAACTGATTTTCAATTTTAAAATTATTTATTGATTATTCATTCAGAAATTGAAATCAATGTCCAAATTGAACTGTATTTATAATTCATCAAAATTATTATTAGAATTTGAAATTGTGATGAATTGTGACTGCAGTAAGTTCACAACAAAAGCAAATTTTATTTGGATTTTCATGATGGTTGAATATTTATTATAATATTTTTGAACTGGCAATTATTTCACGATCATCTTCTTTTTCTATCACCCGTCTGTCATCCATCATGTTTTTATATTAATGTGGAGAGTTTACTTTTTTTAAAATCATCGTGTTTTAAAACAGTAAAAATTATTTGTGATAGAAATGGGACTATATTATTATTCAGAATTAGTGATAATTGAAAATTTTCAATAATCCCGGTACAGTCGAGCTTATTTCATAATATAATTAATTTAGAAATTTATTTCACAGTCCATTTCTGTACCTACCACATTTCTATCATCCATTTTGGTTTCTTATACCGAGGAGTTTTACCTTTATAAAGTTGAAAATGATAAAAATATAATTAATATATAAGAGTGTCTCTAACCTCATTTAAAAATCCAAGCTCTGGTTATGCATGGTTATGAGACGTCTTATAATTTAAGCTGCGACTGATCCCATTTAAAAATCCAAGCTCTGGTTATGCGTGGTCAGTGTGCTCTTAAATAAAAAGGAAATAAAGTACTAAAAATAGAAATAAAATTTGAAATTCTCCTCTGAGTATAAAAGCCAGCCTATCAATCCATCTTCTATTCTGTGAAATATGTTGAAATTTTATGACGTATTATGATTTGTTGATTGATAGTTATTGGGATTTGAGATTATTCGATTTTCTCACTTAAGTTGAATTATTGATTATAGTCCAAATCCATCACTGTTTTTGTACTTTATTTTTATAAAAATCCTTTGAAAATAATTGGAAATGAATTGTTTTTTAAAACTCTCTCCATTTTATATAAAATTCATTGTATATCCGTCATTTTCTACAATGTGAAATATGCCACCTGTTCTTAGAATATTATGATTTTTGTTTGATTGATTGAAATTTATGATGACTGTTCTTCCTCTTAAGCTGATATTGTATTTGTTAGTCCTTTTTTATCTATATTTTAAATTCTGTATCCTTTTGATGATAACAAAAGGGGGAGAATGGGTTGAGATTTTGATTTATAAGTGAATATTTTATAAATATTTTTTTAAAATTTATGATCATTCATTTCACTCATGCACAATTATAGGGGGAGTTGTCTATTGTAGGGGGAGCTGATAAATAGGGGGAGTTCAATTTTCACTGTCAAACACATTTATTGTATACAAAATCTTTTATTTATTTGTCATCATCAAAAGGGGGAGATTGTTGTATATAACGTTGTTGTATACACAATTATATGATTTTTGTTTGATGATAACAACCAAATAAATATTATTATAAATGTGTTTGAAATCGTACTGTTAAATATATACATCACTGACTGAAATATAGTATTTATATTTAAATGTAATACGGCAATACAGACATTGATATATTCATACTGTATTCTATTTAAATTGAATATTCTATTTCTAACATTCAAACAGTACATCTATTTTAACTCCACTATTTAATCACTTCACATATTTGTACTTATAAATAAACAGAATAGAATAAACAATTCTATTTGACAACAATGAAATAATATTTTTATTTCAAACAGATTTTGTTTATTACAAATAATCAGTACAATCACTTTTTCATATACATTAGCTCCTCACTATAACACTCATACATTCACTCAGTTTGCATTTCATACAATTTCATTTACACAGATTCGTATATATTTACAAAGACACACTGGTACTCTTCTTATTTTCACTGCCATCTGTCTTTTATCTTTTGTCTTCACAACTTTCTGCATTCAGTCCAGTCTTCATACCTGTCATATACAGAAACACACACACACAGTACACTGCAATAGAAATAAAAACCGAATAGATGCAGATTTGAATTTTATTTTTGAAATTTTATTTGCCTCAGTTTTCTGGTGTGTTTCTCATTATTTTTCTGACTTGATCTGATTTGTTAATCCGACTGTGTCTAGACAGTTTATATATATATAGTACAGGGACAGAAAAATAGTCTGATGGCTGCATGTACACACGTGCATGCATATACACGTGTGCACTGCCTCGCCAATCAGTATGCAACTGAGGAGTAGCCACATGGACCGTCTCGACTCAGTGCTTTACTTAGTACAACATAGTCAACAAAGCCAAGTGTCGAGCGCAAGTCAAAATGGTAACATGACAAAAATAATGTTCGGCAAAAAGGAAGTGCAAGCCATGGTCAAGAGAAGTCATATGCAAGCAGACTCATGCATTCATGTGACTGTTCATAGCAACAATGCTAAATAGCAATGCAAGCATGAAGTTTTCAAAGATAACTTATCAACAAGAAGATTGGGTGCACAGCTTAAACATGGCAATGAAGCATGAAGTTAAAAGTGGTCGAGGCAAGCTTCCAAAACAGCTCAAGTCATGGTCACACAGCAATGTCACAAATGCAAGAATTCATAAGCAATGCAACTAATACATGACTGGTGGAGCAACATGGCAAAACAACTCAATAATCAAAATAGCAAATTCAATGTGCAACAAAAATGCCAAGTGTACACAACAAGTGTACAATTTTTTTTTCAAAATCATATAGTGCAAGTGAGGCAAGCAGCTCAGGTGTCGAGCCATGCAAATTCAAGTCAACTCAGTTTTCAAATGGCTCGAGCAAATACACATGTGTGGCAGCATGAACAGTGAACATGGGCATGAGCAAGTGTGCTAAAGTGATCAGGTCTGGTAACATCAATGCATATACATGGTTTACACAAGTATGGCATGGTGTACACAAGTAAGAATGGTGAATGGGAAAAATCTGTGGACACATGAGCAAGTGCAGTGAAGTCTACTAGTTCATGCCAATAAAGGTGATCAAACAACATAACATGTCAAAATCTAGTCGAGCAACAAATGTAAATGGACATGAGTTTCAGACCAAAGAACAGACCAGAATTCAAAGAAGTCAAGCATGTAAGAGAACTGAAATGTGTAGAAATCAAGTGACAGTTTAAACATGATGACACAGTTTCAAGCCTGTTCAGTTTTAAGAATTGGCAAACAAATCAATTTTTTTCTTAGACAAAATTAAGTCCAGTCTTTCTAGAAAAACAAGCAGGTGTAAACAAAGTTTTATATGGCAAATCACTTTTGTCATTTTCATCACGAAGCTGTCATGATTTAATCAAAGCCATGGAAATCAGTAATGCAAGATCATTTAAGGAAATACTTCATAAGCTATTTGAAGAGAAAATTGTTTGTGGAAGCAATTTCAGAAATTGCTCGATCAAATGTTTCACACCAGAGAAATCTTCCAAGGGACCACAGAGAAATTTAAATTATTTTCATATATGAGCAAGTATTTCTCAGAAAATTCTGCTATCGAAATATGGCTTGAATCACGCAATTACAATTCATGGTCTAGGCAACATATAAAATTGATTTCGGTGTTCTTTGGCAAGTATTTAATCTGTGAAAGTCGACCAGATTCAAATAGAAAGGAGTAGAAACAAGTCTTTCAATCAGTGAAACAATTTTTGTCAAGCCATTTCAAAGAAGGAAAATTGCACAAAACCAGCCGAGCAAAAGAAGAAACCATCCGTATACATATTCAAGGGAAAAATCATGTCGAGGTTCTTTTTTTTTTTTTGAACAATCAAAACTGAATAAAACATAAGGGGAAAGCATCGCAATTTCAGATCGAGTCAATTACGTGAAATCAGAGTTTCAGTAATAGGATTGCTAATCCTATTTTAACACCATTTTGCATCACTGGCTAGTATATAAAAAAAACCCACAGAACAAATTCAAGGAATTAAAAAGAAAAATCCAGAAAACTCATATCGTTTATTTTTATCGCAACAATTAACCCTAAATCAGAGAAGCAAGGAGCCACAAGCAATCGATCAAGAACCTCAACGTGAATTGGAGCTTCAGAGATTATTCAAATCATCAAGCGTTGAATCAATTTGGGAAGTTTCCAGAGAAACCCTAGCAAATTTTTCCAGAGCCGCCATTACCAAGTAAAAGAGAATCGGGCAAATAAAAATGACAATGGACTAAAGAATATTGGGCCGGCCAAGTTTTGTTTAAAGGCTAAGGGGGATGACCCCTTTGTTTTAATTCCTTAAGGGTTTAAATTCTTTTTGTTTTGTTTTTGTTTTTAATTCGTGTTGTAAAAATAAAACGAACAGGTGTCTAGATGTGTAAAGTCTAGGTAAAACAGTCAGGGTGTTGACTGTCAGCTTCAGAGTCTGTAAAATTCTGGGATACAGATTACGGGGTTGTAATTCGGGGAATCTGATCGAGGGGACATCGTTCAGTCTAGGGTATTGAGCGTAGGGTTAGAATAGGAGCAGGGTTTGCGAGTGTACATGGTCTTGTATGCGGGAACTGTTCTATCACCTAGTAGAAACCTTAGAAATGCAGCAGTAGGCAGGGTTTTGCCGAAGCTGGGTATATCTGTGTGATTTATTTTCTGCATTTCTGTTTCTACTATATTCTGTGATCTGTTTATTATTCTAATATCCTGTTAGATTTTTGATTCAGTTAAAAACTATGATAAACCCTATTCACCCCCCTCTAGGGTTAATCTAGATCCAATACAAGATACTAATAAATTACAAGACAGAAAATTTATGCATCGGTAAAAGATCAATATTATTTCATAAATACTTGTTCAACACAACAATTCAACAACTGTTTCAACCTTCCAAATTATTACAACTTTTCATCTGTATTGAAAACATAAAGAAGCAATACTAAAAATAAAATGACATAAATCCCCAATAAGTGCTTGACCATAGCCATAGCTTAAAAAGGAAAGTCCAAGCCTTACATCTACGGTCTTCAAGCTTTGGCTAACCTGGACTAAGCAGAAGTGTTTCCTTCCTGCGGACCTGGGGGGGGGGGGGGAGGGGGACAGAAGAAAAGAAGCGAAAGGAAAATAGGTCAGACATAAGTCTGGTAAGCCCAGTTATTTAATAGCATGTGACTATGACATGAATAAACTGAACATAGAATGATACCACAAGGATAGGGTAGTCCTAAAACGAGGTAAAGTAAGATTTAACTAGATTTGGCTATCGCACCCACTTTTAATCCTCTGCACCCACTAAGAGTTGTTTAACTAGCAATGTATGTTCATGATAAAGTGATCCCATTCATGAATTGATCGGATCCTACTCGCATTCATGTATTCCCGGTGTTATGCCGCCCCACGTGATTTTTAAGTACTTGTGCTGGTTCTAGTATAGGGTGTATCAAGTCCTATAATGGCAACCCTAACACGATTCAAAGATGCACAAGTGTACGCCTGGTGCCCAGTGCCTGTTTTTTCCAGTCCGGAGCCCGTGCACGCCCGTACTCCGTTGGAACCTACACTAACGCACCTAACCGTCGCCCTTTTGACCGCTTATATTCAACCCAGTAATCGTGCCCTACCCTGCCTAGTTCAGGATACCTTGATACATCCAGGTGGGTTACTGCTGAAACGGGTCCCCGTTACTAGGGTTTTTCTAGTCAACATGCTAAATTGGTTTAGTGTCCTTGGTTCGACTTAACCCCTATCAATCTTGTCTAGTTAACATGTTAAGTTGGTTAAGTGTTTCCTCAATTACTTAACCCCACCAATCTTGTCTTGTTAACATGTTAAGTTGGTTAAGTGTTCCCTTAATTACTTAACCTCACCATTTCTAGCTTGATTGTTCATGAGCTTTAATTAATTAATTAAAGCACCAACCACTCACATTAGACAGGTATTTTTGTGGTTACTGGATGTGCCGGTCGGTTCCGGGAAGTTTTACACCATAATTCAGTCTAACCTCGGGTCTTTCTGGGCATGATGCACTAACCTCTCACATTAGACATGTATTGTTGTGGTTACTGGATGTGCCGTTCGGTTCCGGGCAGGTTTACACCACAACTCAGTCTAACCTCGGGTTAGGCATATTCATCCTTTACATTTTATATATGTTAATTTTCTACAAGTGTTTCATATCACATATTTTAATTATGTTCAAGACTAATGGTATAAATTATACCATTCATGGCCTTAACCATTTACATGGTTTTGGGCCCACCTACATTATTAACAAGTTTTGATTTAATAACTATCCCAATGTTACCCCCGTTTGTTCGTTCGTATTAATCACATAAAGTCATTGGGCCCGCATATTAGCCCAATTTATAAACAAGAGGTAAAGAAGGGAACATGCATAATATAGATTCAACCAAACATGTAAATTTTGCATAAAACTTTATTCATATAATTTAACATGTCACATGAACTTGCATATAATTTAGAATTAGATAATCATAAGCCTAAAACATGTTAATATGTAGATCTAGGCATGTGTGAACATAACCTCAATTATAAACTAGCATATGACATAATCATAACATGTCCAATCCCAAGGCATGGATAATTTTAACATTAACATATAGGTGTGAACTAGATCTAACAAGGTGAACTTGCATAAGTCCACTTTACAAACATGCATATAAATATAGATCTAATTTTGGATCTAACATGTAACTTGCATATGAACATATGTATAATTAGATCGTGACTTGGATCTATCATAAAACGTATAACTTGCATTAATCATATGAACCTAGATAGATCTTGACATGGATCCAACATAAAACTTGTAACTTGCATATGAAAATATGAACATATATATAGGCATATGGATCTAACATAAAGCATATGAATATATATATATATATATATATATGTAGATCTTGACTTGCAATAATCAGAGTTTCAGTAATAGGATTGCTAATCCTATTTTAACACCATTTTGCATCACTGGCTAGTATATAAAAAAAAAAACCATAGAACAAATTCAAGGAATTAAAAAGAAAAATCCAGAAAACTCACATCGTTTTTTTTTATCGCAACAATTAACCCTAAATCAGAGAAGCAAGGAGCCACAAGCAATCGATCAAGAACCTCAACGTGAATTGGAGCTTCAGAGATTATTCAAATCATCAAGCGTTGAATCAATTTGGGAAGTTTCCAGAGAAACCCTAGCAAATTTTTCCAGAGCCGCCATTACCAAGTAAAAGAGAATCGGGCAAATAAAAATGACAATGGACTAAAGAATATTGGGCCGGCCAAGTTTTGTTTAAAGGCTAAGGGGGATGACCCCTTTGTTTTAATTCCTTAAGGGTTTAAATTCTTTTTGTTTTGTTTTTGTTTTTAATTCGTGTTGTAAAAATAAAACGAACAGGTGTCTAGATCTGTAAAGTCTAGGTAAAATAGTCAGGGTGTTGACTGTCAGCTTCAGAGTCTGTAAAATTCTGGGATACGGATTACGGGGTTGTAATTCGGGGAATCTGATCGAGGGGACATCGTTCAGTCTAGGGTATTGAGCGTAGGGTTAGAATAGGAGCAGGGTTTGCGAGTGTACATGGTCTTGTATGCGGGAACTGTTCTATCAGCTAGTAGAAACCTTAGAAATGCAGCAGTAGGCAGGGTTTTGCCGAAGCTGGGTATATCTGTGTGATTTATTTTCTGCATTTCTGTTTCTACTATATTATGTGATCTGTTTATTATTCTAATATCCTGTTAGATTTTTGATTCAGTTAAAAACTGTGATAAACCCTATTCACCCCCCCTCTAGTGTTAATCTAGATCCAACAAGTGGTATCAGAGCAGGTATTTCTGTTAACTCTAGAGTCACGGGTAATCCAAGTTATTAGTCCATAGAGAGTCGGTCCAGTCACATTTTAAATATTTTTGATGGTACAGATTTTTTAAACTGGAAATCCAAAATGGAATTTTATTTAAAATCTGTTAATATTAAATGTTGGAATGTTGTTATCCATGGATTTGATAGTGTAGATATTACTTTCAATACCCGTGCTATGAAAATTATATTTGATTATCTTAGTACTGAACAGTTTAATCTTATCTGCCATTGTTTATCTACACAGGAAATCTGGGATACTCTCAATACGAAGTATGGAAAATCTGACAACAGCTCAAAACCCTAGATTGTCAACTCAGATTCAGAATTCTGTTTAACAGGATTTACAAATGAGAATTCAGAAGGATCAGATGATGGAGAATCAACGGATGCTGAAGTTGAAAATTTCTCATACGAAGATTTGGTTTATATGTGTGTTGATTTAACTAAATCTATTGATAAACTCAAATCTAAAAACAAAACTCTAAAATCTAGGAATTCTGAGCTGACCAACAAAATTAATGATTTGGAATCACAACTTGATTATTTTAAAAACCTTTCAGATTCAGACTGTAAAAATTGTTTGAAATTGAAAACCAATCTTGTTCATCTCAATAAAAATATTCAAAAGTTTGAAGATGAAATTTTGATCTTAAAAGCAAACAAGATTGAGTTATCAAATTTGAACAATCTTCTACAAAAGGAATTTGAAGTTTTTAAAACTGATATAAATTCCAAATTTGAAATTGCTGAAAAAGAAAATTTGTTGAAAAGTGATTCGATTTTAAAAGAGCTTGAAATTGAGATTGAAAAATTCAAAGCCTTTAACGAACTTGAATTTGAAAAGCAAAATCATTTTGAACTTGAAATTTCTAAATCCCAAGTCAAAATTAAATCGCTTGAAAATGAGAATTTGGTTTTGAAACAGTCCAATGTTGAACAGAAGATCGCTATAAATAATTGCTCAAATTTACTAAAAGAAAATAGCGATCTAAAATCAAAAATTCAACGATTAGAATCAACTTTGGATAAATTTTCTAATGGGGAAAAATCATTGAATATGCTGTTACAAAACCAAGTTTCTATTGGAAATAAATCTGGTCTTGGCTTTGGGAAACTTGCATATGATATTGATAGTTTCATTCTCAATCTTTAATAGATCCAACACCAAGTCCAATAAGCCATAAACATTCCAAGACAATTCATGATAAAATCATCACAAGAAACAAACATGAATTAGCATCGTTAATATTATACAACATTGTATAATTCTATTTTTCACTTTATATCAAATCACGTCTTAAATTTATTTACATCTAAAAGATAACTACACTTACAAAAGACAATCTTGATTTCTAGAATCTATATTCTGAAGTTGAAATGCTCGCCTTTGATGTAGACAATCATTGTTTTAGTTTAATTTTAATATTCTCAGAAAATTTAGGGTATTACATTCTCCCCTCCTTAAAGGATTTCATCCCCGAAATATTCAAGTTAAGAAGAATGCATCTTAACATCCAATCATCCATCTACTCATCCATCATTCACAAGCATCCATTGTCCTTAAAAGACTTCTAATGCCACATGAACATATGCAGAGTGTGTGTATATGTCTCTTATCTAGTGCAAAATTAGGCGGTCTACTGATCCAGTTGACCTCCTTAATGCGAATCATGAGAGTGCCATGAGTCCATTATGTATGCATTTTTTCCTATTCATAATTCTACATGAGTGCACAATCATTCATACAAATGCAACGTCCATTTGATAACACATCAAGTTTCAATCCACATACAATTACATGCGTTCATATGCAAATGCAATATGAAAGTGATTGAGACGATCTAGAACCTAATGTGTATGTGCATATGCATCCACGAGCAATCACTAGCAACCACTTTGCAACCATCAACAATAACATGTTTCAAATACATGTTTACATCCATTGATTTCTACTAAGGATCAAGAAATAGGACCGAGAAGATAACTAAGCATGAATAAACTTATGATAAAGGAGAGATCAAAGATGTACCCTCAAAAAGATAAGGGTAGGCTGTGCATATCTTGCTTTCGGTCTCCCAAGTCGCGTCTTCTTCATTGTCACTCCATTGTACTTTAACAAGCTTGACTTCACGGTTGCTTAGCTTTTTGACTTCCGTTCCCAAGATACGAGTTGGGATTCTTCTCACTGTTGCTTCTCGTTCCACTTCTACCTCTTCTAGTATCTTTGGCTCCACCACTTCCGCAGACTCATGTATGCACTTCTGTATGTGAGAAACATGAAAGACATTGTGAACTCCAACCTACTTTTCAGGTAGCTCTAATCTGCAGGCCATCATCCCAATTCTTTCAATGATAGGAAATGGTCCTATGAATCTAGGTGCCAATTTCCCTTTGGATCCAAAGCAAATAACATTCCTCAAAGGAGATACTTTAAGGAACACTCTGTCTCCAACCTCAAACTCAAGGTCGGTCCTTCTTTTATCTGCATAGGACTTCTGTCTATCTTGAGCAGTCTTCATTCGTCTTCTTATTAGGTCCACTTTTTCTGAGGTTCCCCTAATCATGTCTGGCCCGAGTATAAGCATATCTGTGGATTCCCACCAACAGGTTTGTGATCGACACGGTCTCCTGCATAAGGCTTCGAAGGGTGCCATGCCAATTGTAGCTTGGTAGCTATTGTTGTAAGCGAACTCCACAAAAGGAAGATGATCTTCCCATGTCCCTCCAAAATCGAGAACACACAATCTCAAGAGGTCTTCTAAGACTCTGTTCACCCTTTCCGTCTGTCCATCGGTTTGGGGGTGGTAGGTCGTGCTTAAACATAATTGTGTGCCTACAACCTCTTGCAAACTCTTCCAGAACTCTCTTGTAAAGAGAGGGTCTCGATCGCTTACTATGTTGGAAGGTATCCCATGCAGTCGAACTATCTCTTTAAGATATAGAGATGCTAGAGATGAGGCAGTCCTTGTACTTTTGACAGGTATAAAGTGAGCGCTTTTTGTGAGCCGGTCAACTATTACCCAAATACTGGTATTGCCCCTTCTTGACCTAGGCAACCCATCAATAAAATCCATCGAAATGCTGTCCCATTTCCACTTTGGGGCCTCTAGAGGATGAAGAAAACCACCAGGATTCTTCTGCTCCGCCTTGACCTATTGGCATATCATGCACTTGGAAACGAATTCAGCTACATCCCTCTTCATGCCATTCCAAAAGAAAATTCTTTTGATGTCTTTATACATTTTGTCTCCGCCTGGGTGTATGGTCAGCTTTGAATGGTGTGCTTCTTCTAGAACCGTTTTCACTAAATCTCTTACTTGTGGGACGCATAGCCTTCCATCCCATCTCAACCATCCCTTATCATCGATGGAGTATCTATTGAGGTGACTCAAAGCCTCACCCCTAATCATCTTATCTATCACATCTACTAGTTGAGGGTCTTTACGTTGTGCGGTTCCTATTGAGTCAAAAAATGTAGGCTGCACTTCCACTGTTGCTAACAAGCCAGGTACAAATTTAGAGGAGGGTCTAAAGTCAAAGTTGGCTATGTACTCCAAGCTTTGCCTTTCTACAAAGAGAGGGCTTAAGGTCAGCTTCTTTCTACTCAGAGCGTCAGCTACCACATTGTCCTTGCCAGGAGTATAGGAAATCTCAAAATCATATGAGGCAAGAAACTCCATCCATCTTTGCTGCCTCAAGTTGAGATCTTTATGCGAGAAAAGGTACTTCAACGATTTATGGTCAGTAAACAATTCAAACTTCTTACCTAGGAGATAATGGCGCCAAGACTTAAGAGCGAAAACGATGGCTGCCAATTCTAGGTCGTGGGTTGGGTAGTTTTTCTCATGTACTTTCAAGTGCCTTCCACCATAAGCTACTCATTAAGACAACGCCTAATCCTGTACCGCATGCATCCGTGTATACGGTAAACATCTTGCTCCCATCAGGAAATTTCAAAACTGGGGCTGTTGTTAGAGCCCTTTTCAAGCATTGGAAAGCAATATCGCAATCCAAATCCCAAGCGAAAACTAGGTTCTTCTTCGTCAACCTTGTAAGTGGAGCCGAGATTTTCGCAAAGTCTTTGATGAACTTCCAGTAAAAGCCTGCTAGCCCGAGAAAGCTTCGGACTTCAGTTGCGTTTCGTGGAATCTTCCAATCTTGCACAGCAACCACTTTTGCGGGGTCCACGGCTAACCCCTCTTTTGACACAACATGTCCAAGGAATCTAACTTCTTCTCTCCAGAAATGGCATTTGGAGAATTTGGCTTTCAACCGATGTCCACGGAGAGTATCCATGACTTCCCTTAAGTGCTGAGCATGCTCTTCCTCACTCTTCGAGAAGATCAAAATATCGTCCACGAAGACCACCACAAACTTATTGAGGAATTCCCGGAACACCCTGCTCATCAAGTCCACGAAATAGGTAGGTGCGTTTGTCAAGCCGAAAGGCATGACAAGCCACTCGAAGAAACCATCCGGGGTCCTAAATGCGGTCTTGTCAATGCTATCCTCAGCCACTCTTAGCTAATGAAATCCAGTAGCCAGATCTAGTTGGGAGAAAACGGATGCACCTATGAGCTATTCAAACAGATCATCAATTCTTAGGAGTGGGTGCCTATTCTTCTTGGTCAGCTTGTTGAGCTCCCTATAATCCATGCATAGGCGGAGTGAACCATCGGCTTTGGTCGCGAACACTACTAGAGCACCCCATTTAGAAATACTCCATCTTATGAACCCCTTTTCAAGCAGCTCTTTAACTTGCTTGCTGAGTTCTTTTCTCTCCCTTGGAGCCATGTGTCTAACGGGTAAAGCAACGAGTTTTGCTTTGTCAACGAGGTATATGTGGAAGTCTATCTCCCGCTTCAGAGGTAAGCCCTTTACCTCTTCAAACACATCCGAGTGTTCACGGACCACTCTAACAGATTGCAAATTCTCAACAGACTCATCAAGAGATTCTAGATAACTTAGCATAATAGAATTCATGGGATTACAAGAGATTTCAAGAGTGTTACCGAGGCGATTCATGAGTCTAACCACTCTCTTTTCACAATCGAGGACGGCACCATTACTGGATAGCCAGTCCATGCCTAGAATCAGCACATAGCCCGTGAAGCCCAAAACATAAGCATTACATTTAAACCCAACACTTAAAATAGAGATTTCCAAATCCAGACAAATAAATGACAAATAAACTGAGCCCCCAATTGGATTTGAAACAACCATGGAATCCTCTACTATATGGGTGTCTAGGTGCAGAGATTCAACTAAAGCAGTAGATATAAAAGAGTGCGATGCGCCAGAATCAAAGAGAGTACAAACAGGATTATCAAACAGATAACTAAACTCTCAACGTAAATATGTCTACATCGTTCCTGCAGAGTTGCAACGAGAGCATGAACCTGCTCTCCACAAGATGATCCAATCCTCTATCCCTGCCCTTGCCTTTTTGGGCAGTCCTTAGACAAGTGTCCAGTATCCCCGCACTGGAAACAAGCGCCCAATTTCCTCTTTTTCTTTCTACAGTCCCTATCCAAGTGTCCAGTTATCCCATAGAAATTGCTCTTCATCTTCTTACAGGATTTATTATCCTTCCCGCCTTTCTTGGGGTCCGTCTTCTTGTTCTGAGATCCATCTCCTTTCTTGTTTTGAGGCTCTTCCTTCTTCACCTCCTTCTTGCTATCTTTGTTCTCCTCTTGTAACAGAGCCATGTCCACTAGTCTCTCGTAAGTCGCTCCCATGGGTATATGGGACATTGCCAAACCTTGCAGTGGCTCATTCAGTCCTTTGGCAAAGCGGAGAGCCTTCTTGTGTGGAGTGTTTACTAACTCCAATCCAAATCGAGCAAGCTGGTTGAATTTATTGACGTATTCTTTGACCGACAAGCTGCCCTGTTTAAGTGATAGCAACTACTCCATTTGCAGACTCTGCTCAGCTTGTGAGAGGAACTTCATTTCAAATCTCGCCCTGAAGTCCTCCCATGTCTCTATCGGTCTTTCAGCATTAGTGACTTCCCACTAGAAGGAGGCCTCGTCTTTGAGCAACCACACCACCAACTGAAGTTTCTGCCTCTCATCTACTTCAAAGATAACGAATAAGTCCTCAGTCTCCTTGAGCCAGTTTCTGGCTTCCACGAATGATTTGCTCCCCTTAAAGTCTTTCCCACCCATGTATCTAAAGTCTCTATAGATCTTTGAGAAAGCATTTCCTCCCGGAGGAGGAGGAGGAGGAGGAGCAGCAGCTGGGGGAGGAGGAATGTCTACTGGGCTCGCGTCATTGGACCTAGCTTCTAGGTATCTCTTGAACCAGCGAGGTATCGGTACACCCTCTGGAAGATTAAGATCCCCAGACATGCTAAAACAAAAAGGAAAGATTCAAAACGAAGGATAGAAAGATATTGCATATGGCTTTGGGGATTATGCCTTTTTAAATTAACACTTTTTCTTGAAAATGCTTCTTTATGACTTCTTTTTGAAAAATAGTTTCAAAAATTTTATCCGATCTGGTAACCTTTAGCTCTGATACCAAGTTTAACACCCCACCTCCGTAAAGGTCACTCTCAAAGGGAATGCCTTAACTTCGATGGAGCGTTTTAAGGTACAAGATATAATAAATTACAAGACAGAAAATTTATGCAACGGAAAAAGATCAATATCATTTCATAAATACTTATTCAATACAACAATTCAATAACTATTTCAACCTTCCAAATTATTACAACTTTTCATCTGTCTTGAAAACATAAAGAAGCAATACTGAAAATAAAATGACATAAATCCCCAATAAGTGCTTGACCATAGCCATAGCTCAAAAAGGAAAGTCCAAGCCTTACATCTACAGTCTTCAAGCTTTGGAAAATCTGGACTAAGCAGAAGTGTTTCCTCCCTGCGGACCTTGGGGGGACGGAAGAAAAGAAGCGAAAGGAAAATGGGTCAGACATAAGTCTGGTAAGCCCAGTTATTTAATAGCATGTAAACAAGTAAAAGACTATGACATTAATAAATTGAACTTAGAATGATACCACAAGGATAGGGTAGTCATAAAACGAGGTAAAGTAAGATTTAATTAGATTTGGCTATCGCACCCACTTTTACTCCTCTGCACCCACTAAGAGCTGTTTAACTAGCAATGTATGTTCATGATAAAGTGATCCCATTCATGTATTGATCGGCTCCTACTCGCATTCATATATTCCCGGTGTCATGCGGCCACATGTGATTTTTAAGTACTTGTGTTGGTTCTAGTATAGGGTGTATCAAGTCCTATAATGGCAACACTGACACGATTCAAAGATGCACAAGTGTACGCCTGGTGCCCAGTGCCAGCTTTTTCCACTCCGGAGCCACGCCCGTACTCCGTCGGAACCTACACTAACACACCTAACCACCACCCTTTTGACCACTTATATTCAGCCCAGTAATCGTGCCCACCCTGCCTTATTCAGAGTACCTTGATACATCCGTGTGGGTTACTACTGAAACGGGTCCCCGTTACTAGGGTTTTTCTAGTCAACATGCTAAATTGGTTAAGTGTCGTTGGTTTGACTTAACCCCTATCAATCTTGTCTAGTTAACATGTTAAGTTGGTTAAGTGTTTCCTCAATAACTTAACCCCACCAATCTTGTCTTGTTAACATTTTAAGTTGGTTAAGTTTTCCCTTAATTACTTAACCTCACCATTTCTAGCTTGATTGTTCATGAGCTTTAATTAATTAAAGCACCAACCACTCACATTAGACAGATATTGTTGTGGTTACTAGATGTGCCGGTTGGTTCCAGGCAGTTTTAAACCACAACTCAGTCTAACCTCAGGTCTTTCTGGGCTTGATGCACTAAGATCTCACATTAGACAGGTATTGTTGTGGTTACTTGATGTGCCGGTCAGTTCCGGGCAGGTTTACACCACAACTCAATCTAACCTCGGGTTAGGCATATTCATCTTTTACATTTTATATATGTGAATTTTCTACAAATGTTTCATGTCACATATTATAATTATATTCAAGACTAATGGTATAAATTATACCATTCATGGCCTTAACCATTTACGTGGTTTTGGGCCCACCTACATTGTTAACATGTTTTGATTTAATAACTATCCCAATGTTACCCCCGTTTGTTCGTTCGTATTAATCACATAAAGTCATTGGGCCCGAATATTAGCCCAATTTATAAACAAGAAGTAGATAAGGGAACATGCATAATATAGATTCAACCAAACATGTAAATTTTGCATAAAACTTTATTCATATAATTTAACATGTCACATGAACTTGCATATAATTTAGACTTAGATAATCATAAGCCTAAAACATGTTAATATGTAGATCTAGGCATGTGTGAACATAACCTCAATTATAAACTAGCATATGACATAATCATGACATGTCCAATCCCAAGGCATGTATAATTTTAACATTAACATATAGGTGTGAACTAGATCTAACAAGGTGAACTTGCATAAGTCTACTTTACAAACATGCATATAAATATAGATCTAGTTTTGGATCTAACATGTAACTTGCATATGAACATATGTATAATTAGATCGTGACTTGGATCTATCATAAAACATATAAGTTGCATTAATCATGTGAACCTAGATAGATCTTGACATGGATCCAACATAAAACTTGTAACTTGCATATGAACATATATATAGGCATATGGATCTAACATAAAGCATATGAATATATATATTTAGATCTTGACTTGGATCTAACATAATACATACAGCTTGCATTAATCATATAAACATATATATATATATATATATATATATATATATATAGAGAGAGAGAGAGAGAGAGAGAGAGATCTTAACATGAAACATATAACTTGCATATGATATTGATAGTTTCATTCTCAATCTTTAATAGATCCAACACCATGTCTAATAAGCCACAAACATTCCAAGACAATTCATGATAAAATCATCACAAGAAACAAACATGAATTAGCTTCATCAATATTGTACAACATGGTATAATTCTATTTTTCACTTTATATCAAATCACGTCTTAAATTTATTTACATCTAAAAGATAACTACACTTATAAAAGACAATCTTGATGTCTGGAATCTGTATTCTGAAGTAGAAATGCTCGCCTTTGATGTAGACAACCGTTGTTTTAGTTTAATTTTGATATTCTCAGAAAATTCGGGGTGTTACACTCGAGATTTCTTGTAACCCTAAAGGGTCTGTCATGCTTAGTCCCCTAGAGTCGCTTGATGCATCTATCGATCATTTATGATTTGTATCCATGGTCAGTGAGTATCCTGATGTTTTTGAGGAGGTTCGGGGCTTACCTCCGAGGCGCGAATTGATTTCCGTATATACTTGGTGGACAATGCAAAGCCAGTTGGATTGCCTGTACGCCACATGGCTCCAAGAGAACGAAGGGAGCTTAACAAGCAAGTAGGGGAGCTACTTGAGAAAGGGTTTATTAGGCATAGCATATTTGAATGGGGTGCTCCAGTAGTATTTGCCACTAAGGCAGATGGTTCGCTTTTCTTATGTGTGGATTACAGGGAGTTGAATAAACTCACTAAGAAAAATAGGCAATCACTTCCGAGGATGGATGATTTGTTTGACCAACTTCTTGGTGCATCTATTTTCTCCCAGTTAGACTTGGCCACGGGATTTCATCAGTTGAGGGTGGCCCAGGACAGTATAAACAAGACTACTTTTAGAACTCCAGATGGTTTTTTCGAATGGCTCGTCATGCCTTTTGGGTTGACGAATGCATCCTCCTATTTTGTGGATTTGATGAGTAGGGTGTTTTGGGAGTTTATAAATAAGTTCGTTGTGGTCTTTGTTGATGACATCTTGATTTTCTCGAAGAGCATGGAAGATCATGTCCTACATTTAAGGGAGGTTTTGAAGACTCTCCGAGCACATCAGCTTAATGGATAATTCTCCAAGTGTTATTTTTGGAGAAAGGAAGTAAGATTTCTAGGGCATGTGGTCTCTAAGGATGGCATATCAGTAGATCCGACGAAATTAGCCACGGTTCAAGATTGGCAGATTCCAAAGAATGCAACTGAGGTGAGGAGTTTACTTGGTTTAACGGGCTATTATAGGAAGTTCATTAAGGACTTTGCAAAGATATCAGCCCTACTCACCACACTGATGAAGAAGAATCTGACATTTTCTTGGGATATAGACTGTGTAATGCTTTTCAGCGATTAAAGAGGGCCCTGACAACAACCCGTCTTGACTTTGCCTGATGGGAACAAAGTGTTCACAGTATACATTGATGCATGTGGTACAGGCTTGGTGCGGTTCTGATACAAGAGGGAAGGGTACTATGTTATGGAGGTAGACTGTTAAGGGTTCATGAGAATAACTACCCTACCCATGACTTAGACTTGGCTGCCATAGTATTCGCGCTGAAGACTTGACGTCATTATCTACTTGGAGAGATGTTCGAGTTGTATACCGATTATAAATCTCTCAATTACTTGTTCTACAGAAGGATCTCAATTTGAGACAACAGAGATGGATGGAGTTCCTAGCATCCTATGACTTTGAGATTGCTTATACTCCGGGTAAGGGTAATGTGGTGGCGGACGCACTAAGTAGGCAGAGGATGACCTTGAGTCCTCTATTTGTGGAGAGGCAGAGCTTAGAGTATATATCGACTTTTGATTTTAGACACTCTACCGAGTTCACACCAGGTTTATTGGCATCATTAGAGGTGCGACCTACTCTTTTGGATCAGATAGGTACTTTGTAGCGCGAGGACCCATAGATAGCAGACATCTTGGATAGGCTAAGTAGAGGGGAGACTTCTAGTCACCTCACTAGATATTCCTTGGATGATAGAAGGTGGTTGCGATGAGATGGAAGGCTTTGTGTTCCCTGAGTTAGGAGTTTGTTAAAGACAGTCCTTGAGGAAACCCATCATCCAGGCGATGATAAGATGTATCGAGATATGAAGAGGGTTTTCTTTTGGGCTGGGATGAAGATAGATGTAGTGGAGTTTGTTTCTCGATGTTTGATTTGCTAGCAAGTGAAGTGTAACACCTCGCATTTTTAACTTAAAACAATAAAATAAGAATAACATAATTAAATATTCAGAATTATAAAAGCGGATTTTACCGTTCGTTCGTCTTGAAATTTTGATTCAGATAGAGTCCGAGTTTGCGTAAAACGAATGTTGCATGAAGAAATTATGGGCTGCAGAAGTTTGTCAGAGAAAACAGGAACAACCCAGGTCAATTTTCGACCTCTGGACCCATGGGGGTCGACCCCTTCAAGAGGGGTCGACCCCCTGAGGTAGCTTTTGGCATATTAGGGTTTTTTGAGTTTTTGACGTTTCTGATGGTTTTTGGTCAAATCTGAGGGTCTTGGTTGCTCCAATACACCTATAAATAAGACCTTAGACCTAACCCTAAACCTCATAATTCGATGGCTAAGCTGGAGCTCTGCCATTACTCTCTTTCTCCTAAAATCTATTCTGAAAATTAAAATATTAGCCAAGGAAAAAATTATGAATCCAGATCTAGAAGAAAGAGATTGACATTAATAAAATGATTGTTCAGAATCATGAAAAGCAAGGAAAAACTCCTGATCCAATCCATTCAAATTCTTACTCTTTCTTTCCCTTCTCTTTTAATGAAAAATAAAAATCCACGGTTATTAGGTTTCAAATCAAATTAAAGAGGAAAACCCATGGATGCTAAAATTGGATCAGATCCAGAATTGGGGAAAGCATAAAAAGTAAGTGGGTTTAAGCTATAGCCTTTAGATAATAATATGTTATCGTTTAGCATTCCCCTTTTTATTAATTGTGAAATTGCCTGATTAATTTATTGTCATAACAAGTTGAGATGTTAATATGAATAATTCATATGTTCAATCAGTTAAAGTATTGGAATGATTACATGTTGAAAAGCAACTTGTTAGAAATGGTTAGCAACTACTATTGTTCGTACTACATGTAAATTTGTCACATTAATATACATGAACCCTTACTTGTATAAATTAGCACAGTTATATGATTAAATGGTTTCATGTCAGAATTGGGTACATGACATGGTGTGGGGCATAAATCAAACTATGGTTAAAGACTTTAATTTTGGCATATAGCATATGATAAATATGACTTGGGAAAGGGGTATAAAAACCTATAATGAAATAGGAATGACTGTTAAATAATGAACATGCCTAGATTCACAGTAATTTGACATTGTAACGCTCTTAGACACGAGGTTAGATTGCACTTGTAATAGAAGTCTGCCCGAACCACCCGGCATATCCAACATTCACAAGTGGTAAATCTAATGTGAGGGGTCTAAATGCATAATTAAAATATGTAATGGTGCTAAGACACGAGGTTAAGCCAACTTGTGGTAGAAGTTTGCCTAGACCCGCCCAGCAAATTCAGCGTCCACAAGTGTAGGCTTAATGTGAGAGGTCTAGTGCATATATATATATATATATATATATATATATATATATATATATATGTATGTGTGTGTGTGTGTGTGTGTAACAAGATATGAATAAATGTTTGTGATGGTAATTAAATGTCTAACTCAGAAAATAAGAAAGGAAGGGATGTAATAAACTGAGTTAGTGTGATACGAAGGAAAAGTGATGTATTTCCCTAAATGACCTATTTTTGAGAACGTGGTTGCAAGTAAACCACAGTTAATAAAGTAAGACAAATAAAGAAATTACTTGCTACCACGGATTTAGATAGGAATATGTTATGAAAATAAATCACTGATTCCTTCTATCAAACTGATAAGGTGCATGAAGTGTTTTCCTTAATTAAAATAAAGAACATATATTCCAGTGAATGAAGAATACTGGAATACAATAGTAAAAGAAAATGGTTTAAAAGGGGAATGATAATCACCTATTATAAATAAATAACATTAATGAAAATGTTGTACAATAGATAGACTTGTCCTACGGACAAGTGAATATTATAACTTAGGTTATAATAAACTAATAAGGAAATTGGATGACTGGTGATATGAGATAAGGGACACTTAATTGTAAATTAAGTAATTAGTAAATGGGGGAAGCCGGAAACCAGTTGAGAAAAGGGGGAAAATATATGAAATATAAGAAGTTGTACTGAATTGTAAATTAAGTAAACTGTAATCTTGGAAGTCTGAAACCCGTTGGTAAGAATAACATGTTTAAACTTGTCCTAAGGACAAGAGGAAATTATAACATAGGTTATAATAAATGGGTAGAGAAACATATTAATGGGCCTTAGTTAAGAGAACTAAGTTAATAAGTAAACAACGATAAGTCGTAGTAACAATGTAAAATGGAATTATGATTAAATGAGAAAAATGAAGAAAACTTATGAATTAAGTTATATTTTATCATAAATAATGAGTGACATGTTAAACAGAAAACATGTGAATTGAGATATACTTAATTACATATTAAGTAAAACATGTTATTGTAATGATAAATCAAACAAGATTATAAAAGAGATTGTGGATTACAGACCTTGGGCCACAATCTAGAGAATAAAATGTTGTGGGCTTATTAATAAACTTAAATGGATTAAGTTATAACTGAAATTAATAAGCAAGAGGAACTTGGTAACTGATGAAGAATTCAATGTGAATAGGAATAACCAAGTTAAAAGGAAACCTGGTAAGGAAATGCAAGCGCGTAAAAGAATGTTTAAACATAGGGTCTAACAACATATTAAAGTGAGGCGCTTGGACCAGTCCGCATGTTTGAGGGTGAATAACCCAACATGTAGATCATTGGTTTATTATAAGGCACGAGGGGAGCGCACATTCATCTGATTGTTCTAATGGTTCCAAAGGGCTAGAAGGGGAAGCATGCGACCTCCTGAGGGACGTAAGGTGCACCTAGTAGTCCTCTGTGCGGTGGCAGATGTTTCCGGCTGTACTCGCAGAGGTTGGGTCTGCGCGAAACTATTAGCTCACTACACCATATCAGCAGTTTTGCAACACTCAGGTGCGGAGAATTTGCAACGGCTTTGAGCCGTTGCTAAATAGCAATGGATATGGTCCGTTGTAAATTTTTATAGCACGGTCCCTAGCCGTTCTGACTTATGCAACGGGTTCGAACCATTCTGCAATTGAATACACCTACCCATACACCCCGTTACCAACGTTGTCAACTTTCCTATTACCATTTCATAAACCTAATTCCCACAGTTGAAAAAATATCGCTTGCCCTATCTCGATTGAATTTTTTTAAGATTCGATCAGATCAAAATTGAAGATCCATACTCCAAATCAAACTTTCCTCCACATCTCGAAATCGAAGTAGGCAACGAATCTATATTCTAGACGCGGTTGGATTTGTTATTTTTCTTATGGGTTTTTGGCCAACTGGGTTTGGTTTTGGGATGACTCAAATTGGATCTGTTTCTGGGATGACATCGATTTGATCTTACATGTTCGATTGGGAGAGAAGGATATGGAAGATACGGCGCTTCATCTTTTACAGGTATGATTTATTTACACTGTTAATTTTTTACTGTAATTATTATATATTTCTAGATTTACATCTATTAAAATTATCTGGAGTTTTTTGTTTTGGTTAATTTATTGTGAATTGCAAATTTTGAGAGCTTATTGATTTGACACGACCCGAACTTCCCCGTGAAGGAAAGAGCGGATAGCGTTGAGAACAGGACAAAATAAAACGCACACGGAAGAACATTTCATTGCTATTACAACAATTCCATCAGATACAAGAATATACAGAGTATAATTGAATAAATCACATTCGATAAATATCAGAGATTACAATAAATTACATAGCAGCGGAAAAATATACAAAACACAACTAGAAGTGATACACGGATACAGAGCTTTCCGAGCATCGTTCCAGCTGTAAATCAGGACCCTGTGAATATAAATCTGCAAAACCAAAACTACTAGCTGCCCGTGTCGAAAATAGGGGCACCCAGAGTTCAGGTTAAAACAATAAACTCCAGGTCAGTCATGTGACTCGTGTGAGAACTAAAACAGTTATTTATCTTTATTTTAAAGTTTGGTAAATCAAGGGACCATGCCATATAACACGGAACGGGTTTCCTCCCAAGCATACCAGTGCATAGAACAAACAACGCAATGCTAAATAAAGAAAAATGAAGCTGTTATAAGACCCAGGTCCCATCACACAATGTAACGCAAGCCGGAGGATAGGGTTTTTACCTTATAACAGCCAAAGCATGTTTGATACGTTTAAAACACATTATTTTGATATTACTATAAGTGTATAGTGTCAAAAAAAATTCAATCATAAATATCAATCATAGGCGGCATGAATGACCCATACCACTATGTCGCCATACTAGGTTCTACAAATAAAACCGAAACACATGTATTGGAAATTGGATTCCATCATGAGTCGAGGCAAGGGGCAAGCTCCTCTCCGCGTTCGAGACACTCTAGCAAATGTCCCAGGACCCCACTCTGATCCTTGGATCTTCAGGGCCGGTCCTCTCTTACTTTTGAGGATTAGTCATTCCTGAGCACACGTTTCCCGGTCCTTACAGACCTATATCCAAGGCGCCTCGCATTCCAACAACCACACAGGTGAAAAGTATATAAATGTCAGGGCTGGTAGGTCACTGACACCACCCTAGCTAGAAAGAAACGTCGTGCTCTCCCTGCAGTCACTATCCCGTTTTTGACTCATACCGAGGTGTGAGGCTCGCGAATTCGCGTTATACACAAAGCTACGCCACACAGGCTGTGCTTTGATCATCAACCACAAGACTCTGCTTTTCAACAGAAGCCCTGATCAATTGCCACTTACGCGTGCCACACTGGCAATTCACTCCATGCGACTGATGTCCATCGATATACAACCTCTAAGCTCGTACGTCTCAGAGAAGGGCGTTAAGCAAGAGAATAAATTCTCCGTCGCCAAACAGATGTATATTTAATAGAGATCAATCAACACAGAATAAAATCCAATGTCAGACACACAATCCATTTACAAGTTCGTTCTGGGTCTGAACGAAACCGGAGGCACTTTCCTCGCATATCCATCCATCTCCAAGTACGTCTGGACGATCACCAACTGTTTCCCTCATCTTGGGTGTACAGCCCAATCGAGATCATCAGTAATCACCCAAACGATGTGAAGACTTCCGGTCTTCAACCATCGTCTTCATCTTCGACATCTCGTCGAATCGGTTACTCAGAATGGGTATAAACCCGCCCTTTCCGAATATCCCACGTATATAATAAACAAATGTTACACAAACGCCTCGTTCCAATTCAGAATATTCTTTTATTCACAAAATCACATTCTTAGGGAAAGGTTCCCATTAATTTTATCCAAGATAAATTCTTCTAAATTTATTCTTTAATCTTCCTTTGGATATCATTTCAAACTAGTCGGGATTAGCGAACCACACCGAAGTAATTATTTATTTTATTTCCCAATCCCAACCTATTCATCCCATGGAGCAAAACTGGTAATACTCCATATCTAACACCACAGTGTTATCGGTAAAATTCATTACCATTTCACGTTCAAATCTAATTAAAGATTTAACTATCGCTTTGGAGCAAAACTGGTGGTACTCCATTCTCGATCACCTTTCAGATTTGATAATTTAAATTATCAATTCACATTTTAATCTAATGAAAGATTCATTAAAACTCTACTTAGTTTTAAGCCTTTCAAAAATCAATATCTCGCCTTTAACTGGGTTAAAGAACCAATGTCATCTAAAACACGATTCACGATAAACCCAAATCACATTTGATATTAAATACAAGGTTCTGAATAGAAAATATATCGGCTTATATTCAATATCAAATTCTGGAACCAACAAATATCGTATTGGAAATAACGATATAAAATATATCTTTCAAATCCCCATAACAATATTTGTATAGTCACGAAATCCAACATTGAAATATTCCGAAGATAATTTCGATTCAACTCCAGTTCAATTCACGTATTGGGAATATTGATTATTTTTAAAATCACTTTCAAATTCAATTTATTTATTTCAAAAATAAATTGATTTTAATTCTAGTTCAAACTAGTTCATTTCGATAAAAATCTATTTTTATCTTTTCAAATGTGGAATTCTTCAGCCCAATTTTTCCCAAATCATTTCTTATGGTTTTACACAAATTATAGATATTTTTAATAATTTTATCAAGGCCCGTACAGTCGATTTCCATCAACGGCTATCGAACTGCACTTACAGCGACTTTTTCTAAATTTGATTTGGACATAATTCCAAATCCAACCGTTAGATTTCAAATTTCTAATATTCATTGGAAAGCTCTTTTCGATACGAACCCAACGGTTCCAGTTTCAGGAGAATCCGACGATCGGATCTCCCGCATCGTCAATTCGAAGTTAATGGTCGAAATTCACGAACTGCCGCGGCGCGGCGCTTTCTTTTCAGGCCATTATATATATAACATATATATATATTATATATTTCGTCGATTTCCTTTTAAAACGTATTTTATAAATCGTTTTAAATTCGTTTTCAAAAACATTTCAACGCTACATTCAATTTCAAATCGATTTGATTTCAATTCATTTCGAATTCATTTCAATTTTATTTAATTCGAATTCAAATTCGTTTCAATTCAAATTCTAATTCGTTTCAATTCAATTCAATTTGAATTTACCTTCTATTTAATTCAATTCGAATTCATTTCAAATTGATTTCAATTCAATTTCAGTTTGTTTTAAATTTCATTCAAAACGATTTCAATTCGTTTTTAACTCAATTTGAATTCACTTCTATTCAATTCGAATTCAAATTCACTTTCTATTCAATTCGAATCAAATTCATTTTCTATTCGATTCGAATTCATTTCAAATCGATTCAATAAAATTTCAATTTGAATTCTAATCTACTTCAATTTGAATTTCATTTCAAAATATTAAATTTTGAAGTTACTTTTCAATATTCATTATAAAACGAATAAAATCGATATAAATATCGTTCGCGTCAAAATAACGCATCTCTAATTAACACGGCTTTATATTTTTCAAAAACTTCTTTATTCTATTCAACAAATGAATATTTATTCTATTCAACACATGAATCTATATTTCTTTCAACACTTGACTAATCTCAACAAATGAGTACTGCCAACACATCACTATTTTTGTTATGTAAAATATTTTATAAAATTATGGTATCTATCATTTGATTTTTAATTAGACTCCACCGTGAAGTAGTTCCAATTTTAAATATGATAAAGATGTAAATTTTATTGTTAAAATATTTTACTCAACACATGAACATCGTCAACACATGACTATTTTTATATTCAATACATGAATTTTATTTTATAATATTCATTGTTTCCCCAATTGGAATGAGGCCCAATCAATCACCATATAATGTTAATTACATGGATTCCATACAACACATGTATATAATAGCAACGATAAACAATCAACCATCATCCAAAGTGCACCACACAACTACATAAGCATCAAATATAAATAAATAACGCTTACACAGCCTGTCGACCAATCGATCGACATAAAATTAAATAATTGGGATTAGTGTACCCAAATATCATCCCAACACCCGTGTGGGGTTTCAAATCAACAAACACAGATTTTTATTTGTGCAGTTGGGCGATGTATAAAATTTATCAACCCAATCAATATCAGTCAAATCATTGTATATAAACAAATCGGCTGATTTGTTTATAAATATTTATTTGTTCACTTTCATGTTAAAAATTATATTTTTAACGATAATTAATTTATTTCAACCATCTACATTTTATTATCGATTTCACATCAACAACACAAACAAATTTCACAACACATCAATCAAACAAACAAGCCGTCCATGGTCTGTGGACGACGGGTGTCGGGTGCTGCTAAGCACCGTCTGCATCCTAGTGTATATATATATATATATATATATATATATAACTAGAAAAAAGAAATTTAGAGTGAGAAGTTCTCACAGAGGGTTCCACTCCGTCGTGCTTTGCTGTTGAACTGCTGGATTGTCTGGATCGATTTGAAATTCCAATGCAGTTCCATCTCATTTCTTTTCACGCTGTTCAAATAAAAATATTATATTTTTATCACTTCATTCTAATCAATAAAAATCATATTTTTATTTCTTATTCATATATATTTTCGATGCTTTATTCTATACAAAAATTATATTTTTATATTTCTACTTCATATATATAAAAATCGAATTTTTTTATTTCGTTATTCAATATATAAAAATCGAATTTTTAGCTTCACTTCATATATATAAAAATCGAATTTTTAACTTCGCCGAATAATCAAAATTTTAAGCAATGAAAAATCTAATTTTTATCCTCTAAAAATCATGTCTTTCCCTTATGCCACATATATATATATATATTAAAGATCATGTTTTAATAGTGGTATTTAGATTTAAAACTGAAAACAAAGTTAATGTATATAAAAACTCACTGTTTTTCGTGTACTGGAGAGGGGGAAACTGCTGAGCAGCACGGATCGAGGGGGGGGGGGCGAAGGCTGTCTCAGGCAGTGGTGAACCCAAAGCAGTGGTGGCGGCGCATCTTCTAGGGTTTCTAGGCGTCGGGGTGGAGTCTGAAGGTCGGGGGGTGGTTCTGCCGTAGGTGGCGCTGACAGGAGGGGGAGGCGCAGGTGCATCGGCGGCTGCTAGGGAGGGTTCAGGTGTGGTTTCTCGTACAGGGGAAGGGGAGCAACGGGGAGAAGAGTGGGGGTGGAGGGCGGTTGACTGGGCGCGGCGGTGGGCCCTCCGACGGTGGCGATGGCGAGGGCGTCGCCCTTATTCGATCTGAGAAGGATCGTTTTTTTTTTAATTTCATTTCGTTTTGAATCGATCTGAAGGGGGGCAACGGGTTTAAAGGGGAGGGAGAGAGAATTTTTAATTTTTAATTTATTTAATTATTTTATTTTCAGCAAAAAGCAACTTTTATTTTCGACCTCAAAACGAGGCCCACCGCCTGTCGTCCATAGTGTTTTACCCCCATTCCGAACACAATGGGATATGTATTGCAAGCTGATTTGATCGTTTCGATCCGTTTCCGTTAAAATCAACGTATAACTCTATATATTGAATTTGAACGCGCATTTCAATTTACTGGGGTCACATACTAACTCTAAAAATTCCCGAAAAATATTTTCTAGCTTCGTATTGATGATACGATCCTAACAAAACTAGTTTCGTCGAATTCTGAGACCGTTGGAAAAATGGCCAATTTCCAGTCGATTAAAATCAACTTAAACTGGTCAAACGCGTTTTCCTTTTCCATGCTCACGTATTGATTCGAAAAATTATGAAATTTGGAATCTAGCAATAATTTGACATCACAGACCCAACAAAAGTGGTTACGTCGAAATCCGAGGTCGTTTGCAAAATGTCTATTTTTAAGGGCCTGAATTCCATAGCGACTATTCAGAATTTTCAACTGGACATATCTTTTGATTCCCGCTATGAAATCTTGATTTTTCGGATTCGTTGGAAATATATTCTCAAATAGATCCTATGATTTTTGGTTTCACTAAAATCCGGATTGTTTTGCACCCGGTACATTCAATTGAAGTTCGAAATCGAATTATCGAACTACCGCGCCATTTTCAATTCTATTTATAATTTAAAATAAATATTTATATTCTAACAACGACGTATATAATATATACATCGAATTCTATTCAAAATAAATTTCTCGTCGATATTATTTAAAATAATTCATTTTAAATGTTCAAAATTCATTAAAATTGCCAAAACAAAAATTTTAAACTGGCCCAGATTTTCGGGTTGTTACATGATTAATCTGTTAGTTTGAAGAATCGTTAATTTAAGGCTCGATTTAACTTATTATAGATTACAAATCTCCTTTCTGTTATTAGTAGTAGTGAAATTGTCTTAGTTTTTGTAGTTATGTCCATGCCAATACCTTACAGCTCCAAAATAGTGAAATGATATTGGTTTGTTAGTGACCTTGTTAAACCAGCTGGGTTATGGGGATGAAAGATATATTTGTATGATAATGTTGGTTTTTCTGGTGATAATGAAATTGATATAGAATATTTTTCTTGTCCCCTTTTTCTTGTAAGTATTTTTGTGTGACTGTGACTAGTAGATATTAGTCAACTTAATCATTGCTCTATTGGCAAAAGCCTGTTGTTTTGCGTTTTCACAAATTATTTCTACTACTAAATTAAATGTTACCTTACTAAACAATTCTTTTGACAAAACTTTGTATTATTATTTAGGAGTTGTGCACATTAGAGATCTAACCCAATATCATCATTTGTTAAAACTATGCGGTTTACCACATGTCAGTATAGTCTAGATTTCTGAAGTGTTTGTCTGAAAAATAATATTCTATTATATATAAAAAAACAATATAAAATATGTCAGTGGATAATATTATCTGAAAAAATATTCTATCATTTTTATTTTACCATACAAACCAAAGTCCTACGGTTATGACAGGCAGATCAGTTTGGGTCTTTGTATTTCAGCTATCCTGGCAATCCATTTCTATTAATTTGGAAACAATTATACCCCATATTTGTAGCACCTATGCAACCCTACTTTCCATCGTTGACTCTTTCTTAAATGTTATTTGTTTCTTTTTTTTTAATTTATACTTTTGCTTTTATGTTTATTATCCTATAACTTTCTATTTAATTTCTGCCTTTCTGTTTAAATGGTTTGATATCTAATTGTTGTATGGTTTGTCTCGGAGAAATGTATCTTGAGGATTGTTGTGTAACTTTACATGGGCTGCCATTTCTTTGTTCTGGAGTTCGGAATTAGATTTGTAAAAGGTATTGGTCTTCTTATGCTTATTTATCTTTGATCATGTATACTAGTTTGTTAAGAAGATTTCATATACTATTGGCTATCCACAGTGTTAAAGTTTTTGAAGCAAACGTTTGTTTTTTTTTTCCTTTTTTCAATAATATAAATTTCATTTTTACACTCATTATCTATTTTTAAGTTGTGTTATAATTTAGACCAGTCATGTTCTACGCTCAACATACAACATGTTGAAATAGATTTTCTACGCTATTACATTTGTTTCCTCTAAATGTCTATTCCACATGATTTTGACTAAGCGATCATAATAGCTGATTAAATTATTGGAATTTTTTTTATGCGAATACTACTTATTGATATTTCTTTGTAACTTTAAAGGTTGATGTTTGAAGTAAGTGTACATATACTTGGTAGCATGTGTGAGTGCATTTGCGATGCCCTGTTAATTAACTTCTTGTGACATAGGAAGTGAATTAAAATAGTGTTTGCATAGTCAGCTATACGCTCTATTTTTTACGTGAAATTGTGCATGTATGATATTATTTTAAGTTAAACTGGCCCTGGTTCTTGAAAAACAAATGTTGGTCTACTGCATATTTTCTACTTTTTCCCCTTGCTTGCGTTCACTGAGTTTTATATTCACATTGCATTACTAAATTTAATGTTGATCCTATATCTAAAAATGTAGAACAAAACAGTTTGTTAATTGATTTTAGACTCTTTTTCCTTCTTTATTTTTGGAGTTTAAAATTGAAAATCAACAATAGTTAGATGACTAGCAGCTTGTGTATAAGGTTTCAGTTATTGTTGGAAGGGTGCAAATATGGGCTGTAATGTGTTGCTTCTTTGTACTCACGGCTAACAATTTAATTTATTTATTGGTGTTTACAATGGCCATGTTGACATTCTAATTTCTGATGCAAGTATTTCGAGCAACTGGAAATCCAAACTGTTAAGAGAAAGGGACTAACCTTATAGGCTTATACAAGATAGAATTGAGTAAGTTTTCCAAGCTTGGTACACGGACAACAGAAGCGAAGACCAAAGGCTTCCTCATCACCGAGAACCTAAACAACTTTTTCATTTAGAAGAACTTTCAGGTTAGTATTTCGTTTTTCTAATTAAATTACTCATGCGAGCTCACTTCAAACTTAGGTTTTTGGATGATCCAATATGGTCCTTATATAACAGAGTTTGGTGTTATTGTATGGCGCTTGTGTGGTGATAACCATGAAAATGATGAAAACTTTATTAAAATCATTGAAGCTCTGGTCTACACTTATATGATTTGTTTTCATTTTCTTCTTTTCCTTCCAATTGGCAAAACTTATAGCTAAAAGTAACGGGGACCATGTGTGGGTAAAACTTAATATACCTAAAATTTAATATAGCTAAAAGCTCAAGTCTACACTTATATGGCTTGTTGGATCTGAGTGTGGGGATAAAAAATGGGAATGCTTGTGTTCCTACTGGAAATTATCTTCAGTTTACTCTTAAAGATGACAAATGCGTCAAGATACTTCATCATCTCTTTATTGATAAGCCATAAAGAACGTAGGGCTTGATGAACGATATAAAAGGTCTACTAAATTTTTTCCTTGTAAGACTCAGCTTGTGAAGAAACTAATTGTAACTCTTTATTAAAATAACTATTTTATGAGACAACCATTTTATATTACTAAACAATTTTACGAGGAAACCATTTTACAATTATTTTATATTTGTACATGTGTTTGCGTTTATGATTTTGTTTTTGTGCATGTGAGTGTCTGAATATTGTTTTAATCTTATTGTTACTGAATATGCTTTGTTACTATATATTTATTGGGTACAATATATTTATTTGTTGCTGCTATATCAATTTATCTCATGTCTATAGATAGGAAGAAACTGATATTCCTCTTGACGAATCTGTTTAATTAAGCCTTTCGTTCGAACTTACTATAAATTGATGCAATAGTGAAAAGACTAACTCTACAAAGATTATACTGCATAAAATATCTTCCTGTATAAATGGACTTTAACTTTACAATGATTATGACTCCATCTATTATTGTATTTCCTCCATTTTTGTAAATTGAAATAGATAACTGTAACTTTGATGTTTCTTAGACTGTACAATCAATAATTTTGATGTTTTATTTGTGGTTTTAGATTTTAAAAGTAGTTTGGGTAGTAAGAACTTAAATAAGCAGTTCATGGCCCCAAATATTTACTGACATTATGCAATGCAATGCATGAAAGAATATAGCATAAACTGAGCTACTGTTGTAAGATAAACACAGTAAACTTAGTTTTCCTTTAGATTTATAATTGTTTATTGAAATAACGGTGAATTTTTGAAACTAATGAGTAAATTTCTTTTCTCTTTTTTGAAATTGAATACTTTATATAAACATTATTACCAATTTTTTAAATTAATGAAGTGCGGATTGAGGTCCTCTCCCTTTTTTGCTGTTGCTTTGTTCCCATTTTGACCATCTCATTTCTCCTCAAACGTTCATTTTTATCATTTCACATCTCTAATTTCAATCATCAATATTTATTGCCTTCTACACTATTTAACTTCATTTAATTCTTAGAACTAAGTTCATACGTCAAGTTTTAGTATTTTGTTTTTCTATCTTATTTGCTGTATTATTTAATTCTTAAAAATTTGTGTGGATTTTGTCAAATGAGTTGGATTGACTTTCAAAGAGAGTGATTGCTACTGATCTAGTGCTTACTTATTTTGATAAATTTGCCTTTATTATTGGTGAACGTTTAACAGAAAATGACCATGTTAGAGAAGAGAGGAAACAATGGATCTGGAGATATGACATTATGCAATCCAATGCATGAAAGAGCATACATAAACTGAGCTATTGTTGTAAGATAAACACAGTACACTTAAGTTTTCCTTTAAATTTATAACTGTTTATTGAACATAACGGTGAATTTTTAAAACTAATGAGTAAATTTATATTCTCTTTTTTGAAACTGAATACTTTATATACACGTTATTACCAATTTTTTAAATTAATGAAGTGCGGATTGAGGTCCCTGTAGAAGAGTTTAAGAGAAGGATTGAATGATGGAGCCCCCATATTATCACAAAACCAATTGGGAATGTTAAGGGGGAACTCCTCATATATTAAGGAAGATTAGGTAGACAAATTCCTGATGTGGGACAATTCCAACAGTCCCCTCCCTTTTTTGTTGTTGATTTGTTCCCATTTTGACCGTCTCATTCCTCTCAAACAGTCCTTTCTATCATTTCACATCTCTAATTTCAATCATAAATATTTATTGCCTTCTACACTATTTAACTTCATTTGATTCTCAGAATTAAGTTCATACATCAAGTTTTAGTTTTTTTGTCTTATTTGCTGCTTTATTTAATTTTATAAAAATTTGTGTGGATTTTGTCAAATGAGTTGGATTGACTTTCAAAGAGAGTGATTATTGCTACTGATCTACTGCTTAAATATTTTGATAAAATTGCCTTTTTTATTGGTGAACGTTTAACAGAAAATGACCATGTTAGAGAAGAGAGGAAACAATGGATCTGGAGATATGTTTCCTATTGGAATGAGTGTACTTGCCATTGCTGATAATCCAACTTCTTTTAAAATATTGAAGTATATGCTAATTATATGCCAATATCACGTTACTACAACAAATCAAGCAATAAAAGGAAAAGCATTAGAGATGTTGAGAGAGAATAAGGACCAATTTGATTTAATCATCAGTGATGTTCATATGCCTGATATGGATGGCTTTAAGCTCTTAGAGCCTGTGGGACTCAAGATAGATCTTCCTGTGATTATGCTTTCTGAAAATGGTGAGCCCCAGGCTGTGATGAAAGGAATAACTCATGGAGCTTGCGATTATCTTATTAAGCTTGTGAGATTTGAAAGAATAAATGGCAGCTTGTTATAAGAGAAAAGAAACATGAATCTAGAGGTGTCAAATCCATAGACAATAGTGAGGAATGCAACTATAGTCAACTTGTGACTGGTGTGACTAAGGATGGGCCATCAGACTAGAGTGCATAACTTAATAAAAAGAGGAAAGAACAAGATGATGATGAGAATGAAGACCCATCTGCTCCAAAGAAGCAAAGAGTTGTATGGTCAGTTGATACTTATAGCTATTAATCATCTTGGACTCGAAAAGGTTGTACCTCAACGGATACTAGATCTTATGAACGTTGAGGGTCTGACAAGAGAAAATGTTGCAAGCCATCGTTAGAAATAATAGGCTCTATCTGAAAAGGCTTAGTGCTGTTGCAAACCAGCATGCAAACATGGCTGCTGCTTTAAGAGGCAGAGACACATCATTGCTTGCAACTCCATTGCTTGCGCACAACCTTAGTTCTGTTAGGGATGATCACTTGTTATTTGATGCCGCCAAATTTCCCAATGGGTTCAATGTTACTGGTTATGGAATTGATGATTTAGAGGAAAATGTTATGATAAAAACTGTAAGTCTTTTTGTTATTAAACGTTCTTTTCATTAGACTTAACCTCTATATATTCTGACAGTTGCGGTAAAAGTTTGAAAAAATTATACTTTATATACAAGTTTTATAGTATATATATATATATATAACATATTACACGACAAGTAAAATTTACTACATAAGACAGGAATCGACCTCATGACCTCATGCACTATATCCATGTATCATAACCAGTTTTCATTTCTATTACTATGTTTTTATTTGAACGCGTATCGTGATTCCTCGTAAAAGTTTATTTCTGATTTGTTAATTCCTTGTATAAGAGTCGTTGTTCCCTTCAGGTTGGCAAGGAATATTTCCATTCAGAGACTGGCCTGTTTGCATGCCTAATGGTAGATCATGGTTGCTTTTGGATCGACAAGGTGCATAGTATCATATTCTTATGTAGAACATATAGTTAATTCAGTAACACCAGTAATTCGACTAAACACCTTGTCAATTGTATCATTAAAATCTATACTATGCATTTATATTTATTTTTTGCAGTCTATATCATAACTCATATTTTTTTCATTATGTTATTAACACTATATTGTCCTCAAAAATCCTGCATGTGAACTGTTCGGTTGCCTATGTTTGTTTTTGTGACGGCAGGGAATTTCGCTCGGTCCGAACCAGTCGCTAAACCGATCTAGACCGTTCGAAACGCCCTATCGTTTTGAGAACACGACAAAATAGAACGTAGACAAAAGAACATTTCATTGTTATTACAACACTGCATCAGATTACAAGAATATACAGAGTATAAATGAATATTACACAGAAATATCAGAGATTTAAATTACATTTAAATACATAGCAGCGGAAAATAATACAATACACAACTAGGAGAGATATACGGATACAAAGCTTTCCGGATATCGTTCCAGCTGTAAACCAGGATCCTGTGAATATAAATCTGCAAAACCCAAAACTACTAGCTGCCCGTGTCAAAATAAGGGCACCCAGAGTTTAGGTTAAAACAATAAACTCTAGGTCAGTCATGGGACTGGTGTGAGAACTAAAACAGTTATTAATCTTTATTTTAAATCATTAGGTAAATCCAGGGACCACGCCGTATAACACGGAACGGGCTTCCTCCCAAGAATACCAGTGCATAAAACAAACAGCGCAATGCTAAATAAAGAAAAATGAAGCTGATATAAGACCCAGGTCCTATCACACAATGCAACGCAAGCCGGGGGATAGGGTTTTCCCTTATAACAGCCAAAGAATGCTTGATACGTTTGAAACAAATCATTTGATACTATAATAAGTGCATAGTGTATAAAACAACTTCAAATCATAAGTATCAATCATAGGCGGCATGAGCGCCCCATCCCACTATGTCGCCATATATAGGATTACAACTAAAACCGCGAATGTCACGTATTTGGAAATTGGATTTCCGTCTATGAACCGAGGCAAAAGATAGTCCTCAACCGATTCGAGACAATCTAGCCCATGTCTCAGGAACAGCCGCAACTGCCCCTTGGATCCTCAGGGCCGGTCCACACGGAGTGGATTATTATGCCTGAACAATACGTCTCCCCACCCTATGGGGTGTAAGTCTGGTCCGTCAGCCGACCAGAATGCATTCGGCCGAAACCGATATAACCGAGGCGCCTCGCAACAGCAACAACCACATAAGTCAAACTCGTCAGGGCGTGTAAAACCACTGACGCCACTTCTACCTAGAAAGAAACGCATGCCCTCCCTGACGTCCTCTCCCGTTTTTGGTTCATACCGGGTGCGAAACTCGCGAAGCAAACGTTACACAAAGCTACGCCACAAAGGCCGTGCTTTGATCATCACCACAAGACTTTGCTTTTCAACAGAAGCCTCGATCAATTGCCACTTAGGCATGCCATACAGGCAATTCACTCCATGCGTTTGATATCCATCAATATATAACCCCTGAGCTCGTACGTCTCAGAGAAGGGCGTTAAGCAAGAGAATAAATTCTCCGCCGCCAAACAGATATATATTTAATAGAGATCAATCACACGGACTAAAATCCAATGTCAGACACACAGTCCATTTACAAGTCCGTTCTGGGTCTGAACGAAACCGGAGGCACCTAGTACCCCGCATATCCATCGATCTCCAAGTACGTCTGGACGATCACTAACTGTTTCCATCTTCTTGGGTGTACAGCCCAATCAAGATCATCAGTTATCACCCAAACGACGTGAAGACCTCCGGTCTTCGACCATCGTCTTCATCTTCGACTTATCGTCGTATCAGTTATTCAGAATGGGATAAACCCGGTCTTTCTGAATAACTCGCGTATATATTATAAAAGTGTTACACAAACACAACATACGCCTCATTTCAATTCATTAGTCACTAACCGTAAATTAATCAAGAGAATAATTTCCCAAATATTAACCCCGAAGGCCGAAACCAACATCAGATCAATATCCCGAAAACCATTCTGCTTAGCTAACCGACAGTTAGTTTCTAAATTTCACATTCATAGGGAAAGGTTCCCATTAATTTTATCAAAGATAAATTCTTGAATTTATGCTTTAATCTACTTTTGAATATCAATTCAAATTAGTCGGGATTAACGAACCTTACCGAAGTAATCATTGGTTTTAATTTCCCAATCTCAACCTATTTATCCCATGAAGTAAAACTGGTAATACTTCATATCTAACACCACAGTGTTATCGGTAAATTCAATTACCCTTTCACGTTCAAATCTAATTAAAGATTTAACTATCGCTTGGAGCAAAACTGGTGATACTCCATTTCGATTATTTCAATCTAATTAAAGATTCATTAAAACTCCACTTAGTTTTAATCGCTAACTGGGTTAAAGAATCAGTGTCATTTAAAAACACGGTTCACGATAAACCCAAAATCACATTCGATTAATTATCGGGTTAAAGAACGAGTGTTATTTAAAACACTGTTCACGATAAACCCAAGAATCAATATCAATTCAATTTCAATTAAATGTTATTTAATTGGTACACTTCATTAAATCTAAATAAAAAGATTTAATCCTTTCTCAACTGGGTTCAAGAACAGTGTTAGTGAAGACACCATTCACGACAAACCCAAATCACATTCGATATTCAATACAAGGCTCTGAATAGAAATTATATCGGCCTATATTCAATATCAAATTCTACGATTAACAAATGTCGTATTGGAAATAACGATATAAATATATATCTTTCAAATTTCCATAACAACACCTGTATAATCACGAATTCCAACATCGAAATATTCCGAAGACAATTTCGATTCAAATCCACTCCAATGCAATCATTGGAAATTTTGGTTATTTTCAAAACCCTTTTCGAATTCAATTTATTTATTTAAAAATAAATAGAATTATAATTCTAGTTCAAAACTAGTTCAATTCGATAAAAATCTATTTTTATCTTTTCAAATATGGAGTTTTTCATCCCAATTCTTCCCAAATCATTTCTTATGATTTTACACAAATTATTACTATTTTTAATAATTTTATCAAGGCCCGTACAGTCGATTTCCATCAACGGCCATCGAACTGCACTTACAGCGACCTTTTTCGAATTTGATTTGGACATAATTCCAAATCCAACCGTTAGATTTCTAATTTCTAATATTCGATAGAAAGCTCTTTTCGATACGAACCCAACGGTTCCGGTTTTAGGAGAATCCGACGGTCGGATCTCCCGTAATGTCCGTTTGAAATAAATGGTCGAAATTCACGAACTGCCGCAGCGCGGCGCGTTCAATTCAGGCCATTATATTATATATATAATATATATAATATATACTTCGTCGATTTCTATTTAAAACAAATTATATAAATAGTTTTGAATTCGTTTCAAAAACAATTTCAACTTCCTTTTCAATTCAAATCAAAATTGAATTCTTCTTTATAAATTCGTTTCAAAATTCATTTCTATTCAATTCAAATTTCAATTAAATTTGAATTCATTTCAATTCGTTTTCAATTCAATTCATTTCGAAATCGTTTTCAATTCAATTCATTTCGAAATCGTTTTCAATTCAATTCAATTCGAAATCGTTTTCAATTCAATTCATTTCGAAATCGTTTTCAATTCAATTCATTTCGAAATCGTTTTCAATTCAATTCATTTCGAAATCGTTTTCAATTCAATTCATTTCGAAATCGTTTTCAATTCAATTCAAAATATTCGATTTCGAAATCACTTTTCAATATTCATTTTTAAGATGAATAAAATCGATATAAATATCGTTCACGTCAAAATGGCGTCAATCTAATCAACACGGCTTCATAAATTTCTATTTTCAAATATTCTATTTCAAATATTTCTTTTTCAAAATGGTTGTTATTATCAAAATATTTCGTTCAACACATGACCAATCTCAATGAATGAGTACTGTCAACACATGAACTTTTATTTTATAATATTCTTTATTTTTCAAATTGGAATGAGGCCCAATCAATTACCATATAAAGTTAATTATATGGATTTTCATACAACACATGTATATAATAGCAACGATAGATAATCAACCATCAACCAAAGTGCACTACACTGTATAAGCATCAAATATAGATATCTAATGCTTATAACAGCCTGTCAATCAATCGATCGACATATCTAATCAATCAGGATGAGTGAACTTCAAATTTCATCCTAACACCCGTGTGGGGTTTCAAACAATCAAACACCTATTTTATTTGTGCTGTTGGGCGATGTGTAAAATTTATCGTCCCAATCAATGTCATTCAAATAGGTGTACATAAACAAACCGTCTGGTTTGTAAATGAATATTCTATTTTTCTCACTTCACGTTAAAAATTATATTTTTAACGATAAAACATTTTATTTCAACCTATGAATTTCTATTCAATTCATTTACACAATAAAATGATATTTTTATTTTTTTCTAACATATTTTAGAAAATTTCGGCGGCATAACGGCACGATACTAGAAACGGGACAAGGCCTAGCCTTATCCCCGGTCTAGTGAAGGCCCACGCCATTCACACATCAATCAAATCAATTTCATTTTGCAAACCACAAAATTTGGAGTAAGAGTCTAACCTAGCCTTACTCCTTCGCCTTATAACGGCGCACGTCTAATCCTAACCAATTTATCGATTCGATTTTTCACACCACAAACCACATTCAAACCAATATCGCAATCAATCACCAAACAACCAAACAAACAAGTCCATGGTCTGTGGACGATTGTGTCGGGTGCTACTAAACACCGTCTGCATCCTAGTATATATATATAACTAGAAAATAAATTGAAGAGTGAGAAATTCTCACAGATAGCTATCCTAGCTCCACGGCACTTCTAATGCAGGAAATCTTCGCCAACTCGCCTTTTGTCGCTTTCGTTGTCCGCTTTCACTACATATGTAAAAATCACATTTTTATCTTGCTATTCTATATATAAAAATCGAATTTTTAGTTCACTTCTCAATATATAAAAATCGAATTTTTAGTTCAAAGTTCAATATATAAAAATCGAATTTTTAGTTCAAAGTTCAATATATAAAAATCGAATTTTTAGTTCAAAGTTCAATATATAAAAATCATATTTTTAATTCGAAGTTCAACATATAAAAATCATATTTTTAATTCTTTAAAAAATATAAAAACTATATTTTTATCACTTTTAAAAATATAAAGATCATACCTTTTAAAGTTCTAATCTTTTCTATTTTAAAATTCAAACCTTTTCTAAAAATCAACTCTTTTTAAAAATTTCAGTTTTAAAAATAATAAAAAGAAATCAGTTTTAAAAATAATAAAAAAGGAAAAATCTGCAAACTTACAGGGGGGGAACTTGCGGCTGAAGGAGGGAAGGGGGGGGTTTCGTCAGTGCGTCGGAGGGCTCGAGGTTGGCGTTCGCGGTGGCACAAGGAGGCGGGGTGGACTGGTGATGTGGCGGCCTCGATTCTGGCGCGAGGGATTGGGGGTCCTCGAAATGAGGCTGGGAGAAGAGAGCGTCGGGGGTTGTGGGTGCGGCGAGGCCAAGGCGATGGGGGAGCGCCTCCCCTGGTGGCGCGACGGCGGCCCTGAGTGGCTACGGGATTTGAGCGCCTTTTTTTTTTTTATATATATTCAGAAACGAATGAACGGGGAAAGGGGGGGGGGGGGGCAGAGTAAAAAGGGGGAAAGGAAAATGTTTTTTTTTTTTAATTTTAGTTATTTAATTCGAAAAAAAGTTGACCTTTATATACGAACTCAAAACGAGGCCCACCGCCTGTCGTCCATAGCGTTTCACCCCCATTCCGAACACAGTGGGACATGTATCGTAAGCTGATTTGATCGTTACAATCAGTTTCCTTTAAATCTACATTTAAATCGCTATATTGAATTTTAAACGCACATTTCAAATTACCGGGGTCACATACTAACTAGAAAAATTCTCGAAAAATATTTTCTGGCTTCGTATTGACGATACGGTCCTAACAAAACTAGTTTCGTCGAATTCTGAGACCGTCTGAAAAATGGCCATTTTCCAGTCGATTAAAATCAACTGAAACTGGTCAAATGCGTTTTCCTCTGCCACGCTCACATATTGATTCGAAAAATTATGAAACTTGAAACCTAGCAATAACTTTACATCCCGGACCCAACAAAACTGGTTTCGTCGAAATCCGAGGTCGTTTGCAAAATTGCTATTTTTAAGGGCCTTATATATATAAAAATATATATAAATTCCACAGCGACTATTTCTAATTTTAAACTGGACATATCTTATCATTTCTAAGATGAAATCCCAGTTTGCTTACTTCGTTACAAAGATATAGTTATACAGATTCAAATATTTCTTGTTTCGTTCAATTCTGACTTATATTGAATTCTGTATATTCATTTGAAATTAGAAATCGAATTTTCGAACTACCGCGCCATTTTCAATTCCTTTTATAATTATATATAATTATTATATATTCTAACGATGACGTATATAATATATACGTTCAAATTATATTCAAAATAAATTTCTCGTCGATATTATTTAAAATAATCTATTTTAAATATTCAAAATTCGCTAAAATCGCCAAAATAAAAATTTCAAACTGGCTCGCATTTTACGGGTTGTTACAATCTCCCCCACTTAAAACTTTTCGTCCCCGAAAAGGAACAAAGTCGAAAGTGGTTTGATAATTCAACTTTACGCTCGGTCTGGCTTCCATTCTCCAACTCTTTAGTTTCTGAGAATTTTCAAAATTTCAAAAATTTGGCTAACACCCTAAATTTTCGAAAAATTTCGCCATAACCTCCCCTGCACCGGGAGTATCGGGGAATTTCAAATAGCTTCCCCGGTCCTTCAGATCTCAAAAAGAAAAAGAAAAAGCCAAGCGGCTAGCCAATAGGCTCACAAAATCATCATCACCCAAACAAAACAGGAAATTATGTAGTAAACATGTACCTATTTGTCGGGCAAACAAATTTTATTCTTTGGCTCTAGCTTCCTTGCTATGACCTGTTCAATGTAAGTATATATATATGCAAGCAAATGCGACTAATTTTCAATACAGTTCAATATTTGATTCAATTGGGCATAATGTTTCAAAATTATCAAACAAATAAATAAACAGCACAAACATCAATCAATTAGTGAATTAACGTTTCAAATTCATAATTTTGATATATAGTCAAAAATCAGATTTTTGATGCCAAATCACAACAATGTATTCTAGCTATATTAGTTTTGGTTCTCACACCAGTCTAATAGAAATATATAGAAATCTCACTTTCGTCACTCGAATATAAATACTGATAATGTGATCACAATTATCAGCATCATCCCCGGGCGACTAGAGTGTGATGCTATATCTATCCAATATATTAAAACTTTGAATATATGTTTGCAAGGCGTATATGCAAATTCTTTATATACTGAATTGTCCAAATCATTAAAATAAATAATCAAATATGAATAGTTGATTTAAATTTTTAAAACAAAAATTTGTTTTCACTTTCAAAAATATACTCTTCACACTCGTTCTAGGATACTACTGATCCCATCTCTAACGAGTCATTCTCATTGGATATTACTAATCCAATATCTGATGAATTCTTTCGTACGGTTCTAATGTGTGTTGTTCTCTAGCTTTGTAAACCAAAGCTCTGATACCAACTGTGACGGCAGGGAATTTCGCTCGGTCCGAACCAGTCGCTAAACCGATCTAGACCGTTCGAAACGCCCTATCATTGTGAGAACACGACAAAATAGAACGTAGACAAAAGAACATTTCATTGTTATTACAACACTGCATCAGATTACAAGAATATACAGAGTATAAATGAATATTACACAGAAATATCAGAGATTTAAATTACATTTAAATACATAGCAGCGGAAAATAATACAATACACAACTAGGAGAGATATACGGATACAAAGCTTTCCGGATATCGTTCCAGCTGTAAACCAGGATCCTGTGAATATAAATCTGCAAAACCCAAAACTACTAGCTGCCCGTGTCAAAATAAGGGCACCCAGAGTTTAGGTTAAAACAATAAACTCTAGGTCAGTCATGGGACTGGTGTGAGAACTAAAACAGTTATTAATCTTTATTTTAAATCATTAGGTAAATCCAGGGACCACGCCGTATAACACGGAACGGGCTTCCTCCCAAGAATACCAGTGCATAAAACAAACAGCGCAATGCTAAATAAAGAAAAATGAAGCTGTTATAAGACCCAGGTCCTATCACACAATGCAACGCAAGCCGGGGGATAGGGTTTTCCCTTATAACAGCCAAAGAATGCTTGATACGTTTGAAACAAATCATTTGATACTATAATAAGTGCATAGTGTATAAAACAACTTCAAATCATAAGTATCAATCATAGGCGGCATGAGCGCCCCATCCCACTATGTCGCCATATATAGGATTACAACTAAAACCGCGAATGTCACGTATTTGGAAATTTGATTTCCGTCTATGAACCGAGGCAAAAGATAGTCCTCAACCGATTCGAGACAATCTAGCCCATGTCTCAGGAACAGCCGCAACTGCCCCTTGGATCCTCAGGGCCGGTCCACACGGAGTTGATTATTATGCCTGAACAATACGTCTCCCCACCCTATGGGGTGTAAGTCTGGTCCGTCAGCCGACCAGAATGCATTCGGCCGAAACCGATATAACCGAGGCGCCTCGCAACAGCAACAACCACATAAGTCAAACTCGTCAGGGCGTGTAAAACCACTGACGCCACTTCTACCTAGAAAGAAACGCATGCCCTCCCTGACGTCCTCTCCCGTTTTTGGTTCATACCGGGTGCGAAACTCGCGAAGCAAACGTTACACAAAGCTACGCCACAAAGGCCGTGCTTTGATCATCACCACAAGACTTTGCTTTTCAACAGAAGCCTCGATCAATTGCCACTTAGGCATGCCACACAGGCAATTCACTCCATGCGTTTGATATCCATCAATATATAACCCCTGAGCTCGTACGTCTCAGAGAAGGGCGTTAAGCAAGAGAATAAATTCTCCGCCGCCAAACAGATATATATTTAATAGAGATCAATCACACGGACTAAAATCCAATGTCAGACACACAGTCCATTTACAAGTCCGTTCTGGGTCTGAACGAAACCGGAGGCACCTAGTACCCCGCATATCCATCGATCTCCAAGTACGTCTGGACGATCACTAACTATTTCCATCTTCTTGGGTGTACAGCCCAATCAAGATCATCAGTTATCACCCAAACGACGTGAAGACCTCCGGTCTTCGACCATCGTCTTCATCTTCGACTTATCGTCGTATCAGTTATTCAGAATGGGATAAACCCGGTCTTTCCGAATAACTCGCGTATATATTATAAAAGTGTTACACAAACACAACATACGCCTCATTCCAATTCATTAGTCACTAACCGTAAATTAATCAAGAGAATAATTTCCCAAATATTAACCCCGAAGGCCGAAACCAACATCAGATCAATATCCCGAAAACCATTCTGCTTAGCTAACCGACAGTTAGTTTCTAAATTTCACATTCATAGGGAAAGGTTCCCATTAATTTTATCAAAGATAAATTCTTGAATTTATGCTTTAATCTACTTTTGAATATCAATTCAAATTAGTCGGGATTAACGAACCTTACCGAAGTAATCATTGGTTTTAATTTCCCAATCCCAACCTATTTATCCCATGAAGTAAAACTGGTAATACTTCATATCTAACACCATAGTGTTATCGGTAAATTCAATTACCCTTTCACGTTCAAATCTAATTAAAGATTTAACTATCGCTTGGAGCAAAACTGGTGATACTCCATTTCGATTATTTCAATCTAATTAAAGATTCATTAAAACTCCACTTAGTTTTAATCGCTAACTGGGTTAAAGAATCAGTGTCATTTAAAAACACGGTTCACGATAAACCCAAAATCACATTCGATTAATTATCGGGTTAAAGAACGAGTGTTATTTAAAACACTGTTCACGATAAACCCAAGAATCAATATCAATTCAATTTCAATTAAATGTTATTTAATTGGTACACTTCATTAAATCTAAATAAAAAGATTTAATCCTTTCTCAACTGGGTTCAAGAACAGTGTTAGTGAAGACACCATTCACGACAAACCCAAATCACATTCGATATTCAATACAAGGCTCTGAATAGAAAATATATCGGCCTATATTCAATATCAAATTCTACGATTAACAAATGTCATATTGGAAATAACGATATAAATATATATCTTTCAAATTTCCATAACAACACCTGTATAATCACGAATTCCAACATCGAAATATTCCGAAGACAATTTCGATTCAAATCCACTCCAATGCAATCATTGGAAATTTTGGTTATTTTCAAAACCCTTTTCGAATTCAATTTATTTATTTAAAAATAAATAGAATTATAATTCTAGTTCAAAACTAGTTCAATTCGATAAAAATCTATTTTTATCTTTTCAAATATGGAGTTTTTCATCCCAATTCTTCCCAAATCATTTCTTATGATTTTACACAAATTATTACTATTTTTAATAATTTTATCAAGGCCCGTACAGTCGATTTCCATCAACGGCCATCGAACTGCACTTACAGCGACCTTTTTCGAATTTGATTTGGACATAATTCCAAATCCAACCGTTAGATTTCTAATTTCTAATATTCGATAGAAAGCTCTTTTCGATACGAACCCAACGGTTCCGGTTTTAGGAGAATCCGACGGTCGGATCTCCCGTAATGTCCGTTTGAAATAAATGGTCGAAATTCACGAACTGCCGCAGCGCGGCGCGTTCTTTTCAGGCCATTATATTATATATATAATATATATAATATATACTTCGTCGATTTCTATTTAAAACGAATTATATAAATAGTTTTGAATTCGTTTCAAAAACAATTTCAACTTCCTTTTCAATTCAAATCAAAATTGAATTCTTCTTTATAAATTCGTTTCAAAATTCATTTCTATTCAATTCAAATTTCAATTCAATTTGAATTCATTTCAATTCGTTTTCAATTCAATTCATTTCGAAATCGTTTTCAATTCAATTCATTTCGAAATCGTTTTCAATTCAATTCATTTCGAAATCGTTTTCAATTCAATTCATTTCGAAATCGTTTTCAATTCAATTCATTTCGAAATCGTTTTCAATTCAATTCATTTCGAAATCGTTTTCAATTCAATTCAAAATATTCGATTTCGAAATCACTTTTCAATATTCATTTTTAAGATGAATAAAATCGATATAAATATCGTTCACGTCAAAATGGCGTCAATCTAATCAACACGGCTTCATAAATTTCTATTTTCAAATATTCTATTTCAAATATTTCTTTTTCAAAATGGTTGTTATTATCAAAATATTTCGTTCAACACATGACCAATCTCAATGAATGAGTACTGTCAACACATGAACTTTTATTTTATAATATTCTTTATTTTTCAAATTGGAATGAGGCCCAATCAATTACCATATAAAGTTAATTATATGGATTTTCATACAACACATGTATATAATAGCAACGATAGATAATCAACCATCAACCAAAGTGCACTACACTGTATAAGCATCAAATATAGATATCTAATGCTTATAACAGCCTGTCAATCAATCGATCGACATATCTAATCAATCAGGATGAGTGAACTTCAAATTTCATCCTAACACCCGTGTGGGGTTTCAAACAATCAAACACCTATTTTATTTGTGCTGTTGGGCGATGTGTAAAATTTATCGTCCCAATCAATGTCATTCAAATAGGTGTACATAAACAAACCGTCTGGTTTGTAAATGAGTATTCTATTTTTCTCACTTCACGTTAAAAATTATATTTTTAACGATAAAACATTTTATTTCAACCTATGAATTTCTATTCAATTCATTTACACAATAAAATGATATTTTTATTTTTTTCTAACATATTTTAGAAAATTTAGGTGGCATAACGGCACGATACTAGAAACGGGACAAGGCCTAGCCTTATCCCCGGTCTAGTGAAGGCCCACGCCATTCACACATCAATCAAATCAATTTCATTTTGCAAACCACAAAATTTGGAGTAAGAGTCTAACCTAGCCTTACTCCTTCGCCTTATAACGGCGCACGTCTAATCCTAACCAATTTATCGATTCGATTTTTCACACCACAAACCACATTCAAACCAATATCGCAATCAATCACCAAACAACCAAACAAACAAGTCCATGGTCTGTGGACGATTGTGTCGGGTGCTACTAAACACCGTCTGCATCCTAGTATATATATATATAACTAGAAAATAAATTGAAGAGTGAGAAATTCTCACAGATAGCTTTCCTAGCTCCACGGCACTTCTAATGCAGGAAATCTTCGCCAACTCGCCTTTTGTCGCTTTCGTTGTCCGCTTTCACTACATATGTAAAAATCACATTTTTATCTTGCTATTCTATATATAAAAATCGAATTTTTAGTTCACTTCTCAATATATAAAAATCGAATTTTTAGTTCAAAGTTCAATATATAAAAATCGAATTTTTAGTTCAAAGTTCAATATATAAAAATCGAATTTTTAGTTCAAAGTTCAATATATAAAAATCATATTTTTAATTCGAAGTTCAACATATAAAAATCATATTTTTAATTCTTTAAAAAATATAAAAACTATATTTTTATCACTTTTAAAAATATAAAGATCATACCTTTTAAAGTTCTAATCTTTTCTATTTTAAAATTCAAACCTTTTCTAAAAATCAACTCTTTTTAAAAATTTCAGTTTTAAAAATAATAAAAAGAAATCAGTTTTAAAAATAATAAAAAAGGAAAAATCTGCAAACTTACAGGGGGGGAACTTGCGGCTGAAGGAGGGAAGGGGGGGGGGGTTTCGTCAGTGCGTCGGAGGGCTCGAGGTTGGCGTTCGCGGTGGCACAAGGAGGCGGGGTGGACTGGTGATGTGGCGGCCTCGATTCTGGCGCGAGGGTTTGGGGGTCCTCGAAATGAGGCTGGGAGAAGAGAGCGTCGGGGGTTGTGGGTGCGGCGAGGCCAAGGCGATGGGGGAGCGCCTCCCCTGGTGGCGCGACGGCGGCCCTGAGTGGCTACGGGATTTGAGCGCCTTTTTTTTTTTTATATATATATTCAGAAACGAATGAACGGGGAAAGGGGGGGCCAGAGTAAAAAGGGGGAAAGGAAAATGTTTTTTTTTTTTTAATTTTAATTATTTAATTCAAAAAAAAGTTGACCTTTATATACGAACTCAAAACGAGGCCCACCGCCTGTCGTCCATAGCGTTTCACCCCCATTCCGAACACAGTGGGACATGTATCGTAAGCTGATTTGATCGTTACAATCAGTTTCCTTTAAATCTACATTTAAATCGCTATATTGAATTTTAAACGCACATTTCAAATTACCGGGGTCACATACTAACTAGAAAAATTCTCGAAAAATATTTTCTAGCTTCGTATTGACGATACGGTCCTAACAAAACTAGTTTCGTCGAATTCTGAGACCGTCTGAAAAATGGCCATTTTCCAGTCGATTAAAATCAACTAAAACTGGTCAAATGCGTTTTCCTCTGCCACGCTCACATATTGATTCGAAAAATTATGAAACTTGAAACCTAGCAATAACTTTACATCCCGGACCCAACAAAACTGGTTTCGTCGAAATCCGAGGTCGTTTGCAAAATTGCTATTTTTAAGGGCCTTATATATATAAAAAAATATATAAATTCCACAGCGACTATTTCTAATTTTAAACTGGACATATCTTATCATTTCTAAGATGAAATCCCAGTTTACTAACTTTGTTACAAAGATATAGTTATACAGATTCAAATATTTCTTGTTTCGTTCAATTCTGACTTATATTGAATTCTGTATATTCATTTGAAATTAGAAATCGAATTTTCGAACTACCGCGCCATTTTCAATTCCTTTTATAATTATATATAATTATTATATATTCTAACGACGACGTATATAATATATACGTTCAAATTATATTCAAAATAAATTTCTCGTCGATATTATTTAAAATAATCTATTTTAAATATTCAAAATTCGCTAAAATCGCCAAAATAAAAATTTCAAACTGGCTCGCATTTTACGGGTTGTTACAGTTTTGCCTTCTAAATATGACTATATTACTAACTTCAGTATTTGTAAATGATTATGAACATTGAAACTTATTGGAAGGATTATTACTATTTCAAACGCAAGTTGTGAAGATATACACATATATATATATTTTAATAATATGGTGTTTGGTTAGTTCGATGTGTCCATGCATGTTAATTTACTGTGTATGTCAATCTATATTTTTAATCAAACCTTACAATACTATTGCAGTTTCAGTGGTTCACATGAATTGTTGTAGCATTACTGTCAATTAGGTTATGTTTTATAAGAATTAAACATGTTTCAATTTGTTTTGTTGAACTCGGTTCATAAAACAGTGGCATTCTCAAACTGCTTGAAGGTACAAGGAAATATCACGTGTTTTTGAAATTTCTCAGTAGCGGTGCAACGAAAGCTCCTCATCACACATTAGAAAAGCTCAAGGAGAAAGTAGAAGCAACGGTAATGTATGTTATGTAACAATTAATATTGTAATATTATTGTAGTGAAGTTGAAATGTACTGTAACATTATTTTGGCTACTAATGTTGAACTTTGGAATGCACGGTAATATTATTTTTGTTGCTGCAAACTATTAGAACTTTAAAGTTTGTAATGATATATATTGTTGAACATTAAAAGTTTGGTCTTTATGATGAATTCATTAGAAATATTCAGTTTATTGATCTTTCTTTTGTGGTATTATGTCAAATTTGCAAAGGTTTGTATTGAATAGGAAGTATAGATGAAAAAAAAAGCAGTATTTTTTTTCAACATTATGTCAATTAGCAACGGCTAAAAGCCGTTGCTAAAGTAAAAAGAGCAACGGGCAATGGCCGTTGCAATGATAAAATTTGCAACGGCCTTAAGCCGTTGCGAAATTTTTACCACCCCAGATTTTGCAACGGATTAAAGCCGTTGCGAAACTAATTTGCAATGGCTTAAAGCTGTTGCGAAATAGCGTTTATGGTGTAGTGTAGGTGGGTGGGCCTTGACTGCAAAAGTAGCTATGCAGTCAGAATGTTGTGACATAGTGACACCAGGGTGATTCGGCGGTTGCCTCAACGCGGAAGCGAAGGGTCACGACCAACAAGGATAGTAGATCGTCAGATACCCATCATCGGCAGCTAGTGGGTTGCGAAAAGACTAGAGCTAAAACTAATAGACCATTCACCTTTCACTAACGAGGTATGGTGGTTGAGGGAAGACGCCAAATTGATGTTTAGATTGTATTCTTTAAGGACAGTCGTTTAGTTCTTGTAGTCTTTACTAGTAGATGGAGGGGTTGGTGTGGGGCCATGACCACCTTGAAAACAGACCCTTGGAATATCTGAAGAGGTTCTAAAAGACGGGCCTGTACAGATATGGAAAAGCTCCCGACCGATTTCCGTGTTTCTTGTATCGCCCTACCACGGGACTCGGTGCACATTAAAAGACGTGCAGTTATGGCATTGAGCTACAATTGACGATATATATATGGGACATTCTAAATACATGCATATCGGCTCTGGGTGGTGTATCGTACACTTGAGGGCATTACTTTAGTACGGAATCTGATTCGGTCGAAGGCGGCAGTCCGTACGCTTACGTAGCATAGTAATGATAGATATATGTGAAATGTAACATTTCTATATAGAGATTCGTATGTCACTACGGCATAGGATGATGGACTGCGTATATTTTGATGATGTTACGGTGGAGACCGTGCGAGTGGGGTACCATGGGGTGTATCTTAATATTGGGGGTAGCTACATATATACTATATTAGGTTAATCGACTGGGAAATCAATGGGTGCGACGTGTGTGTAAACCTTGAGTGCTGTTAACCCAAGTAACCTAATGAATAAGAAAATATGATTGAACGGTATATGTAGTGTTATCCAAAGTGTATAATTTAAATCCAGTCACCAGAACTTGTGTTCTAACCCCCTCCTCAAAACATACTCGTAGGTCAGATTTGTGGCAGAGACATGATAGCTTTAGATACTGGTTAGGCAGTATTATTAATACGGAAAGGCTATACTTTGAGTATATTATATTTTATCCATTCCGCTTTGAGATGTTTTCTGAGCTCTGACATATTTTATGTCTCTGTCATTTCTGCGGGATACCAGAGCAAACCAATCTGAGTTTTGATAGATTGGAATTTTGAAAAAAAAAAATGGTCTGTCGGAATTCAGAATGTTATATCTGGTATCAGACCTTGGGAAGTGTCTAGGAAAGCCTGTAAAAATTGGACACCCGCTTTGAGTCTAAACCCACTGTTAACTTTTAAGGACTTGAAATTGTAAAAGTTTTAGGAAAATGGTTTGTGATGTTTTTAAAGTTTTAATCTTAAAAGTTACATTTTTAAAATATGTAAAGAAGTACATATTGGGTTTTGAAGTAAAATGGGGTACATATTGTAAATAGTGATTTCTTGTGAAAACTTTGTCTAAAGTAAAATTCTCTCAGCAAAAGGTGCATATTATAAAGCATGTATAGCTCGCTAGTTTTCTTGTTATATTTCATACAAGAATTTTTAATAAAGAAAGATTTGAAATCTCTATTCTTATGACAATCCTTTTTGGAATAAATTATTTTGACAAGATAATTTTGTTGGGTAGACAAAATAAGTATAGAAATTAAGAATAGAGTGGATGTTTGCACCTTTGGTAAGAGACTGAGCTGACCTTATAGGTAAGAACAAGTAATAAACCCGATTAAGAAATAGCTGTCCTTATCTACTCCAGTTTTTGTGATTTGAAACAAAAATGATGATTTACATTTTTTTTTAAGATGACATGTTTTTATGGTTTGGCAAGAGAAAGTTTTCATGAGAAAAATAAAGCTTTGACACTTATAAATTTTTGGAAGAAATTTTAAATGAAAAGGCCAAATCATGTTTTAAAAGGATGGAGTAGGAAAGGATTAGAGCCTAGGAAAGACGGGAAAGTTTTGAGGCTATAAAGTAAATAGTGAAAATTATCTTGGAAAAATGGTAAGTTCCCGTAGAATGCGTAAGCATTGAAAAGCCTAGGGTGTTGCTTGAAATCATTGTTGGTACACAGCTAGAATTAGTAGCGACTACTAGATAGTGAAAAAGGGCAAGTAAATGTTTAGGTCCTGTTGCTAATTTCCGTGTTAGGGGTAAAACCCGGTACTACATTTCTGTTGGGACCGTTCCATTATTTTGTTCTTGTTGGATAGTTACTAAACCTGTCGAGGGTCCCATGGTTTGGATTTTTGTGTCTGAGGGGCGGACATAGTCCTGAGATTCTTGGCTCTTAGTAGTAGCTGTTTAAGGGTGTCTGTTCTCCTGTTTTAGTTGAAAGACTATAAGACTTATTTAAATTTAAACTTAGATCAGATTATAAAATAGGCTAAGGAAAGAGAAATGTTACAACTGAAAAGGAAACAGAAAATTCAGTAAAGCAACAAAAATGAAAAATTATGAGAAAAGATGAATAAGAGTAAAATTTCCAAGATAAGACGAAAAAGAAAATCAGTAGCAAAGAAAATTTTCTTATGTGGGTTGTGCTTGGGTAGGAAAATAGGGAATCTTTATAAATAGCTGCATAAAATCCAAGTACAGTTAGAAAAAGGTTGAAAAAGAAAAATGAAAGAAGTGAAGTTTTCCGTTTTCACTTTTCTGTAACATAAGAAATCGAATTTAGAAAATTAGTTTTTTCTGAAATTCGAAAAATAAAGTTGGTTGGTAGGATTATGGATACAACAATTGGATGAAATACACTCATACTCAGTAAGAGTGTGGGAAAATTTGGATGAAAAAGCATTTTGATTTTCAAAATATTGCATTCATGTACAACTACCGGTATATTTAGGATGTGAGCATCATATTTTAATAAGGATTTTTGAGAAATTTGCGGACACATAGGAGGTACCGCTTAGGCATACATGCATTATTATGTTGTATTTCACTTTGCACAAGTGCACGATGTTTGCAAAAAAAAAAAAAGGATGCACACATGATGGATGTATATTATGCGAGGGGTTAATTGATTTTACCCTTACCAATTTTCGGGGACGAAATTTCCTAAGGGTGGGAGAATGTAACACCCCGTGTTTTTAACTTAAGACAATAAAATAAGAATAACTTAATTAAATATTCATAATTAAGTAAAATGGATTGTACCGTTGCGTTCATCTCGGAATTCTGGTTCGGATAGAGTCTGAGTTTGCGTAAAACAGGCATCGTATGAAGACGTTATGGGCTGCAGAATTTTGTCAGAGGAAACAGGAATAGCCCAGGTCAATTTTCGGCCTCTGGACCCATGGGGGTCGACCCCCCTACGGTAGATTCTGGCAGATTAGGGTTTTTTGAGTTTTTGACGTTTCTGATGGTTTTTGGTCAAATCCGAGGGTCCTGGTTGCTCCAATACACCTATAAATAAGACCTTAGACTTAACCCTGACCTCATAATTCGACGGCTACGCTGGAGCTCTGCCAATACCCTCTCTCTCCTAAAATCTATTCTGAAAATTAAAATATCAGCCTAGGAAAAATTATGAATCTAGATCTGAAAGAAAGAGATTGAAATTAATAAAAAGACTGTTCAGAATGATGAAAAGCAAGGTAAAATTCTAGATCCAATCCATTCAAATTCTTACTCTTTCTTTCCCTTCTCTTTTAATGAAAAATAAATAATCCACGGTTATTAGGTTTCAAATCAAATTAAAGGGGAAAACCATGTATGCTAAAATTGGATCAGATCCAGAATTGGGGAAAGCATAAAAGGTGAGTGGGTTTAAGCTATAGCCTTTCGATAATAACATGTTATCGTTTAGCATTCCCCTTTTTATTAATTGTGAAATTGCCAGATTAATTTACTTTCATAACAAGTTGAGATGTTAATATGAATAATTTGTATGTTCAATCAGTAAAAGTAATTGAATCATTACATGTTGAAAAGCAATTTGCTAGAAATGGTTAGCAACTACTGTTGTTCGTACTACTTGTAAATTTGTCACATTAATATACATGAACCCTTGCTTGTATGAATTGGCATAGTTATATGATTAAATGGTTTCATGTTAGAATTGGGTACATGAACATGGTTTGGGGCATAAATCAAACAATGGTTAAAGACTTTAATTTGGGCATATAGGACATGATGAACATGACTTGGGAAAGTGGTATAAAAGCCTATAATGAAATTTGAATGATTGTTAAAGAACGAACATGCCTAGATTCACAGTAATTTGACACTATAATGCTCTTATACACGAGGTTAGATTGCACTTGTGATAGAAGTCTGCTCGCGTAATGATCCAAAATTTTCAATGTTTAATATATGATACAATTTCAATTTTCTAAATATCAGATGAATTTAATAAGGTTTAAATACAAATATTGTTTTAAAAAATATTATACATATGAGTTTGAATAAATATTTTGTTTTGATTTAATAGGATATGAGTAACTTATTTTAAGCTTTTATTTAAGATTTTATGTAAGTAATTTTTTTTTAAATATTAATAAGTAATGATATTATTTCGTTTTATAAAAATATTGATTTTCCATAAAGATTAGTTGAGTTTCTAAACCTCATTTTTATAATTTATATTTTATAAAATAATATGAATAATCATTTTGAAATATTAAGTAGTTTATAAGTCTTAAGTAATATTTTGGTTACACTCATAAGCATTGGAAATTTACTACATTTAGAAATGTTACTAAGGTGTAGGTAAAAATAAAATTTTAACAACTAAGTAAATAAGCCAATTATGTCAACATGCATTGGTTGTTTCCTTAATAAGGATTAGGTGTCTCTTATGTGTTTACATGCATGAAAAAGGGGTTCTAGAGAGAAGCCAAGTGTCCATATATTAAATAATTTAAAATACTTTTTAAATCCTATATAAGCCATGTTTTCTTTTCCTGGTCAAAGCATAGTTGAGATTTCTCACGACTGTTTCTTCCTCCTTCACATGTTAAAGCTCTAGTAAAGGAAAATCACCCTCTTCTTCATTCAAAAACTCATATCTCACAATCTACTCAATTCGAGCCAAACTAATAAGCATGAATGTTGTCCGGATCGTCATTTCTGATTTTTAGAAATTGACAGATTCGGATTTCATCAACAAACGAGAGAGAGATCCTTGATTTACAGAGAAATGGGATTTTTGTGTAGAAAGCTTTGAAAAATCATATCTCATAAATCGAGAAGAATTAGACCGCGCCGTCTGCGCCGCTACGATCAGTAGAGCATGTAGTATTTTTGGTGTAAGTTTGGTTCGTTTTTGTATCGATGATCGGAGTTGGTCGGAATTAGGGTTGGAGATTCGGAGAACTGGGCAGCGATAGTTAGAACGGGGAGTGGCGTTGAGACGAGAATGGAACGAGCTTCGATGCGGTATATTTTTGGTGGAGCTCAGAGCTGAGATGGGAGGTGCAACATAGGAGACTCACAGGTTTTCTGAAGCAGGCCACGACTAGGAGGGGGTTCGGATTTCGATAAGAGTGGTTGGAGTTCAGGCGAGGTGGTGCAGTTTGGTGAGGAGCCGAAGAGAGACATGATGGAAATTTCAGATTAAAGATCGATGGAGTAAATGATGGTGCACCATACACCGTGCATGTGGCTTGCACAAATGAACAGGAGGAAAGGAAGAGAAGGACGCGAGAAGAAGAAGGAAGGGGGAGTGCGGGCTCGGTTGGGTTCATAGGTTTGGCCCTTGGGCCAAATTGGTTAGTTAGGTTTTCTTTTATTTTGTTTTGTTTTAAATCTAAAGTAGTTAAACATGTAACTCATCCATTTTTACTCGGATTTACGCACCGTCGGGTTCTCTAGAATTGTATTAGAAAATAGAATCCATGTATATATATATATGTGTTGGTAATTTTAGTTAAGTTTAATTATAATAGAATAAAACGGAATGGCCTTATATACATATATGACAACGTACAATGAACAACGTTATTAATCCAATTCCAAATTATAATTAACAGAACAATCACCGGCTGCTAATGGATATGAACAGAAAGCGATACGAGTAGCAGTGTTCGTGGGCTTGTCCGTCTTGGTTATGAAGTCGTGGAGCTATTTTGGTAAGAACACTTAATTTAATCATTTATTTTAATTAGCGGTGATTAAATAACGAATTGTGATAGATGAATGAATTGTTTGGATACGAATGTTATTGTGTGAATAGATGTGCATGCAATTAGATAAAACACCGAACACTAATAAGCGTTATTGACAAAAACGCTTGTGCACAGCTAAATTGTTTGTTATTGATGATGATTATAATTCATGATCATCTGACTTATATGGTTGATTTAATATGTTTGCATGATGCACACACAATACCATGGTTGTGGAATTATACAGATGATCGATTTAATGTTCCTTCCATATAAGTGAAATTTGACTTTCAAATATTAAAATATTATTTTTATGCCTAGTTAATTCGAAAGAGATTTGGAAATTTAATATAATATTTTATAATATTATATACCAAACTGTCCTAGGATGACATAGAGGATGGTGTCTAGGCTTGGGTTTGGAAATCCAGTTTCCTACTCTCCCTGGCTATCCCTAACTGGTCCAATGGACGGAACAATTAATTTAAATATGATTTGAATTTGAATTTGAAGTTGTTTTGAAACTTAGGAAAACCAATTGGAATTAAAATAATAAATGTCGCGTAAGGACCATTTATGAAGTTTAAATTAAAATTAAAAGGGTTTCTGAATTCCTATGGTTTACAACTTATTTAAATTTAAATTTAAATTAAGATTGGAATTTGAGGAATGATTTTTGGATTAAACTTAATAATCGGTTTTGGAAATTAAGTTGTTTTGAAATTTTAGATTCAATTTGAAAAGATTTGAAGGAATTATATTTAAATCGATGTATAACGCGCTATGGTGCGACAGTTCGTAAATATTGATTTAAACTTTGAATGGTTATAACCTGATCATTTGAAATTGGTTTGACTTGAATTAAGAAATGTTGATTTTCAAATATTAACAATTTTTGAATAGAAAAGGAATTTTCAAATTTCAACGTACAATTTTCAAGTTATGTTCAAACAAATTTGTAAAAGGTCGATATACGTGTAGTTTGGCTACCATAACGAAAATTCAAATAAAACCAGTTTTAAATTTGAGCGAATTCATGATATATCTTACTTTATTAACTTCAAGTAATTAGAAATGAATTATTTGAATTTTGAATTGATTTGGAATCTATTTGAATTAAATGGCTATTGCAGCGCTTTTAGTAACGTTCAAACGTTATTATCTAAGTTCTAAAGATAAATGGGTTTTGGAATTTAAAAATCGTGAACCATTATTTCAAATGGTTAAAGGATAGTAAAATGGTTTGAAAGGATTTTTATGTGCTTAAAAAAATGAATTATTTATAAATTCTGAATGTTAGAATTTAAAGGGAAATGAGTTGGATAGAGTTTATGTCGGATATTCGATATGTAGTTCCAAGGTTGAATAAATACTATTAGAAGCATACAAAAAATATTTACCTCAAGATTCTGATTGTGTTTGTTGAGTTGTGAATTTATATCAAATATAAGTCGATTTGACTCTATCAAACTTATGTTGAATATAAATTGTTTGGATTATCGTAAATGAAATTGTAATCCAATTAGAGATTTGGTAAATTGAATGACTTAAGGAAATAAATAAAGAAGTATGAGAATAGAAAGGTATGTGTTGAAATATAAGAGTGGTAAATCGAATATTTGATTTCAAATAGTAATTAAGATGATAGCGAAATTTATGATTAATCCAACCTTGATTAGTAAATGAAAGGATAACGATTGGAAGGAAAGTTGAATTGAAAATATGTGTGGCCCATAACCATTGTTTATGTATACGCTTATTACTTGGAAAGACCGGGATCAGATTTAAGTCCGAAAACCATTCCAAGTAATGATACGACGCATAAAGAATATTCAAGACTTGGAATCGATGAATGAAGACCGGGAATCCTCGAATTTATTTGGATGGATTGCTGATGTCTCAATTTAGGGTGTACACCTGATATGAGGTTATGAGTGGCATGAGGTCTGAATATATTTGAAGATTTTTGGATTTTGTTCTGTTCGGACCCAGAATGGATTTGTATGAATTGTTTGTCTAACATTGTAGTTGACAACATAACACTGATTTCCATTGATATGCATCTGGTTTGTGACGTATGAGCTCGAAGTGGTTATGTATAGATGGAAATCAGTGGTCATGTTGTGAATGGACAATGTGACATACTTAAGATAGGAAATGAGCTTGTATGATGAGGGCTTTGCTTATCTAGGCATGCTTTGTGTATGACGTGACATCGACAAACCTCATACCCCAGATTGATGAGAAACTAGGGGTTAGGTTGTATACTTATATATGATTGATGATGAAGCTGCAGTAGTGGGAAACCACTTATGAACTTGGGGAAATTTGGTATGTTCAGGGAGCCGTGTCTGGTCGAAAACCATTGATCTGCCCTGCGATTGGTTGTTGGGGTCCGAGATGGACGAAAAATCCGTGTTACACTTCACTTCGTATCCCTGATTGATCTTTCATGCCAGGAATCATCAAGTTGGAAACCCAAATCTCCAATACGAGCCATAAAATTTTTTATTATATACCTATATGTCAATATAACCAATTGGGGTTATGGGGGCTTTGATTCTATATTTATTTGCGAAATGATTTCCACACTATATGATAATATTAGAAGAGAATTTTGACGTATGAAGGCATTTTTTGTTATCATAAGATAAAACTCGCCCATCTGGAGTGTGCTTGCATTGTGTGATGTGGGACGAGCTTATGATAGCTTCATTTTCAAAAGTCATTGCGTATTTATATACACGGGCATTCACATAGAGTAAACCTGTTTCGCATTAGCGGCGTGGTCCGGTGAATTTCCCAACTTTAAAATAAATCTTAAATTAACTGTTTTATGTTCTCACACCAGTCCCATGACTGACCTGGAGTTTATTGTTCCTTCCTAAACTCTGCGTGCCCATTAATTTTTCACACGGGCAGCTAGTAGTTTAGTTTTGCAGTTAAGATTCGTTGGAGCGAGGCTCAAAGCGCTTTCCGAGTTATAGTACACGTTAGAGTTTAAATCTTCCATTGTATCACTTTGTTCTTCCGCTAAGAGTATATTTATATCTTTTCTTCCGCTGTATATATGTTGTAACTCTGATATTCCATGTAACTCTGATGTAATAATGCATTATGCAATAAAAGTTCTATTATTTTGTTCAATATATGTATGTACCCATAACAATTCGTCTTTATGAACGGTTTAAGTTGGTTTAATTACCGGCAAGAATCGTCAAGAAGATGGGTCGTTACAGTTGGTATTAGAGCTTTGGTTATACAAAGCTACAGGGTACGACATATTTTGAACAAAAAGATAAAACTCATTAGAGTTATAATATCTCATTAGAGATAGGGTTAGAAATGCCTAGAATGAGATTCTGGAATCTTATGTCGAGAGGGCATATTTTGAAATCAATATAAATTATTTTGAAACCAGTAAATCGTTTCGAAAATGATAATTATTTTGAAATAAAATTTTGGGAATATAACTTTTAATAAGGATTTTTAGTATTTTATTGATGTTGTGATTGGACTATCGAGTAGATAGGGATTTTTAATATACACCTAGCAAACGTATATACGAAGTTAAGTATATACTAGACAGATTTAGAATCACACTCTAGTCGCTTGGAAATAAATTCTAGGATAAGTGCGACATCGCTGATGTTTATTTTCAAGTTTCGAAGGTGGGATGACTATATAATTCCTATTTAAGCGTCGAGGAATACTTAAAATCATCTACTATTTTAATGAATAAACCTTAATAAATGGTTGGTAAATTAATATAAGAATTCAATTTGGGGAAAAAAACAAAACCAGAAGTTTTGAAAAGAAGAAAAAGCGAGATTAGCTAAAAACACTTCAAGACTTTGAATCCTTAAACCCTTGAAATATGGTAAACGATAAGTACTTGAATAATTAAAAGATATATTTTAAGAGTAAATCTCACTTAAAGAATTAGGTACTGAATTGTTGAAAATGCATGTAAGAAAGATAATTTACCCATACCTCAGATTGACAAAAATAATGGATCAAATTATAATGAACATTCGAATATGAATTTTGGAATCTAATAAGTTGTAAGCAGAGAAGGTATTATACTACTCAATGAATGTTAAATAAGTTAATTTAAGCAACATATCTAAATCGATACCTAACATGAATTGTAAATGATAATATGCAAGTTAAATTATTTTGTTTGAAAGTATATTTAGCAAAGCAAACCTCTTAAAGAAATTTAAGGGTAATTTTTACTTAAGTAAGAAATTGTTTAAAAAGATGATTTAAATATAGCTAAAAATTTAAGTGGGGGAGAAAACCACTCTTCTCTATTGAGATGGTATGAGTAAGTCAACTGGAAATTATTTATCAAGCAATCGCTTATGACGCAAAGGAAATATTAAAGTAAGATTTATCTTAAGTGATCTGTCCGTAATCGTATCGTTAGATGCACTCGATTTACTATCTGGACCTATGCTTGTTCCAATTTTGAACCTTTTGTTCTTGAAAAGCATCATTCATACCCTTTTATCTTACGAACTTAGTCAAGCAATTTAATTCGAACGATACTGAACTTTTATCTATAGCTCGACTTAAGTGCATGTAATTTGATTTGTCGAATGAAGCCAAGTTTAAAAAAAAATTCAAACTAGAAATGGTGATATATCAATATGTTATGTTAACGAAATCTCGATAAATAGACGTTGCGTAGTAATTGAAAGCGTTTGAAATAAAAGGTCTGACTTATGCAAGGAATTTGATTAATATTAGTTGATTTCGAAATTTTACCTCAAATATTTGAATAAATGCTTGAAACAATACTCATTTGGAATACGCTGAATCAAAGCAGCGTAGCAGAAGCGTGTTATTATTTTAAATGGATGATTTTTTTGAGTAAAGAAAAGTTTCGCAAATAAGCTTCAACATTTGAAGAAGGAAGAAAAATCATATACATTGGATTTTAAACGAATTTAGAAAGAAAAGGTTTATTCGATTATGTGAATATGAAACTAAGAGATGAAATCCAACAATTGAAGATATGAAGTTTTACGGGAGATCTTTGAACAATTTAGAATTTGAGCTAAAGGAAGTAAAAGGGACTTGCATAGTAAATGTTCATAGAATGTAGAAAGGCTTATTTGAAAAGTTGCTAAAGAAATCATATTGAACAAATTTGATTAAAAGGAAATTGTATGGTTATATGAATGTTAACTTATGTGTATAGTTACATGTCTCGAAATAAATTGAAACTTATGAATATGATTCTTAAAAAAATTTGACTTAGAAAATTTTGAAACGTTTGAATAAGATCCTTGATTTCAAAATTTTTGAAACATAATCTTTGTATGTTAAAGTTGAAATTTTATTCTCAATTGCATGAGTTTCCAATTATTTTGGATGTGATGAATGACTTATTAATAATGAAATTTCAACGACTAGAATCCCGATATTTTGGAATGTTTAGAAAACAATAAGTATTTGTAAATGATGATTTTGAAATGATTTACAGCTTCGGGATATGAAATGATTTGGTTGGTTCGAGTAACCATGACTAAAACTGGGTTGTGATAGAAGATAGGATTTCATGCGATAGGTGATACTCAGTTGCCTTGTCATGAGGATGAACTTCTCGAACTAATAACATATAGATTTCATCATAGTATATTTCATATTCTGAAGCAAATTTGGTTTTGAATGTCCCAAAGCAAAGTATGATTCTCTATATGAATATGAAATGTTTCAATGAAATGGAAAAGGGGATTCTAAGTCCGAGAGATCATCTTGAGATTTCAAAATTTAAATTTATAGGTAAGATTTATTTAACTTATGTATAGTTATACAAACTCTCCTTTTCGAGGACGAAAAGTCTTAAATGGGGGAGATTACAATGATCCAAAATTTTCAATGTTTAATGTATGATATATTTCAATTTTCTAAATATCAGATGGATTTAATAAGGTTTAAATACAAATATTGTTTTAAAAATATTATATATATGAGTTTGAATAAATATTTTGTTTTGATTTAATAGGATAAGAGTAACTTATTTTAAGCTTTTATTTAAGATTTTATGCAAGTAAATAATTTTAAATATTAATAAGTAATGATATTATTTCGTTTTATAAAAATATATTGATTTTTCATAAAAATTAGTTGAGTTTCTAAACCTCATTTTTATAATTTATATTTGATAAAATAATATGAATAAGCATTTTGAAATATTAAGTAGTTTATAAGTCTTAAGTAATATTTTGGTTACACTCATAAGCATTGAAATTTACTACATTTATAAGTGTTACTAAGGTGAAGCTAAAAAAAAAATTTAACAACTAAGTAAACAAGCCAATTATGCCAACATGCATTGGTTGTTTTCTTAATAAGGATTAGGTGTATCTTACGTGTTTACGTGCATGAAAAAGGGGTTCTAGAGAGAAGCCAAGTGTCCATTTATTGAATAATTTAAAATACTTTTTAAATCCTATACAAACCATGTTTTCTTTTCCTGGTCAAAGCATAACTGAGATTTCTCACGACTGTTTCTTCCTCCTTCACATTTTAAAGCTCCAGTAAAGGAAAATCACCCCTCTTCTTCATTCAAAAATTCATATCTCACAATCTACTCAATTCTAGCCAAAATAATAAGCACGGATAATGTCTGGATCATCTTTTCTGATTTTTAGAAATTGACGGATCCGGATTTCGTCAACAAACGAGAGAGAGATCCTTGATTTAAAGAGAAATGGGATTTTTGTGCAGAAATCTTTGAAAAATCATATCTCACAAACCGGGAAGAATTAGACCGCGCCGTCTACGCCGTTACGATCAGCACAGCATGTAGTATTTTTAATGTAAGTTTGGTTCGTTTCTATTGTAACGAACTGGGGTTTTCGACTCCGAAAATCAACATCAAGACATCGAACATTCCAGATCATTAATAGAAAGAAGTTAGAGGGTGAGAATAGATAAGGTAGAAATATTGAATAGAAGAAGAAGAAGAAACACCACAACACAGTCTCACATCGCAGCGGAATAAAATATAATACAGAAATAAATCTTTATTGAAAACTTCTGAAGAAACTTACAGTATCAGAGTACATCATACCATGGGACAGTTATAATAGCCTGTTCCCATATACAACACACAACGGAATAGTAGCTATATAGTATCATACGCTTGAACATCTCCAGCTCGTCTTTCTAGACTTCACAGCATTCGATAACCTGAACCTGTACAACCCGGCCTAACCCGAGCATTTACAAAACACCGGGTCAGTCTGGTGAACCAGAGTGAGATAAACTCGCACAGTAATAAGGGTAAACCATCCAATCATGATTTTAAAGTTCAAAACCTTTTCAAAAGAAAAGGATAATCGTAAGACCAAATCCACACATAAACACGGACGGTTTTTACCTTACGATAACCCAAAACAATTTTGAAACCAATATCTTGTTCTGATATTATAATAATGTCTAAATACAAGTAAATATCAATTTAGTGGAACGCTTGCATCTCACGCTCCACATATATAGTATACAATCAAAACCGCAGACGCTTATTGGAGATTGGATTCCAAACTTGACAAGGTATGGGACCACCTGCCGATAGTGTATCTCTAGAGACGAATACACTGGGTTCAACAAGAACTTCTTGCAACCCGGCCCTCACATGACCGACCACTCATTTCGCTTGAGTGTATCGAATGTATATCACCGACGGTTGGGATCAGCAACCGTCTCCCGACAAGGGACAGCATCGAAACATAGATTTAAGAAACAAATAGGACTTCCTCTAGATAGGTGATTATACACCCTAATGGGAGCGACCCACATAGCCATGCTGCCTGCCCGATTTTTTGTCATTTCCCGGTTGATGAGGCTTGAGGCCAGAATTAACTTCTGATCATCTGGTCACCATTCACTTTGAATGCCACATCGTCAGATCCGTCAGATATCACTAATTGACGTCCACAAAAATACTCTAGCTGGAAGCTAAGAGAACAGCAACTCCCCGCCAACAACTATCGTACGTTTGAAGAAATCAACGTACGTGATCCTTTGGAAATACTCTGTCAGACATCCGTCCATACAAGTCATCCAGGAACAGGATGAACCGAAGGCACTCTCCTGCCGCATCCATATAGGAATCACCCCATGGATCAGTAGCGAGTAGTCCTTGCAACCCGTAGATTCCAACCACGACAGAATCACAGTTTATCTCTGCTTGCCAGGCAAAGAATATTAGTGGTTCTTTCGTTTGTGAAAACCCACGGTCTTCACAGCACCATCTCGATCATCTTCTGATATCTCCACGTATTTGTTGGTCGGAATGGTTTTCGAATATAAATTCGATCCCGGTCTTTCCATACCAACAATCGTATTGGACAGCTTTGATAGTCGGTGTTTTAACTATCAAAATAAATAGTGTTTCAAACATGACACTCCAATGAGTTCACTGGTTCAGTATCCAACATCACTTGGCCTTTAACAAACTGATTTACTTTTGTTAAATTAAAACTTCTAACTCTTTTAGTATTCAAAGATACGATATTTGAATAACTCAAATTCGATAACCCTCATCGATTAACTTTAAATTGATTAACTCTAACTGACTAACTTGGCTTATTTAGCTCCTATCGATTTACTAATCTTCGACTTAACTCCATTCGCTTGACTCTAGATCGCAGCGATCACAATGGTTACGCCTGATTCCCTCAGGAAACATCCGACCGCCGTAGGCTATCTGCAGCTCTGCGAATTACGCTAGCAGTCGTATGAAATGGCACTCATCTTGAAAAAAACTATGTTTGACCAACTCTAGCTCGAATAACTATATTCAATTTCCCACTTAAATCTTCCTTCCAATCATCTTTTAAATTCGGAAATCCATTAGTTTTAACAAAGAAATTTATAGCACATATGTTATAACAATAGCGTTATAATTACTATTTAGATTTACAAAACAACAGCGCTATAATCGCTGTTTAGGTTTACAACCCATTTACTATAGCAAAAGAGCTACAATCGCTATATTAGATTTACAAAACATATATTATAATAACAGCGCTAAAATCGCTGTTTAGATTTTCAAAACATATCCACTAACGTCTCTTACGATTACCAACTAATACTATCTTCAGATAATCCCGATGTTGTTCAAGTTGGGGTATTCTAATTACCTCTTAGACCTTGATCAAACAACGTTCATATCTTCTGAAAAATACAAGTTGTAATCAAACCCAAAATTCCATTCCAATCCCAAAACAATTCTCATTTAACTTTGATTTGGTTACACAACCCTATGCCCATTTCTTTAACTAAATCCACTTATTTCCCATTTCCCTTCAAAACATTTGACCATTTCATGCTTTGGGAATTTCACTTTTCACTTTCCCCCTTTTTATGATTTCATCTCCAAGTACCGTTAATGTAAAATTAACGCTTTAACACTTTAAATCCCATTCATATAATCCTGGTTTAATGTAAACCCTTCTGTCCTGATTTCCTTTGACTCAATTCAATTGATTAAGTATCATTGATTTCCACGCTATTTCGTTTGCTTGAAATTCCCTTTTTTTTTAAACTTTATTTAAATTTTAAACAATATTCATTTGACTATTTAAATCAAAACACATAAATTTGAAAATCAATTCCAATTCACAACGGTCGATTTAATTAACTCAAAACTCGATTGTCTCGTTAATCGATTCCAATTTGTCCTCACTTTAAATTAATTAAAAATATAATTAATTTAAATAATTCCATCAATTGTTTTCTTTACACAACAATTTCCGAAGTGTAACACTCGATTCATTTATTATTCTCATACTTGTAAATCCGATTTAACATCAGCATTTATTTTATAAAATAAATTAATTCCAAAACAAAATCTTAAATAAATAAAATATTTATTTAATTCTCTTTAATAACTTTTATCCGAATAATATATTTAAAAAAAATCTAACTCCAGTTATAAAACAAATTTTATAACTTCATCTCTATTGACTCACCTGACGGTGAATCAATATTTATAACACGATTGATTTTATAGGCCATACACTGCCAAATACCCAACCAATATCACTCATTGGTTTACAACAAACAGATGTTGAATATTCAATAATCAACAATTAAATCAATCAATCCAAACAGGATAGTTTCATATATGATAATATGAAAACAAATAATATTTTTGAGGAATCCGGTTGGATCCCTCCAACCTGTTCTTTCCTGTATTCAAATGGTTAGCACATATCCGATTGTTCAGTTTTGTTTAACTGATAAACTACATAACCACCATTTAACATCAATCACAAGCACTTTAAACAATCCAACCATTTTAAACACGTTTATAAATAAACGAGACCAACCAAGGTGAGTTACCTTTATTGGAACCAATCGTTAAAATAACGATTTGGTATTTTACTGAAATTAAACACAGTTTAATTTCATCAGTTAAATCAACCAACAAATGTATAACTAGCAAACATGCAATCATCAACAAACAAAATAAAACCCAATTTATATTAAAATATAAATGGGAAAAACTGAGTGAGTTTAACTCACCTTGGGTTTCCACTTATCGTTCAACTGCGTTCAACTCCGTCCGTTCCAACCTCAAAGTGTCGCGTTCGTCAGCACGGTTCCAACGTCCTTGGTTTTGCTTGATGCTGTGTAAACAAATATAATTATACTTTCTTTCCTTAATTATAAACAACTTATATACAGTTTAATCTAAGCGTCCGTATTTGTTGGAAATTTTATTATTATTTTTTTATTTTATTCTTATACAAACGTAAGGCATTTTTTTATTAAATATCAGGTTGCGTTATATGGCTTGTACTCAAACATGATTTGGCTCAGGTTATATATGTAGTTAGACACGTGTTACGTGATTAGGCAAAAAGGATAAGGCATATTAAAATATAATTTAACCAAGATGGGCCACGTGACTTTGCAATTCATAATTAACATTAGGCTAACGAAAGAAAATAGGCTTGCTAGAAAAATTACCCAGTCTTCTATTCTACTGTTCATCATGCTCCTCTCTACTGCCGCTGTACACCATGCATCCTCTATTTCATTTCATGAACCACATGCGCCATGTACATGCACTCGCCACCACTAAGAACCCTTCCAGCAAATCACGTCCTTTGCACCATTCTTTTCCACGTTTTTCACAACCCCGCCATACATGAAAATGTGAGATGCTGTGTAAATGAACCGGCGTCAAAACCTTCCTGCTACCATTCTATAATCTCACCTGCACTTTCGATCCCATCTTTTTTTTTTCGTATATACTGAAACCCACTAGCCCATTCTAACCAGTCACGGCCCACTCACCCTTCACGTTTCCTTACATCCGCCTCGCCCCTCTTCTGTTCTCCTCTTTCCCTTCCGTTTATTTCTTTCTCCCATTTTTTTATTTTTTAATTTCTTTTTTTTTCCCGTTGGAAATTGCTTTACTAATGAATGAAGGCTGCCAGTATTTATATAAAAGGCGCCTTGGCAACCAAGGGACCAATAGTTTGGTCATCACGGCTTGTATAGTTTGGTGCGCAAGTAACTTAGGTGTAGGTGTAGTCTGTGTGTACTTCAGTAGGCCTGTGTTACTCCTTTCTGCATGTGCTTAAGTTGCAGTAAAAATGGTAGGGGCATGTGCATTACATAGTGGATTGCAAAAAGAAATATAGGGTAGTACTGAAACTTAAGGACCATGGAACAGCTTAGCAGGGTATGTTTTAGGTATGCTGATGGACATTTGAGAAGAGAGAGAGGAAAAAGAACATGTGCGTAGGCTAACTGTGGAGAGATGGAGGTGTGTACGGTTTAATAAAATATTATTTAGCGAAACTTCACCGTAAGGTAATTGGTAAAAATCCCCACAAATGATTTCTGTCTACTGATAAAAAGGCTGTTCTTGATGTAAAACGATATTCCGGATCCAATGGAACAAGTTTCATCGAAATTCGAGGTCGTATGAAAAAATTTCCTTTATGAAACCGGAAATAAACACGCATTTAATTTTTCCACGGTCACCAGATAAATCAAATCTATTTGAAACTGCGAACATCGACAATAACTTTTCGATACGAACCCAACGGCACTAATTTCGTCGCATTCTGAGACTGTTGCCCCGGTAGGCCATTTTTAACGCGTGCCGCACTGCCTTTCCGAACACCAAATTTCCCGATCTTTAAAAATAACAAACTATATACCTACCCTGACTATAATCGACGTTACAAACTCAACGGAACTGGTTTCACGGCCTAATTCGATCGTCTGCTCTAGTTACACTCGAATGTCCCTTTATTTATTTAATTACGCGTTATAGAAATTGAACGGGCGTTTATGGCTACCGTGACCACATACGACATCGGTTTTCCACGCCACTCACCAACGTACAAAAATTTAACGATACGGTTCTAATGAAACTGGTTTCGTCGAAAACAGAGTCCGTTTGCAAAACGGCTATTTTAAAGGTCGATATTTCAAATAACGATTTCCACAACGTTTTTTCCAAATTTTGATTTAGCCATAACTCGCACTCTGTAACACAGAATTTGGAATTTTCTTTTTCATATGAAAATTATCATTATTACGGTTCCAACGTTTCCTGTTTCACAGAAATCTGACTTATATCGAATCCTGTATTCTCAGTTGAAGTTCAAGACTCCAATTTACGAACTGCACGTCATTTTCAAGCTCGAATTTATATTATATATAAATTATAACGTTCAACTTCGTTTCAATAACGAATTAAATATTAAATTCCATTAATATTCCCGATATAATATTTAAAACTAATTTAAATATTCATATTCAAATGGTCGAAAAACACGGGTCGTTACATTCTTCCCCCCTTAAAATAATTTCGTCCTCGAAATTGCTAAGTTAAGAAAGAACGTTATAAACCCATTAATTTCAAATCTAATTTTATATTAAATTAGAAACCAATTCAATACTGTAAATAAATATTTTCAAAAATATCGAAAATTTTCTAACACTTTAAATTTTCGAAAAATTTCGCCAGCACCTCCTCTGTACGGCTCAATCGGTACAACTCCAACTCGCCTTTCTAGGCCTTCTCCAATCCAAAAGAAAATAAAACAGCCAAGCAGCTTGCCCAATAGGCTCATAAATCTCTAAACCCATATAAAAATAAACGTGTACCTTTTTGTCGGGCATATCATTATATCCTCTCCATCTGCTACCCTGTCAGCATATACAAATGCACTTCCAAAACAAAATTCCAATTTCATCCTTCGAATTAAATTCTTCACGTGTCCAAGCCAAATCTCATTCTTAACTCAATTTCCATCCATTATCAATTTCAACTCTTAACTTACCAGTTCAATGCCATTTTCGATTCTCGTCTCACAATTCAAAATCTGGTTCGACTTAATATATTATCCCACGATTTAATTTCCGGTTAATTTGTTTCAATTCATTTCATATTTGTTTTCACAAATTCCTATCTAATTGGTTTTAAATTCGTGCTATCTCTCCTGGGAGTTTTAAACAGTTTAGTTTTTCTGAAATAAATTATTGCCTTTCGGGATTCAAAACAATTTCCTTTTTCCAAAATAATTCAAAAACAAAATCTTTGGTAGTAATCCGTCACTTAGAACTCGGAAATGAACACCGATAATGGCGCGCACATCATCGGAATCTATTTTCCAGCTATCGAAGTGAGTTCAATACTATATCACTTTCAAAACCATTTCTAAACACCTCCATTTTGAAATCAGTTCAAAATATCCTTTGCAAGGCTTGCAAAACAAAATTAAAATCTCCCAGGATTTAAAATTCTCATACATTCAATTCAAGTTCATTTGCAATCATCTTTCCCACTTTAAGGAATTTTAATTCCAATTCTAATTTAGATTTCAGATTTAATAAATCCGCTTTTATATTATACGAATTCTAATTGGTTATTTATATAACCGTTTCAATTATAATCAACCAACACATCCAATATACTTGAAATACTAATCATTCTTTTATATTCAAATATAATTTGGGTAAAATTATATTATTTACCCTCTTTCAAAACATACTGCGACGGTTTATCGTACTTGAGTGTTTAGAAACCCCTATCGATACAGTGGATCAAACTGATCGACCAGAACTCATAAACAACTCAACCAATAAATCACCACAATATAAAATAATTTTTATAAAATCTACAAATACGTTCACTCGTATATATATATACTCAACTAAATCTAGGGTATTGCTAACCCCATCTCCACTGAGTCATGCCACAGAGCCAAGGTAATCACTTAACCTTCAGCTCTGATACCAATGTAACGAACTGGGGTTTTCGACTCCGAAAATCAACATCAAACTACCATGTTGACCATTCAGACATCGAACATTCCAGATCATTAATAGAAAGAAGTTAGAGGGTGAGAATAGATAAGGTAGAAATATTGAATAGAAGAAGAAGAAGAAGAAACACCACAACACAGTCTCACATCGCAGCGGAACAAAATATAATACAGAAATAAATCTTTATTGAAAACTTCTGAAGATACTTATAGTATCAGAGTACATCATACCATGGGACAGTTATAATAGCCTGTTCCCATATACAACACACAGCGGAATAGTAGCTATATAGTATCATACGCTTGAACATCTCCAGCTCGTCTTTCTAGACTTCACAGCATTCGATAACCTGAACCTGTACAACCCGGCCTAACCCGAGCATTTACAAAACACCGGGTCAGTCTGGTGAACCAGAGTGAGATAAACTCGCACAGTAATAAGGGTAAACCAACCAATCATGATTTTAAAGTTCAAAACCTTTTCAAAAGAAAAGGATAATCGTAAGACCAAATCCACACATAAACACGGACGGTTTTTACCTTACGATAACCCAAAACAATTTTGAAACCAATATCTTGTTCTGATATTATAATAATGTCTAAATACAAGTAAATATCAATTTAGTGGAACGCTTGCATCTCACGCTCCACATATATAGTATACAATCAAAACCGCAGACGCTTATTGGAGATTGGATTCCAAACTTGACAAGGTATGGGACCACCTGCCGATAGTGTATCTCTAGAGATGAATACACTGGGTTCAACAAGAACTTCTTGCAACCCGGCCCTCACATGACCGACCACTCATTTCGCTTGAGTGTATCGAATGTATATCACCGACGGTTGGGATCAGCAACCGTCTCCCGACAAGGGACAGCATCGAAACATAGATTTAAGAAACAAATAGGACTTCCTCTAGATAGGTGATTATACACCCTAATGGGAGCGACCCACATAGCCATGCTGCCTGCCCGATTTTTTGTCATTTCCCGGTTGATGAGGCTTGAGGCCAGAATTAACTTCTGATCATCTGGTCACCATTCACTTTGAATGCCACATCGTCAGATCCGTCAGATATCACTAATTGACGTCCACAAAAATACTCTAGCTGGAAGCTAAGAGAACAGCAACTCCCCGCCAACAACTATCGTACGTTTGAAGAAATCAACGTACGTGATCCTTTGGAAATACTCTGTCAGACATCCGTCCATACAAGTCATCCAGGAACAGGATGAACCGAAGGCACTCTCCTGCCGCATCCATATAGGAATCACCCCATGGATCAGTAGCGAGTAGTCCTTGCAACCCGTAGATTCCAACCACGACAGAATCACAGTTTATCTCTGCTTGCCAGGCAGAGAATATTAGTGGTTCTTTCGTTTGTGAAAACCCACGGTCTTCACAGCACCATCTCGATCATCTTCTGATATCTCCACGTATTTGTTGGTCGGAATGGTTTTCGAATATAAATTCGATCCCGGTCTTTCCATACCAACAATCGTATTGGACAACTTTGATAGTCGGTGTTTTAACTATCAAAATAAATAGTGTTTCAAACATGACACTCCAATGAGTTCACTGGTTCAGTATCCAACATCACTTGGCCTTTAACAAACTGATTTACTTTTGTTAAATTAAAACTTCTAACTCTTTTAGTATTCAAAGATACGATATTTGAATAACTCAAATTCGATAACCCTCATCGATTAACTTTAAATTGATTAACTCTAACTGACTAACTTGGCTTATTTAGCTCCTATCGATTTACTAATCTTCGACTTAACTCCATTCGCTTGACTCTAGATCGCAGCGATCACAATGGTTACGCCTGATTCCCTCAGGAAACATCCGACCGCCGTAGGCTATCTGCAGCCCTGCGAATTACGCTAGCAGTCGTATGAAATGGCACTCATCTTGAAAAAAACTATGTTTGACCAACTCTAGCTCGAATAACTATATTCAATTTCCCACTTAAATCTTCCTTCCAATCATCTTTTAAATTCGGAAATCCATTAGTTTTAACAAAGAAATTTATAGCACATATGTTATAACAATAGCGTTATAATTACTATTTAGATTTACAAAACAACAGCGCTATAATCGCTGTTTAGGTTTACAACCCATTTACTATAGCAAAAGCGCTACAATCGCTATATTAGATTTACAAAACATATATTATAATAACAGCGCTAAAATCGCTGTTTAGATTTTCAAAACATATCCACTAACGTCTCTTACGATTACCAACTAATACTATCTTCAGATAATCCCGATGTTGTTCAAGTTGGGGTATTCTAATTACCTCTCAGACCTTGATCAAACAACCTTCATATCTTCTGAAAAATACAAATTGTAATCAAACCCAAAATTCCATTCCAATCCCAAAACAATTCTCATTTAACTCTGATTTGGTTACACAACCCTATGCCCATTTCTTTAACTAAATCCACTTATTTCCCATTTCCCTTCAAAACATTTGACCATTTCATGCTTTGGGAATTTCACTTTTCACTTTCCCCCTTTTTATGATTTCATCTCCAAGTACCGTTAATGTAAAATTAACGCTTTAACACTTTAAATCCCATTCATATAATCCTGGTTTAATGTAAACCCTTCTGTCCTGATTTCCTTTGACTCAATTCAATTGATTAAGTATCATTGATTTCCACGCTATTTCGTTTGCTTGAAATTCCCCTTTTTTTTTTTAAACTTTATTTAAATTTTAAACAATATTCATTTGACTATTTAAATCAAAACACATAAATTTGAAAATCAATTCCAATTCACAACGGTCGATTTAATTAACTCAAAACTCGATTGTCTCGTTAATCGATTCCAATTTGTCCTCACTTTAAATTAATTAAAAATATAATTAATTTAAATAATTCCATCAATTGTTTTCTTTACACAACAATTTCCGAAGTGTAACACTCGATTCATTTATTATTCTCATACTTGTAAATCCGATTTAACATCAGCATTTATTTTATAAAATAAATTAATTCCAAAACAAAATCTTAAATAAATAAAATATTTATTTAATTCTCTTTAATAACTTTTATCCGAATAATATATTTAAAAAAAATCTAACTCCAGTTATAAAATAAATTTTATAACTTCATCTCTATTGACTCACCTGACGGTGAATCAATATTTATAACACGATTGATTTTATAGGCCATACACTGCCAAATACCCAACCAATATCACTCATTGGTTTACAACAAACAGATGTTGAATATTCAATAATCAACAATCAAATCAATCAATCCAAACAGGATAGTTTCATATATGATAATATGAAAACAAATATTATTTTTGAAGAATCCGGTTGGATCCCTCCAACCTGTTCTTTCCTGTATTCAAATGGTTAGCACATATCCGATTCTTCAGTTTTGTTTAACTGATAAACTAAATAACCACCATTTAACATCAATCACAAGCACTTCAAACAATCCAACCATTTTAAACACGTTTATAAATAAACGAGACCAACCAAGGTGAGTTACCTTTATTGGAACCAATCGTTAAAATAACGATTTGGTATTTTACTGAAATTAAACACAGTTTAATTTCATCAGTTAAATCAACCAACAAATGTATAACTAGCAAACATGCAATCATCAGCAAACAAAATAAAACCCAATTTATATTAAAATATAAATGGGAAAAACTGAGTGAGTTTAACTCACCTTGGGTTCCCACTTATCGTTCAACTGCGTTCAACTCCGTCCGTTCCAACCTCAAAGTGTCGCGTTCGTCAGCACGGTTCCAACGTCCTTGGTTTTGCTTGATGCTGTGTAAACAAATATAATTATACTTTCTTTCCTTAATTATAAACAACTTATATACAGTTTAATCTAAGCGTCCGTATTTGTTGGAAATTTTATTATTTTTTTTTTATTTTATTCTTATACAAACGTAAGGCATTTTTTTATTAAATATCAGGTTGCGTTATATGGCTTGTACTCAAACATGATTTGGCTCAGGTTATATATGTAGTTAGACACGTGTTACGTGATTAGGCAAAAAGGATAAGGCATATTAAAATATAATTTAATCAAGATGGGCCACGTGACTTTGCAATTCATAATTAACATTAGGCTAACGAAAGAAAATAGGCTTGCTAGAAAAATTACCCAGTCTTCTATTCTACTGTTCATCATGCTCCTCTCTACTGCCGCTGTACACCATGCGTCCTCTATTTCATTTCATGAACCACATGCGCCATGTACATGCACTCGCCACCACTAAGAACCCTTCCAGCAAATCACGTCCTTTGCACCATTCTTTTCCACGTTTTTCACAACCCCGCCATACATGAAAATGTGAGATGCTGTGTAAATGAACCGGCATCAAAACCTTCCTGCTACCATTCTATAATCTCACCTGCACTTTCGATCCCATCTTTTTTTTTTCGTATATACTGAAACCCACTAGCCCATTCTAACCAGTCACGGCCCACTCACCCTTCACGTTTCCTTACATCCACCTCGCCCCTCTTCTGTTCTCCTCTTTCCCTTCCGTTTATTTCTTTCTCCCTTTTTTTTTTTAATTTCTTTTTTTTTCCCGTTGGAACTTGCTTTACTAATGAATGAAGGCTGCCAGTATTTATATAAAAGGCGCCTTGGCAACCAAGGGACCAATAGTTTGGTCATCACGGCTTGTATAGTTTGGTGCGCAAGTAATTAGGTGTAGGTGTAGTCTGTGTGTACTTCAGTAGGCCTGTGTTACTCCTTTCTGCATGTGCTTGAGTTGCAGTAAAAATGGTAGGGGCATGTGCATTACAGAGTGGATTGCAAAAAGAAATATAGGGTAGTATTGAAACTTAAGGACCACGGAACAGCTTAGCAGGGTATGTTTTAGGTATGCTGATGGACATTTGAGAAGAGAGAGAGGAAAAAGAGCATGTGCGTAGGCTAACTGTGGAGAGATGGAGGTGTGTACGGTTTAATAAAATATTATTTAGCGAAACTTCACCGTAAGGTAATTGGTAAAAATCCCCACAAATGATTTCTGTCTACTAATAAAAAGGCTGGTCTTGATGTAAAACGATATTCCGGATCCAATGGAACAAGTTTCATCGAAATCCGAGGTCGTATGAAAAAATTTCCTTTATGAAACCGGAAATAAACACGCATTTAATTTTTCCACGGTCACCAGATAAATCAAATCTATTTGAAACTGCGAACATCGACAATAACTTTTCGATACGAACCCAACGACACTAATTTCGTCGCATTCTGAGACTGTTGCCCCGGTAGGCCATTTTTAACGCGTACCGCACTGCCCTTCCGAACACCAAATTTCCCGATCTTTAAAAATAACAAACTATATACCTACCCTGACTATAATCGACGTTACAAACTCAACGGAACTGGTTTCACGGCCTAATTCGATCGTCTGCTCTAGTTACACTCGAATGTCCCTTTATTTATTTAATTACGCGTTATAGAAATTGAACGGGCGTTTACGGCTACCGTGACCACATACGACATCGGTTTTCCACGCCACTCACCAACGTACAAAAATTTAACGATACGGTTCTAATGAAACTGGTTTCGTCGAAAACAGAGTCCGTTTGCAAAACGGCTATTTTAAAGGTCGATATTTCAAATAACGATTTCCACAGCGTTTTTTCCAAATTTTGATTTAGCCATAACTCGCACTCTGTAACACAGAATTTGGATTTTTCTTTTTCATATGAAAATTATCATTATTACGGTTCCAACGTTTCTTGTTTCACAGAAATCTGACTTATATCGAATCCTGTATTCTCAGTTGAAGTTCAAGACTCCAATTTACGAACTGCACGTCATTTTCAAGCTCGAATTTATATTACATATAAATTATAACGTTCAACTTCGTTTCAATAACGAATTAAATATTAAATTCCATTAATATTCCCGATATAATATTTAAAACTAATTTAAATATTCATATTCAAATGGTCGAAAAACACGGGTCGTTACATCTATGTTGATGATCGGTGTTGATCGAAATTAGGGTTGGAGATCATCGTAGAACCGGGCAGCGATAGTTAGAACGGAGAGTGGCACTAAGACGAGAATGGAACGAGCTTCGATGCGGTACGTTTTTGGTGGAGCTCAGAGCTGAGATGGGAGTTGTGACATAGGATACTTATGGGTTTTCTGAAGCAGGTCACGGCTAGGAGGGGGTTCGGATTTCGATAAGAGTGGCTGGAGTTCGGGCGAGGCAGTGCAGTTTGGTGAGGAGCCGAAGAGAGACTTAATGGCGATTTCAGATTAAAGATCGATGGAGTAAATGATGGTGCACCGTACACCGTGCGTATGGCTTGCGCAAATAAACAAGAGGAAAGGATGAGAAGGACGCAAAGAAGAAGAAGGAAGGGGGAGTGCAGGCCCAGTTGGGTTCATAGGTTTGGGCCTTGGGCCAAATTGGTTAGGTAGGTTTTATTTTATTTTATTTTAAAACTAAAGTAGTTAAACATGTAACTTACCAATTTTAACTCGGATTAATGCACTGTCGGGTTCGCTAGAATTGTATTAGAAAATAGAATCCATGTATATATATGAGTTGGTAATTTTAGTTAAGTTTAAATATAATAAAATAAAACGGAATGGCCTTATATACATATATGACAACGTACAATGAACAACATTATTAATCCAATTCCAAATTATAATTAGCAGAACAATCACCGGCTGCTAATGGATATGGATCGAAAGCGATACGAGTAGCGGTGTCGGTGTTCGTGGGGCTTGTCCGTCTTGGTTATGAAGTCGTGGAGCTATTTTGGTGAGAACACTTAATTTAATCATTTATTTTAATTAGTAGTGATTAAATAATGAATTGTGATGGATGAATGAATTGTTTGGATATGATTGTTATTGTGTGAATAGATGTGCATGTAATTAGATAAAGCATCGAACACTGATAAGCATTATTGACAATAACGCTTGTGCACAGCTAAATTGTTTGTTATTGATGATGATTATAATTCATGATCATCCGACTTATATGGTTGATTTATCATGTTTGCATGATGCACACACAATACCGTGGTTGTGGAATTATACAGATGATCGATTTAATGTTACTTCCATATAAGTGAAATTTGATTTTCAAATATTAAAATATTATTTTTAAGCCTATTTAGTTCGAAAGAGATTTGGAATTTTAATATAATATTTTATAATATAATATACCACACCGTCCTAGGATGACAGAGAGGATGGTGTCTCGGCTTGGATTTGGAAATCCAGTTTCCTGCTCTCCCTGGCTATCCCTAACTGGTCTGACGGACGGAACGGTTAATTCAAATATGATTTGAATTTGAAGTTGTTTTAAAACTTAGGAAAACCGATTGGAATTAAAATAATAAATGTCGCGTAAGGACCATTTATGAAGTTTTAATTTAAATTTAAATTAAAAGGGTTTCTGAATTCCTATGGTTTACAACTTATTTAAATTTAAATTAAGATTGGAATTTGAGGAAAGATTTTTGGATTAAACTTAATAATCGGTTTTGGAAAATAATTTTTTTTGAATTTTTAAATTCAATTTGAAAACATTTGAAGGAATTATATTTAAATCCATGTATAACGCACTACGACGTGACAGTTCGTAAATATGGATTTAAGTTTTGAATGGTTATGACTTGATCGTTTGAAATCGGTTTGACTTGAATTAAGAAACGTTGATTTTCAAATATTAACAATTTTTGAATAGAAAAGGAATTTTCAAATTTCAACGTACAATTTTCAAGTTATGTTCAAACAAATTTGGAAAAGGTCGTTATACATGAAGTTTGGCTACCATAACGAAAATTCAAATAAAAACAGTTTTAAATTAGAGAGAATTCATGATATATCTTACTTTATTAACTTAAAGTAATTAGAAATGAATTATTTGAATTTTGAATTGATTTGGAATCTATTTGAATTAAATGGCTATTGCAGCGCTTTTAGTAACGTTCAAACGTTATTATCTCAGTTCCAAAGATAAATGGGTTTTGGAATTTAAAAATCGTGAACCATTATTTCAAATAGTTAAAGGATCGTAAAATGGTTCGAAAGTATTTTTATGTGCTTAAATAATGAATTATTTAAAAATTCTGAAGTTTAGAATATAAAGGGAAATGAGTTGGATAGAGTTTATGTCGGATATTCGATATGTAGTTCCAAGGTTGAATAAATACTGTTAGAAGCATAAAAAAAATATTTACCTTAAGATTCTAATAGTGTTTGTTGAGTTGTGAATTTATATCAAATATAAGTCGATTTAACTCTATCAAACTTATGTTGAATATAAATTGTTTGGATTATCGTATATGAAATTGTAATCCAATTAGAGATTTGGTAAATTGAATGACTTAAGGAAATAAATAAAGAAGTATGAGAATTGAAAGGTATGTATTGAAATACAAGAGTGGTAAATCGAATATTTGATTTCAAATAGGAATTATGATGATAACGAAATTTATGATTAATCCAACCTTGATTAGTAAATGAAAGGATAACGATTGGAAGGAAAGTTGAATTGAAAATCTGTGTGGCCCACAACCATTGTTTATGTATACGCTTATTACTTGGAAAGACATGGATCAGATTTAAGTCCGAAAACCATTCCAAATAATAATACGATGCATGAAGCATATTCAAGACTTGGAATCGATGAATGAAGACCGGGAATCCGCGAATTTATTGGGATGGATTGCTGATGTCTCAAATTAGGGTGTACACCCGATATGAGGTTATAAATGGCATGAGGTCTGAATATATTTGAAGATTTTTGGATTTTGTTCCATTCAGACCTAGAATGGATTTGTATGGATTGTGTGTCTAACATTGTAGTTGACAGCATAACACTGATTTCCATTGATATGCATCTGGTTTGTGACGTATGAGCTCGAAGTGGTTATGTATAGATGGAAATCAGTGGTCATGTTGTGAATGGACAATGTGACATACTTAAGATATGAAATGAGCTTGTTTGATCAGGGCTTTGCTTATCTAGGCATGCTTTGTGTATGATGTGACATCGACAAACCTCACCCCCCGGATTGATGAGAAACTTGTGGTTAGGTTGTATACTTATATATGATTGATGATGAAGCTGCAGCAGTGGGAAACCACGTATGAACTTGGGGAAATTTGGTATGTTCGTGGAGCCGTGTCTGGTCGAAAACAGTTGATCTACCCTACGATTTGTTATTGTTGTCCGAGATGGACGAAAAAGTCCTGTTACACTTCGCTTCGTATCCTTGATTGATCTTTCGTGCCAGGAATCATCAAGTTGGAAACCCAAATCTCCAATACGAGCCATACGGATTTTGATTATATACCTATATGTCAATATAACCAATTGGGGTTATGGGGGCTATGATTCTATATTTATTTGCGAAATGATTTCCACACTATATGATAATATTAGAAGAGAATTTTGACATATGAAGGCATTTTTGGTTATCATAAGATAAAACTCGCCCATCTCGAGTGCGCTTGCATTGTGTGATGTGGGACAAGCTTATGATAGCTTCATTTTCAAAAGTCATTGCGTATTTATATGCATGGGCATTCACATAGAGTAAACCTATTCTGCATTAGCGGCGTGGTCCGGTGAATTTCCCAACTTTAAAATAAATCTTAAAGTAACTGTTTTATGTTCTCACACCAGTCCCATGACTGACCTGGAGTTTAATGTTCCTTCCTAAACTCTGGGTGCCCATTAATTTTTCACATAGGCAGCTAGTAGTTTAGTTTTGCAGTTATGATTCTTTGGAGCGAGTCTCAAAGCGCTTTCCGAGTTGGAGTACACACTAGAGTTTAAAGCTACTGCTGTATCACTTTGTTCTTCCGCTAAGAGTATATTTATATCTTTTCTTCCGCTGTATATATGTTGTTGCTCTGATTTTCCATGTAACTCTGATGTAATAATGTATTATGCAATAAAAGTTCTGTTATTTTGTTCAATATATGTATGTACCCATAACAATTCGTCTTTATGAACGGTTTAAGTTGGTTTAATTAGCGGCAAGAATCGGTCAAAAAGATGGGTCGTTACAGCCTGGAACTGCCCGGCATATCCAGCATTCACAAGTGGTAAATCTAATGTGAGGGGTCTAAGTGCATAATTGAAATATGTAATGGTGCTAAGACATGAGGTTAAGCCAACTTGTGGTAGAAATCTGCTCGGACCTGCCAGGCAAATCCAGCGTCCACAAGTGTAGGCTTAATGTGAGAGGTCTGGCGCATATATATATATATATATATATATATATATATATACACACACACGCCAGTTTATGAATAAATGGAGGTGATGGTAATTAAATGTCTAACTCGGAAAATAAGAAAGGAAGAGATGTAATTGTTGACACATTTTTTGGTAAAAGCTATCACACATGGAATTCCTGAATGATAACATGCTCAAACGATGGAAACAACGTCAGAAGACATTGAGAGATTTGGTCAAAATCACATCCTCAACAAAGAACTGGCCGAAACCCTATCAGATGACCTTTTTTGGGCCCGAAAACAGCAATTATGGAGCTAAGCTCCATAACTCTTGTAGCTATCTGAATTAGCTTCAGGTTGAGCTTTGGTTTGGCTCAATCGGACTTACGGTTTGGAAGTTATGCCCGTTTCAGTGATCTGGTGTAACTTGCATCGACCGACGAACACTTGGATGAAGTGACGAAGCATCATTGGCTCGGATCATGGGACCGGCTCGTGGGGCCCACCTTGGATCGTGGATCGCCAACTCCTCCTGTCTCGAGCAACACCGAAGCATCGCCTCCTGGATCGGCTCGCCCCATTTGGATCGTGGGGCACATGTAAATCACGATCCCGAGGCCACGATCCAAGCGATCGCGAGCTCACCCTCTCAACTGCCCACTCCAGCTCGTCAACACCCTGCTCACTCCCTCCGACCACGACCCGTTCGTGATGCGTACCATGACCATGATCCGATCCCCGCACCTGCTCCTACGCAGCTTGTTTTGACCTATTCTCAAGGCTATTTTCACTCCAATTTGCATGGATCTTATTACACATGTCGTATGACGATTTGGAGATGATTTCTGGACATTTTCCACATCTTTTCGAGATTTTTGGGATGTGTGCCACGTGTCCTACGATCCGCCTGCTCTAAACGGCTATAAATACACCATTTAAAGGCATTTCCAAGGATCTTTTGGCCATTCTTCTTTACTCCTTCCACCATTATTGAAATGCAAGGATTTGCACTTTCCTACAGTCAAATTCTTCTCTTTTCTACACAATTAACACGTGGATTACGTGTATAAATTCTTGTAATCTCAATTAACGCACAGATTGTGTGCCTTCATGTAACTGATTCTTGTAATCTGTTAGTATAACAATAAGATTATAAAGTGGACGTAGGCTACATCTACAGCCGAACCACTATAAAAACTTTGTGTGTCTCCTTTTATTTATTATTTTCTACATTCTGTGATCTGCGATCTGCATTTGGGTGTTAGTGCCAATTTTTGGTCTAAAATGTTGGCATGCCAGGAAGGGGGGAACACGACAACCTCAGCTTGGATTTTTTGGCTATTGGATAAATGGCAATCAAAAGGAAGAAGACTGGAACTTCCGCTCATGCTGATGATGCTGACGCTGAAGACACAAGGAATGAGGCAAGCTAGGAAGCTTCCTCTCATGGAGATCCTTCTGCATACTTGACCAGAGACGAGATGGATGGAGTTCTCACTGAACTGAGAGATCAGATGACACGGCAAGATGATCTCCTCCAAAAACAACAGGAAATGATCAACCAATTCTTCGCTCGGATGGATGGAAGGCCGAGCAACGCTCAAGTCACTGGAAATGAAGCCACAGAAGCGGCCCGGGCATCACTTGGACTCGGGGACAACCCCCTTGCTCTTGGTAACGCTCAGGAACAACCGAATTCAGCTCCAGACCAGATGAACACCGAATTGCAAGCTCCTTCTCCTCAACAGCATCAACCATCTCGTGATACACCTCTGGACTGCGACCCGGTTCGTGGTACACTACCAGGCTCACTAGCCGATCCCAACAACTCGCTTCTGCCTACTCAACAACAACCAGTTCGTGACCTGCCTCCTGAACCCGATCGAATCGCCCCACAGGCTCACGAACCGGCCTCCACGATCCTACCTTGCGAGTTGATCTCCATAGCTTACAACCGGGTCGGGTCGCCCCCCATGAGCCACAATCCGCGATCCGCTTCCGGCAGCTCACTGACAGCTCCCAACCTCTCCTGCATTCAACGCTGGGGGCACCAGCTCTGATCTTGGCAACTTACAACAGCTCTTTGAAGGCAATCGACTCGCTGATCTGATTCAACGCCTCGCGAGAGGCCGCACTTATCAGAATGACGTGGACGACGTCAATCACAACCCATTCACTCATGAAATCAGGAATTCTCGCAATCCCCCAGATTTCAAACTTCCACAATTGGAGCCTTACAACGGCAGGACAGATCCTACCGTGCATCTCGTGCGTTACAAACGGCATATGGAAGTTCAAATGGCATCGGAAAACGTTATGGCTAAATGTTTTCCCCTCTTTCTGACTGATATAGCAGCCATGTGGATTCGGCAGCTGGAAGCAGAATCGATTAGCAGTTGGAACATGTTGGTCGCACGCTTCATTGAACAATTTCGTATCCACATCGCACGACCCAAGAACGTCATGTCCCTCACCATAATCAAGCAGAGGCCCATAGAAACTCTGCGTTCATTCCTGGAAAGATTCAACGTTGCAGCAGCATCAGTTGATCGCCCTGAACCAACGATGGTACTAATGGCAGCAGTATCCGGCATTCTAGATAACTCGGAGTTCAAAAAGTCTTTGTACAGAGATCCACCGCGAAACCTTAGCGAATTCTACCTTGAAGCAGATAGGTTCCTGCAGGAAGAAGATGCAACTTCTTAGAAACGCACTCTCGATGTCAACATGCTCGGAGATACAGAACCGCCCAATCCTGGAAAAGGCAATGACAAGGGTAAAGGAAAGACCCCTGCTACAAATGATCGTAATGCTCCACCCCGGAGAGGGTCCAGATACGAAAAATACACTGAACTGAATGACACCCTGAGCAATATCTACGTGGATACAGGTGGTGCCGCCTCACATCCAAGACCTCCCAAGAGGGAGCCAACATTAGCACAATGCAACTCTGGCAGACATTGCATATTTCATGACATGGACTGTCATAACACTGATGACTGCAGACATTTGCAAGACCTTGTTGAGGATCAGGTCAGGCGAGGATAACTACCCGAGTACATCATTCAACGAACAGCGCCCATACCTGCGCTGCCTCCACCAAGTCCTCGGAGAGGGAACGATCCCGGATCAAACAATCGTGGGCTTATCATTAACTGATCCCACTCAGCGGATCTCTCCAGTTTGACGAACTCCGGTTCGTATTTCGTGTTTTTAGGTTTTTAGGCGACTTCTCGCCCATCCTTTGTTTTCCTTGCATGCAATAAGAGACGTCACTTCAGGCCACATGCACGGAACCTACTTGTGGTCTCCAGTCGTGTCCGGCCAATGACTGCTGCATTTTCATGAATTAGCAATAAGCATTGAGCTCCGGCTCCCAACTGGATCCGTCCAATATAAACAAATCCTCATGTGCTTTTCCTTGGTCGTCTTACTCCGGTAAGGCCGTCTTGGAACCTCCTGCGCTTTTCCTTGGTCGTCTTACTCCAGTAAGGCCGTCTTGGAACCTTCATTGCTTTTCCTCGGTCATCTTACTCCGGTAAGGCCGTCTTGGAACCTTTATTGCTTCTCCTTGGTCGTCTTACTCCGGTAAGGCTGTCTTGGAACCCCTCCAACATCTCCTCGGATGGTTTACTCCGGTAAGGCCATCTAGGAAATATTTTTGCATTATTTGTTTTATCTCATTGCAGGTACAAATTCCTGGTCTTCTTGGATTTCTCTGGCCTTAATACGATCTCGTGTGATCGTCGATTTTCTGGCCTTTATACGATCCGGCGTGATCGCCGCATTCTGGGTTTGGATTTCTCATATTATCCAGAACACATCTTCCTTCAACCAACAAGATATGTTATGGGGGGCAAACTTGTTGACACATTTTTTGGTAAAAACTGTCACACATGGAATTCCTGAATGATAACATTCTCAAGCGATGGAAACAACGTCAGAAGACATTGAGAGATTTGGTCAAAATCACATCCTCAACAAAGAACTGCCCGAAACTCCTATCAGATGACCTTTTTTGGGCCCGAAAACAGCAATTACAGAGCTAAGTTGTGTAATTCTTGTAGCTATCTGAATTAGCTTCAGTTTGAGCTTTGGTTTGGCTCAATCGGACTTACGGTTTGGAAGTTATGCTCATTTCCGTGAACTGGTGTAACTTGCATCGACCGACGAACACTTGGATGAAGTGACGAAGCATCATTGGCTCAGATCGTGGGACCGGCTCGTGGGGCCTACCTTGGATCGTGGATCGCCAACTCCTCCTGTCTCGATCAGCACCGAAGCATCGCCTCCTGGATCGGATCGCCCCATTTGGATCGTGGGGCACATGTAGATCATGACCCTGAGGCCACGATCCAAGCGATCGCGAGCTCACCCTCTCAGCTGCCCACTCCAGCTCGTCATCACCCTGTTCGCTCCCTCCGACCACGACCCGTTCGTGGTGCGTACCATGACCATGATCCGATCCCCGCACCTGCTCTGCGCAGCTTGTTTTGACCTATTCTCAAGGCTATTTTCACTCCAATTTGCATGGATCTTATTACACATGTCGTATGACGATTTGGAGATGATTTCTGGACGCTTTCCACATCTTTTCGAGATTTTTGGGATGTGTGCCACATGTCCCGCGATCCGCCTGCTCTAAACGGCTATAAATACACCATTTGAAGGCATTTTCAAGGATCTTTTGGCCATTCTTCTTCACTGCTTCCACCATTACTGAAGTGCAAGGACTTTGCACTTTCCTACAGTCAAATTCTTCTCTTTTCTACACAATTAACACGTGGATTACGTGTATAAACTCTTGTAATCTCTATTAACACACGGATTGTGTGCCTGCATGTAACTGATTCTTGTAATATGTCGGTATAATAATAAGATTATAAAGTGGACGTAGGCTACATCTACAGCCGAACCACTATAAAAACTTTGTGTGTCTCCTTTTATTTATTATTTTCTGCATTCTGTGATCTATGATCTGCATTTGGGTGTTAGTGCCAATTTTTGGTCTAACAGTAATAAACTGAGTTAGTGTGATACGAAGGAAAAGTGATGTATTTCCCTAAATGACCTATTTTCTGAGAACGTGGTTGCAAGTAAACCACAGTAAATAATGAATGATATGTTAAACAGAAAACATGTCAATTGAGATATACTTAATTACATATTAAGTAAAACATGTTATTGTAATGATGAAATCAAACAAGATTATAAAAGAGATTGTAGATTACAGACCTTGGGCCATAGTCTAGAGAATAACATGTTGTGGGCTTATTAATAAACTTAAATGGGTTAAATTATAACTGAAATTAATAAGCAAGAAGAACTTGGTAACCGATGAAGAATTCAATGTGAATAGGAATAACTAAGTTAAAAGGAAACCTGGTACGGAAAATAAAGCGCATAAAAGAATGTTTAGACATAGGATCTAACAACATATTAAAGTGAGGCGCTTGGACCAGTCCGCACGTTTGAGGATGAATAATCCAACGGGGTAGATTATCGGGGTATTATAAGACACGAGGGAAGCGCACATTCATCTGATTGTTCTGATGGCTCCAAAGGAATGGAAGGGGAAGCACGCGACATACTGAGAGACGTAAGGTGCTCATAGTAGTCCTCTATGCGGTGGCTGATGTTTCAGGCTGTGCTCGTAGAGGTTGGGTCTGCGCCTAACTAATAGGTGGGTGGGCCTTGATTGCAGAAGTAGCTGTGCAGTCAGAATATTGTGACGGGGTGACACCAGGGTGATTTGGCGGTTACCTTAACGCGGCGGCGAAGGGTCTCGACCAACAAGGATAGAAGATCATCGGATACCCGTCATCGAAAGCCAGTGGGATGCGAAAAGACTAGAGCTAAAACCAATAGACCATTCACCTTTCACTATCGGGGTACGATGGTTGAGGGAAGACGCCAAATGGATGTTTAGATTGTTTACTTTAGGGGCAGTCGTTTAACTCTTGTAGTCTTTACTAGTTGAGGGAGGGACCGAGGTGGGGCCATAGCCACCATGAAAACAGACCCTTGGAATATCTGAAGAGGCTCTTAAAGACGGGCCTGTACACATATGGAAAAGCTCCCGACCGAGTTCCGTATTTCTTGTATCGCCCTGCCACGGGACTCATTGCACATTAGAGGACATGTGGTTATGACATTGAGCTACAATTGACGATACGCATGTGGGACAATCTAGATACATGCATATTGGTTCTGGGTGGGGTATCGTAGACGTAAGGGCATTACTCTAGTATGGAATTTGATTCGATTGAAGGTGGCAGTCTGTACGCTTACATAGCATAGTAATGATAGATATATGTGAAATGTAACATTGCTATATAGAGATTCGTACGTCATTACGGCGTAGGATGAGGGACTGCATATATTTCGGTGATGTTACGGTGGAGACCATGTGAGTGGGGGTACCATAGGGTGTACCTTAATATTGGGGGTAGCTACATATATATTATATTAGGTTAATCTACTGGGAAATCAATGGGTGTGACGTGTGTGTAAACCTTGAGTGTTGTTAACCCAAGTAACCTAATGAAGAAAATATGATTGAACGGTATATGTAGTGTTATCCAAAGTGTATAATTTAAATCCTGTCACCAGAACTTGTGTTCTGACCCCTTGCTTATAACATACTCGCAGGTTAGATTTGTGGCAGAGACATGATAGCTTTGGATAGTGGTTAGGTAGTATTATTAATACGGTAAGGCTATACTTTGAGTATATTATATTTTATCCATTCCGCTATGAGATGTTTTCTGAGCTCTGACATATTTTATGTCTCTGTCTTTTCTGCAGGATACTAGAGCAAACCAATCCGAGTTTCGATAGATTGGAATTTTGAAAAAAAACATTGGTCTATCGGAATTCGGGTTGTTACATCAAGGCTGAGCAAAGGAAGCCCGGTGGTTTACTTCATCCTTTGGAGGTCCCATAGTGGAAGTGGGAGAGCGTCTCTGTGGATTTCATTGATGGTTTGCCTAGATCAAGGAAAGGAAACACCGATATCTAGGTTATAATTGACCGACTTACAAAGAGCGCTCATTTCATTCCTGTTAAGAGTAAGAGTACAGCAACATGGTTGGCAGTAGTTTATCTTCGTGAGATAACCCGTCTGCATGGAGTACCTTCCAGTATTGTGAGTGACTGTGACCCCATATTCTCCAGTGAGTTTTGGAGGAGCTTGCAAGAGGCATTAAGAACACACTTATGTTTGAGCACCGCTTATCACCCTCAGACCAATGGACAAACGGAAAGGGTGAATAGAGTTCTTGAGGATCTTCTAAGACTGTGCATCCTAGACTTCGGAGGGACTTGGGAAGAACATCTTTCTTTGGTAGAGTTCGCCTACAACAACATTTATCAGGCTAGTATTGGCATAGCACCCTTCGAGGCATTGTACGGACGACCCTGTAGATCACCGACTTGTTGGTGGGAGTCTATAGAAAGACTTCTACTTAGACCTGAGATGATTAAAGAGACTTCAGGAAAGATTGATCTTATCCGCAGATGCATGAAGACAGCTCAGAACAGAAAGAAGTCCTATGTAGATAAGAGAAGGACCGATATTGAGTTTGAAGTAGGAGACATGGTTTTCATCAAAGTATCACCTTTGAGGAATGTGGTTCGTTTTGGATCTGTAGGGAAATTGGCGCCAAGACTTGTAGGGCCATTTCCCATAATGGAAAGGATTGGTCAAATGGCTTATAGAGTGAAGTTACCAGAAAGACTGGCCGGTGTTCATGATGTTTTCCACGTTTCTCATTTACGGAAGTACTTGCATGATGCCACAGAAGTAGTTGAGCCAAGCATGCTTGAGGAAGTAGAGGTGGAACTGGAGGCGACAGTTAGACGAGTTCCTACCCGTATTTTTGGATCAGAGGTTAAGAAGCTATGCAACCGAGAGTTCAAGTTGATGAAAGTTCAATGGGGAGAAGACCCCGAGAATGCAACTTGGGAGACTGAAGACAAGACTCACGCTTCGTACCCTTTTCTTTCCAAGGGTATGTTCTTAACTTCTTTTTCCAAAGCTTTTATTCGTATTTGTTTCTATCATTAAGTATATCCTACTGATCGAATCTTCAACCTTTAGTTAGAAATACGATGGATGTGAACATGTGTTTGATACATGTTATGTTTGATGGATGCAAGTGGTTGCTAGTGGATGCATATACACACACTAGGCACTAGATCAGCTCAATCACTCTCATACTGCATATAGATTCATGTGCATTTTTTTTCTTTTATGGATGGAAATGGGTGTATATCATATGGATGTAGCATTTAGATGGATGGTTGTGCATGCACATAGTATTTACATGATATGTTAGATTATTTGCATACATGTTGGATTCATGGCACTAACATACATTGCATTAAGAAGGTTGACTGAATTAGCAGACCGCTTGACTTTTCGCATTAGTATAGGGAAATATACACACACCTTCGCATATGTTCATGCAAGCATCAGAAATCTTTTAAGGACAATGGATGCCTGTGATTGGTGAATGAGTAGATGGATGATGGATGTTAGGATATACACTCTTCTTAGCTTAGAGATTTCGAGAACGAAATCCTTTAAGTTTGGTAGAATGTAACACCCCGTAATTTTAAAGAACACTATAATGGTAAACTAAAGAATTCTTAATTAAATATTGGGAATTAATTAAAATGGACTACGTCATTGCGTTCGTCCCTGAATTCTTCTTAAGATAGACTCCGAGTTTGCGTAAAACATCGTATGAAGAACATATTAAGGTTTGAAGTTTGTATACATATAAGCAAAAATATAAATGAACTAGTCTAGAAATCAAAATCAAAGAGCGGGAGAGGGAGGGAATTCAGCCCGTTAGATGTCGACCCCATGCCCCATGGATGTCGACCCATGGGTCGACCCCATCACGGGGGTATCGACCCCGGGGTCGACTCCACCCAGATCTGGGGTAGATCCATTTCTGTGAATGTGGACACATTTCTTGACCAGATTCGTTGACCATATGTTATAAATAGGACCTTATTTCTATTGTTTTATTCACCAAAAACAATGGAGACAACGAGGTACTACCCCAACTCAGATTGAACTAGCCTATTCTTCTACAACAACAATTTATAAGCATACAAGAATCTCTGCTACAACATCAAAAGCCAGTTCTCCTGTAACGACCCAGAAAATCTGAACCAATTTAAAATTTTTAAATTGGCTAAAATAATGGATTTTAAATATTTAAAATAAATATTTTAAATAATGGCAATGAAAAGTGAGTTGAATCGACAATTGAAAATCAATATAATTTAGTATAATTATAAACAAGGCTTGAAAAGGCGCTGCAGTTTCAAAAATTGAATTCAAACTTTGTCGGATTGTACCGGGTGCAAAACAATCCGAATTTTAGTGAAAACAAAAATATTTAAATCTGTTAGTGAATACCTTTCTAACGAATCTGAAAAATCGAATTTTCATAGTGGAAAGCAAAAGTTATGGCCGAATGAATTTTCAGAAGGGTCGATATGGAATTTATATAGTCCGTGAAAATGGCCATTTTGCATATGGCCTCGGAATTCGACGAAACCACTTTTGTTGGATCCGGGAAGTGAAGTTATTGCTAGGTTTCAAATTTCATAATTTTTGAAGCTAGTATGTGAGCGTGGCAAAGGAAAATGTGTTTTGGTCAATTATAGTTAAATTGGATCGACCAAAAATGGGCCTTTTTGCAAACGGTCTCAGAATTCGACGAAACTAGTTTTGTTGGGACCGTATCTTCAAAACATAGCTAGATTTATTTTTCTGGAATTTTTCGAATTAGTTTGTGGCCCTGGCAAATTGAAATGTATGTTCAAATTAAATATTGAATGTTTTATATTTTGATTTGAATGAAAACTGACTGAAACATTCGAATGGGCCTTCGAAACAATCCCATTGTGTTCGGAATGGGGGTAAAACGCTAGGGACGACAGTCGTTGGGTTTGGATTGGTGGTCGCGTAAGAAAAACCCTTATAAAATCTACCGACCAATCAGAATTCAAATAAAAAAAATAGAAAAATCCTTTTCTCTCTCCCCGTAACAGCCGATCGATGTCGAAAACCCTTCTCGCCGTTCCCATCCAATTTCCGACCAAACCAGGCAAAATTAGCCCCTCCTCCAGTTGAAGATTTTGTAGAGCTCCTCGAGATCTTCAAATCCATACCTAGTTTCGATTTTTTCATTGTGTATTTTGGGAGAACGGACGCCGAGAAGTCGTCGCCTTCACTTCGCCGCCGCCGTCACCAGAAGCCACCGAAGTGGGGCCCCTTCCTGGCGCACATGCGCCTCACGTAACTCTTCGACCCTGCGCAACCCGATCGTGGAACCATTGCACGGATTGATCGAAAAATTCAAACCTAGTTTTGAAGATTTTTTGAAAGGTATCGGCTGTGTAATTTTAAAACTGATTTTAACAGTTTAAAACCGTTGCAAACTTTGAAAAATCATATCTTTTCGCTGTGTTAACGAAATTCGATGAAACAGAAAACATCGTGATCGTGTGGACATCTTCTACATTTTAGAAGAGACCGCATATTTTTCCGAGCCTTCTACATTTTAGAAGAGACCGCATGTTTATGAGTACCAAGTATTTTTGGCCATTATAAGGTAAAACTCTATCCTCCGGTTTGCGTTGCATTGTGTGATGGGAACTGAGTCTTATAATGGCCTCATTTTTATAAAAAGCATAGCGATGTTTAAAAGAAAGATTTGTTTTCAAAGAACTGGCAATCCAATGGAGTAAACCCATTCCACGAAAGTGGCGTGGTCCTGTGATTGGCCATATTATATATGTGTTGAATAGATTTCTCATACCAGTCCCATGACTGACTCGTAGTTTGTTTCACTTTCAAACTCGGGTGCCCCTTTTTCTACACGGGCAGCCTTGTATTCAGGTTTAGCTGGTTCTTTCTGGATAGCTGGAGCTGAAGATGGATTCTATCATTTACCTCTTTTTATGCTATTCAGCTCCTATTGTACATATTTTGTTTGTTTTCCGCTGTGGACATTTATGTATAGCTGAACTGTATTTGTACTAAGTAAGATCCTGTATACTGTGTAACTCTGATGATTACTTTTATCCAGTATATTCTATTGTTCATTATCCGGTGTATTTATTTAATTCTGTTCTACTGTTATCTGTTTCCGTTTTATATTCCAAAGATAACCCTTGTCTCCGTCAGTACGGGATTTGGGGTCGTTTCAACGATCTCCCGCACTTAAAACTTTTCGTCCCCGAAAAGGAACAAAGTCGAAAGTGGTTTGATAAATCTACAATCACACAACACAACAACCAATTTGTTTTTAACCTTCCAAAAATATACTAATCAATTTCTATACTCTTTTTAAAATCATTCAGACTATAGAATTTAAAAGTTCACATCCATGGAAAGAAAATAACAATAGAATAGAGAATTAAATGGTAATGCAAAGTATGGCAAATGTACCTTGCACCGGAGTCAATCAGAAATATCCACTCGGCATCTAGGATAAGCCTTCTGAATGCTCTCCTCAGTTTCCCAAGTACAATCTCGCGGATCTCCACTCCATTGCACTTTGACTAAGTGAACCTTCTTGTTCCTCAGCTCTTTGGTTTCTTTGCCGATAATCTTTAGCGGCTCTCGCCTCACAGCTAATTCTGGAGTAATTTCAATGTCCTGTTGAGTTGCTTCTTCCACGATCAAGTCTGGATCATGAACGTGTTTTCGAAGTTGAGATATGTGAAATACATCATGAACTCCAGGCAACCAACCTGGCAATTTAACCCTATAAGCGAGAGTCCCGATCCGATCTAGAATAGGAAACGGACCAATGAATTTGGGCGCCAACTTTCCAGTTTTACCGAACCGAATAACTCCTCTCATCAGCGATACTTTCAAATATACGTAGTCGCCAACTTCAAAGGATATATCTCTTCTTCTATCGGCATAGCTCTTTTGTCGGCTTTGAGCGGCGAGTAATCGCTTCTTAATAAAATCGACTTTGTCGGCCGCTTCTCGTATCATATCGGGCCCTAACACAAGTCTATTTCCAGGTTCGACCCAACAAGCAGGAGATCGGTACGGTCTACCATACAATGCTTCGAATGGCGACATTGTCAGACTTGCCTGGTAACTGTTGTTATATGAGAATTCAGCCAAATGCAGATGGTCTTCCCATGATCCACCGAAATCTATAACACAAGCCCGCAATAGATCTTCTAAAATACGATTCACCCTCTCAGTCTGACCGTCTGTCTGAGGATGATAAGCGGTGCTTAAGTTCAACTTCGTTCCCAGCTCGACTTGAAATGCTTCCCAGAATTTGCTAGTGAATATTGTATCTCTATCACTGACTATACTGAGCGGCACTCCATGTAGTCTAACTATTTCCCTGAAGTATATCTGCGTCAGACTCTGAGCAGTTCTGTTTGATCTGACAGGTATGAAATGGGCAGTCTTCGTGAAGCGATCTACGATCACCCAAATGCTTTCATTCCCTTTTCTGGTCTTGGGCAGACCATCTAGGAAATCCATAGAAATATGTTCCCACTTCCAACCAGGAACTTCTAGTGGTTGTAACAATCCAGCCAATTTCTGTTGGTCGCTCTTGACTAGTTGATAAGTAGGGCATCGGCTAACGTATATTGAAACGTCCCTTTTCATAGCCTTCCACCAGAATGTTCGCTTGAGATCGTTATACATTTTGGCCACACCAGGATGGATACTCAGCTTGGACTTGTGACACTCATCTAACACTTCCCTTTTTAACTCTGGGATGTCAGGAACACAAATCCTTCCTTTCAACCTCAAGGTCTCGTCGTTATCTATTTGAAAACACAAGGGTTCGCCTTTTTGAATCCTTTTGATCATATCCTTAATAAAGTTATCCTCCTTCTGAAGAATAGATATTTTGTCAATCAAGGAAGTCGTGATAATAAAGCTGGAGATCATTACATTCTTACGGCTTAACGCATCGGCCACGACATTGGCTTTCCCTGGAGTATATATAATTTCAAAGTCATATGCTGCAAGAAACTCCAGCCAACGTTCTGCCTCAGATTCAGGTCTTTCTGAGTGAACAGGTACTTCAACGATTGGTGATCTGTAAACAGTTCAAATCTCTCACCCAGAAGATAGTGTCTCCAGATTTTCAAGGCGAATACTATAGCCAATAACTCAAGATCATGAGTTACGTAGTTCTTCTCGTGCGGCTTCAGTTGACGGCTAGCATAAGCAATCACTTAGCCTCTTTGCATTAACACTGCGCCAAGGCCTTCTCTAGAAGCATCAGTCCAGACTTTCAAATCCTGGTTGCCATCGATGATGGTTAACACTGGAGCAGTTGTTAATCTCAACTTTAGCTCTTCAAAAGCCTCCTCACTTTCTGGAGTCCATTTGAATTTAGAGTGTTTCTTTGTAAGCTTCGTTAAATGACCAGATATCTTCGAAAAGTTTTTAACGAACTTCCGGTAATAGCTAGCCAATCCGAGAAAACTGCGGACTTCAGTGGGGGTACTGGGCTGTTTCCAATTCTGAATGGCTGTGATTTTGCTTGGATCCACAGCAATTCCTTCTTTCAATACGATGTGGCCTAGAAATTTTACTTCATCTTGCCAGAAGATACATTTGGAAAATTTGGCTTTTAATACATTTCGTCTTAGAATTTCTAGAACCTATTCCAGATGCTTTTCATGTTCGGCCTTTGATTTAGAGAAGATTAGAATATCGTCAATAAAAACTAGAACAAATTTATTCAAAACTCCTCTGAACACTCTATTCATCAGATCGACGAAATAGGCTGGAGCGTTACACAAGCCGAACGGCATTACTAACCACTCGTAGAATAAGTCGGGACCTCTGAATGCTGTCATTGGAACACACTCTTCGGCAATTCGAAGTTGATGGAAACCTGTAGCTAGGTCCATTCGTGAAAATACTTGTGCTCCATTTAATCGATCCAACAAATCATCAATCCGGGGCAATGGATATTTGTTCTTTATTGTCTGCTTGTTCAAATCACGATAATCCACACATAGACGTAGAGTACCGTCAGATTTTGGGACAAACACCACTGCTGCACCCCAATCAGAAAAACTAGGCCTGATCAGACCTTTCCATACTAGCTGTCGTGTTTGATTGTCTAATTCCTCCTTCTCTTTCAAGGACATTCTTCGAATAGCGTGAACTACCGGCCTTGCATTCGGAACTAAAGCAATTTTGAAATCTATTTCTCTCTGCGGAGGTAAGCGAACAACTTCTTCGAACACATCCGCATAGTCCTTGACGACAGGAATATCTTTCACTAGGTCGGGAATATTCTCTTTGCTTTCAGGGATACTTTCTATTTGGGCTGGAGAAACATTCAAAGCTGCCCAGTAGTCTTTTCTATTTGATGTCGGGCCTTCACATGGTATGGTTATATAATTCCCCGATTTTGCCTTTGCCTTAACAACTCTCTCGGCGCATCTAACCTCTGCCTCATATATGGTTAACCAATCCAATCCCAGAATAAGATCGAATTCATCAAAATTCATGACAATAGAGATAGTAGGGAATTTATAGCAGGAAAAAGAGACAGGTACTGCACAAGCCCAACTGAGACCGATGGAACCCCCGACCGGATTCTGGACAGTCATTGGTTCTTTGAGCTTCTTCACATTTAAATTCAACTTCTTGACTACACTCTTTACTATAAAGCTTCGTGACGCGCCAGTGTCAAACAGTACTTTAACTGGAATATCTTTGACAGTAAGCGTGCCTTCTAAAACATCTGGCCTTTCCTGAGCAGACGAAGATGTAGGTACTTCTACTACTTCATTTACATGTACTGCTTTAGGTTTCTGAGATAGCGGGCAGGCCTTTGAAAGATGACCGGTCTGATGGCATTGACTGCACTTTCTATTCTCTTGGAACTTCTTACCGGATTTAGTTTCATCTTTCCTTAGCTTCTTCGAGGGTTTACAATTCCTGGTCAAATGCCCCTGTTTATGGCAGTTACTGCATACAGCTGTCGTTACTGGTTTCTTCTCAGTTTTGGCCCTTTTCCTCTTGGCACTGGGCTTCTTACTGACCTCAGACATTGTACTGGCCTCAAGACGATCAGTTTCTGATTCAACCTTATCGCTAGAACTGACTTCTTCTTCATCTCTCAACATGCCTTTCCTATGGAGATCTTCATACTGATAAGCGATATAAATCATTTCTGAGAAAGGAAGCTTCACATTCCTCATCACACTATTCTGATATTTTCTTTGAAGTCCGTGAATAAATCTCAGATTTTTCCTCTTTGGGTCTTTGATCAGATGAGGAGCAAAGTGAGAAAGTTCATTGAATTTCTTATGATATTCTGGGATGGTTATATCACCTTGTATCAGATAAGAAAATTCGTCGCATAATCGCTCAGTCGCTTCGGGAGGAGTAAATCTTTCTAGGAAAATCACTTTGAATCTGTCCCAGGTGATATCACCTTCTAGATTATTCTCAATAACCGAATCCCACCAGAACAATGCTTCATCTTTGAGTGCCCAGGAGGCCAGTAATCTTTTCTGGTCATCTCTCAGCTTTAAACCCTCAAAAATTTTCTCTGCAGAACGAATCCAAGCTTGTGTTTCCATAATGGACTCCTTGCCTAAGAATGGCGATCCACCCAGATTTCGAAATCTCTTGAATAGAACTTCTATATCGGATTCTGGCGGTGGGAGCACAACTGGCTCATTAGCTGGTCGAGCCATACGATTATTTCTTCTGTTCCTGTCACTCATTTTCTAGTGCGTCTGCAATTAGCAGACAAAGTGTCAGGTCAACGGAAAAGATATTTGAAAATATAGAGACAAATACTTCAATGTAAATGCGTCTACCGAGGTGTAATTTCATTCTGCTTTACTCATACAAGGATATTACTGATCCTATCTGTATAGAGTTACCCGTCCTAGAACACTACTGGTTCTATTTCTGACGAGTTCGTTCAAATGTTATATTCCAGAATTAAGCTTAACCAAAGCTCTGATACCACGTTGAGGCGACCCCAAATCCCGTACTGACGGAGACAAGGGTTATCTTTGGAATATAACACGGAAACAGATAACAGCAGAACAGAATTAAATAAATACACCAGATAATGAAAAATAGAATATACTGGATAAAAGTAATCATCAGAGTTACACAGTATACAGGATCTTACTTAGTACAAATACAGTTCAGCTATACATAAACATCTACAGCGGAAAACAAACAAAATATGTACAATAGGAGCTGAACAGCATAAAAAGAGATAAATGATAGAATCCATCTTCAGCCCCAGCTATCCAGAAAGAACCAGCTAAACCTGAATACAAGGCTGCCCGTATAGAAAAAGGGGCACCCGAGTTTGAAAGTGAAACAAACTACGAGTCGGTCATGGGACTGGTATGAGAAATCTATTCAACACATATATAATATGGCCAATCACAGGACCACGCCACTTTCGTGGAACGGGTTTACTCCATTGGATTGCCAGTGCTTTGAAAACAAATCTTTCTTTTAAACATCGCTATGCTTTTTATAAAAATGAGGCCATTATAAGACTCAGTTCCCATCACACAATGCAACGCAAACCGGAGGATAGAGTTTTTACCTTATAACGGCCAAAATATGCTTGATACGAATAAAACAAAGGATTTGATATTATTGCTAGTGTTTATATGTTTTGAAAACAATTTTGAATCATAACTATCAATCATAGACGACATTAATGCCCCATACGACTATGTCTCCATATATAGGTATACAATCAAAACCGCACAATGTCGTATTTGGAAATTGGATTTCTGTCATGAACCAAGGCAAAAGATAGTCCTTACCGAATTCGAGACTGCCTAGCCCGAGTCTCAGGATCAGAGCTCGAGTGACCCTTGGATCGTCAGGGCCGGTCCACCGATGTGGATTATTATGCCTGAACAATACGTTTCCCCGCCCTTTGGTGCGTAAACGAGCCAACGAATGACTCCATCGGACCTGGATCGTCCGATTAAACCGAGGCGCCTCGCAACAGCAACAACCACATAGGTGAAAAGTATATAAATGTCATGGCTGGTAGGTCACTGACACCATCCTAGCTAGGAAGAAACGCATGCCCTCCCTGAGGTCCTTCTCCCGTTTCTGGTTCATACCGGGGTGTGAGGCCCGCGAATTCACGTTATACACAAAGCTACGCCACACAGGCGGTGCTTTGATCATCACCACAAGACTTTGCTTTTCAACAGAAGCCCTGATCACTGCATCTTAGCATGCCACACAGGCAATTCATGCCATGCGACTGATGTCCATCGATATACAACCTCTGAGCTCGTGTGTCACAGAGAAGGGCGTTAAGCAAAAGAATAAATTCTCCGCCGCAAAATAGATGTATATTTAATAGAGATCAATCAATCACAGAATAAAATCCAAGGTCAGACACACAGTCCATTTACAAGTCCGTTCTGGGTCTGAACGAAACCGGAGGCACTAAATACGTCGCAAACCCATCGATCACCACGTACGTCTGGACGATCACCACTTATTATCCATATTTCGGGATGCCTCCCAATCAGGACCTCGGTTACCATCCAAACGAGGTGAAGATCTCCGGTCTTCGACCACCGTCTTCATCTTCGACTTTCAATCGTCAGTCAATTATTTGAAATGAGAATTAACTCGGCCTTTTCAAATAATTCACGTATATTTAGAATTTCAAATCAATTTATTTCAATGGTTAAATCATTCGACAACACCAATTTTGTTCTTTAATGTAATTTTCACACCAAATACATTCAACCATCAAATACCACATAAATTGAGCAAATTCAGTTTATTTTCATTCCATATTGTTTATGATATTTTATAACGATTTATCGCTATTTTTATTTATTTTAAAACAGCCAATTTATTCAAAACGACGCTTCGGGCCATAACGCGGCCGTGGCGCAGTTTTTCTTCAGATTTGATTTACACATATCTGAAATTCTAACCGTTGGATCTTCACAAAATTTACATCATTAGAAAGATCTTTTCAAAACGAATCCAACGGTTCCAGTTTCGGGAAAATCCGACGGTCGGATCTCCCGGTACAATCGTTTGAAGTTTCGATTTCAAAATACGAACTGCAGCGTCGTTATTCGATTAAATATATATATATATATATATATATATATATATATACATATATATATATAATAATATAATCGTTTCTAGCGCTGTTTTTCTTCAGATTTGAATTAAGCATTCCAGACAATCCAACCGTTGGATTTTTACAAAGTTGGTGCCGTTGGAAAGATATTTCCAGGGCGAACCCAATGGTTGCGATTTCAGGAAAATCCGATGGTCGGATCTCCTGGTATAGTCGTTTGAAATCACGATTTCAAAACACGAACTACACGTCCACGTTTCGTTTTAATTTAATTTATATATTTATATAAATATAGTTCATTCAACAATTTCAACATCGTTTTTACTTCAAATATTTCACTAACGCCTTAAAATTTCGGAAAAATTCGCTATAACCTCCTTTGTATGGGAGGGGCTGGGAAAATTCCCAAATAGCGACACGGGCGTCTCATGTCAAAAAGAAAAAGAAAAAGCCAAGCGGCTATCCAACAGGCTCATAAAATCATCACCCAAACAAAACAGTAAATGTGTACCTATTTGTCGGGCACAAAATTTTATTCCTCTTCTCTAGCCCCTTTTGCTATAACCTGTTCAATAAATATGCATGTACATATATACAGTTCTTATCATTTATCATTTCCCATTCAACTTCATATTTGATTCCATTTGGTTTAAAAACACCATTCATTCTAATGTTGCATGCATAGGCAAAAATCATGTCATTAGCTAATTAATGAATATTTCGACTCATGCATATTTATTTGAACGAGTTGCTATTTTTAACACTTCACATTTCAACAAATCATGTATGTAATAAAAATGTGATTTTTATTGTGAAACAATTTATTTCAAAAACACTATTATTTTATATAGTTTATATAGGTGATAAAAATAGGATTTTTATTATAAAACAATTTCTTTTAAAACGAGATTATTTTACATAGTCCATATAGTTGATAAAAGGTGATTTTTATTATGAAACAATTTATTTCAAAATATGAATACCATTGAACGCATGAATTTCAATTCAACGGATGAATATCGATTCAACACATGAAGGTTTTCTATAGTTTCTATATATAGATAAAAATGTGATTTTTATATTTAAAACACGAATACCATTCAACACATGAATTTCTAATCAATGTATGAATATCAATTCAACACATGAAGGTTTTCTATTCAATGAATAAATATAGTTTCAGCAAATGAAAATAATTCAAACACATGAATATTATTCAAAATTTCGGCAGCATAACGGCAGGGTAGTTAAAACCGGGACCGTCCCTAGTACGGCTCCTCGCTCTACCTTAAAACCTCGCGGTTTTTGACAATGGGGATCATGCATCTAGTTCGCACGCAGGCGGCATGTATATATTTATTTCATTTCCACAAACTAATCCTATGTGGTTTCAACCAAATATTTCTCAACCACAAACGGGTATTTTTCAACCACAAACAATCCCAAACAACCATTCGCTATCAATCAATTTTCACACCAATCACAATCAATAAATATCGTCCATGGTTTGTGGACGAGGGGCGTATATATATATATATATATATATATATTTATATATAGCAATTCACTTTTATTTCAACACATATATAATTTTTACAACGCATATACAACTTATACATCGAACGTACAACTTATACAACGCTTATACATGAGGTGTACAACGCTTATATAACTCATACATCGACTATATAATTTATACATCGTCGTTTTCCATATTGTTTTTAAATAAGAAATCTCACATTGGGTTCCACTCCACCAAAAATAGCAGAAGGCTCATAAAAATATGCGGTCTCTTCTAAAATGTAGAAGACATCCACACGATCACGATGTTTCCTGTTTCATCGAATTTCGTTAACACAGCAAAAAGATATGATTTTTCAAAGTTTGCAACGGTTTTAAACTGTTAAAATCAGTTTTAAAATTACACAGCCGATACCTTTCAAAAAATCTTCAAAACTAGGTTTGAATTTTTCGATCAATCCGTGCAATGGTTCCACGATCGGGTTGCGCAGGGTCGAAGAGCTAGGTGAGGCGCACGTGCACCAGGAAGGGGGCCCACTTCGGTGGCTTCTGGTGATGGCGGCGGCGAAGTGAAGGCGGCGACTTCTCGGCATCCGTTCTCCCAAAATACACAATGAAAAAATCGAAACTAGGTATGGATTTGAAGATCTCGAGGAGCTCTACAAAATCTTCAACTGGAGGAGGGGCTAATTTTGCCTGGTTTGGTCGGAAATTGGATGGGAACGGCGAGAAGGGTTTTCGCCGTCGATCGGCTGTTACGGGGAGAGAGAAAAGGATTTTTCTATTTTTTTTTATTTGAATTCTGATTGGTCGGTAGATTTTATAAGGGTTTTTCTAACGCGACCACCAATCCAAACCCAATGACTGTCGTCCCTAGCGTTTTACCCCCATTCCGAACACAATGGGATATGTTTCGAAGGCCTATTCGAATGTTTCAGTCAGTTTCCATTCAAATCAAAATATAAAACATTCAATATTTAATTTGAATGTACATTTCAATTTTCCAAGGCCACAAACTGATTCGAAAAATTCCAGAAAAATAAATCTAGCTATGTTTTGACGATACGGTCCCAACAAAACTAGTTTCGTCGAATTCTGAGAGCGTTTGCAAAAAGGCCCATTTTTGGTCGATCCAATTTAACTATAATTGACCAAAACACATTTTCCTTTGCCACGCTCACATACTAGCTTCAAAAATTATGAAATTTGAAATCTAGCAATAACTTCACATCCCGGATCCAACAAAAGTGGTTTCGTCGAATTCCGAGGTCATATGCAAAATGGCCATTTTCACGGGCTATATAAATTTCATATCGACCCTTCTGAAAATTCATTCGGCCATAACTTTTGCTTTCCGCTATGAAAATTCGATTTTTCAGATTCGTTAGAAAGGTATTCACTAATGGATTTAAATATTTTTGGTTTCACTAAAATCCGGATTGTTTTGCACCCGGTACAGTCCGACAAAGTTTGAATTCAATTTTTGAAACTGCAGCGCCTTTTCAAGCCTTGTTTATAATTATACTAAATTATATTCGTTTTCAATTGTCGATTCAACTCACTTTTCATTGCCATTATTTAAAATATTTATTTTAAATATTTAAAATCCATTATTTTAGCCAATTTAAAAATTTTAAATTGGTTCAGATTTTCTGGGTCATTACATCTCCGTTCTTTAGATCCAGTCACAGTGAGTTCAGATTATTTTTAGATAAAAACATTTAATAGTGATCTTGACATGTTTATAAGTTTGGATCTAAACCTGTGCCTGTTAATAACCTGAATCATAACTAAACAAATCTGTTATTACTTGTACACATAATCCTCTGTTTAGTTCTTACATGCTATATTTGTTATGCCTATTATGTTAGTTTGCATAATCATGTCCCCATATGCCTATTCTGTTAGTATGACCAATTCTTAGGACTGGCAATTAGAACCGAGAACCGAAAACCCCAACCGAACCGATCCAAAAAGACCCGAACCCGAACCAAACCTAATGGGTCTCGGCTCGGGTCTAGGTGATGAAAAACACCATCAAGACCCGATCAAACCCGACCCACATAGATCCGACCTGAAAGACCCGACCAGAAAGCATTGAAATATATGTATTTTTAGTGTTATTATTCAACAGGACCCGAACCGACCCAACCCGACCCGACCCGAACCGAAGCTCGGGTCGGGTCCAGATTATTGAAATATATAGTTTAGACCCGACAAAACCTGACCCGCCTAGAACTGGACCTGTCGGGTCGGGTCCGGGTCCATCGAGTTGGGTCTAATTGTCACCCCTACCAATTCTATCATCATATGCTTGTTTTGTTATTATGCCTATTTATGTTCTCTTCTCCCCCTCCTTCCCTTTTTTTTAGCCAGGCTACCTTCAAGCCTAGGCCTATCGCTGAAATATGCGAGCGCACGAAATTGGGAACGGTTGGGAATGATAAATTGGGGCATAACTTATATTGTAAAACATGATTGGGATTTAGGGCATAATGTATACCTTGATCTAAAACTTTAATTTGGGTCCTAACTTGTATCGTGAATCGGACTTGGATTTGGGGCATAACCTTTGATTAACATGAAAATTGTTTAATAGTGAACATGCCTAGATTTATAGTAATTAGAAACTATAATCGCGCTTAGACATGACGTTAGATTACACTTGTGGTAGCTACCTTCCCGGAACCACCCGGCAAATCCAGCATCCACAAGTGGTAAATCTAATATGAGGGGTTTAGTGCATAAATGTATATGTAAAGGTGCTGAGACACGAGGTTAAGTCCGACTTGTGGTAGAAGTCTTCCCGGAACCGCCCGGCTTATCCAACATCCATAAGAGGTAGACTTAATGCGAGAGGTCTAATCCATTAACAACCATTAATGGAAATATGATAATAACTTGTTAACCTGAAATACTTATCCTGTTTAAATCTGTGTGGGTTACATGAACCTGTCAAATTGAATAGGGGATAAGTAAACTTGCTTGAATCAACAGGGGTTAAGTTAATCTTATTGAATCTGTGGTGTCGGGTTATATATATAAACCCGACAAACTTAACATGTTTTATATGTTGGGGTTATGCAACCTTGTTAAACTGTTAGGCATAACCTGTCAAAATTCTAGTAGTGGGGATGCAAGCCTAAGGGAAGATTGTATCATCTGTGGTGTGGGACCCGTATCAGTCAGTAACCCATTTTGGTATCAAACGGGGAACCCCGAACTAGGTCGGGGTCTGGGCACGCTTACTGAGTTGATTGTAAGAGGTTCATTTAAGTGGGGATGTTGACGGCGCACTCCGTCAGATTCATGTGCGTGCATGAATCTGCTTGCGTTGGGATAATAAGACGTTGTGACATTAGTAGATGGTTGTGCATCTCGTTAATAAAGGGGTTGCCACATTAGGAAGTGATACATCCTACTGTGGGACCAACACAGGGTGTCTACGGGATAGGGAGCCGACCGATTGGGGGTAGTAATGAGGGTACATCTAGTCTTGCTTGTTTAGGAGCCCGTTATTATCGTAGGGGGTAACACCTGTCATTTCTGTTGGGCTACCTGTTATTATTGTAGGGGTAAAACCCCTCACTATAAATACACCTAAGTCTACCATTTTGTTCTTGTTAGGATAATCTTGTTTATGTTATACTAGTATTGGTGCACAGAAAAGTACTTGAGAGGCGCAATATATTCTGTTCCGTTTATTCTGCTTATCCTGCTCAGTCTATTATACCTGTCATATGATACTGTTATCTCTCTCGTCCAGTTTATATGCATGTCATGATGCTTTTACTTATATGTTAAATGTAACTGGACTCACCAGACTTTATGTCTAACCCATTTCCTTTTCTCTCTCTTCCTTGCCCCCTAGGTTCTCAGGGTGGGAATACTCAGGCTTGATTAGGATTCTCTCTTTCATTTTTCTTGGAGCTGCTTAGATATACTGCTTTGATTTCTTGTCTCCTCTGATATGGCTATATATTGGGTACTATGCTTTTTATATACTCTGATGATTTTAGATCAAGACAGAAAATTTAAATTAATGTAATGGATTTTCTGTATCTCATACTTATGATGTAACTGGGTTTTGGTCCACAATGTTTTCTGTTTTAATAAAGTTTTAAAATTCCGTTGTTACTTTATATATGTCTTGTGATGTTTCTATTTATCTATAATGCTTCACGAAACTTAATGCATTTTATTAAAGAGTGACATTAACGAACATGGGGTGTCACATTGCCACTGCTGGGATAGCTCTTATAAAATGTTGTCCTTCTCTGGTTGATAGTTTTTTGTCAGCATTTCTTGACACTGTTCGGCATATTCCAAAACTAACTGAAGTCGAAGAAATGCTGCACGAGTTTGAGTTTCCATCTAATATTTTAAGGTTTTTTAACCCAAGTAGGCAGTAGTACCGTGACGATGGAAAGCGTAGACACTATTGTGACACATGCATACATGCCATCAAGTATTAGGGTTTCAATAATTTTCATTGTCATTTGAAATGTGATCAGGGCACCTGATTAAATTTTGGGCATAAATTAATGTCATTTGAATTGAAAGTTAAGAGTTGTTACAACCTTTTTTTTTAAATGTCACTTAATGTGAGAAAACCAATGTTTTGAAAACTGAATGAGAACGCGGTCCAACCGAAAACACGGTGAACCATGGGGAGATTAGTCCTAAAACTAAATAAAACCGAATTGAAAAACATTTATATGAAATGGATCAGGCTTGGGTTTAAAACCCAAGAAGCAACTCGAAAAAGGCTCAAAAAGCCTACTATGTTATTACTACATAAGGCCGTTATATAGGGCTATCACCTGATACCTGCGAATAAGGATAGCGTCATCTCCGTATCCACATTCGAAATCATTTTCGAATATCGGATTTCCGTATCTGTAGATACAGACGGATTTCGGATAATTATCTTATCCGCCGACGATCGATAAATTAGGAAACATAAACGAAAAAAAGTAAGTATAAGATAAATATTTTATCATCCCATTATTTATTAAAGTATTAAAAATTAACAAATATGATGATAATAAATAATTTTGAGCTATTAATATGTGTTCTACGCATAAATATGAACTTCAAACTTAATAAAACAATAAAATTATATCTTTCAATGTACTAAAATGTAAATAATTTAAGCTATAATTTTTAAAAAATTCAAATGGATAGTTTTTAGATTCTGATGACCTCATATCCAAATTTGCATCCGTTTTTCCGGATATTGGATATTTATCAGCTTTTCAGATATGGATGCGAACGGATTTTAAATTTTTTGGGTACCCGTTACAGCTTTACTGGGATGGTGGCAATTACTATTATCATTTCATAAATATCGTTACCTACCCTTTTTAATTACTTGTAAGCCAAAATTGTTTATCGTTACGGCTATCTATCGACTGCTATATCGTAAACACATACACTGATAATCTGCTAATTGTTACACTGGCAATGATGAATAACTGTTTGTCCATCAAAACATGTACATTACATGTCCATTTACACTATAATGCGTTTTTATTATACTATATGCAGTGTTAGTTAATAATAACTATAAATAAGAAATAAAAAATGTATTTGGAATTATTTCACATAATTATTGATTTAAATTTAACCATTTATTTGATTCTAAATGCATGTAATAAAGCATATCAAATGAGTTTTCATATATTTCAAATTGACTAGTAAAATTACCGTTACTGCTGGTATTAAAAAATTACTAGCAATTTATCATAAAAATGATAAATTTACCGTTACCATACCATATTAATTTCAATTCAAAATAATTACCGATCAATTATTAATGGTAAGGTAACGGTAAATTTGCAATTACCGTAACAACCCTACTTCTACAATATGCAACATATATCTATAAAGGGAAACTACGAAAGTTATCTCACTATTTTAATATGTAGGCATGTTTTCACATGTGACCTTATTTATAAGATAATTAGAGCACCCCAACACCAACAAACGGTTAGTGAGTCCAATTGCGAGTTCAAAACTGACTGTCAAGGTCAGTTTGGCGACCCTGACAGTCAGTTTAGCAACCCTTGCAGCCAATCATTTATCTGGCGCCTTCTTTCACCTGGGCTTTTCATTTGGAAAGATTGGATATTGTTTCGTCTTTAAAACTCTAACCATTTTCTTGTCCTTCAGTTTCCTACGCTCTCTAGATCATCCCTCTTTTGGGCTGGTGTTTTATCCACTATTCAGCATGTTAAATCTCTCTTTCATGTGAAGATTGGAAATGGCGAGAATTATTCATTTTGGTTTGACATTTGGTATGAGAAGCTTCCTTTCTCTCTATTATTCACAAACTTATCCTCACTTAACTTCTCAAATTCACTTTCTGTTGCTAATTCTATGGGCCTCGGCCCATTGGGCTTCTGCCCTTCTTCCTTTTTTGGGCTTAGCATTCTGGATGAAATTTCCTCAATTGTATCCATCCTACATTCCTCTCTCTTATCACACATTCATGTTTCATACACCTGAGCTTTAAGCCCATCTAAAAATTTCTCGGTCGCAACCTGCCTCAAATACATGACCCATCCAGGCCGCTGCTTCTCCTTCTCCCGCATCTGGAAATGCCATCTTCCTCCTTGTTTTATCTTCTTCCAATGGTGCTTGATCCGTGCCTACATCAACACTAAAGATAGGCTCCGCCACTTTAACATCAACATTGATCTGCTTTACAATCAAAGAATCATTATCTCATCTGTTCTTTGAATGTGAATTCTCATTCGCGGTATGGGCTACAATCATCTCATTTCTTCTCGGCTTCACTCCCTCGGTTCACCCATTCTTTGAATACCGGACGCACAACCCCCCCCCCCCCCCCCGACCCAAAACTCGATTCCCTAGTAGCTTTCTTCTCCTAGAGTATCTGGTTAGAAAGAAATGCACACATCTTCAACAGACCCAAGAAGAACTTGCTGGGAATATGTAATCATATTTTATACCTTTTCGAACTGTGGGTAGGCACCAAAAGGCATGCACGCTTTAGGCTTTCGCTTCCAAGGCTGCTGTCTCCAGGGACTCATGGCAGCAACTCGTTGTTCCCTTACTGATGTTATGATTATGGGTCTTTGGTTGTACGTATTGTATTATCTGGGATGTTATATCTTATATGTAGCTCTCTACTTTATTGCTTATCTCCTGTAATGTATTTTGGCTTGCTTTAAGGTCGCACATGTCCTAGACTTTTATGCCACTGGTTAGGTATGTTAACCAGATTATATTACTTGATACACACACACACACACATATATATATATATGTATGTATGTATGTATGTATATACATATACATACATATATATATATGTATATATGCTTAATCGGCTGTGTAGCACCATGCTACATACCGGTCTTCCGAAAAAAGATCTGGATAAAAGTAACAACGATAACTATTTTGTTGCCATTGCTTATATGATTATTTAAGCGTTTCACTTGATTTTCAAAACTTACATTGCTCTTCTTTCTCTCTTAGAGAGGGCGAATTGAAGTATTGAAAAAAATCTCATATTATTAAAGAGCAAAAATGCTAATGCCATCCTCAGTTCAAGGATTTCAAAAATACAACCAAACTTTCAGTGTTTACTATACTTCATTGTCAAATCGAAAAAGCAATTAGGATTATTAGCAAAACTCTCGATATGCTTCAATGATCAAAATGACAAAAAGTACTCGGGTAGCAGTCCGCGGTATCAATCATCAATTTTTATAGGCAGCATGAGAGGTAATTTCACACAAACCAAACAGCAAAAAAAATAAATTCTGTTTTTGAAGCGGCGGTTTCAATTCAGATTAAAATGATCATGGAGAATTTTTTGAAGATAAAACCTTGTGGGATAACCAAATTCAGCGCTGTTTTTCTAGTCAAAAGATTGCAAATATAAGAGGAACCAACATAAATAGGAGTTTCTAATTTTAGAAATAATCAAAATCAATTTAAAACCCCACTTCTAGTCAATGAAAATGGCTAAAAGATGAACAAAAGAAAATTTTTATTTATTGGCTACAATGTTCCATTGACGATAACAAAAGCACATCACAAATCAAGAATGTGTTTTGGGATACGCATGCTCATCTACAAAATATTGTTCTTAGAACGGTTGAATCTTCAGAAACGTAACGAAGCAGTAGTGGATACGAGAAAACAAACTGAAGCCATGGATGTTAACCCGTTGAGTGTTGTAAATTAACTCACATTATCTTAATTTCTTTATTATTGTATACCACTAAAGATTTATGTCAAATTTTCAATTAGAACAAGCTCACGAAGATTATGAAAAATGAATAAAGGAGATGCTTTCAAATTTTTACATGTTTACAATTATATGAAAAACAATGATAAATGGAGCACAATAAAAATGAAACATACCGATCTTCAGTTTGCACTCAGAAAAATGAATCTCAAATCAAGTACGAAAGTGTTTAATGTTTTGGTGGCAGTTACAGAAGAAGAACCAACATTATTTCATAGTAACAACACTGGAAGGGAAATAGGAATTTGGAGCTGAAAAATAAAGTTTACTATATGACCCATTACACAAAAAAGTTCAAACTTTGTCTTCTAGTATAGATCGATGCAAAATTGAAAGGCAAGAAAAGGAGCATAGAAGAATACAAAAATGGAATGATTGCAAGACAGAGAAAGAAATATAGAATGGTGGGTATACGTTCGCAAGAACAATATTCGATGCCCAAAAAGGGGAAGTTGAAATTTTGGATGTAATAATTGATGTTAGCCATGATGACTTGTGACTTCACTAAATTCGCACCTCGACAATATGAGATAATAAAGAGAAAAACAATAGAATATCTATAACATCTCGAGGTTTTCCAACAATTTGAAATGTTAAACTTAATGTGATTTTGAATAATGGCTTAAATATAAAATTTAATGATTTAAGTCGTAAATTGTTAAGATATGAACTTAACTTGATTTATTGAGAATTGATTCTCAATGGCTATATATGATAATGACAGTGTTTGATAATTTATTTATAATGGAAGTGAAATTTATATTGAATTAACAATATTAAATGGATTAAATAATTCTAAGATTCCTTTACATATTGATAATTCTAATTTATGGAATATGAAAATAATATAGATCTATTTGATTGTGCAATGAAATTTCAACTTGTTGTAAATGTAATTATATGCATTTATTGTAAAGATAGTTATAATTTGGTTGTATTGTAATTTCTAAGAATTGAAATTTAATATTAGAATATTTGAATTAAATTGAACAATTAATTCATAATTAATTTTATCTAATTGTGAAAATTGTATGATGGAAACTTAATTAAAACTATTAAGTAACTAAACTCAATCTATTATGAAAATTGTTACTTGTATTAATTATAAACAAAAATTTGAATCAGTTTATATTGATAATTAGTCAAAGTGTAATAACCCGGAAATCCGAGCCAATTTAAAAATTTTATTTTGGCAATTTTAATGAATTTTGAATATTTAAAATGAATTATTTTAAATAATAACGACGAGAAATTTATTTTGAATAGAATTAGAACGTATATATTTATATAGATCGTCGTTTGAATATAAATATTTATTTTAAATTATAAAAGGAATTGAAAATGGCGCGGTAGTTTGAAAATTCGATTTCAAAATTCAAATGAATGTACATGATTTAAAATAAACCGGATTTTAGCGAAACCAAAAATATTTGAATCTATTTGAAAATATCTTTCCAACGAATCCGAAAAATTGAAATTTCATAGCGGGGATAAAAAGTTATGTCCAGTTGGAAATTTCAGAATAGTCGATATGGAATTTTGGCCCTTAAAAATGGAAATTTTGCAAACGACCTCAGTTTTCGATGAAACCACTTTTGTTCGATCCGGGATGTCAAGTTATTGCTAGATTCCAAAATTCATAATTTTTCAAATCAATATGTGAGCGTGGCAAAGGAAAACGTGTTTAACAGTTTTAGTCAATTTCGATCAACCAGAAAATGGCCATTTTTCAAATGGTCTCAGAATTCGATGAAATTAGTTTTGTTAGAACCGTATCGTCAATACGAAGCTAAAAAATATTTTTCTGGAATTTTTCGAGTTGGTATGTGGCCTAGGTAAATTGAAATGTACGTTTAAAATTGAATATACAGATTTATATTTTAAATCTGATGGAAACTGATCGTAACAATCGAATTGGCCTGTGATCCATATCCCATTATGTTCAGAATGGGGGAAATTTGCTATGGATGACAGTCGCGATTTTGAGTTCGAAATAAATAGTTGCTTTATGGAATAAAATAAATAAAATAATATAAAACTTTTTCACTTAAACCCCCCTGCCGCCAAACCTTTTTCATCCACATCGTTTCATTCAGAAAAGAAAAAAAACCGCGATCCACGATCGTTGAAGCCTCCACCGCCATCGGAGCTCCGCCGCTGGCGCCTCCGCCCGTCCCCAGATGCGGCACCACCCTCCCTTCCTTTCTCTCCTCTCCTTCACCTTCTAATCCGCGCTCCCTAAACCCCCTGCAAACCCTAGGAGCCATCGCCGACCAAAACTCCAGCCACCGCCGCCGCTGGCAAACCACCCGCTCCCTCCATGATCATCAGCGCCCCTCCTAGAAAAAAACCGAACCCCTCCTCCTCTTCGTATAATGTAAGCCCTTATTTTTCTTCATATCTTTTTATTCCATCCTTTTCTTTTTTAATTGTTTATTTTTATAAATAAGGTAATTAGTTTATTAGAAAAAATACGATTTTTATATTATTTATAAAGAAAGTTCGGATTTTTATATTATAGAAAGAATAAAAATATGATTTTTATGTTATAGAAAGAATAAAAATATGATTTTTATATTATAGAAAGAATAAAAATATGATTTTTATATTATAGAAAGAATAAAAATATGATTTTTATATCATGGAGAGAATAAAAATATGATTTTTATATAATAGAGAATATAAAAATATTATCTTTATATATGTAGCGAAATAAAAATATGATTTTTAGTGAAGTAAAAATAGAATTTTTATCTATATAGTAGCGGTATAAAAATAGAATTTTTATCCATATAAAGTGATTATAAAAATGTGATTTTTATATACATAGCAACAATATAAAAATGTGATTTTTATATATGTAGTGGCTACGGACAATGAAATTGAGAAAAGGTGAGCACGACGAAGATTTCCTACATATGAAGAGTCATGGCGTTAGGTGTAGCTAGTCGGTGAGAACTCCTCACTTTTATTTTGATTTCTAGTTGAAATATATACTAGGATGCAGACGGTACTTAGTAGCACCCGACACCCGTCGTCCACAGACCATGGACGACTTGTATGCTTGTGTGATTTTTTGTGTTGTGAAAGTAAAATATATATTCATGTGTTGAAGTAAAATATATATTCATGTGTTGAAGTAAAATATATATTCACGTGTTGAAATAAAATATAAATTCATGTGTTGAAGTAAAATATACATTCATGTGTTGAAATAAAATATATATTCATGTGTTGAAGCAAAATATATATTCATGTGTTGAAGTAAAATATATATTCATGTGTTGAAATAAAATATATATTCATGTGTTGAAGTAAAATATATATTCATGTGGTGAAATAAAATATATATTCATGTGTTGAAGTAAAATATATATTCATGTGTTGAAATAAAATATATATTCATGTGTTGAAGTATAATATATATTCATGTGTTGAAATAAAATATATATTCATGTGTTGAAGTAAAATATATATTCATGTGTTGAAATAAAATATATATTCATGTGTTGAAGTAAAATATATATTCATGTGTTGAAATAAAATATATATTCACGTGTTGAAGTAAAATATATATTCATGTGTTGAAATAAAATATATATTCATGTGTTGAAATAAAATATACATTCATGTGCTGAAGTAAAATATATATTCATGTGTTGAAGTAAAATAAATATTCATTTACAAATTGAACGATTTGTTTATGTACACCGATTTGACTGATATTGATTGGGACGATAAATTTTACACATCGCCCTACTGCACAAATAAAAATCTGTGTTTGTTGATGTGAAACCCCACACGGGTATTGGGATGATATTTGACGTACACTAATCCCGATTGTTTAGTTGTATGTCAATCGATGGGTTGACAGACTGTGTAAGCGTTAATTATTTATATTTAATGCTTATGCAGTTGTGTGGTGCACTCTGGATGATGGTTGATGATTTATCGTTGCTATTATATACATGTGTTGTAGAAAATCCATATAATTAACCTTATATGGTAATTGATTGGGCCTCATTCCAATTTGGCAAATAAGGAATATTATAAAAATATATATTCATGTGTTGAAGTAAAATATATATTCATGTGTTGAATAGAAAATAAATTCATGTGTTGAATAGAAAATAAATTCATGTGTTGAATAGAAAATAAATTCATGTGTTGAATAGAAATAAATTCATGTGTTGAATAGAATAAATATTCATGTGTTGAATAGAAAATAAATTCATGTGTTGAATAGAAAATAAATTCATACGTTGAATAGAAAAATAAATTCATGTGTTGAATAATATAAATTCATGTGTTGAATAGAATAAATATTCATGTGTTGAATAGAATAAATATTCATGTGTTGAATAGAATAAACATTCATGTGTTGAATAAAAGCCGTGTTGATTAGATTGACGGCATTTTGATGGGAATGATATTTATATCGATTTTTTTCATTTTTATAATGAATATAAGAAAGAAAGTGATTTCAAAATATAACGTTTTGAAAATATTATCATTTGTATATCGATGATGTGGAATATTCAACTTTGATTCGAAATTGAATATGAAGTTGAAACCGTTTCGAATACGAATTTAAAACGATTTATAAAATACATTTTAAAAGGAAATCGACGAAATATATATAATATATATATTATATATATTAAATGCCCTGAATAGAACGTGCCGTGCCGCGGCAGTTCGTGAATTTCGACCATTGGCTTCGAATGGATATTACGGGAGATCCGACCGTCGGATTCTCCTAAAACTGGAACTGTTGGGTTCATATCGAAAAGAGCTTTCTAATGAATATTAGAAATTAGAAATCTAACGGTGGGATTTGGAATTATGTCCAAATCAAATTTGGAAAAGGTCATTGTAAGTGTCGTTCGACGGCCGTTGATGGAATTCAACTGTACGGGCCTTGATAAAATTATTAAAAATAGTAGTAATTTATGTGAAATCATAAGAAATGATTTGTGAAGAATTGGGATTAAAATTTCCATATTTGAAAAGATAAAAATAGATTTTTATCGAAATGAACTAGTTTTGAACTAGAATAATAATTTATTTATTTATTTTTTATTAAATAAATTGGATTTAAAAGGGTTTTAAAAGTAACCAGAAGTTTAAATAATTGAATTGGAATGGAATGTGATTTTGGGTTTATAGTGAACCGTGTTTTAAATGACATTGGTTCTTTAACGTAGTTAAAGATAGGATGTGTTTTCCCAAGTTAAATAATCATTGATAGTGATTATTGGGAAGATTAAAACTAAGTGGAGTTTTAATGAATCTTTAATTAGATTGAAATGGTCTAGAATAAAGTATCACCAGTTTTTCTCCAGGCGATAGCTAAATCTTTAATTATATTTGAACGTGAAATGGTAATTGAATTTACCGATAACACCGTGGTGTTAGATATGAAGTATGACCAATTTTACTTCATGGGATGAGTAGGTTGGGATTGGGAAATAAAATAAATGATTACTTCGGTGTGGTTCGCTAATCCCGACTAATTTGAATTGATATTCAAAAGAAGATTAAAGAATAAATTTAAAGAATTTATCTTTGATAAAATTGATGGGAACATTTCCCAAAGTATAAGAATATTTGAATAAAAGAATATTCTGCATTGGAATGAGGCGTATGTTGTGTTTGTGTAACACTTGTTTATTATATACGCGAGTTATTCAGAAAGACCGGGTTTATCCCATTCTGAATAACTGATTCAACGTGGTGTCGAGGATGAAGACGGTGGTTGAAGACCGGAGGTCTTCACATCGTTTGGGTGATTACTGATGATCTTGATTGGGTTGTACACCCAAGATGAGGGAATCAGTTGGTGATCATCCAGACGTACTTTGTAATAACCCGGAAATCTGAGCCAATTTAATTTTTTTTTTTTGGCAATTTTGATGAATTTTGAATATTTAAAATGAATTATTTTAAATAATAACGACGAGAAATTTATTTTGAATAGAATTCGAACATATATATTTATATAGATCGTCGTTAGAATATAAATAATTATTTATAATTATAAAAGGAATTAGAAATGGCGCGGTAGTTCGAAAATTCGATTTCAAATTTCAAATGAAAGTACATGATTCAAAATAAACCGGATTTTAGCAAAACCAAAAATATTAGAATCTATTTGAGAATATCTTTCCAACGAATCCGAAAATTCAAAATTTCATAGCTTGAATCAAAAGATACGCCTAGTTGAAAATTCAGAATAGTCGCTATGGAATTCTAGCCCTTAAAAATGGAAATTTTGCAAATGACCTCGGTTTTCGACGAAACCACTTTTGTTGGATCCGCGATGTCAAGATATTGCTAGATTCCAAAATTCGTAATTTTTCGAATCAGTATGTGAGCGTGGCAAAGGAAAACGCTTTGACCAGTTTCAGTTGAATTTAATCGACTGGAAAATGTCCATTTTTCAAACGGTCTCAGAATTTGACGAAATTAGTTTTGTTAGGACCGTATCGTCAATACGAAGCTAGAAAATATTTTTTGGAATTTTTATAGTCAGTATGTGACCCCAGTAAATTGAAATGTGCGTTCAAATTCAATATATAGAGTTATATTTTGATTTTGATGGAAATTGATCGAAACGATCGAATCAGCTTGCGATACCTACCCATTGTGTTCGAAAAGGGGGTAATTAGCTAGGGGCAATAGTCGTTGGGTCTCGTTTGGAGTTCGAAGGAAAAGTCAACCCTTATGGATTTAAAATTAAAATTAAATTATTATATAATATAATAGGCCCCTCCCCTTACCTTTCCCTTTATCTCGTTCAGAAGAAAGAAAATAAAAAAAGGGGAAAAGAGAAGCGCACAATTCTCGAGGTCGTCAGCCCATCTTCTCCGACAGCGCCACCACCGGAGGACGCCACCGCCGCTCCAGCCCTCCGCCCCCTTGCGCCGACGATCCCCACACCCATTTCGCCCCCCTCGTTCTCTCCCTCCTCTTCTAAGCACGCGGCTCCTCCTACCTCACCCAAACCCGATGATGTAGCCACCACTCGCCCTCCCTATCCTCGCCGCCAACTCCTCCTGCCCTGCCGCCGAGCCAACCTCCGGTCATCCCCCCCCCCCCAAGCGCCCCTCAGATGATTTTTAATTTATGAAATCAGTTTCTAATTTAAAAAATTAGTTTTATTTATTCAAGGGTTTGATTTCTATGTTAATGAAAATTTATATTTTCATGTTAATGAAAAACACGATTTCTTAAGTAATGAAAATTTGAAATCTTTAGTAGAAAAGACATGATTTTTAAGAAAAAAAAAGTACGATTTCCTTCGTGTAGGCAAAGTATAAAAAGTATGATTTTCTTCATGTAAAAGAAGTATAAAATAAAAGATTTCATCTTTAGTTATAAAATAAAAGATTTGATCTTTAGTTATAAAATGAAGGATTTGACTTTTAGTTATAAAAAGAAAAGAAAAGATTTTTATATGAAGCAATAGAAAAGATTGAACTTTTTATATGTAGTGATATAGTATGAAGTAGCGATGAAAAGATTATATTTTTATCATAGAAAGGCAATATTTTTATATATAGAAAGGCAATGTTTTTATATATGAAAAGGTGAGATTTTTATATATGAAGCGAAATGAAAATTCGATCTTTATATAAGATGTAGAAATATAAAAATATATTTTTTATATAGAAAGAAGCATTGTAAAATACATGAAATTGAAATAAAAATATGATTTTTATATATTGGGATAAAGCGATAAAAATATGATTTTAATATGAACAGCGTGGAGAAGACTGCGTTGGAAGTGCGGGCATATCCAGACTGTTCTGAATTTCAGAAATAAAACAGCGGAGTGGAACCCCAAGGTGAGAACTTCTCACCTTTAATTTATTTCTAGTTTGAAATATATACTAGGATGCAGACGGTGTTTAGTAGCACCCGACACCCGTCATCCACAGACCATGGATGGCTTGTATGTTTGATTGTATGTTGCGGTGAAAATTGATTGTGTGATGTGAAATGAAATAAAATATTTACATAGTTAAAAATATTTTATCGTTAAAAATATAATTTTTAACGGGTATGTGAATTAATAAGTATTTTATAGTGGAAAATATTTTATAGTTAAAAATATGATTTTTAACGTGTATATAAAATAAATAGTAATAAACAAATCAGACGATTTGTTTATATACACTGATTTGACTGATATTGATTGCGACGATAAATTTTACACATCGCCCAACCGCACAAATAAAATATGTGTTTGTTGATTTGAAACCCCACAAGGGTATTGGGATGATATTTGGCGTACACTAGTCCCGATTGTTTAGCTGTATGTCGATCGATTTGTCGACAGACTGTGTAAGCGTTAATTATTTATATTTAATGCTTATGCAGTTGTGTGGCGCACTCTGGATGATGGTTGATTATTTATCGTTGCTATTATATACATGTGTTGTAGAAAATCCATATAATTAACATTATATGGTAATTGATTGGGCCTCATTCCAATATAGAAAATAAATTCATGTGTTGAATTGAAGATAAATTCATGTGTTGAATAGAATAACCATTCATGTGTTGAATAAAAGCCGTGTTGATTAGATTGACGCCATTTTGACGTGAACGATATTTATATCGATTTTATTCATTTTTCAAGGAATATTGAAAGATATTTCAAAATTTAATTGAAATTCGAATTAAATTGAAATGAATTGAAATTCGAATTAAATTGAAATGAATTGAAATTCGAATTATATTGAAATGAATTTAAATTTGAATTAAATTGAAATGAATTGAAATTCGAATTAAATTGAAATGAATTGAAATTCGAATTAAATTGAATTTGAACTGAAATCGATTTGAAATGAAATTAAAACGAATTTATATCAAGATTCAATTTTGATTTGAATTTGAGATGGAAGTTGATATTGTTTTGAAAAAGAATTTAAAACGATTTATAAAATACGTTTTAAAAGGAAATCGATGAAATATATATAATATATAAATTATATATATAATGGCCTGAATAGAACGCGCCGCGCTGTGGCAGTTCGCGAATTTCGACCATTAACTTCGAGTGGACATTACGGGAGATCCGACCGTCGGATTCTCCTAAAACCGAAACCTTGGGTTCGTATCGAAAAGAGCTTTCTAACGAATATTAGAGATTTGAAATCTAACAGTTGGATTTGGAATTATGTCCAAATCAAATTTGGAAAAGGTTGCTGTAAGTGCAGTTCGATGGCCGTTGATGGAAATCGACTGTACGGGCCTTGATAAAATTATTAAAAATAGTAATAATTTGTGTAAAATCATAAGAAATGATTTTTGAAGAATTAGGATGAAAAACTCCATATTTGAAAAGATAAAAATAGATTTTTATCGAAATGAACTAGTTTTGAACTAGAATTATAATTCTATTTATTTTTAAAATAAATAAAGTGGATTTGAAATGGTTTCAAAAGTAACCAGAATTTCCAATAATTGAATTGGAATGGATTTGAATCGAAATTGTCTTTGGAATATTTCGATGTTGGATTTCGTGATGAAACAGATATTGTTATGGGAATTTGAAAGATATATTAATATCTTTATTTCCAATACGATATTTGTTGGTCGTAGAATTTGATATTGAATATAAGCCGATATATTTTCTATTCAGAGCCTTGTATTTAATATCAAATGTGATTTGGGTTTGTCATGAATGGTGTCTTCATTAACACTATTCTTAAACCCAGTTGAGAAAAAGATCAAATCTTTTATTTTGATTTAATGAAGTGTACCAATTAAATAGTATTTAATTGGAATTGAATTTGAATTAATTTTTGGGTTTATCGTGAACGGTATTTTAAACAACACTTGTTCTTTAACCCGATAATTAATGGAATGTGATTTTGGGGTTGTCGTGAACGATATCTTCAATAATACTGTTCTTAGACCCAACGGAGTTAAGAAAATCAGAAACTAACTGGAGATTGGTTAAGTTGAATGGTTTCTTGGGTATTGATCTGATGTTGGTTTCGGCATTCGGGGTTAATACTTAGGTAATTGCTCACTTGCTATTTTACGGTTAAAAGCTGATAGAATGGAATGTGATTTTGGGTTTATCGTGAACCGTGTTTTAAATGACATTGATTCGTTAACCCAGTTAAAGATTAAAACTAAGTGGAGTTTTAATGAATCTTTAATTAGATTGAAATGATCGAGAATGGAGTATCACCAGTTTTGCTCCAGGCGATAGTTAAATCTTTAATTAGATTTGAACGTGAAATGGTAATTGAATTTACCGATAACACCGTGGTGTTAGATATGAAGTATGACCAGTTTTAATTCATGGGATGAATAGGTTGGGATTGGGAAATAAAATAAATGATCACTTCGGTGTGGTTCGCTAATCCCGACTAGTTTGAAGTGATATTCAAAGGAAGATTAAAGAATAAATTTAAAAGAATTTATCTTTGGTAAAATTAATGGGAACCATTCCCTAAGAATGTGAAATTTAGAAACTAACTGTAGGTTAGCTAAGAAGAATGGTTTTCTGGGTATTGATCTGATATTGGTTTTGGCCTTCGAGGTTAATATTTGGGGAATTATTATCTTGCTAATTTACGGTTAGTGACTGATGAATTGGAATGAGGCGTATGTTGTGTTTGTGTAACACTTGTTTATTATATACGCGAGTTATTCAGAAAGACCGGGTTTATCCCATTCTGAATAACTGATTCGATGATGAGTCGAAGATGAAGACGGTGGTTGTAGACCGGAGGTCTTCACGTCGTTTGTATGATTACTGATGATCTTGATTGGGTCGTACACCCAAGAGGAGGGAATCAGTTGGTGATCGTCCAGACGTACTTGGAGATCGATGGATATGCGAGGTACAAGGTGCCTTCGGTTTCGTTGAAACCCAGAACGGACTTGTAGATGGACTATGTGTCTGACATTGGATATCATTCTTTGTGATCTATGGATATCGGTTGTATGGAGTAGTCTGCCTGTGTGGCATGCTAAGATGCAAATGATCAAGGCTTAGGTTGAAAAGCAGAGTCTTGTGGTAGATGATCAAAGCACAGCCTGTGTGGCACAACTTTGTGTAACGTTGATTCGCGAGCCTCACACCCCAGTTGTGAACCAGAAACGGGAGAGGACCTCAGGGAGGGCATGCGTTTCCTTCTAGCTAGAAGTGGCGTCAGTGGTTTGACATTCCCTGACGAGTTTGACTTATGTGGTTGTTGTTGTTGCGAGGTGCCTCAGATATATCGGTGACTATGTGAAGCCGATGGAGTCATTTGTTGACTCATTGACACCCCAAAGGGTAGGGAAACGCAGTGTTTAGGCATTTTAATCCACATCGGTGGACCGGCCTTGGCGTTCTAAGGGTCACTCGAGCTCTGATCCTGAGACACGGGCTAGAGCGTCTCGAATCGGTGAGGACTATCTTTTGCCTCGGTTCACAGATGGAAACCCAACTTCCAATATATGACATTTGTGGTTTTGATTGTAGAGCCTAGTATTGGCGACATGATATGTGGTACCCATGTCGTCTATGATTGATACTTATGATTGAAATTGTTTTCACACTATACACTTATAGTAATAGTAAAAAATGAAATTTAGCGTATCAAGCATTCTTTGGCTATTATAAGTTAAAACCCTATCCTCTGGCTTGTGTTGCATTATGTGATGGGACCTGGGTCTTATAATAGCTTCATTGTTCTTTATTTAGCATTGCGTTGTTGTTTTATGCACTGGTGTTCTTGGGAGGAAACCCGTTCTGTGTTATACGGCGTGGTCCCTTGATTTACTGAACTTTAAAATAAAGATTAATAACCGTTTTAGTTCTCACACCAGTCACATGACTGACCTGGAGTTTATTGTTTTAACCTAAACTCTGGGTGCCCTTATTTTGACATGGGCAGCTAGTAGTTTTGGTTTTACAAATTTATATTCACAGGAACCTGGTTTACAGCTGGAATGATATCCGGAAAGCTCTGTATCCGTATATCTCTTCTAGTTGTGTTTTGTATTATTTTCCGCTGCAGTAATGTAATTTAAATCTCTGATATTTTCCGTGTAATATTTATTCATACTCTGTATATTCTTGTATTCTGATGGAATTGTTGTAATTAACAATGAAATGTTCTTCTGTCTGCGTTCTTTTGTGTGTTGTTCTCAAAGTATCCGGGCTTTCCTTCACTGGGAAATTACGGGTCTTTACATTTTGTATCAGAGCTTTGGTTTACAGAGCTCGGAGAACAAGACACGTTAGAACCAAGCGAAAGAATTCGTCAGAAATTGGATTAGTAATATCCAATGAGAATGACTCGTTAGAGATAGGATCATGAGTATCCTAGAACGAGTGTGAAGAGTATATATTTTAAAGTGAAAACAAGTTTTGTTTTGAAAATTTAAATCAATTATTCGTATTTGATTATTTATTTTATATTAAATTTGGACAATCAAGTATATAGAGATTTTAGTATACGTCTGATCCACGTGTATTGAAGCCTCAAATATATTCGATAGATATAACATCACACTCTAGTCGCCCAAAGAAGATACTGATGATTGAGATCTCATCATCAGTGTTTTTGTTCGAGTTTCGAAAGTGGGATTTCTATATATTTCCAATTGACTGGTGTGAGAACCAAAGCTAGATAGGGCTTACTGTTGTGATTTGGCATCAAAAATCTGATTTTGGACTATATATCAAAGTTATGAATTTGAAAAGATAATCAACTAATTGATTGTTGATTGTGTTGTTTGATTAATTAAATGTTGAACCATTTAGCCAAATTGAACCAAATAGTGAGTTGTATTGAAAATTTATCGCATTTGCTTGCATATACATGTACTTACGTTGAACAGGTCATAGCAAGGAGGCTAGAGAAGAGGAATAAAATTGTTTGCCCGACAAATAGGTACATGTTTACTAATTTATTGGGTTTTGGATGATTTTATGAGCCGATTGGCTAGCCGCTTAGCTGTTTCTTTTTCTTTTTGGATTGATGAGGGCCATGGGAGGCTATTTGAAATATCCCGAAGTCCCCGGTGCAGGGGAGGTTATGGCGAAATTTTTCGAAAATTTAGGGTGTTAGCCAAATTTTTGAAAAATTTGAAAAGTTCTTAGAAACTGAAAAGTTTAAGAACTTAAGCCGTAATGAAAATACCGGAAGTTGAGTTGATTTGCGGAGCAACTTTCGACTTCGTTCCTTTTCGGGGACGAAAAGTTTTAAGTGGGGGAGATTGTAATAACCCAGAAATCTGAGCCAATTTAAAATTTTTATTTTGGTAATTTTGATGAATTTTGAATATTTAAAATGAATTATTTTAAATAATAACGACGAGAAATTTATTTTGAATAGAGTTCGAATGTATATATTTATATAGATCCTCGTTAGAATATAAATAATTATTTATAATTATAAAAGGAAATAGAAATGGCGCGGTAGTTCGAAAATTCGATTTCTAATAAATGTACAGGATTCAAAATAAACCAGATTTTAGCGAAACCAAAATATTAGAATCTATTTGAGAATATCTTTCCAACGAATCCGAAAAATCAAAATTTCATAGTGGGAATCAAAAGATACGCCCAGTTGAAAATTCAGAATAGTCGCTATGGAATTCTGGCCCTTAAAAATGGAAATTTTGCAAACGACCTCGGTTTTCGACGAAACCACTTTTGTTGGATCCGCGATGTCAAGATATTGCTAGATTCCAAATTCTTAATTTTTCGAATCAATATGTGAGCGTTGCAAAGGAAAATGCATGTGACCTCTTTCTCTCCCTCCTCTTCTAAGCACGCGGCTCCTACCTCACCCAAACCTGATGACGCAGCCACCACCCGCCCTCCCTATCCTCGCCGCCAACTCCTCCTGCCCTGCCGACGAGCCAACCTCCGGTCATCCCCCCCTCCAAGCGCCCCTCAGGTGATTTTTAATTTATGAAATCAGTTTCTAATTTATAAAATTAGTTTTATTTATTCAAGGGTTTGATTTTTATGTTAATCAAACTTTATATTTTCATGTTAATGAAAAACATGATTTCTTAAGTAATGAAAATATGAAATCTTTAATAGAAAAGACATGATTTTTAAGAAAAAAAAGTATGATTTCCTTCGTGTAGGCAAAGTATAAAAAGTATGATTTTCTTCATGTAAAAGAAGTATAAAATAAAAGATTTCATCTTTAGTCATAAAATAAAAGATTTCATCTTTAGTTAAAAAATAAAGGATTTGATTTTTAGTTATAAAAAGAAAAGAAAAGATTTTTATATGAAGCAATAGAAAAGATTGAACTTTTTATATGTAGTGATATAGAGAAAAATTCGATTTTTATATATGAAGTAGCGATGAAAAGATTATAATTTTATCATAGAAAGGCAATATTTTTATATATAGAAAGGCGATGTTTTTATATATGAAAAGGTGAGATTTTTATATATGAAGCGAAATGAAAATTCGATCTTTATATAAGAAGTAGAAATATAAAAATATAATTTTTATATAGAAAGAAGCGTTGTAAAATTTATGAAATTGAAATAAAAAAAGATTTTTATTTATTGGGATAAAGCGATAAAAATATGATTTTAATATGAACAGCGTGGAGAAGACTGCGTTGGAAGTGCGGGCAGATCCAGACTGTTCTGAATTTCAGAAATAAAACGGCGGAGTGGAACCCCAAGGTGAAAACTCCTCACCTTTAATTTATTTCTAGTTTGAAATATATACTAGGATGAAAACGGTGTTTAGTAGTACCCGACACCCGTCATCCACAGACCATGGATGGCCTGTATGTTTGATTGTTTGTTGCGGTGAAAATTGATTGTGTGATGTGAAATGAAATAAAATATTTATATAGTTAAAAATATTTTATCGTTAAAAATATAATTTTTAACGGGTATGTGAATTAATAAGTATTTTATAGTGGAAAATATTTTATAGTTAAAAATATGATTTTTAACGTGTACATAAAATAAACAGTAATAAACAAATCGGACGACTTGTTTATATACACTGATTTGACTGATATTGATTGGGACGATAAATTTTACACATCGCCCAACCGTATAAATAAAATATGTGTTTGTTGATTTGAAACCCCACACGGGTATTGGGATGATATTTGGCGTACACTAGTCCCGATTGTTTAGCTGTATGTCGATCGATTGGTCGACAGACTGTGTAAGCGTTAATTATTTATATTTAATGCTTATGCAGTTGTGTGGCGCACTCTGGATGATGGTTGATTATTTATCGTTGCTATTATATACATGTGTTGTAGAAAATCCATATAATTAACATTATATGGTAATTGATTGGGCCTCATTCCAATATAGAAAATAAATTCATGTGTTGAATTGAAGATAAATTCATGTGTTGAATAGAATAACCATTCATGTGTTGAATAAAAGCCGTGTTGATTAGATTGACGCCATTTTGACGTGAACGATATTTATATCGATTTTATTCATTTTTCAAGGAATATTGAAAGATATTTCAAAATTGAATTGAAATTCGAATTAAATTGAAATTCGAATTAAATTGAAATGAATTGAAATTCGAATTAAATTGAAATGAATTGAAATTCAAATTATATTGAAATGAATTTAAATTTGAATTAAATTGAAATGAACTGAAATTCGAATTAAATTGAAATGAATTGAAATTCGAATTAAATTGAATTTGAACTGAAATCGATTTGAAATGAAATTAAAACGAATTTATATCAAGATTCAATTTTGATTTGAATTTGAGATGGAAGTTGATATCGTTTTGAAAAAGAATTTAAAACGATTTATAAAATACGTTTTAAAAGGAAATCGATGAAATATATATAATATATATATATTATATATATAATGGCCTGAATAGAACGCGCCGAGCTGCGGCAGTTCGCGAATTTCGACCATTAACTTCGAGTGGACATTACGGGAGATCCGACCGTCGGATTCTCCTAAAACCGAATCCTTGGGTTCGTATCGAAAAGAGCTTTCTAACGAATATTAGAGATTTGAAATCTAATAGTTGGATTTGGAATTATGTCCAAATCAAATTTGGAAAAGGTTGCTGTAAGTGCAGTTCGATGGCCGTTGATGGAAATCGACTGTACGGGCCTTGATAAAATTATTAAAAATAGTAATAATTTGTGTAAAATCATAAGAAATGATTTTTGAAGAATTAGGATGAAAAACTCCATATTTGAAAAGATAAAAATAGATTTTTATCGAAATGAACTAGTTTTGAACTAGAATTATAATTCTATTTATTTTTAAAATAAATAAAGTGGATTTGAAATGGTTTCAAAAGTAACCAGAATTTCCAATAATTGAATTGGAATGGATTTGAATCGAAATTGTCTTTGGAATATTTCGATGTTGGATTTCGTGATGAAACAGATATTGTTATGGGAATTTGAAAGATATATTAATATCTTTATTTCCAATACGATATTTGTTGGTCGTAGAATTTGATATTGAATATAAGCCGATATATTTTCTATTCAGAGCCTTGTATTTAATATCAAATGTGATTTGGGTTTGTCGTGAATGGTGTCTTCATTAACACTATTCTTAAACCTAGTTGAGAAAAAGATCAAATCTTTTATTTTGATTTAATGAAGTGTACCAATTAAATAGTATTTAATTGGAATTGAATTTGAATTAATTTTTGGGTTTATCATGAACGGTATTTTAAATAACACTTGTTCTTTAACCCGATAATTAATGGAATGTAATTTTGGGGTTGTCGTGAACGGTATCTTCAATAATACTGTTCTTAGACCCAACGGAGTTAAGAAAATCAGAAACTAACTGGAGATTGGTTAAGTTGAATGGTTTCTTGGGTATTGATCTGATGTTGGTTTCGGCATTCGGGGTTAATACTTAGGTAATTGCTCACTTGCTATTTTACGGTTAAAAGCTGATAGAATGGAATGTGATTTTGGGTTTATCGTGAACTGTGTTTTAAATGACATTGATTCGTTAACCCAGTTAAAGATTAAAACTAAGTGGAGTTTCAATGAATCTTTAATTAGATTGAAATGATCGAGAATGGAGTATCACCAGTTTTGCTCCAGGCGATAGTTAAATCTTTAATTAGATTTGAACGTGAAATGGTAATTGAATTTACCGATAACACCGTGGTGTTAGATATGAAGTATGACCAGTTTTACTTCATGGGATGAATAGGTTGGGATTGGGAAATAAAATAAATGATCACTTCGGTGTGGTTCGCTAATCCCGACTAGTTTGAAGTGATATTCAAAGGAAGATTAAAGAATAAATTTAAAAGAATTTATCTTTGGTAAAATTAATGGGAACCATTCCCTAAGAATGTGAAATTTAGAAACTAACTGTAGGTTAGCTAAGAAGAATGGTTTTCTGGGTATTGATCTGATGTTGGTTTTGGCCTTCGAGGTTAATATTTGGGGAATTATTATCTTGCTAATTTACGGTTAGTGACTGATGAATTGGAATGAGGCGTATGTTGTGTTTGTGTAACACTTGTTTATTATATACGCGAGTTATTCAGAAAGACCGGGTTTATCCCATTCTGAATAACTGATTCGACGATGAGTCGAAGATGAAGACGGTGGTTATAGACCGGAGGTCTTCACGTCGTTTGTATAATTACTGATGATCTTGAGGGTCGTACACTCAAGAGGAGGGAATCAGTTGGTGATCGTCCAGACGTACTTGGAGATCGATGGATATGCGAGGTACAAGGTGCTTTCGGTTTCGTTGAAACCCAGAACGGACTTGTAGATGGACTGTGTGTCTGACGTTGGATATCATTCTTTGTGATTGATGGATATCGGTTGCATGGAGTGGTCTGCCTGTGTGGCATGCTAAGATGCAAATGATCAAGGCTTAGGTTGAAAAGCAGAGTCTTGTGGTAGATGATCAAAGCACAGCCTGTGTGGCACAACTTTGTGTAACGTTGATTCGAGAACCTCACACCCCAGTTGTGAACCAGAAACGGGAGAGGACCTCAGGGAGGGCATGCGTTTCCTTCTAGCTAGAAGTGGCGTCAGTGGTTTGACATTCCCTGACGAGTTTGACTTATGTGGTTGTTGTTGTTGCGAGGTGCCTCAGATATATCGGTGACTATGTGAAGCCGATGGAGTCATTTGTTGACACATTGACACCCCAAAGGGTGGGGAAACGCAGTGTTTAGGCATTTTAATCCACATCGGTGGACCGGCCCTGGCGTTCTAAGGGTCACTCGAGCTCTGATCCTGAGACACGGGCTAGAGCGTCTCGAATCGGTGAGGACTATCTTTTGCCTCGGTTCACAGATGGAAACCCAACTTCCAATATGTGACATTTGTGGTTTTGATTGTAGAGCCTAGTATTGGCGACATGATATGTGGTACCCATGTCGTCTATGATTGATACTTATGATTGAAATTGTTTTGACACTATACACTTATAGTAATAGTAAAAAATGAAATTTAGCGTATCAAGCATTCTTTGGCTATTATAAGGTAAAACCCTATCCTCTGGCTTGTGTTGCATTGTGTGATGGGACCTGGGTCTTATAATAGCTTCATTGTTCTTTATTTAGCATTGCGTTGTTGTTTTATGCACTGGTGTTCTTGGGAAGAAACCCGTATACGGCGTGGTCCCTTGATTTACTGAACTTTAAAATAAAGATTAATAACCGTTTTAGTTCTCACACCAGTCACATGACTGACCTGGAGTTTATTGTTTTAACCTAAACTCTGGGTGCCCTTATTTTGACATGGGCAGCTAGTAGTTTTGGTTTTACAAATTTATATTCACAGGAACCTGGTTTACAGCTGGAATGATATCCGGAAAGCTCTGTATCCGTATATCTCTTCTAGTTGTGTTTTGTATTATTTTCCGCTGCAGTAATGTAATTTAAATCTCTGATATTTTCCGTGTAATATTTATTCATACTCTGTATATTCTTGTATTCTGATGGAATTGTTGTAATTAACAATGAAATGTTCTTCTGTCTGCGTTCTTTTGTGTGTTGTTCTCAAAGTATCCGGGCTTTCCTTCACTGGGAAATTACGGGTCTTTACATTTTGTATCAGAGCTTTGGTTTACAGAGCTCGGAGAACAAGACACGTTAGAACCAAACGAAAGAATTCGTCAGAAATAGGATTAGTAATATCCAATGAGAATGACTCGTTAGAGATAGGATCATGAGTATCCTAGAACGAGTGTGAAGAGTATATATTTTAAAGTGAAAACAAGTTTTGTTTTGAAAATTTAAATCAATTATTCGTATTTGATTATTTATTTTATATTAAATTTGGACAATCAAGTATATAGAGATTTTAGTATACGTCTGATCCACGTGTATTGAAGCCTCAAATATATTCGATAGATATAACATCACACTCTAGTCGCCCAAAGAAGATATTGATGATTGAGATCTCATCATCAGTGTTTTTGTTCGAGTTTCGAAAGTGGGATTTCTATATATTTCCAATTGACTGGTGTGAGAACCAAAGCTAGATAGGGCTTATTGTTGTGATTTGGCATCAAAAATCTGATTTTGGACTATATATCAAAGTTATGAATTTGAAAAGATAATCAACTAATTGATTGCTGATTGTGTTGTTTGATTAATTAAATGTTGAACCATTTAGCCAAATTGAACCAAATAGTGAGTTGTATTGAAAATTTATCGCATTTGCTTGCATATACATGTACTTACATTGAACAGGTCATAGCAAGGAGGCTAGAGAAGAGGAATAAAATTGTTTTCCTGACAAATAGGTACATGTTTACTAATTTATTGGGTTTTGGATGATTTTATGAGCCGATTGGCTAGCCGCTTAGCTGTTTCTTTTTCTTTTTGGATTGATGAGGGCCATGGGAGGCTATTTGAAATATCCCGAAGTCCCCGGTGCAGGGGAGGTTATGGCGAAATTTTTCGAAAATTTAGGGTGTTAGCCAAATTTTTGAAAAATTTGAAAAGTTCTTAGAAACTGAAAAGTTTAAGAACTTAAGCCGTAATGAAAATACCGGAAGTTGAGTTGATTTGCGGAGCAACTTTCGACTTCGTTCCTTTTCGGGGACGAAAAGTTTTAAGTGGGGGAGATTGTAATAACCCAGAAATCTGAGCCAATTTAAAATTTTTATTTTGGTAATTTTGATGAATTTTGAATATTTAAAATGAATTATTTTAAATATTAACGACGAGAAATTTATTTTGAATTGAATTCGAATGTATATATTTATATAGATCGTCGTTAGAATATAAATAATTATTTATAATTATAAAAGGAATTAGAAATGGCGCGGTAGTTCGAAAATTCGATTTCTAATAAATGTACAGGATTCAAAATAAACCAGATTTTAGCGAAACCAAAATATTAGAATCTATTTGAGAATATCTTTCCAACGAATCCGAAAAATCAAAATTTCATAGTGGGAATCAAAAGATACGCCCAGTTGAAAATTCAGAATAGTCGCTATGGAATTCTGGCCCTTAAAAATGGAAATTTTGCAAACGACCTCGGTTTTCGACGAAACCACTTTTGTTGGATCCGCGATGTCAAGATATTGCTAGATTCCAAAATTCTTAATTTTTCGAATCAATATGTGAGCGTTGCAAAGGAAAATGCATGTGACCTCTTTCTCTCCCTCCTCTTCTAAGCACGTGGCTCCTACCTCACCCAAACCTGATGACGCAGCCACCACCCGCCCTCCCTATCCTCGCCGCCAACTCCTCCTGCCCTGCCGCCGAGCCAACCTCCGGTCATCCCCCCCTCCAAGCGCCCCTCAGGTGATTTTTAATTTATGAAATCGGTTTCTAATTTATAAAATTAGTTTTATTTATTCAAGGGTTTGATTTTTATGTTAATCAAACTTTATATTTTCATGTTAATGAAAAACATGATTTCTTAAGTAATGAAAATATGAAATCTTTAATAGAAAAGACATGATTTTTAAGGAAAAAAAGTATGATTTCCTTCGTGTAGGCAAAGTATAAAAAGTATGATTTTCTTCATGTAAAAGAAGTATAAAATAAAAGATTTCATCTTTAGTCATAAAATAAAAGATTTCATCTTTAGTTAAAAAATGAAGGATTTGATTTTTAGTTATAAAAAGAAAAGAAAAGATTTTTATATGAAGCAATAGAAAAGATTGAACTTTTTATATGTAGTGATATAGAGAAAAATTCGATTTTTATATATGAAGTAGCGATGAAAAGATTATAATTTTATCATAGAAAGGCAATATTTTTATATATAGAAAGGCGATGTTTTTATATATGAAAAGGTGAGATTTTTATATATGAAGCGAAATGAAAATTCGATCTTTATATAAGAAGTAGAAATATAAAAATATAATTTTTATATAGAAAGAAGCGTTGTAAAATTTATGAAATTGAAATAAAAAAATGATTTTTATTTATTGGGATAAAGCGATAAAAATATGATTTTAATATGAACAGCGTGGAGAAGACTGCGTTGGAAGTGCGGGCAGATCCAGACTGTTCTGAATTTCAGAAATAAAACGGCGGAGTGGAACCCCAAGGTGAAAACTCCTCACCTTTAATTTATTTCTAGTTTGAAATATATACTAGGATGAAAACGGTGTTTAGTAGTACCCGACACCCGTCATCCACAGACCATGGATGGCTTGTATGTTTGATTGTTTGTTGCGGTGAAAATTGATTGTGTGATGTGAAATGAAATAAAATATTTATATAGTTAAAAATATTTTATCGTTAAAAATATAATTTTTAACGGGTATGTGAATTAATAAGTATTTTATAGTGGAAAATATTTTATAGTTAAAAATATGATTTTTAACGTGTACATAAAATAAACAGTAATAAACAAGTCGGACGACTTGTTTATATACACTGATTTGACTGATATTGATTGGGACGATAAATTTTACACATCGCCCAACCGCATAAATAAAATATGTGTTTGTTGATTTGAAACCCCACACGGGTATTGGGATGATATTTGGCGTACACTAATCCCGATTGTTTAGCTGTGTGTCGATCGATTGGTCGACAGACTGTGTAAGCGTTAATTATTTATATTTAATGCTTATGCAGTTGTGTGGCGCACTCTGGATGATGGTTGATTATTTATCGTTGCTATTATATACATGTGTTGTAGAAAATCCATATAATTAACATTATATGGTAATTGATTGGGCCTCATTCCAATATAGAAAATAAATTCATGTGTTGAATTGAAGATAAATTCATGTGTTGAATAGAATAACCATTCATGTGTTGAATAAAAGCCGTGTTGATTAGATTGACGCCATTTTGACGTGAACGATATTTATATCGATTTTATTCATTTTTCAAGGAATATTGAAAGATATTTCAAAATTGAATTGAAATTCGAATTAAATTGAAATGAATTGAAATTCGAATTAAATTGAAATGAATTGAAATTCGAATTATATTGAAATGAATTTAAATTTGAATTAAATTGAAATGAATTGAAATTCGAATTAAATTGAAATTCGAATTAAATTGAATTTGAACTGAAATCGATTTGAAATGAAATTAAAACGAATTTATATCAAGATTCAATTTTGATTTGAATTTGAGATGGAAGTTGATATCGTTTTGAAAAAGAATTTAAAACAATTTATAAAATACGTTTTAAAAGGAAATCGATGAAATATATATAATATATATATTATATATATAATGGCCTGAATAAAACGCGCCGCGCTGCGGCAGTTCGCGAATTTCGACCATTAACTTCGAGTGGACATTACGGGAGATCCGACCGTCGGATTCTCCTAAAACCGAAACCTTGGGTTCGTATCGAAAAGAGCTTTCTAACGAATATTAGAGATTTGAAATCTAACAGTTGGATTTGGAATTATGTCCAAATCAAATTTGGAAAAGGTTGCTGTAAGTGCAGTTCGATGGTCGTTGATGGAAATCGACTGTACGGGCCTTGATAAAATTATTAAAAATAGTAATAATTTGTGTAAAATCATAAGAAATGATTTTTGAAGAATTAGGATGAAAAACTCCATATTTGAAAAGATAAAAATAGATTTTTATCGAAATGAACTAGTTTTGAACTAGAATTATAATTATATTTATTTTTAAAATAAATAAAGTGGATTTGAAATGGTTTCAAAAGTAACCAGAATTTCCAATAATTGAATTGGAATGGATTTGAATCGAAATTGTCTTTGGAATATTTCGATGTTGGATTTCGTGATGAAACAGATATTGTTATGGGAATTTGAAAGATATATTAATATCTTCATTTCCAATACGATATTTGTTGGTCGTAGAATTTGATATTGAATATAAGCCGATATATTTTCTATTCAGAGCCTTGTATTTAATATCAAATGTGATTTGGGTTTGTCGTGAATGGTGTCTTCATTAACACTATTCTTAAACCCAGTTGAGAAAAAGATCAAATCTTTTATTTTGATTTAATGAAGTGTACCAATTAAATAGTATTTAATTGGAATTGAATTTGAATTAATTTTTGGGTTTATCGTGAACGGTATTTTAAATAACACTTGTTCTTTAACCCGATAATTAATGGAATGTGATTTCGGGGTTGTCGTGAACGGTATCTTCAATAATACTGTTCTTAGACCCAACGGAGTTAAGAAAATCAGAAACTAACTGGAGATTGGTTAAGTTGAATGGTTTCTTGGGTATTGATCTGATGTTGGTTTCGGCATTCGGGGTTAATACTTAGGTAATTGCTCACTTGCTATTTTACGGTTAAAAGCTGATAGAATGGAATGTGATTTTGGGTTTATCGTGAACCGTGTTTTAAATGACATTGATTCGTTAACCCAGTTAAAGATTAAAACTAAGTGGAGTTTTAATGAATCTTTAATTAGATTGAAATGATCAAGAATGGAGTATCACCAGTTTTGCTCCAGGCGATAGTTAAATCTTTAATTAGATTTGAACGTGAAATGGTAATTGAATTTACCGATAACACTGTGGTGTTAGATATGAAATATGACCAGTTTTACTTCATGGGATGAATAGGTTGGGATTGGGAAATAAAATAAATGATCACTTCGGTGTGGTTCGCTAATCCCGACTAGTTTGAAGTGATATTCAAAGGAATATTAAAGAATAAATTTAAAAGAATTTATCTTTGATAAAATTAATGGGAACCTTTCCCTAAGAATGTGAAATTTAGAAACTAACTGTAGGTTAGCTAAGAAGAATGGTTTTCTGGGTATTGATCTGATGTTGGTTTCGGCCTTCGGGGTTAATAATTGGGGAATTATTCTCCTGCTAATTTACGGTTAGTGACCGATGAATTGGAATGAGGTGTATGTTGTGTTTGTGTAACACTTGTTTATAATATACGCGAGTTATTCAGAAAGACCGGGTTTATCTCATTCTGAATAAATGATTCGACGATGAGTCGAATATGAAGACGGTGGTTGAAGAACAGAGGTCTTCACGTCGTTTGTATAATTACTGATGATCTTGATTGGGCCGTACACCCAAGAGGAGGGAATCAGTTGGTGATCGTCCAGACGTACTTGGAGATCTATGGATATGCGAGGTACAAGGTGCCTCCGGTTTCGTTCGGACCCAGAATGGACTTGTAGATGGACTGTGTCTGACATTGGATATCATTCTGTGTGATTGATGGATATCGGTTGCATGGAGTGGTCTGCCTGTGTGGCATGCTAAGATGCAAATGATCAAGGCTTCTGTTGAAAAGCAGGGTCTTGTGGTAGACGATCAAAGCACAGCCTGTGTGGCACAGCTTTGTGTAACATTGATTCGCGAGCCTCACACCCTAGTTGTGAACCAGAAACAGGAGAGGACCTCAGGGAGGGCATGCGTTTCCTTCTAGCTAGAAGTGGCGTCAGTGGTTTGACACGCCCTGACGAGTTTGACTTATGTGGTTGTTGCTGTTGCGAGGCGCCTCAGATATATCGGTGACTATGTGAATCCGATGGAGTCATTTGTTGACTCATTGACACCCCAAAGGGTAGGGAAACGTAGTGTTTAGGCATTTTAATTCACATCGGTGGACCGGCCCTGACGCTCCAAGGGTCACTCGAGCTCTGATCCTGAGACACGGGCTAGAGCGTCTTGAATCGGTGAGGACTATCTTTTGCCTCGGTTCACAGATGGAAACCCAACTTCCAATACGTGACATTTGCAGTTTTGATTGTAGAGCCTAGTATTGGCGACATGATATATGGTACCCATGCCGTTTATGATTGATACTTACTATTGAAATTGTTTTGACACTATACACTTATAGTAATAGTAAAACATGAAATTTAGCGTATCAAGCATTCTTTGGCTATTATAAGGTAAAACCCTATCCTCCGGCTTGTGTTGCATTGTGTGATGGGACCTGGGTCTTATAATAGCTTCATTGTTCTTTATTTAGCATTGCGCTGTTGTTTTATGCACTGGTGTTCTTGGGAAGAAACCCGTTCTGTGTTATACGGCGTGGTCCCTTGATTTACTGAACTTTAAAATAAAGATTAATAACCGTTTTAGTTCTCACACCAGTCACATGACTGACCTGGAGTTTATTGTTTTAACCTAAACTCTGGGTGCCCTTATTTTGACAAAGGCAGCTAGAAGTTTTGGTTTTCCAGATTTATATTCACAGGAACCTGGTTTACAGCTGGAATGATATCCGGAAAGCTCTGTATCCGTATATCTCTTCTAGTTGTGTTTTGTATTATTTTCCGCTGTAGTAATGTAATTTAAATCTCTGATATTTTCCGTGTAATATTTATTCATACTTTGTATATTCTTGTATTCTGATGGAGTTTTTGTAATTAACAATGAAATGTTCTTCTGTCTGTTGTTCTCAAAGTATCCGGGCTTTCCCTCACAGGGAAGTTACGGGTCTTTACATACTTGGAGATCGATGGATATGCGAGGTACAAGGTGCCTCCGATTTCGTTCAGACCTAGAACAAACTTGTAAATGGACCGTGTGTCTGACATTGGATTTTATTCTGTGTGATTGATTTCTATCAAATATATATCTGTTTGGCGGCGGAGAATTTATTCTCTTACTTAATGCCCTTCTCTGAGACGTACGAGCTTAGAGGTTATATATTGATGTATATCAATCGCATGGAGTGAATTTCCTGTGTGGCATGCCTAAGTGGCAAATGATCAAGGCTTTTGTTGAAAAGCAAAGTCTTGTGGTTGATGATCAAAGCACCGCCTGTGTGACATCGCTTTGTGTAACGTTGATTCGCGAGCCTCACACCCCGGTTGTGAACCAGAAACGGGAGAGGACATCAGGGAGGGCATGCGTTTCCGTCTAGCTAGGGTGGTGTCAATGACCTATCAGCCCTAACATTTATATTATTTTCACCTATGTGGTTGTTGCTATTGCGAGACGCCTCGGATATATCGGTGTCAGGCATTTTAATCCACATCGGTGGACCGGCCCTAACGATCCAAGGGGCAGTTGCGGCTATTCCTGAGGCTTGGGCTAGACAGTCTCTAATCGGTAGAGGACTATCTTTTGCCTCGGTTCACAGATGGAAATCCAACTTCCAATACGTGACTTTGCGTTTTTATTTGTAGAGCCTAGTATGGCGACATAGTGGTATGGGGCACTTATGCCGTTTATGATTGATAATTATGATTGAAATTATTTTATACACTATGCACTTATAATAGTATCAAATGATTTGTTTTTAGCGTATCAAGCATTCTTTGGCTATTATAAGGTAAAAACCCTATCCTCCGGCTTGTGTTGCATTGTGTGATGGGACCTAGGTCTTATAATAGCTTCATTGTTCTTTATTTAGTATTGCGCTGTTGTTTTATGCACTGGTATTCTTGGGAGGAAACCCGTTCCGTGATATACGGCGTGGTCCCTTGATTTACCTAACTTTAAAATAAGATTAATAACTGTTTTAGTTCTCACACCAGTCACATGACTGACCTGGAGTTTATTGTTTTAACCTAAACTCTGGGTGCCCTTATTTTGACACGGGCAGCTAGTAGTTTTGGTTTTGCAGATTTATATTCACAGGAACCTGGTTTACAGCTGGAATGATATCCGGAAAGCTCTGTATCCGTATATCTCTTTCAGTTGTGTTTTGTATTATTTTTCCTCTGCGATGTATTTAAATGTAATTTAAATCTCTGATATTTTGTGTTGTATATTATTTATTCATACTCTGTATATTCTTGCATTCTGATGTAATTGTTGTAATAAACAATGAAATGTTCTTCTGTTTGCATTCCGATTAGTCTTGTTCTCAAAGCAATCCGGGCTTTCCTTACCGGGGAAGTTACGGGTCTTCACATTTGGTATCAGAGCTTTGGTTTACAGAGCTCGAAGAACAAGACACATTAGAATCCTACGAAAGAATTCATCAGAGATTGGATTAGTAATATCCAATAAGAGTGACTCGTTAGAGATAGGATCAGTAGTATCCTAGAACGAGTGTGAAGAGTATAATTTTGAAATATAAAAAGAAAACCAAATTTTGTTTTGAAATTTAAATCGTATTATACGTATTTGAATAATTTATTTTAAATTGATTTGGACAATCCGATATATAAAGATTTTGCATATACGCCTAGCTAGCGTGTATACGAAGTTTTAATATACTGGATAGATATAGAATCACACTCTAGTCGCCCGTGGATATTCTGATGGTGGTTTGAAACATCATCAGAATTTATGTTCGAGTGACGAAAGTGGGATTTCTATATATTTCCAATTGACTGGTGTGAGAACCAAAGCTAGATAGGGCTTATTATTGTGATTTGGCACCAAAAATATGATTTTTGACTATATATCAAAATTATGAATTTGAAAAGATAATCAACTAATTGATTGCTGATTTTGTTGTTTGATTATTGTTTGATTAATTAAATGTTGGACCATTAGCCAAATTGAAACAAATAGTGAGTTGTATTGAAAATTTGTCGCATTTGCATGCATATACATGTACTTACATTGAAAAAGTCATAGCAAGGAGGCTAGAGAAGAGGAATAAAATTGTTTGCCCGATAAGTAGGTACATGTTTATTGTATTTCTTTGGGTTTGGATGATTTTATGAGCCGATTGGCTGTTTCTTTTTCTTTTTCTTTTTGTATTGATGAGGGCCATGAGAGGCTATTTGAAATATCCCGAAGTCCCCGGTGCAGGGGAGGTTATGGTGAAATTTTTCGAAAATTTAGGGTGTTAGCCAAATTTTTGAAAAATTTGAAAAGTTCTTAGAAACTGAAAAGTTGAAGAACTTAAGTCGTAAAGAAAATAATGAAAGTTGAGTTGATTTGTGAAACAACTTTCGGCTTTGTTCCTTTTCGGGGACGAAAAGTTTTAAGTGGGGGAGATTGTAATAACCCGGAAATCCGAGCTAATTTAAAAATTTTATTTTGGCAATTTTAATGAATTTTGAATATTTAAAATAAATTATTTTAAATAATAATGACAAGAAATTTAGTTTGAATAGAATTAGAACGTATATATTTATATAGATCGTCGTTTGAATATAAATATTTATTTTAAATTATAAAAGGAATTGAAAATGGCGCAGTAGTTTGAAAACTCGATTTCAAAATTCAAATGAATTTACAGGATTCAAAATAAACCGGATTTTAGCGAAACCAAAAATATTTGAATCTATTTGAAAATATCTTTCCAACGAATCCGAAAAATTGAAATTTCATAGCGGGGATAAAAAGTTATGTCCAGTTGAAATTTCAGAATAGTCGCTATGGAATTTTGGCCCTTAAAAATGGAAATTTTGCAAACGACCTTAGTTTTCGACGAAACCACTTTTGTTGTATCCAGGATGTCGAGTTATTGCAAGATTCCAAAACTCATAATTTTTCAAACCAATATGTGAGCGTGGCAAAGAAAACGTGTTTTAACAGTTTTAGTCAATTTCGATTGACCAGAAAATGGCCATTTTTCAAATGGTCTCAGAATACGATGAAATTAGTTTTGTTAGAACCGTATCGTCAATACGAAGCTAGAAAATATTTTTCTGGAATTTTTCGAGTTGGTATGTGGCCCAGGTAAATTGAAATGTACGCTTAAAATTGAATATACAGATTTATATTTTAAATCTGATGGAAACTGATCGTAACAATCGAATTGACCTGTGATACATATCCCATTGTGTTCGGAATGGGGGTAATTAGTTATGTACGATAGTCGGTGGGTTCGATTTTGAGTTCGAAATAAATAGTTGCTTTATGGAATAAAATAAATAAAATAAATCTTTTTCACTTAAACCCCCTGCCCCCAAACCTTTCTCTTCCACATCGTTTCATTCAAAAAAGAAAAAAAACAGCGATCCACAATCGCTGAAGCCTCCACCGCCACCGGAGCTCCGCCGCTGGCGCCTCCGCCTGTCCCCAGATGCGGCGCCACCCTCCCTTCCTTTCTCTCCTCTCCTTCACCTTCTGATTCGTACCCCCTAGACCCCCTGCAAACCCTAGGAGCCGTTGCCGACCAAAACTCCAGCCACCACCGTCGCTGGCAAACCACCCGCTCCCTCCTTGATCATCAGCGCCCCTCCTTCCCCCTCCTAGAAAAAAACCGACCCCCTCCTCCTCTTCGTATAATGTAAGCCCTTATTTTTCTTCATTTCTTTTTATTCCATCCTTTTCTTTTTTAATTGTTTATTTTTATAAATAAGGTAATTAGTTTATTAGAAAAAATAGGATTTTTATATTATTTATAAACAAAGGTCGGATTTTTATATTATAGAAAGAATAAAAATATGATTTTTATATTACAGAAAGAATAAAAATATGATTTTTATATCATGAAGAGAATAAAAATATGATTTTTATATAATAGAGAATATAAAAATATTATCTTCATATATGTAGCGAAATAAAAATATGATTTTTAGTGAAGTAAAAATAGAATTTTTATCTATATAGTAGCGGTATAAAAATAGAATTTTTATCCATATAGAGTGATTATAAAAATGTGATTTTTATATACATAGCAATAATATAAAAATGTGATTTTTATATATGTAGTGGCTACGGACAACGAAATTGACAAAAGGCGAGCACGACGAAGATTTCCTACATATGAAGAGTCGTGGCGTTTGGTTTAGCTAGTCGGTGAGAACTCCTCACTTTTATTTTGATTTCTAGTTGAAATATATACTAGGATGCAGACGGTGCTTAGTAGCACCCGACACCCGTCGTCCACAGACCATGGACGACTTGTATGCTTGTGTGATTGTTTGTGTTGTGAAAGTAAAATATATATTCATGTGTTGAAGTAAAATATATATTCATGTGTTGAAGTAAAATATATATTCATGTGTTGAAGTAAAATATATATTCATGTGTTGAAGTAAAATATATTTTCATGTGTTGAAATAAAATATATATTCATGTGTTGAACTAAAATATATATTCATGTGTTGAAATAAAATATATATTCATGTGTTGAAGTAAAATATATATTCATGTGTTGAAGTAAAATATATATTCACGTGTTGAAGTATAATATATATTCATGTGTTGAAATAAAATATATATTCATGTGTTGAAGTAAAATATATATTCATGTGTTGAAATAAAATATATATTCATGTGTTGAAGTAAAATATATATTCATGTGTTGAAATAAAATATATATTCATGTGTTGAAGTAAAATATATATTCATGTGTTGAAATAAAATAGTTATTCATGTGTTGAAATAAAATATATAATCATGTGTTGAAGTAATATATATATATTCATGTGTTGAAGTAAAATAAATATTCATTTACAAATCAAACGATTTGTTTATGTACACCGATTTGACTGATATTGATTGGGACGATAAATTTTACACATCGCCCAACTGCACAAATAAAAATCTGTGTTTGTTGATGTGAAACCCCAAACGGGTATTAGGATGATATTTGACGTACACTAATCCCGATTGTTTAGTTGTATGTCAATCGATGGGTTGACAGACTGTGTAAGCGTTAATTATTTATATTTAATGCTTATGCAGTTGTGTGGTGCACTCTGGATGATGGTTGTTGATTTATCGTTGCTATTATATACATGTGTTGTAGAAAATCCATATAATGAACCTTATATGGTAATTGATTGGGCCTCATTCCGATTTGGCAAATAAGGAATATTATAAAAATATATATTCATGTAATGAAGTAAAATATATATTCACGTGTTGAATAGAAAATAAATTCATGTGTTGAATAGAAAATAAATTCATGTGTTGAATAGAAATAAATTCATGTGTTGAATAAAATAAATATTCATGTGTTGAATAGAAAATAAATTCATGTGTTAAATAGAAAATAAATTCATGTGTTGAATAGAAAAATAAATTCATGTGTTGAATAATATAAATTCATGTGTTGAATAGAATAAATATTCATGTGTTGAATAGAATAAATATTCATGTATTGAATAGAATAAACATTCATGTGTTGAATAAAAGCCGTGTTGATTAGATTGACGCCTTTTTGATGGGAACGATATTTATATTGATTTTATTCATTTTTATAATGAATATAAGAAAGAAAGTGATTTCAAAATATAACGTTTTGAAAATATTATCATTTGTATATTGATGATGTGGAATATTCAACTTTGATTCGAAATTAAATATGAAGTTGAAATCATTTCGAAAACAAATTTAAAATGATTTATAAAATACGTTTTAAAAGGAAATCGACGAAATACATATAATATATATTATATATATTAAATGGCCTGAATAGAACGCGCCGCGCCGCGGCAGTTCGCGAATTTCGACCATTGGCTTCAATTGGATATTACGGGAGATCCGACCGTCGGATTCTCCTAAAATTGGAACCGTTGGATTCGTATCGAAAAGAGATTTCTAACGAATATTAGAAATTAGAAATCTAGCGGTGGGATTTGTAATTATGTCCAAATCAAATTTGGAAGAGGTCGTTGTAAGTGCAGTTCGATGGCCGTTGATGGAATTCGACTGTACGGGCCTTGATAAAATTATTAAAAATAGTAGTAATTTATGTAAAATCATAAGAAATGATTTATGAAGAATTGGGATGAAAATTTCCATATTTGAAAAGATAAAAATAGATTTTTATCGAAATGAACTAGTTTTGAACTAGAATAATAATTTATTTATTTTTAAATAAATAAATTGGATTTAAAAGGGTTTTAAAAGTAGCCAGAAATTTCAATAATTGAATTGGAATGGAATGTGATTTTGGATTTATAGTGAACCGTGTTTTAAATGACATTGGTTCTTTAACCCAGTTAAAGACAGGATGTGTTTTCCCAAGTTAAATAATCATTGATAGTGATTATTGGGAAGATTAAAACTAAGTGGAGTTTTAATGAATCTTTAATTAGATTGAAATGATCGAGAATGAAGTATCACCAGTTTTGCTCCAGGCGATAGCTAAATCTTTAATTAGATTTGAACGTGAAATGGTAATTGAATTTACCGATAACACCGTGGTGTTAGATATGAAGTATGACCAGTTTTACTTCATGGGATGAGTAGGTTGGGATTGGGAAATAAAATAAATTATTACTTCGGTGTGGTTCGCTAATCCCGACTAATTTGAATTGATATTCAAAAGAAGATTAAAGAATAAATTTAAAGAATTTATCTTTGATAAAATTAATGGGAACCTTTCCCAAAGTATAAGAATATTTGAATAAAAGAATATTCTGAATTGGAATGAGGCGTATATTGTGTTTGTGTTACACTTGTTTATTATATACGCGAGTTATTCAAAAAGACTGGGTTTATCCCATTCTGAATAACTGATTCGACGTGGTGTCGAGGATGAAGACGGTGGTTGAAGACCGGAGGTCTTCACATCGTTTGGGTGATTACTGATGATCTTGATTGGGCTGTACACCCAAGAGGAGGGAATCAGTTGGTGATCGTCCAGACGTACTTGGAGATCGATGGATATGCAAGGTACAAGGTGCCTCCGGTTTCGTTCAGACCCAGAATGAACTTGTAAATGGACTGTGTGTCTGACATTGGATTTTATTCTGTGTGATTGATTTCTATCAAATATATATTTGTTTGGCGGCGGAGAACTTATTCTCTTGCTTAACGCCCTTCTCTAAGACGTACGAGCTTAGAGGTTATATATTGGTGGATATCAATCGCATGGAGTGAATTGCCCGTGTGGCATGCCTAAGTGGCAAATGATCAAGGCTTTTGTTGAAAAGAAAAATCTTGTGGTTGATGATCAAAGCACCGCCTGTGTGGCATAGCTTTGTGTAACGTTGATTCGCCAGCCTCACACCCCGGTTGTGAACCAGAAATGGGAGAGGACATCAGGGAGGGCATGCATTTCCTTCTAGCTAGGGTGGTGTCAGTGACCTACCAGCCCTGACATTTATATTATTTTCACCTGTGTGGTTGTTTCTGTTGCGAGGCGCCTCGGATATATCGGTGACTGTGTGGAGCTGATGGAGTCATTTGGCTCATTTACGCCCCAAAGGGCGGAGAAATGCGGTGTTCAGGCATTTTAATCCACATCGGTGGACCGGCCTTGATGATCCAAGGGGCAGTTGCGGCTGTTCCTGAGGCTCGGGCTAGACAGTCTCGAATTGGTAGAGGACTATCTTTTGCCTCGGTTCACAGATGGAAATCAAACTTCCAATACATGACTTTGCTGTTTTATTTGTAGAGCCTAGTATGGCGACATAGTGGTATAGGGCACTTATGCCGTCTATGATTGATACTTATGATTGAAATTGTTTTATACACTATGCACTTATAATAGTATCAAATGATTTGTTTTTAGCATATCAAGCATTCTTTGGCTATTATAAGGTAAAAACCCTATCCCCCGGCTTGTGTTGCATTGTGTGATGGGACCTGGGTCTTATAATAGCTTCGTTGTTCTTTATTTAGCATTGCGCTGTTGTTTTATGCACTGGTATTCTTGGGAGGAAATCCGTTCCGTGTTATACGGCGTGGTCCCTTGATTTACCTAACTTTAAAATAAAGATTAATAACTGTTTTAGTTCTCACACCAGTCACATGACTGACCTGGATTTTATTGTTTTAACCTAAACTCTGGGTGCCCTTATTTTGACACGGGCAGCTAGTAGTTTTGGTTTTGTAGATTTATATTTATAGGAACCTGGTTTACAACTGGAATGATATCCGGAAAGCTCTGTATCCGTATATCTCTTTCAGTTGTGTTTTGTATTATTTTTCCGCTGCGATGTATTTAAATGTAATTTAAATCTTTGATATTTTGTGAAGTATATTATTTATTCATACTCTGTATATTCTTGCATTCTGATGTAATTGTTGTAATAAACAATGAAATGTTCTTCTGTTTGCGTTCCGATTAGTCTTGTTCTCAAAGTAATCCCGGCTTTCCTTACCGGGGAAGTTACAGGTCTTCACACAAAGTTGAAAATTAATATTGAAATAACTCGATTTGTGTAAATATAATTATAATACAAAAATTGAATTTGTTAGATAATTAATATTGGAATTCAAATAAAAATAAATTTTATATATGAAATTAATTTGAATTCTATTTTGATTTGAATAAAGCTAATAAAATGTTGAATTTAATTTATAAGTAAATGAGTGAAAACTTAATATATTATTATATTGATGAATATGCTAAAATAGTCATTTAGCAAACAATCTCAGAATTCGATGAAAATAGTCATTTAAAAGTAAATGAGCGAAATCCCTATTTTTCCTTTATGGCCACGTGTTTTCCTTCGATGGCCAGAAACTCTTCTCCTTTCTCCCTGATTCTTTCGCGATCCGTTCAACAAAATCAAAAACTTCCAACTACAAACTTGTAAATCGTAACGATATCTTCAAATCCAACTGTTATGATTGGAAATATAGTGGCGATGGTGGAGATTTTTGCCTGCGTTTGGGCTGTGATGGATTTCGGTTTGTGTGCCTGATCTTGGCGATGGCGAGGAAGTGGACAGCGGTGTTGATGCTTGGAGGTTCATCGGAGGGAGGCGCGTCGGCTGTGGTAATTACGTGGGTTCTGATGGCTTGGCTTCTTGGGGGCTCGAGGATAAAAAGTTTTAAAGGCTTTTGATGGGTTTTCTTCCAGTGCATGTTGCCTAGGAACGGGATTTACGAAGAGGGAGAGAAGAAACGTTGAGGTAGCCCGCTTGACATAGCAACATTGGTTAGTAAGGAATGTTTAAAATTATTTTATTTTAATTTGAAATCAAATCATGTAAACTTGTATAACTTCCTTATATGAACTCAGATTGATGCACAATTGGAAATGTTGGGATCATATCAAAATTTCAGACAACATAGAGTTACCGTGGACTGATTCTGTGACTGTTTAATTTTAGGGCATAAATTGGATTTCAAACTCCTTCGAAATCAATGTGAGTGATTTAACCCACTCACACCTAACTAAAATATTCGATTGTTGGTTAAATTAAATTCACGCAATGATATGATTGTATTGTTGGATGTTTGATAGTTTAAATTGTGTGTTTATGTTAATTTGTTTTGATAGTGTTAATTTAATTGTTTGTTAAATATGATGCTTAATCTCCAATTAAGCCCGACATTTGATAACTAGTAAATTAATGTGATATTAAACTGCTTGATTGTATTGATTTGGATGGATGCATTTAATTGATATGTTTGATACATTGATGTTGAATTATTTGTTTGTGTAGATTAATCCCAACCATTACTAGATATTACGGGAATCAAATAAACTTGGGATTAATCATTGAAACGTATTAAAAACGTACGTTGAAATGATAAATACATATGACCTTGATTTGGATTGAAATGTTATATATCCTTTCCCAAAATACTAAAATTAAATTTTAAATATCACTTGGCTATAGAATAGAAAATCATATGCAGACACCGATTGGTTAAATGAATTTGTTGTAACCTTGAACTTTGAAATATGGTTTTAAAAGCAAAATGAATGAATGCTTATAAAATTGATTTATTTTAAACTTAACTTTGAATCTTTGAATTTAAAGTTACAAAAATTATGTAAATATTGTGACTGAAGTTAAACTTGAATTTAATATAATTGGAATCTAATTGAAAGTGAACCTATTGTAAATTTAATTTGTTTTAAGATGTAAAATACTAGCCATCTTTGAAGTTATTTTAAATTATGCTTAATTTAATTGAAGTGAAATTAGAATCATAGACTCAAGATTTTATCAATTTGAAATGATCCAAATGAGAGTTGAAAAATGGAATCTTTGGATATCCAAATTGAATCGTTTAAATTGAATTTAACTTGAAAAGGAAGTTGAATCGAAATTGAAATATTGAAGTTGAATTAATTGATTTGAAATGGGAATATGATTTTAGATTTAATTGAAATTTGGAAGAAACAATTCAAAATTCCTATTATAGTATTTTAAGTCATTATATAAACTATTTTGGTAAATAACCATTTTCTTATAAATAATTCTATTTTTTAACTTATATATTATAACTATATTAAACCACTTTAATGAACAACTATTTCCTTTAAAACCTATTTATTTTATTTCTAACATATGTATATTAATTATTTTGAATAAAATATTTTAACAGACTATTTATTCCATAAACTTCTTTAATATTTTTCTATATATATTAACTAAATTTTTAATAAATCATATTTTTATATTCTAACTTTTATATAAACTTTTATTATCAAACTATTTGTCTTCAAATTATTTAAATATATATCTAAAATATCTAATACACTTATCTTCTATTTCTAATATAAAAATTATTTTAAAACTAGAATTGTTTCAAGATTCTGAAATAAAGTTTTTAATATGAAGAATACTCTATCTTGACCATTGAAATGATTTTAAAACAAAATCTGATATTTTGATATGAAGTATGAACCCCTTTGAAATGTAAAAGATCTGACTGGTGTAAAAATGTAAACGTTTGGTTATTAAAGAGACCAGGAGCGGATATTGTCATATTTTCTGCCAATATCGAAAATCGCTTTAACAACTGTGTACGTGGTGGAGAATCCAGAATGAAGTAGGTTGATTTGGAGGCGATTACTTGATTTGAAGACAGAGAACAATGATGGATAGCTTCGACCTTCGGGTCATAATTGAAATGACTAAAACATGAGTCATACCCAGGTTAATGTTAGTTAGCTCCTCTTAGCAAACATGCTTCTTCGATACCATATCTCTTACTTTGTGCTTGATTGGGCACCCTTTGATTTTTGGGCATATTGTATGGGGTGGGCGGTAGCTGGTGGCTATGTGTTACCGTTGAACTGGGTCCGCAATCCATTAGAATCCTACTGATGGGTATTGCCTCGATTCCTTGTCATATTTATTCTTATTGAGTCCCCTACGATTTTGATTTGTGTTGTACCTATGGAATGCCCTTTGATGCCATTATTTATGGTGGGTTTACGGTACTTTATAGAGACATTATAAATGTGTAAGGGTAAAAATTTAATCTCGCTTACGCTATTTTAATATTTTATATTTAACCATAGACACTATTATAATAGTGCATTGAATTATACAATATCTAGTTTGATGGATCCTTAAGAGATGGAAATTCCGGTAACATCTCTTAAGTTAACACACTCATATTATTATATGGTTTTGATTTGACTGATATGAGAATATTTTAGTTCTGATTCGAGTATTTTTGCCTTTTCATTTGTGCTCGGGTCAGCCTAAGTTTTTAGTTATTGCAGACATAGTTATGAAGATGAAGATGGAGCTCAACAAACGTACTTATTATTATTATTCTGCTGCAAATATTGATTTGTTTTATAATAGTTAACTCTGATGATTATTGTAAAATATAATCAAATGTATTTTTTAATAGCTTCATGAACTATTATATATTTATTATATTTTATCCTTCCACTGTAAGTTTCTGTGATTGTTTTCTTCTTTCTTTTCTTGTATTAAAACCCATAACTATATGTATCTTTGGATTCATTTAGGTTGACATTTATGGAATTTTGTTGATTTGAATGACCACAAATCCAGGTCGTTACAGTAGGTATCAGAGTCGGGTTTAGCGACAACCATGGCTATATTTGGAATTATCTCATTAGAGATAGGTAGTAATACACTAGAATGAGTTTGATTATATATGAGAGTGCGTACTTGTAATTTTGATATAAAATGGTTTAATACTGTGTTAATTTGTTTCATTGATTATTTATGAATTCTAGTCGATACTTGGGATGCTAAGACATCGATAGGGATTTCAAAACACTCGAAAAGGACTTATTGACACAATATTGGTATGGATTATATTTTATACATAAGGAATTATTTAGAAAATCTATTAAATTTGTCTAATTAGACAATATAACTAAACTATTGGCTATTAAATGATTTTAAGAAAAATGAAATATTGAAAATAAATTGATAATGAAATAAGATGAGCTTGAATATGGAATTGAGAATTTAAATTCGGGTGCTTTTGAAATATTGATTTGCAAATGGTTTGAAATAATATGTTTATATTTTAAAAGTAGTTTCATACAGAAATTATTTTCATATGATTTAATGGAAATAAGTGTGTATTCCCTTCTTATCTTTGAGAAATGACTTCGGTGATGAGTGCACACATCATCGACGTTTATTTTTGAGAGGTTGAGTGGAGGAGACCATTTAGAACTTTTATATCTTATTTTGCGAAATTGAATTTTATTTAAATCTTTTATAGTATAGTTTTATATAAAAGATATAATACTTGTATTGTTTTGGAAGTTGATTTGGAAATGAATCCGAAGTTGAATTCTAAATTCTAGAATAATTAATGAAATGAATAAATCTTGTAATTCTAGAAACATCTGGAAAAAAGAGAACCTAAGAGAAATGGAATCAATATTGAAACTCTTAAAATTTGAAATGATGAATTTGAAAATAAATTGAAATTGTTGAACTTGTACAATAATCAATCTTTTTCTATAACATAATATAACTTACCAAAATATAATAAGTTAAATTGTTATAGAAATGGAAAAAAAATTCAATATACAAGTATTGGTATGAACAATAGAATAAAATTGACGGTTTATAAATATGAATGAAACTTAAATTTTGACAATAAACGATCAATACTTAGTTATGTTTGAAACTAAATTCAACTAAGTAAAGAAAATAAACCGAATCAATGAAATAAGTTAATAAAGTGAATTCTTTGGTTTTGAATTAAATGTATTTGTATTAATGACTAGTTTTTTGAAAGCATAAGAGAATATGTTAATAATTTATAAACTTAATGAACTCTAAATGAAGTAATTAAATTTAATTAAAATGAATTTGTCATGTAGTGGCAATTCGTAATTTTCCGAATTGATGTTTAAATGAATATATAGGATCCAATATGAGTTGGAATTCTTTGAAACAAGAATTTTATGGATCTATTGGATTATATTTTTCTAATGAAATAGAAAATTTTGGATTTCAACTTGTAGATTTTAAGATGTATGTAATTCATTTTTTTAGAAAAATCGCGGTTTGGTAGTTCGCGATTCAAAACTAAATTATTAATGAAATCAGTTTAAATAAACTAATGAATGAGACAAGTTGAATGCATTATAAGTGAATAAGTGAGTAAAGTAATAAAATTTGAATTGAATCAAATTTGAAGTGAATATGTTGTATGTAAAATAAACAAATGTTAACAGATTAAAAGCAAACAACTAACATTAATAAGAAATAGAAATATGACAAACTAATAAAAAAAAACAATGTGAATTGTACACAACCGAAATTAACAAATTGAAATTGTCTGAATAGTATATTGACATGGAAAATACTTGTAATTATGTTTTAATTAGATGAATGTGAATGTTTAGATGTTTTACTTGTTGCTTTTGCTGCAATTTCTATGTCTTGTACGGTTATGGTTATACATTGATACATATGTTTTTTATTTGGTTATTGAGTGTTATAGTAGATACTGATGGCAATTTGCTTGCTTTGGGAGCTATTTGCGCATAATTATTGCTTTACTTGCTTAAATGTAAGTTAAATCGCTAATAATGCTTATGAAAGGTACGTATATTGAGCATATATTGTATTGTGTGTGTATATATATACACTATTTCCCCATTGTTTGGGATGCCTCATCACTGATATGAGATGTGTATTGTGGTTATATATATTGTTGTTTTCTGGATCTAATCATACGAAAGAGACTCCATCAAAAATTTTCTTGAATTTATGACTTAGAAACTTTGTGAAAATTTGAGTTTTCAAACCTATATTAAACTTTTTGCATACGTAATTGTTTCTAAGTGGAATAAGAAATTATATGATTTAATATATAAATTGGCAACTTTCTTGCTACGCCTTTTCGAGGACGAAAAGTGCTAAGTGGGGGAGAGTGTAACATCCCGAGGTTTTTTGACAATTTGGAATGTTAATCTTAATGTGATTTTGAAACAATAATGGCTTAAATAAAAAAATTAATGATTTAAGTCGTAAATTGTTAAGATATGAACTTAAATTGATTTATTGAGAATTGATTCTCAGTGGCTATATACGATAATGATAGTGTCTGATAATCTATTTATAATGAAATTTGAAATTTATATTGAATTAACATTATAAAATGGATTAACTAATTCTGAGACTCTATTATATATTGATAATTCTAATTTATGGAATATGGAAATAATATATAGATCCATTTGATTGTGCAATGAAATTTCAACTTGTTGTAAATGTAATTATATTCATTTGTTGTAAAGATAGTTATAATTTGGTTGTATTGTAATTTCTTAGAATTGAAATTTAATATTAGATTATTTGAATTAAATTGAATCAATTAGTTCATAATTAAACTTTTTTATCCAATTGTGAAAATTGTATGATGGAAACTTAATTAAAACTATTAAGTAACTAAACTCAATCTATTATGACAATTGTTACTTGTATTAATCACAAACAAAATTTTGAATTAGTTTGTATTGATAAATAGTGAAAGTTGAAATTTAGGATTGAAATATCTCGATTTATGCAATTTATAATTGTAACGACCTAGATTTTTGGCCGTTCAAATCGACAATAAACCACACATGTCGACCCAAACAAATCACTAACACAGGAAGTTATTGGGGAAAAAGAAGAAAGAAGAGAAAAACAATCTCAGAATCTCACAGCGGAAGGATAACATATAATAAACAAATAATGGTTTAAAGCATTTAAAACATATACATTTGGCTATAACGTACAAATGATTATAAGAGTTACACATATGCAGATAAACATAACTAGCAGCGGAAACACTATGCAGTGGAAATATATACATGTAACAACCAGGAATTTGGGGCCAATTTAAAATTTTCATCTTAGAGATTTTAGGGTTTTTTTTAATTTTTTTAATAATAATGAATAGAAATTTATTTTGACCAAAGCTAATACAAATATATTCAATTTAATTAAAAAAGGAATTAGAAATAGCACGGTAGTTTGAAAAGTCAAATCTGAACTTTGACTGACTGTACGGGATGCAGAATAAATCGGATTTTGGTGAAACCAAAAATATTAGAATCTATTTAAAAATATCTTTCCAACGAATCTGAAAAATCGAAATTTCGTAGCGGGAATTAAAAGTTATGGCCAGTTAGAATTTCAGAATAGTCGCTGTAGAATTTCTGTATATATTTTAATATTAAAAATAGCCCCTTTCCAAACGACCTCTGTTTTCGACGAAACCACTATTGTTGGATTCGGAATGTCAAATTATTGTTATGTTTAATTTTTCATAATTTTTAGAATTAATTTGTGACCGTGGCAAAAGATTTCAGTTCAATCAATTTTAATCGACTTGGAAAAGGCCATTTTTCAAATAGTCACAGAATTCGACGAAATTAATTTTGTTAGGATCGTATCGTCAAAAAAAAGCCAGAAATAATTTTTTTGGATTTTTCTAAGTTCGTATGTGTCCCCGGTAAAATTAGAAAGTATGTTTGAATTTAAAATCAACGATTTATATTTTTAAAACTGAGAAACGGGTGCCAAGACGATCATTTGGGCCTGTGGGACATAGTTAGATGAGTCCGAAATAGGGGTAAATAGGTAGGAATGATAGTCGTTGGGCTGAAAAAGAAGAAAGTTGCAAAACGGGCTTTATTGGGCTAATTAATTATTTAATAATAACCTAACCCTATTATTTTATTGTAAAACCACTGTTCATCCTCCTTCCCCGTTCGTTTCAAAGCCGCCACCAAACCCACTTCCTTCAAAATTTCAAACTTCGATTTCTTCCTCGTTTCTCCAAGAAATCCTTCGCAGTAATACCCGTTTCGAAGAAATTTTCGAGCTCTTTGATTCTACACCAAAATCAAAGCCTCCCGTACCCTGTAGCCGACGCCCCGACCCCACGAAGTTCGCCGCCGCCGTGCTTAGCCGGGCCCCCCACGGCCAACCGCACCCCACCCCCTTCCAGGCGTCAACTGCCCTCTCCAAGCTCTCCAATCTCCAACAAACCTTTTTGAAAACCATCAACCACATCTCACGATTTCTGAATTTAAAGTTTTGAACAAAATTGAAATATAAAGGTATGAACATTTCAGATTTTGCGACACTTATTTCTGTTGCAACTGTAGTTGTAAAAAGTAAATTGTTAATTAAAAATTGATAATTAATTCATATGAACTCCAAATTGGAAATTTTCAGATCCGTGTGAATCGTGACCGCAAATACATCAACTTAGAACTGATTGGAACAATTTCTGGACCTTTTTAAAATTTTAGATCTAGATCTGAAATCGTGGTGAGCATTTTGATTTAAATAATTAATTTTAATCTAGTTATTTAGTTTGCTTATGGATCATGCTGTGTTTACTATTGGTTCTGATCTATGATGTTGCGATTGATTATTGACTAGTTTTGAGATGTTATATGGTTACCCTTTTAATCATTGATTTATTTAGATCTGTAATCACATTTTGATTTTTTACATGTATACCAATTCAAACCATTCTAGTTTGAATTCAAAATATGCTCCTCCCCTCTAGATTCATTTTCTGTTATTAGATCTGCAATTATATATGCAATTATAAGGCATGAAATTTATATCGTATATAAAATTACATTTTATATGTAATTGTAGAACAAGAGAATGACGATGTGAATAGGTTCAATATTTTATTGAAAATTAAAAGTAAGGTATGACGATGTGAATAGATTCAATATTTTATTGAAAATTAAAAGTAAGGAATGACGATGTGAATAGATTCAATATTTTATTGAAAATTAAAAGTAAGGAATGACGATGTGAATAGATCCAATATTTGCATTGGAACTAAATTTACATTTTTACGTTTAAATAAAAAGTAGTAATTTGCATTGGGACTAAATTTACATTTTTACATGTAAATAAAAAGTAGGAATTTGCATTGGGACTAAATTTACATTTTTACATGTAAATAAAAAGTAGGAATTTGCATTGGAACTAAATTTATATTTTTACATGTAAATAAAAAGTAGGAATTTGCATTGGAACTAAATTTACATTTTTACATGTAAATAAAAAGTAGTAATTTGCATTGGAACTAAATTTACCTTTTTACATGTAAATAAAAAGTAGTAATTTGCATTGGGACTAAATTTACGTTTTTACATGTAAATAAAAAGTAGTAATTTGCATTGGAACTAAATTTACATTTTTACATGTAAATAAAAAGTAGTAATTTGCATTGGAACTAAATTTACATTTTTAAATGTAAATAAAAAGTAGGAATTTGCATTGGGACTAAATTTACATTTTTACATGTAAATAAAACGTAGTAATTTGCATTGGGACTAAATTTACATTTTTACATGTAAATAAAAAGTAGTAATTTGCATTGGGACTAAATTTACATTTTTACATGTAAATAAAAAGTAGTAATTTGCATTGGGACTAAATTTACATTTTTACATGTAAATAAAACGTAGTAATTTGCATTGGGACTAAATTTACATTTTTACATGTAAATAAAAACTAGTAATTTGCATTGGGACTAAATTTACATTTTTACATGTAAATAAAAAGTAGTAATTTGCATTGGGGTTATCACAGTTGGTATCAGTACTTTGGTTAACCTTAGCTTTGGAGTATAACATATTTATAGCAATTTGTTAACATAGAATCACTAATATTCTATGGCGAACAGTTCATTAGAGTTACATAATAGTCATTCATTTTATCGCCGTCCTTTTTCCATCCTTTTATCTATATCATTTATTTAAATCACCATTACAGTTGTTCTGACTATTTCCTGGATCGTACAGAAGTAACTAAAAATGAGTACCGCTGCCGCTAGAGCTAGAGCAAGGAGGCAAAATGTTGCTGAAACCGAGGAGGCCACAGTTCAACAGCCACCACCACCGCAACCCTTTGACTTGGATAAGGTAGCGAAGAAGTTCAAGAATTTAGGTGGAGTTCCATTCACTGGTACGGAGAACGTGACACAGGCTTAGGAATGGCTTAAGAATTGTGAAAAGATATTTGGAGGGATAGGGCTAGATGATCAAAGAAAGAGATTTACGGCTTCATGGCTGCTCCAAGGCGAAGCACAGAATTGGTGGGAATTGGTCAATATAGGAGGTGATGAAGAAAATGTGACTTGGACTAGGTTTAAAGAGTTATTCAATGAAAAGTATGTTCCCAGGCAAGAAGTGGAAAGGCTGCATGACGAGTTCGCCAACTTGAAGCAAGGCGACAAAACTATCTCTGAGTATGTGATAAGATTTGAAGACCACTCTCGCTATGCCCCAGAATTGATTCATGATGATTTTAAAAAGAACAAAAGGTTCATTAATGGACTTGCTAGGAAGTACACTGACAGGGTTACTGCTCACATTGACCTTCCTTTCAATAAGCTGATTGAGTTTGCTTGTCGCTACGAGGAGAACAACAAAAGGGTTTCACAACAAGATAGTGAAAGAAGCTTGGCCAACAATAATAAAAGGAAGCAAGCCGAAAAGAAGACTGAAGGGAGCAGTTCTGGAGCTGCTAAAAACCATGATAAGGCAAAGGTGCAATGCTACAACTGCCAGAAGTTTGGACACTACAGCAAGGACTGCAGAAATCCAAAGAAGGCCAGAAGTGATGACACTAAAGAATGCTATAACTGCCACAAAAAGGGTCATATCAAGCCTAATTGTCCACTGTTGAAAGGAGCTCAGATTGCACATGTGTACGAGGGGGAAAGTGCACCACCTTCCTTCGCACCTACTTCTTCTGAAGGAGCAGGTAAGCCTGATGTTTTAGGTGGTACTATTTCTGTTAAAAACATTCCTGTTACTGCTTTGTTTGATACGGGCGCATCGAGAAGCTTTATTTCTAGCAACACGGTCAAGAAATTGAAATTAAAACAAAGAAGTCTTAAGGAGCCAATTAATGTTCATAACCCCGTAGGAGATTCTATCATCCTTGGTTTGTACTGTAGGGTGCCTATTTCTTATTCTTACTTTCAGTTCCCTTTTGACTTGATCATTATGAATTTTTTCGAGTTTGATGTCATCCTTGGTCTTGATTGGCTAACAAAATATGACGCTGAAGTGCTATGTTCAGAAAGAGTAGTGAAAGAAAAAATAGGATTCAGAAATACTATTACTATACCTTGCCATGGTTCAAAATCCGATAGAAAGGCATTTTGGTCTTCTCTCGAAGTCACTCCCATTTCTTAAGAAAAGATCCCCGCGGTCAAAAATTACGCGGACGTATTTGAAGAAGTAGACAACTTACCCCCGCGAAGGGAAATTGATTTTAGAATTGATCTTGTCCCAAATGCAAGGCCTGTAGTCCATGCTATCCGAAGGATGACCCCTAAAGAAAAAGAAGAGTTGAAAGCCCAAACTAAGCAGCTCTTATGGAAGGGACTCATCCGACCTAGTTTTTCCAATTGGGGTGCAGCTGTGGTGTTTGTTCCCAAGTCTGACGGTACTCTACGGCTCTGTGTGGATTACCGCGACCTTAACAAACATTGAAGAACAAATACCCCTTGCCTCGCATAGATGATTTAATGGACCAATTAAATGGGGCCAAGGTATTTTCTAAGATGGACCTAGCCACAGGTTTCCATCAATTTCGCATAGCCGAAGAATGCATACCCTTGACAGCCTTCAGAGGTCCTGACATATTCTACGAATGGCTGGTGATGCCGTTCGGTTTATGCAATGCTCCAGCCTACTTTGTTGACTTGATGAATATGGTCTTCTGTGATGTCCTAAACAAATTCGTCCTAGTCTTCATTGATGATATTCTAATTTATTCTAAAACGAAGTAGGAGCATGAAGGGAATTTAAGGGAAGTGTTGGAGATTCTGCGAAGAAATGTTTTAAAGACAAAATTTCCCAAATGCACATTTTCGCAAGAGGAGGTAAAATTCTTGGGTCATGTTGTGTCAAAAGAAGGAATTGCTGTTGACCCAAGTAAAATTGCCGCCATTCGAGATTGGAAGCAGCCCAGTATGCCCACTGAAGTAAGAAGCTTCCTAGGATTGGCTGGATATTACAGGAAATTTTTCAAAGACTTCGCCAAGCTGTCTTGCCCGTTAACAAAGCTCACCAAGAAGCATACCAAGTTCAATTGGACATCGGATTGTGAGGAGGCCTTCCAAAAGCTAAAAGTAAGTTTGACAACTGCTCCCGTACTAACCATCATCGATGGCAACCAAGATTTAAAAGTCTACACCGATGCTTCTCAAAGTGGTGGTCTTGGTGTGGTATTGATGCAAAGAGGAAAAGTTGTTGCTTATGCAAGTCGTCAATTAAAGCCGCATGAGAAAAATTATCGTGTCCATGACTTGGAGTTGTTGGCCATAGTCTTTGCTTTAAAAATTTGGAGACATTATCTTTTGGGCGAAAAATTTGAATTATTAACAGACCATCAATCTTTGAAATATCTCTTCGATCAAAAGGATTTGAATTTAAGGCAGCAACGGTGGCTAGAATTTCTTGCGGCATACGATCTTGACATCTTATATACGCCGGGAAAAGCCAATATTGTGGCGGACGCACTTAGTAGAAAGAATGTCATTGTCGCAAGCCTCATCATTACCCCTTCTTTGATTGATAAAATTTCTTCTCTTCAGAAAAATGATGTTTTTATTCGAAAAATGATTAAAAGAATTCAAGACGGTGAAAACACGAACTTTCAAATAGATGGCAAGGGAGTTCTTAGATTGCAAGGGCGGATTTGTGTCCCAAGTATCCCAGTGCTCATAAGGGAGGTTTTAGATGAAGGTCACAAATCAAAGCTTAGCATCCATCCAGGCGTAAGCAAGATGTATCAAGATCTTAAGCGCACGTTTTGGTGGAAAGCTATGAAGAGAGATATATCCATTTATGTGAGTAGATGTCCTATATGCCAACAAGTAAAGAGCGATCAACAAAAGCTGGCGGGATTGTTGCAACCATTGGAGGTTCCAGAATGGAAGTGGGACCTAATCTCCATGGATTTTATAGATGGTCCGCCCCGTACTAGGAAAGGAAATGATAGCATATGGGTGATCGTGGAGCGCTTCACAAAGTACGCTCATTTCATACCTGTCAAGTCCACTAGAACTGCTCAAAGTTTGGTGCAAGTTTATTGCAAAGAAATAGTCAGGCTACATGGGTAATAAAACTAAATCTTTCCTTTTTATCATTATCTGAATGAAATTTCTCATTTTCTAACTGAATATTAAAAGAAAAATCTTTTGTTTTAAACAGAGTTCCTAATAGCATCGTTAGCAACCGTGATCCTATCTTTGCTAGCAAGTTTTGGGAAGCATTCCAAAATGAGTTGGGAACGAAGTTAAATCTTAGTACCGCATATCACCCCCAGACTGATGGCCAAACTGAGAGGGTGAATCGCATCCTTGAGGATCTATTACGAGCTTGCATACTCGATTTTGGTGGTTCTTGGGAGGATCACTTGCATTTAGTTGAATTCTCTTATAACAATAGCTATCAAGCAAGTTTGAAAATGTCTCCATTTGAAGCCTTATATGGTAGGCCATGTAGATCGCCAGCATGTTGGGTTGAAAAAGGAAATCGTCTAGTATTGGGTCTAGACATGGTCCGAGAAGCTTCAGACAAAGTCGATTATATTAAGAAGCGATTATTGGCTGCCCAAAGTAGACAAAAGAGCTATGCAGATTTAAGAAGAAGATAATTGGCTTTTGAAGTGGGTGACTATGTCTATTTGAAAGTTGTTCCAATGCGAGGTGTAATCCGTTTTGGAAAGACAGGAAAATTAGCACCTAAATTCATCGGTCCCTTTCCTATTCTTGAGAAGATTGGTACCCTAGCTTACAGAATCCAGATGTCCGACTGGTTGCCTGGAGTGCACGATGTATTCCATGTATCTCAACTTCGAAGGCATGTCCATGATCCAGATTTGGTTGTGGAGGAAGCTGCACAACAAGATTTAGAGATTACCCCAAGCCTTGCAGTGAGAAGGGAGCCACTGAAAAATTATTGGCAAAGAGACTAGAGTGCTGAGAAAAAAAAGAATCAACCTAGTCAAAGTGCAATGGAGCGGGGATCCTAGAGACTGCACTTGGGAAACCGAGGAGAGTATCAAACAAGCCTATCCCAATTGCAGAGTGGATATCCCCGATTAGATTTTGTTTTGAGGTACGCTTAAAATATTTTACATTCTCTGTGTTGGTCCCTACTCTTCTATTTTCCTTTTTCCTTTTCGAGGATGAAAAGTTCTTAAGCGGGGGAGATTGTAACAACCCGGAATTTGGGGCCAATTTAAAATTTTCATCTTAGAGATTTTAAGGGTTTTTTTTTTAAAATTTTTCAATAATAATGAATAGAAATTTATTTTGAGAAAAGCTAATACAAATATATTCAATTTAATTATAAAAGGAATTAGAAATAGCATGGTAGTTTGAAAAGTCAAATCTGAACTTTGACTGACTGTACGCGATGCAGAATAAATCGGATTTTGGTGAAACCAAAAATATTAGAATCTATTTAAAAATATCTTTCCAACGAATCCGAAAAATCGAAATTTCATAGCGGGAATTAAAAGTTATGGCCAGTTGGAATTTCAGAATAGTCACTGTAGAATTTTTGTATATATTTTAATATTAAAAATAGCCATTTTCCAAACGACCTCTGTTTTCGACGAAACCACTTTTGTTGGATTCGGAATGTCAAATTATTGTTAAGCTTAATTTTTCATAATTTTTAGAATTAATTTGTGATCGTGGCAAAAGATTTCAGTTCGGTCAATTTTAATCGACTTAAAAAAGGCCATTTTTCAAACAGTCACAGAATCCGAGGAAATTAATTTTGTTAGGATCGTATCGTCAAAACAAAGCCAGAAATAATTTTTCTAGATTTTTCTGAGTTCGTATGTGTCCCCGGTAAAATTAGAAAGTACGTTTGAATTTAAAATCAATGATTTATATTATTAAAACTGAGAAACGGGGGCCAAGACGATCATTTGGGCCTGTGGGACATAGTTAGATAAGTCTGGAATAGGGGTAAATAGGTAGGAATGACAGTCGTTGGGCTGAAAAAGAAGAAAGTTGCAAAACGAGCTTTATTGGGCTAATTAATTATTTAATAATAACCTAACCCTATTATTTTATTATAAAACCACTGTTCATCCTCCTTCCCCATTCGTTTCAAAGCCGCCGCCAAACCCACTTCCTTCAAAATTTCAAACTTCGATTTCTTACTCGTTTCTCCACGAAATCCTTCGCAGTAATACCCGTTTCGAAGAGATTTTCAAGCTCTTTGATTCTACACCAAAATCAAAGCCTCCCGTACCCTGTAGCCGACGCCCCGGCCCCACGAAGTTCGTCGCCGCCGTGCTCAGCCGGGCCCACCACAACCAACCGCACCCCACCCCCTTCCAGGCGCCGAATCCCCTCTCCAAGCTCTCCAATCTCCAACAAACCGTTCTGAAAACAATCAACCACATCTCACGATTTCTGGATTTAAAGTTTTGAACAAAATTGAAATATAAAGGTATGAACATTTCAGATTTTGCGACACTTATTTCTGTTGCAACTGCAGTTGTAAAAAGTAAATTGTTAATTAAAAATTGGTAATTAATTCATACGAACTCCAAATTGCAAATTTTCAGATCCGTGTGAATCGTGACCGCAAATACATCAACTTAGAACTGGTTGGAACAATTTCTGGACCTTTTTAAATTTTTAGATCTAGATCTGAAATTGAGGTGAGCATTCTGATTTAAATAATTAATTTTAATCTAGTTATTTCGTTTGCTTATGGATCATGCTGTGTTTGCTATTGGTTCTGATCTATGATGTTGCGATTGATTATTGACTAGTTTTGAGATGTTATATGGTTACCCCTTTAGTCATTGATTTATTTAGATCTGTTATCACATTTTGATTTTTTACATGTATGCCAATTCAAACCATTCTAGTTTGAATTCAAAATATGCTCCTCCCCTCTAGATTCATTTTCTGTTATTAGATCTGCAATTATATATGCAATTAAAAGGCATGAAATTTATATCGTATATAAAATTACATTTTATATGTAATTATAGAACAAGAGAATGACGATGTGAATAGATTCAATATTTTATTGAAAATTAAAAGTAAGGTATGATGATGTGAATAGATTCAATATTTTATTGAAAATTAAAAGTAAGGTATGACGATGTGAATAGATTCAATATTTTATTGAAAATTAAAAGTAAGGAATGACGATGTGAATAGATTCAATATTTTATTGAAAATTAAAAGTAAGGAATGACGATGTGAATAGATCCAATATTTGCATTGGTACTAAATTTACATTTTTACATGTAAATAACAAGTAGTAATTTGCATTGGGACTAAATTTACATTTTTACATGTAAATAAAAAGTAGGAATTTGCATTGGGACTAAATTTACATTTTTACATGTAAATAAAAAGTAGAAATTTGCATTGGGACTAAATTTACATTTTTACATGTAAATAAAAAGTAGGAATTTGCATTGGAACTAAATTTACATTTTTACATGTAAATAAAAAGTAGGAATTTGCATTGGAACTAAATTTACATTTTTACATGTAAATAAAAAGTAGTAATTTGCATTGGAACTAAATTTACATTTTTACATGTAAATAAAAAGTAGTAATTTGCATTGGGACTAAATTTACATTTTTACATGTAAATAAAAAGTAGTAATTTGCATTGGAACTAAATTTACATTTTTACATGTAAATAAAAAGTAGTAATTTGCATTAGAACTAAACTTACATTTTTACATGTAAATAAAAAGTAGGAATTTGCATTGGGACTAAATTTACATTTTTACATGTAAATAAAAAGTAGTAATTTGCATTGGGACTAAATTTACATTTTTACATGTAAATAAAAAGTAGTAAATTGCATTGGGACTAAATTTACATTTTTACATGTAAATAAAAAGTAGTAATTTGCATTGGGACTAAATTTACATCTTTACATGTAAATAAAAAGTAGTAATTTGCATTGGGACTAAATTTACATTTTTACATGTAAATAAAAAGTAGTAATTTGCATTGGGACTAAATTTACATTTTTACATGTAAATAAAAAGTAGTAATTTGTATTGGAACTAAATTTACATTTTTACATGTAAATAAAAAGTAGTAATTTGCATTGGAACTAAATTTACATTTTTACATGTAAATAAAAAGTAGTAATTTGCATTGGGGTTATCACAATACATACATATATATATATATATATATATATATATATATATAATAGATGTATATCAAATCTTCGTCTTCAACCTCCAAGGCAGAGTAATCTTCACTGACTGCAAGCTTCTGCTGACCCGAGCGTAATGCATAAAAGAAAACACAACAAACACTCAGATCAGCACTAAATCATTCTCATATTAGTCAAATTAAAATACGAAATAATAAGAGTGCCATGGGTGCAGTAACGCAAGAGATGTTACGGGATTTTTCCATCTCTCAAGGATCCGTTAAACTAATGCATACATTATATAATACGCTATTATTGTAATGTCTATTCAGTAAAGTAAACATAATGAAAATAGCGTAAGCGGGATTACATTTTTACCCTTACACCGTTTATAATACCGTTGTCTATACAGTACCGTAAACCCACCGGTACCTATGGTATCAGAGGGCACTCCATAGGTACGATACAAATCAAAATCGTATCGGGCTCGACCATGATAAATATGACAAGGCACTCGAGGCAATGCCCAGGGTAGGATTCTACCAATTGCACTCCTGGACCGGTGGTAACGCATAGCTGCCACTACCGCCCACCTCGAAACACACTCCCAAATCAAAAAGGGCTCTAAATCATCATCATAGTCATAGAAAAAGTATCGGAGAAGTGTGTCCGATCAAAGGTGCTACCTCAATTAGTCACGGTATAGCTCCTGTTTTAGTCATTTCAATTATGACCCGAAGCTCAAGGCTATTTCGTCATTGTTCATCTTCCTCAATCCAAAAATCGTCTCCAAGTCATCATATGTCATTCTAGATACGTCATAACCCTCACAGTTGTTAAAGTGGTATCGCCATTGACAGAGAATATGCCATTTGTCGACTCCGGTCACTTTAACAACCAACGTTTACAATTTCCACATCGGTTGGTTCTTTTACTTTTCACAAAGGTTCGCTTTATATCCAAAATATCATCGAACCAGATTCATATTCAAAAAGAATATAATTTTCATATCAACATATCATAATCATTCCAAACCAATTTATATTCTAAACTAGAATTTATTTCATTTCATTATATTATAATCACATAATATTTCACAAAATTCATTTATATTCATGTAGAATATACTTTACCTCAAAAGATTATGATTATTTTACAAACGATATATGGTCAGAATCCATTCATATTGAAATAGAATATATATTTCATAACAACTCATTTTAATCCCTTAGGAGATCCATTTATATTCAAGTAGGATATATTTGACCTTGAAATAAAAGAAAATCCTTTACACTCGATTCACATTCAAATAGACTTAACTTTATCTCAAATCTCATCTTGAACCAATGGTTTAAATCAAAACAATCTCCATTTCGGAAGAATTTTACAATCATTTAATATAACTTTGAAAATTGATACTTATAAATAAACCTTATATATGAAATTTACTTATATAAAATCATTAGAGTATACTAAGATATTTTAATTCACTATATATATAATAAAGGCTTGACAAATAATTTTAAATAGTAACATATAAGAAAAATTCATTTATAACAAAATAGTATATATATGTTACAAATCTATTAAAATTATTTTTAAATAATAAAATATAATTTATTTGTAAAACAAACAGTGCATATATATAGTTTATAAAATAAAATAAAATTTTAAACCATAATTGTTTCTTCTTCCGAATTTAATACTTGAATCTATATTATAGTCTCAATGGAGTTTTCATAGTTTTCATCTCATGTTTCAAATATCTTCCAAACTAGTCATTCGATTTAAAGGATTCCAAATTCATATTCTTACCAAATCCAAAGTAATTTTGCGTATCCTCAAAATTCCAATTCCAAAACTTAATTCATGGGGAATTATCAACTTTGCATCTTACCAAAACCTTAAAACTCCAAAACATACTTACAATCCCATTTTCAATTCTCAATTTGTTTTGGATAATCCCCTTGACAAATTCATTAACATTCAAGATTCAAGTTTAAAGGAAAATAAAAATCTTATCGAACTTGACCTATTCCTTTAAATAAACTTTCCATCGAATAGAAAATTCTTGAATATTTAAAATCATTTAATCAACCGATGTCCATATATAATTTTCTATCCTATGGTCAAGTGATCTTAAATTTAATTTTCTCGATATTTCAGGGATGGATATATATCATTTCAATCCAGATAAGGGTCACAGATATCTATCATTTCAACCTGTGTTCTTAATTCATTTTAAATCGATTAATCCCAGGTTTATTTGATGCCCATAACATCTAGGGTAAATGGGATTAATCATCACAATCAACATGCAAATACAATATACTAAATATGGAGCATTAGCAGTGTCATTATCAATCTAGTAATAAATTTAAATCAAACATCCATCACAACCATTCCATTCAACTGACCAGTATTAAACTGTTTTAGGAATAGCAAGGATTAGAATTTCCAACTAGAAATTTAATTTAATTAAATAACAAATCATCGACCTAGATTTGCATGTTAACACTTGCATGTCAATTTAAGAAACCATTCACATCAAATCACAACCATGCAACCAAACTTATTTCATAATTTAATTTAACAAACATGGGAATAATTCAGTTAGGTGTGAGTGAGAAAATCACTCACCTTTGGGTCCTTAGTGGGTTAGACGTCCAACCAATTTCCAAAATTTCACAGTCTCCAAATGCAGCGAAACCAGTCTCAGATTGTCCGCAATTCCTCCACAATCCCAATGCATCCAATCGCGTCCAAATCCAAGTTCATATGAAGAAGTTATGAGCGTTTTATGATTTGAATTTAAAAAATATATAAAATTATAAAATAAAAACCTCACCCACTCATATCACGCCATGTCAGCACCGCACCCCTTTCTTCCCGCTCCTTCCTTTGATTCGCTGCAGTAAACCGATGTAACACCCCACTCCCGCTATGATCACTCACTAAGGGAATGCCATAGCATCGGTGGAGTATTTTAGTGAATATAGAACAGAAAAATTACAACAAGACAGATATAAATAGTACTTGAAATTTTAAAACATCATCTCATAACAGCGGAAGTAAAACATGTCTGGTTACATCATAAAACCACAATAAAGGTCAAGTACAATATCAAAATAAAGAAGTACATAATCCCACTCTCATACAATAGCCAAACAAAAGAAAAGATAACTGGATAACTGGAGCTTTACATCTATCCAAGCTCCTAAAGACTGGAACAGCAATCCGATCAAGCTCCACTACTGCTAGGATCCACCGTAGGACCTGAGGGTTGGGAAAAAGATAAAAACAACAGGGTCAGACATAAGTCTGAGCGAGTCCTATAACTTTAACAATACAATCGTTAAAGTAACCAGAGAAGACATAAACTGATATACGGTAACATATAGGGATGAATGGCTACCCTAAGCAGTCAACTAAACGAAGATAAAGGATAAAGACGCATCTACCCTCCCTAAGGTAAATTACTAAACTGCACCACACCAGTCGTTCCTAACTTAAAGGTTGATCCCACCCAAGGACTTATAAAATTTACTAATTAGTACCTACGTACCCCTAGGTGACCAAGTAGGCGCCACGGGGCCCTACAATCCACTAGGTGTACACACTACTTCCCATTCGATCGGCTCCCTAACGTAGATACCCGTGCTGGCCCCGCCGTGGGATGTATCATTCCCCAATGTGGCAACCTGATGGAACTAAAGGTGCACGGCTTATATCTACTCGATGCAACAACGGCTTACCTACCAGCCCGGGCCCACTCACGCATATGAAGCCCGTTGGACTTGCGTTGCCACCGCTAACCCGTTTGCCTCTTACAGTCAAGCCCAGTATGCGTGTCCCGTCCTCGACATGGGTCGAGCCCACAAAGATACGTATGGGTTACTGGTTGAAATGGGCCTCCACAAGCTACCCACCTAAGCTTGTCCCTTTTTCTAGTATATCCCACTTAACCCTTTAATCATGTTTTAATTACATGTTCCATTTTGGTTAAGTATTCTAATCGTATTTTCTATTGCCACCCAAGGCAACCACTAGATTTTCTCATGCCACCCGAGGCACCCACTTAACCCCTCATGTCCCTCTACATGCTAATATGGTTAAGTGTTTCTTAATTAATTAATTAAGAACGTAACCTTTGTAAAGACCTCTCACATTAGACTGTCTTTTATGACCGCTGGTTAAGCCGGTTGGGTCCGGGCAGCCTTATGTCATAACAGAGTCTAACCTCGTGTCTTTACATTAATTACGTATTTAGTTTGTGCCTAAGACCTCTCACATTGGGCTAACATTTGTAGCAACTGGTTAAGCCGATTGGGTCCGGGCAGTTTTACGCTACAACTGAGTCCAACCTCGTGTCTTAGTCAATTAATTACACCTAATTAATCACCCTCATAATTTTATATTAATTATCCCTAATTAATCAAGTTTTCTTAACATGGGTAGACCTAACTTAATAGGTAAATTCCCATGGGGTAGACCTAACTCAATAGGTAAATTCCCAACACATAGTATGGGTACACCTAACCAAATAGGCAAATTCCCATACTATGTTTATTTATTTTGTGTTATGCATAATTATATTAATTTCACACAATCTTATTAACTTATGCATTTAATTACCCCATCGTTCCCACGTAATTTCGTTCATGATATAACACATATAAAAGGTGTCAACTTGCATATGAATGAACATGTTTCAAAGGTGCCATCTTGCATATTAACAAACACATAACTTGCATATGAACTTGCATAACATGTCACATAACTTGCATATAATATGTCACATAACTTACATATTCATTTTGCATAACAAACTTGCATATTAGCTTATAGACTTGCATAATGTGTCATCATGAACTTGCATATTAATAAACATGTAACTTGCATATTTACATACATGTAACTCGCATATTAACAAACATGTAACTTGCATATAAAGAAACATGTAACTTGCATATTTACATACATGTAACTTGCATATTAACAAACATGTAACTTGCATATTAACAAACATGTAACTTGCATATTTACATACATGTAACTTGCATATTAACAAACATGTAACTTGCATATTTACATACATGTAACTTGCATAGCATATTACCATGAACTCGCATAACATGCATATGATTACATAGCCCACAACTTGCATATTTAGCATCATGCAAACATAACATACATCATATTAAACTTGCATAAGCTTACATACTCAACATGCATAAACATAAGATTAATGCTAACATCATATCATATGATTCAAAGCTCATTAACCCACATACAAAACCATAAATCTCATCACATCTCATCTAATTAGTTTACCAAAAGATCATCAAAGTGATAGAAACTCACAACTAGCAACTTTGAACACCAAATGAAGAAGATTAAGATGCTAAGAAGGGATTAGAAGTTGATTAGAGAGTGATTAGTATGCAACCCTCTTCATAAAATTAGTGGAGGCCATGAGAGCTAGCATTTTGCCATAGTTTAGTCACTAGGTTTAATTATGAATGAATTAGGGTAGGTTAGGGTCTTATTTATAGATTAGGCAAGTGTTTTAGGCCATAGGATTAACCCTAGATTCAATCCAAGCCATCAAAGCATGTCTTGGGGAAGAAGTCAAGTGTAGGAACCATCTAGGGCCTTTAGATTAAAGATGGACCATGAGAACCATTCAAATGCAAAATCTGCACTTGAGCGAATCGGCCCACGGGTTGACAGCCAAACACCCTGGATTAACCCCTAGTCGACCCAGCGGGCTTGGGTCGACTTCAAAAATCGGCCGGTTCGGTTATTCCCCTCTCCCAATTCGCTGTTTTGAGCATTTTTGCATATTTATTTATTAAATTTTCAATTATATATATATATATATCAATATATATATATATATATATATATATATATATATCTACACAACCCATTTCACTTAATTAAGTATACTTTAATTTGGGAATTTTCGTGAAACTTCGCGAGGCCATATCTTGGTCATACGGACTCCGATTTTCGAAAACTCGGACTCTATTTCGCGTATTTTTCCGAGACGAACGTAATGGCATAGCCCGTTTCCCTTGATTCCCATTTTAGAATTAAATTCTGCCTCGATTTATGTTATTACAGGTTATTGAAAATACGGGTTGTTACAACCGACGTGAAGAATAACCCATCTTGCACCAACTTTGGCCACCAACTGCGGTGGCTACCGGCCACGAAACTGAGCAAGACCACCTTCATCGTGGAGATCATCGGAATCCGCACCCATAGGTATGCTTGCCCGCACCTCTCGTGGACCATGTCTCGCCGCGTCGCCTGAACCCTAACCGGGTTTTCTGCCCTTGTATCACCCAATTTCGGCTATACACTTGATGATAGGATCTTTAACCACCACCAAACGATTTCAGACAACGACCTCGACAAAACCCATGTGCCAGATTTCTCGATTAAAGCTTAAATCAAAAACCCCTAATTTGATTTCATGGGTTTTGAATTTCATCAGCTTAGACTGCAAATACCATCCAAACCGGCTACTGCATGTAAAAACTAACGACACTCGTAGCTTCATTACGTCAAGAGCTTCGATTTGATAGGTAATAAGCTATGGTTTGAGAAGATTTAATTTTCAGCTTAGATTTTATTTTAGATCTAGGGTTTTGGATTTTAATTCAGCCATTAACGATGAGTTATGATGGAGGAAAGTATACGTAAAGGGAAAATGGCTGATGAGGTGGAACAGAAGTTTATTTGTATATATAGAAGATCCAGTGTGAACAATAACCATTATCACATTACACTGATTCCTTTCATGTTTTATTCCGTACGATTAAACGACACGTCCGATTGCAGCGAAATTTGAAATTCTAAAATAATTCACCGTTCCGGATTCAATGAATCTGGTTTCATTGGATTCCGAGACAGTTGCAAAAACAGTTAAATTTCACAGTTAATTAATTAATAAAATATTCGATTATTAATTTAACTATTTTATTCAATTTAAATATTCATCAAATTCCATTTTAATCTAATTTCAACTTAAATAAATTTTATAAATAAAATTTCACACATTTTAAGTCTTAATTTGATTATTTGAATTTTGATTTGAAATTTCAGTTATTATTACCCAACTTAGAATTCCGCCATTTAACAAATTAAATTTGAATTTCCTTTTAACTTAACCTACTTAAAATCTAATTTGTTACTAAAATAATAAATTCCAAGTTACAACAATTCTAAATAAACAAGTTTTAAAAAGCCATTTATAGTCAATTCAAACAATCACCATCATTAAAATCAACAAAATTTGATTCTTATCTAATATTATTCCATTTATTTATTTTAAATATAAATTTAAATATACTGAAAATTGTGGGTTGTTGCATTCTCCCACACTTAAAAATCTTTTCGTCCTCGAAAAGAGAACGAAATAAGGTATTAGACAAATCATACCTTCAAATTCATACTTATAAAATAGCATTTATAAAATATAAGTTATGTAATTGTAAACTCTCATAAATTTTCTAACTCCCGAAATCACAAAAAAATTCGGCAGCATCTCCTTTGTACGAAGAGGTCTGGAAAATCACATACATGTTTAAAATTCATATATACATCTCATCATTCGATGAGGCATACCAAAAATGGGGGAAAACACATATACATAACCACACAACTAAATAACCCAAATACGTACCTCCTTTAGCGTTTATTTGCAATTTGTTTACCTTAGCACTTTAGTATTTAGCGCAAGCGAGCACCAAAGCGTAGCGCGACTTCCCTACACCTGCTACATACTCACATACGCATGAGGATTAAATATATATACGATACATAGCAAAGGTATACAACTTACACAACATATATTGGACATTTCAACTTTGAAACCATAATGTTAACGACAAGCCAGCGAACAAAATGAGGTTTATCACCCTTTAAATGTTGAAATTTGACTAAAGCACACAGGAAAAAGTTGTTGTACTCGTTTCAGGCTTTCTGAATTGTTCGGATTCGTCGAATTCGGATAATCCGTTCAAAAGTTATGACCATTTTAACAAGAGCAAACACTTCAGCCCACACAATGAAAAATGCCGGTCTGAGTTGTTCAACCTAGTTTTTAACCCTTTAAACATTGAAATTTCACTCAGAGAATGAAGAAAAAGTTTTATTTCACATCTTGAGCTTTCCAAATTGTACAAGCACATCAAAATCTGACATCCCGTTAGGAAGTTATGGTTAAAACAATATTGATATACGCTTTAGGTTTTAATTTTCTGCGCGTACAACTATGACTAATTCTTGGATTTCAACCTAAATAACTTGAAAATTCGACGAGGCTCTATTAACGAAAGTTCTAGTTCAGTTTCTTAGGTTTCTAAAAAGTCCAGAATCGTCGAATTCGGATCGTCCCATCAAAAGTTATGGTCATTTTGCTTTAGCTCATCGAATACTTTAGATTTTCACATAAACGACAATTTATTTATTTAAAATTTCCAAACCTTTCGATTCCAAAATTTGGTAAATTCTTAACACTTACAATTTGTCATTAATTTATTATTCGAGAAATGGATTCGCGTTTAATTATTTATTTCTATTCATTTTCCTTTTTATTCCAAGCATTAATTCTAGTTAAACTTGAATTCATTCTAACCTTTCAGCTAACTCAGTTATATTAAATCCCTACTTCATTAGTCATGGATCAAAATTTCCAAATTTCATGACTTATTCTTTCCCTAAGTACTTAATTCTTAATCGATTTTTATAAGGTTTTCCAACATAACTCTTATCAATTTAATTCACTTGATTCGACTAAATCTAACCTTATTTCTTATTTCCTTTACAAATCCGTTCACATCCATTTACTAATCATCATTTTGTTAGTGGGGATTCAAATCAAGTTCATTTATACTTTATCACATTCTTTTATATTAAATTTTAAATCGACTCAACCAATTTTTTCATAAGTTTCCTTCCGTTTAGCTTTGTTTATAACTTAAATTAAGTCCCCTTTTATCCAAATTCCTTCGGATTTTCCACTTAACTAATTTGAAATTCCTATTTATTTAAATTCCAATGCTTTTACCTCTATTACTAGGTCTAAAATTTCCCGATTCAAAAATTCCGATAAGTCTTTAATATTCACCATGGTTATCACTTCATCAATCATATATTAGAGTTTACATTGTATTTGGTTTCACTTCATCCTTATTTCTTTCATTCATATCAAATTACGCTCCATTTTCTTTGTTTATATTCATTTAACTCGATTCCTCTACTCAATTTAAATTATATTTCATTCAACACGATGTTTACGTTCCATTCATTTCATTATTCATGCTCACATTTACATTTAACATATCGTCCTAATTAGGTTTGCCCCATTTAGATTTTCTATGCCTTCACCTCACATGTACGCTAATTCACCATTTAAATTTCTTCATTTTTAATTTATCGACAATTCACTTTTTTCAACAATCATAAATTACTTTTATTTCATCTTAAACTAGCTTAATAAACTTAATAATTATTCCAAGTCATGCGTTGTTGCGAAAATTTTATTTATTTATTTATTTACCTAACCAATCCTCCAATTCATTTGGTCGACTTCAATTGAGTTTATTTTCATACTAAATTTTGATTTTTCTCCAACCATCCTATCGACCAAACTTCCAATTTATTTTGGTTGACTATAGTTGAATTTTTATTGCGAGGTTAATTTCAATTTTCTAACACTTATATCGACCAAATCTGAATTTTGTTTAAACTTATTTTCGCTCATGCCTAAGCATTTCAATGGCTACTTCTCTTTCTTAATACATAAGTCCATTTCCTAGTTCAAAGTCTAAATTCTAATAAATCGAGTTACCTTAGTACATAAATCGATATTAATATATAAGATGAACTTAAATACTTTGATTCTGGGCTTAAAAACTAAGTTTTAAAATAATATATGTACTTATACTATTTTATAGAAAACCATACCATATAAAAATTTTAAATCCAAATCTTTAATTAATAAAGAACCTAAAATTTCAATCCTAGTTTAGTTTAAATACAACTTTTAAATGACATATACTAAAAAATTTATATAAAATTTATACCATATGGAATTAAATCCAAAATCCTTTGTCAAAACCAATTGTAATAATCATTGAGTGGTCTCTCCCCCACTCATACTTTTCAAAATAAACATCGATAATGCGTGCACTCGTTACCTAGGCTATTTCTAAGGTCTGAGAAAGGATTACAGCCTTATTGTTGTTAAAAAATCCTTTAAATCTATTTCCTTTTCAAACATACTTATAGTGCTATATTATTTCAAAATTTTGACAAAACTATTTCAAAACCCCAGAATCAAGTTCTCAAGTTCATTTCTATTTTAATCGCAAACTGTTTTGCAACCAATTATACTTAAAGATATTAGTTCATTTTCAAATATTTTCTTGCTATGCCTTTTCGAGGACGAAAAGTTCTAAGTGGGGGAGAGTGTAACATCCCGAGGTTTTTTAACAATTTGGAATGTTAAACATAATGTGATTTTGAAACAATAATGGCTTAAATAAAAAAAATGATTTAAGTTGTAAATTGTTAAGATATGAACTTAAATTGATTTATTGAGAATTGATTCTCAGTGGCTATATACGATAATGATAGTGTCTGATAATCTATTTATAATGAAATTTGAAATTTATATTGAATTAACATTATAAAATGGATTAACTATTTCTGAGACTCTATTATATATTGATAATTCTAATTTATGGAATATGGAAATAATATATAGATCCATTTGATTGTGCAATGAAATTTCAACTTGTTGTAAATATAATTATATTCATTTGTTGTAAAGATAGTTATAATTTGGTTGTATTGTAATTTCTGAGAATTGAAATTTAATATTAGATTATTTGAATTAAATTGAATCAATTAGTTCATAATTAAACTTTTTTTATCCAATTGTGAAAATTGTATGATGGAAACTTAATTAAAACTATTAAGTAACTAAACTCAATCTATTATGACAATTGTTACTTGTATTAATCATAAACAAAATTTTGAATTAGTTTGTATTGATAAATAGTGAAAGTTGAAATTTAAGATTGAAATATCTCGATTTATTCAATTTATAATTGTAACGACCTGGATTTTTGACCGTTCAAATCGACAATAAACCACACATGTCGACCTAAACAAATCACTAACACAGGAAGTTATTGGGGAAAAGGAAGAAAGAAGAGAAAAAAAATCTCAGAATCTCACAGCGGAAGAATAACATATAATAAACAAATAATGGTTTAAAGCATTTAAAACATATACATTTGGCTATAACGTACAAATGATTATAAGAGTTACACATATGCAGATATACATAACTAGCAGCGGAAATACTGTGCAGCGGAAATACATACATACATACATACATACATACATACATATATATATATATATAATAGATGTATATCAAATCTTCGTCTTCAACCTCCAAGACAGAGTAATCTTCGCTAACTGCAAACTTCTGCTGACCCGAGCGTAATGCATAAAAGAAAACACAACAAACACTCAGATCAGCACTAAATCATTCTCATATTAGTCAAATTAAAATACGAAATAATAAGAGTGTCATGGGTGCAGTAACTCAAGAGATGTTACGGGATTTTTCCATCTCTCAAGGATCCGTTAAACTAATACATACATTATATAATACGCTATTATTGTAATGTCTATTCAGTAAAGTAAACATAATGAAAATAGTGTAAGCAGGATTATATTTTTACCCTTACACCGTTTATAATACCGTAGTCTATATAGTACCGTAAACCCACCGTAACCGATGGCATCAGATGGCACTCCATAAGTACGATACACATCAAAATCGTATGGGGCTTGACAAGGATAAATATGACAAGGCACTCGAGGCAATGCCCAGGGTAGGATTCTACCAATTGCACTCCAGGACCGGTGGTAACGCATAGCAGCTACTACCGCCCACCTTGGAACACACTCCCAAATCAAAAGGGCCCTTAATCATCATCATAGTCATACAAATAGTATCAGAAAAGTGTGTCCGATCAAAGGTGCAACCTCAATTAGTCACGGTATAGCTCCTGTTTTAGTCATTTCAATTACGACTCGAAGGTCTAGGCTATTTCGTCATCGTTCATCTTCATCAATGCAAAAATCGCCTCCAAGTCATCATATTTCAATCTGGATACGTCATAATGCTCACAGTTGTAAAGTGGTATCGCTACTGACAGAGAGTATGCCATTTGTCGACTCCGGTCTCTTTAACAACCATCGTTTACATTTTTCACATCGGTTGGTTCTTTTACTTTTCACAAAGGTTCACTTTATATCCAAAATATCATGTTTTGTTTCGAACCAGATTCATATTCAAAAAGAATATAATTTTCGTATCAACATATCATAATCATTCCAAACCGATTTATATTCTAAACTGGAATATATTTCATTTCATTATATTATAATCACATAACATTTCACAAAATTGATTTATATTCACGTAGAATATACTTTACCTCAAAAGATTATGATTATTTTACAAACGATTTATAGTCAGAATCCATTCATATTCAAATAGAATATATATTTCATAACAACTCATTTTGATCCCTTAGGAGATCCATTTATATTCAAGTAGGATATATTTGACCTTGAAATAAAAGAAAATCCTTTACACTCGATTCACATTCAAATAGACTTAACTTTATCTCAAATTTCATCTTGAACCAATGGTTTAAATCAAAACAATCTCCATTTCGGAAGAAATTTACAATCATTTAATATAACTTTGAAAATAGATACTTATAAATAAACCTAATATATGAAATTTACTTATATAAAATCATTAGAGTATACTAAGATATTTTAAGTCACTATATATATATATATAAAATAAAGGCTTTACAAATAATTTTAAATAGTAACATATAAGAAAAATTCATTTATAACAAAATAGTATATATATGTTATAAATTTATTAAAATAATTTTTGAACAATAAAATATAATTTATTTGTAAAACAAACAGTGCATATATATAGTTTATAAAATAAAATAAAACGAAATAAAAATAAAATAAAATTTTAAACCATAATTGTTTCTTCTTCCGAATTCAATACTTGAATCTATATTCTAGTCTCAATGGAGTTTTCATAGTTTTCATCTCATGTTTCAAATATCGTCCAAACCAGTCATTCGATTTAAAGGATTCCAAATTCATATTCTTACCAAATCCAAAGTAATTTCGAGTATCCTCAAAATTCCAATTCCAAAACTTAATTCATGGGGAATTATCAACTTCGCATCTTGCCTAAATCTTAAAACTCCAAAACATACTTATAATCCCATTTACAATTCTCAATTAGTTTTGGATAATCCCCTTGACAAATTCATTAACATTGAGATTCAAGTTTAAAGGAAAATAAAAATCTAATCGAACTTGACCCATTCCTTTAAATAAACTTTCCGTTGAATAGAAAATTCTTGAATATTTAAAATCATTTAACCAACCGATATCCGTATATAATTTTCTATCCTATGGCCAAGTGATCTTAAATTTAATTTTCTCGATATTTCAGGGATGGATATATATCATTTCAATCCAAATCAGGGTCACAGATATCTATCATTTCAACCTGTGTTCTTAATTCATTTTAAATCGATTAAGCCCGGGTTTATTTGATGCCCGTAACATCTAGGGTAAATGGGATCAATCATCACAATCAAAATGCAAATACAATATAATGAATATAGAGCATTAGCAGTGTCAATATCAATCCAGTAATAAATTTAAATCAAACATCCATCACAACCATTCCATTCAACTGATCAGTATTAAACTGTTTTAGGATTAGCAAGGATTAGAATTTCCAACTAGAAATTTAATTTAATTAAATAACAAATCATCAACCTAGATTTGCATGTTAACACTTTCATGTCAATTTAAGCAACCAATCACATCCAATCGCAACCATGCAACCAAACTTATTTCATAATTTAATTTAGTAAATATGGGAATAATTCAGTTAGGTGTGAGTGAGAAAATGACTCACCTTTGGGTCCTTAGTGGATTAGACGTCCAACCAAAACCCAAAATTTCACAGTCTCCAAATGCAGTGAAACCAGACTCAGATTGTTCGCACTCCCGCCACGATCCCAACGCACCCAACGGCGTCCAAATCTGAGTTCATATGAAGAAGTTATGAGCATTTTACGATTTGAATTTAAAATATATAAAATTATAAAATAAAAACCTCACCCACTCATATCACGCCATGTTAGCACCGCAACCCTTTCTTCCCGCTCCTCTCTTTGATCCGCTACAGTAAACCGACGTGAAGAAGAAACCATCTTGCACCAACTTTGACAACCAACTGCGGTGGCTACCGACCACAAAACTGAGCAAGACCACCTCCATCGTGGAGATCATCGGAATCCGCACCCATGGGTACCCTCTCCCGACCATGTCTCGCCACGTCGCCTGAACCCTAACCGGGTTTTCCACCCTTGTATCACCTAATTCCGGCTATACACTTGATGATAGGATCTCTAACCACCACCAAACGATTTCAGACAACGACCTCGACAAAACCCATGTGCCAGATTTCTCGATTAAAGCTTAAATCAAAAATCCCTAATTCGATTTCATGGGTTTTGAATTTCATCAGCTTTGACTACAAATTCCAGCCAAACTGGCTACTGCATATAAAAACTAACGACAACCGTAGCTTCATTACGTCAAGAGCTTCGATTCGATAGGTAATAAGCTATGGTTTGAGAAGATTTAATTTTCAGCTTGGATTTTATTTTAGATCTAGGGTTTTGGATTTTAATTCAGCCATTAACGATGAGTTATGATGGAGGAAAGTATATGTAAAGGGAAAATGGCTGATGAGGTGGAACAGAAGTTTATTTGTATATATATAAGGTCCAGTGTGAACAATAACCATTATCACATTACACTGATTCCTTTCATGTTTTATTCCGTACAATTAAACAACATGTCCGATTGCAGCGAAATTTGAAACTCTAAAATAGTTCACTGTTCTGGATCCGATGAAACTGGTTTCATCGAATCCCGAGACAGTTGCCAAAACAATTAAATTTCACAGTTAATTAATTAATAAAATATTCGATTATTCATTTAACTATTTTACTCAATTTAAATATTTATAAAATTCCATTTTAATCCAATTTCAACTTGAATAAATTTTATAAATAAAATTTCACACATTTTAAGTCTTAATTTGATTATTTGAATTTTGATTTGAAATTTCAGTTATTATTACCAAACTTAGAATTCCGCCATTTAACAAATTAAATTAGAATTTCCTTTTAACTTAACCAACTTAAAATCTAATTTATTATTAAAATACTAAATTCCAAGTTACAACAACTCTAAATAAACAAGTTTTAAAAATCCATTTATACTCAATTCAAACAATCACCATCATTAAAATCAACAAAATTTGATTCTTATCTAATATTATTCCATTTATTTATTTTAAATCTAAATTTAAATATACTGAAAATTATGGGTTGTTACAATAATTGAAATACAAAAATTGAATTTGGTAGGTAATCAATACTGGAATTCAAAAAAAATTATGCGATTAATATGAATTCTATTTTGATTTGAATAAGGTTTATAAAATGTTGAATTTAATTTAAAAGTAAATGAGTGAAAACTGAATATATATTGGCAAATTTTATTTATACACCAAGAATCACTTAACATACACCATTATTTTTCTATAAAATTCTATTACTAAATTACCCTTTTCTCGAGTTGCTTTTTTAAAACTTTTGCATATAAATAGTCAAATTATTCTTAAAAGTATTGAAACTTGATGCAAACTAAATATGTTAATGAAGATGTTAATGACTAATCAAATTATGAAATCCAAAATTTCAATTAAGAAAACATTCAGAAATAATAGTCTAATTTAGAATTGTTGATTTATTTTGTTAAATTAGAGTAATTTTGTTGAATTTTTTTTCAAAAAGTTTATAAAAGCTACAATATTAGTATAAGAAATTTATTTCATTTTGTTAAATTTTACTCAATGTGATGCAAAGAATTTCTAGTTTTAGGTAAATTATGTTTTAAGTTTGAAAGAGGAAAGAAAAAGAAGATGAGAACATGTGTAATTTAGTAAAAGAAATGGTGTACATAAAATAATATACGGTGTACAGTAGTTTATTATAATTTTTGGTATACGTTTAGAAGTTTTTGGTGTATGAATAGAATTAGCTATTATTGTATTGATAAATATGTTAAAATAGTCATTTTGCAAGCAATCTCGGAATTCGATGAAATTAGTTTCATTGGATCCGGAATTATAAATTATTGTAGGTTTTCAAATTTCGTAGCCATCGGAGTTCTCGTTTGATTGTACGAATTTAAAATGCGTAGCTATTATGTGTGCAATTAATTAAAATAATCAAATTTTATGCGCAACTGTTGTAGACTTCCAAATTGGGCTTCACCACTAGTCCAACTGCGTTTAGAAGTACTTAAAATCTATAGGTAGGCTATAAGAAGGCCTGATTTGGAAACACGCTCGTTTTTTGCTTTAAAACACGCAAAATGGGAAATAATATTATTTTATTCCCCGAAAACCCTATTTTTCTTTTATAGCCACCTATTTCCCTTTGATGTCTAGAAACTCTTCTCCTTCCTCCCTATCTATCGTGATCCGTTCAACAAAATCAAAAACTTCCAACTACAAACTTGTAAATCGTAACGAGATCTTAAAATCCAACGGTTATGATCGGAAATGGAGTGGTAGTGGTGGAGATATTTTCCCGTGTTTGGCCTATGATGGATTTCGGTTTGTGTGCCCGATCTTGGCGATGGCGATGAGGTGGACAACGGTGTCAGTTTTAGGAGGTTCGCCTAAGGGAGGTGCGTCGGTCGTGGCAATTTCATGGGTTTTGGTGGCTTCTTGGGGGCTTGGGGATCAAAATTTTGAACATCTTCTGATGGGTTTTCTTCCTATGCGTGTTTCTTAGGAACGGGATTTACAAAGTAGGAGAGAAGGAGCATTAAGGTAGGCCGCCGACATAGCAACGTTGGTTAGTAAGGATTGTTTAAAATTATTTTATTTTAATTTGATTTCAAATTATGTAAAATTGTATAACTTTCTTATATGAACTCATATTGACGCGCAATTGGATCCTTTGGGATCGTATCAAAATTCCGGACAACATAGAGCTGTCGTGGACTAATTTTGAAACTGTTTATTTTTTAGCGTTAAATTGCATTTTAGACTCCTTCGAAATCAATGTGATATTAAATTGATGTGATATTAAACTGCTTGATTGTATTGACTTAGATGGATGCATTAAATTGATATGTTTGATACATTGATGTTGAATTGTTTGTTCGTGTAAATTAATCCCAACCATTTACCTTAGATTTTATGGGCATCAAATAAACCTGAGATTAATCATTGAAATGAATTAAGAACGTAGGTTGAAATGATAAATGACTATGACCCTGATTTGGATTGAAATGATATATATCCTTTCCTAAAATACTAAAATTGAATTTTAAGTATCATTGTCCATAGGATAGAAAATTATATATGGACACCGATTGGTTAAATGAATTTGTTATAAATTTGAACTTTGAAATATGGTTTTGAAAGCAAAATGAACGATACTTATAAAATTGGTTTTTTTTAAATTGGACTTTGAATTTAAAGCTACAAAAATAACGTAAATATTGTAAACTGGAGTTAAACTTGAATTTAATATGATTGGAATCAATTGAAAGTGAACCTACTGAAAATTTAATTTTTTAAAGATGTAAACTACTAGCCATCTTTGAAGTTATTTCAAATTATGCTTAATTTAAAGTGATATTTGAATCATGGACTCATGATTTCATTAATTTGAAATGATGAGTAGGAAATGAAAACTTTGGATATATAAATCTAAACATTTAAATTGAATTTAACTTCGAAATTGAAATATTGAAGTTGAATTGATTGATTTGAAATGGGAAAATGATTTTAGATTTAGTCGAAATTTGGAAGAAACAACTCAAATTTTCTATTATAGTATTTTAAACCTTATATAAACTATTTTGGTAAATAACCATTTTCTTATAAATAATTCTATTTTTTAACTTATATATTTGTAACCATTTTAAACCACTTTAATGAACAACTATTTTACTTTGTAAACTATTTTATTTTATTTTTAACTTATATATATATATTATTTTAAATAAACTATTTTAACAAACTATTTATTCCATAAACTTCTTTAATATTTTTCTATATATATTAACTAAATTCTTAATAAATCATATTTTTATATTCAAACTTTTATATAAAAAAAATTATCTAACTATTTGTCTATAAATTAGTTAAATATATATATCTTAACTATGTTATACACCTTTCATCTATTTCTAATATACAAATTATTTTAGAATTGGAATTGTTTCAAGATTCTGAAATGAAGATTTTATTATGAAGAATACTCTATCTTGACTATTGAAATGATTTTAAAGCAAAATCTGATATTTTGATATGTAGTATGAACCCCATTGAAATGTAAAAGAACTGATTGGTGTGAGAAATGTAAACATTTAGTTGTTTTAGAGACAAGGATCAGATATTGTCATACTCTCTGCCAATACCAAAAACAACTTTAACAACTGTGTACGTGGTGGAGAATTGTAACACCCCACGTCCATTAATGTCACTCACAAAGGGAATGCATCAATGTCCATGAAGCGTTATTGTTTGTATAGAACAGATAAATTACAAGAATAAATAAATAAAACAACACAGTGGAAGATAAAACTTATTTTATTTCATCATAACTCAAAACGAGTTTACATAAGTAGTTTCCAAAACCATTACAGCAGGATCAGTAGTATTTTTCAAAAACTTCAAAGTACATAAAGAAGCAAATACTTAAATAACATAAATGCATAAATTCCCACTGAGCATAAGCAAACCCATAAAAATGAGAGAGTCCCAAGCGATACATCTACTCTCTTCAAGCAACTGAAAGAAATTGGCACTATGCTGTAGTATTCTCTCCTTGCAAACCTGGAGAGGGAAGGAAGAAAAGAGGTGGAAAGAAAAGGGGGTCAGACATAAAGTCTGGCGAGTGCGATAACTTTAACAATATAATTATCAAAATAACTAGGCTAAGGCATAAGATGGAAAATAAGGAAATGACTATGAACAATTGGGTATGACAGAACAAAACGAGGAAATAAGATGAACCAAGATATCGTTAAAGCGCCCCTAATCACTATAAGATAATTACTACACTGCACCACCACTAGTCACCCTAAAGGTTAATCCCGCATACAGAACTTAATAATGATAATGGTAGTTTAGTGTACCCCTAGCTACCTTCATAGGTGTCGTCTGCCCCTATCTCCACTAGGTGTACCCACTACCCCCATTCGATCGGCTCCCTACTCGTAGATACCCGTGCTGGCCCCACAGTGGGGTGTATCACTCCCCAAAGTGGCAACCCGATACAACAAAAAATGCACGGCTTATATTTACACGATGCAACAACGTCTTACCTACCAGCCCGGGCCCACACACGCATATGAACCCATTGGACTTGCGTTGCCACCGTTGACCCGTTTTGACCTCTTACAATCAAATCCAGTACGCGTGTCCCGTCCTCGGCTTGGGTCAAGCCCACAAAGATACTTAATGGGTTACTGGTTTGAAAAGGGCCCCCATGCATGACACAAGCTTTCCACCTATGCTTGGTCCCCTCTAATGTTTTTCCCCCACTTAACCCCATTCTTATTCATGTCCTCTTACATGTTTCAATTTGGTTAAGTGCATCTAATCGTATTTCAAATACCACCCAAGGCACCCACTAAATTCCACATGCCACCCAAGGCACCCACTTAACCCCCTCATGTCCCACTACATGTTTATCTGGTTAAGTGTTTCTTAATTCATTAAGACCGTAACCTTGTAAAGACCTCCCACATTAGACTGGCATTTGTGGCAGCTGGATTTGCCGGGCGGGTCCGGGCAGTCTTACACCACAAACGAGCCCAACCTCGTATCTTTACAACTTTTACGCATTTAATTTATGCCTAAGACCTCCCGCATTAGACTGGCATTTGTGGCAGCTGGATTTGCCGGGCGGGTCCGGGCAGTCTTACACCAAAAAAGAGTCTAACCTCGTGTCTTAGGCGATTAATTGCTCCTAATTAATTACCCCCAATTTGAATTAATTTCCATATTCAAATTGCCAATCAATTACAAATTTAACTATGTCCATAATTGACTCAATTATGTCCATCTATTTATGGCATATAAAATTATACCAATTAACATCACATTTAAGGCATTTATGCCAATTCTCAATACTAAATCTTTTACATTGCCCCACGTTGTACGTTCGTTCGTTTAACGTAAAATATATGTTAGACTCGAATAGTCTAACTTATGGAATAAAGAGAAAACATCACAACATGCATAGGATAAAAACTAGATCTAAACATAAGGGGTGAACTGGCATGTGTGGATAAGGTTTTTCATCTAAAACTTGCATAGGTCAAAGTTACAAACTTGCATAAATTATGGATGTCATAGATCTAATCATAAGGTGTAAACTTGCATAGGCAATAGTCACAAACTTGCATAAACTATGGATGTCATAGATCTAATCATAAGGTGTAAACTTGCATAGGCAATAGTCACAAACTTACATTACATGATTCATACTCCAATATATATATATACTTGCATATGTGATTTATACAACATAGACCATGATGTAAACTTGCATCTAACTCACACATGTTATAGCCTAACTTTAGATCCAATTTACACATAAAATAGATGTCATGAAACATGTAAGGTTGTATATGATTCTCACTAACTTGCATATAATTCATATCTAAATTAACATCTAAACTTGCATACATACATATGATTCAACATATGAATTAGTTCCAACACCACAACCAAACTAGCATATGAAACATCATTATGAATTGATTGTACATAAGTCAACAATTAACATAGATTTACAACATAGATGATAACATCACAGCTTTACAACATAGATAATAACATCATAGATTTACAACATAGATAATAACATACGGTCAATGATTCACAACATAACCATATAATCCAAATCATAGCTCAATCCAATTAAATTGTTAATTATTTTATTAAACAAATCGAACTCACAAAAAGAAGGTCTTGCGTTCTGAAATCTGAGTTCTGAAATTGATTTAGCTCACCTTTGTAGTAGATTCGTTATTGTTTATATTAGAGTTGAATAGAACTGAATTGATTAGCTTCGATTTCCCTCTAGTTGGTGGCGGCTACTCTAGGTTATAAGATGACAACATAACGGCCATGATTCAGATTTTTATTTGATTTTAGGGTTTGAGTCTACCCATGTTTATATAGAATTTCAATTTAATTATAGCCATCGGATTATCTTAGGGTTAATCAAAACCACTCAGTCAAGATAGGGTGACACCTAAGCCCTGATGTCTCAGCAAGGAGTCAGAAAGGACTCAGCAATAAGTCACAATATGGATCAGATTGCACCAAAAAGCTGTGCAGGCTTTCTGCTCGGCCTGGGCGCACTTGGCAGGTGCGCTAGTGCAACATTTGTACTGGCGCACTTCCAAAGTGCGCCAGTGCAAATATACATATATATATATATATATATATATATATTTCTCTTCGATTTTTCCGCCTGACTTCGTTCGTCCATATCTCCTTCATCCGGTATCCGTTTGACGCAAACTCAGACTCTATCTCAACCAGAATTCCGAGACGAACACAATGGCGCAACCCGTTTCCCTTATTTCTCACATTTGAGATTAATTATTCTTTAATTTAGTTAATTCGATTATTCAAAAATTCGGGGTGTTACATTCTGCCCTACTTAAAGGATTTCGTCCTCAAAATCTCTAAGTCAATAAGAACGTATCCTACCATCCAATCATCCATCTACTCAACCGTCAACCACTAGTAACCATGGTCCTTAAAATATTTCTAATGCTTTTCATGTACATATGCATAGTGTGTGTATATGTCCGTATACTAATGCTAAATCAGGCGGTCCACTGATTCAGTCGACCTCCTTAATGCAAATAATGATAGTGTCATGTATCCATCATGTATGCAAAGAACCCTATACATATCATTACTACATGTGTGCACAACCATCCATATAAATGCAACATCCATATGATACACACATTCAATGTACATTCATTTTACTAAATACATCCATTTATATGCAATATGCAATATGAAAGTGACTGAGCCGATCTAGTGCCTAAGGTGTGTGTATATGCATCCACGAGCAACCACTAGCAAATACTTGCATCCACATGCATCCATCATACATAACATGTCTCAAACACATGTTTCAACCATAGGACTACCCTATCTAAAGGTCAAAGATACTAGCGAGAGGACATACTAAAGATAAAACGAGTACAAGCTAAGCGATAAAGGAGAAATTAAAAGACATACCCTCGAAAAGAAAAGGGTACAATGAACGCATCTTCTCTTCCGTCTCCCAAGTAGCGTCGCTCTCATCATCTCCCCATTGCACTTTGACTAGCTTGACCTCTCGATTCCTCAACTTCTTAATCTCCGACCCAAGAATGCACGTAAGAGCTCGTTGAATCGTCGCATCATGCTCTATCTCCACCTCTCTAAGCAAGCTCGGCTCTACCACTTCCGTGGTCTCGTGCAAGCACTTCCTCAAATGTGATACATGGAATACGTCGTGTACACCACCGAGTCTCTCGAGCAACTCCACTCTATACACCAGTTGTCCAATCCTCTCCTTAATAGGAAACGGCCCTACGAACCTTGGTGCCAACTTCCAAATGGACCCAAAGCGAACAACATTCCATAATGGAGACACCTTGATAAAGACCATGTCCCCAATATCAAACTCAAGATCTGTCCTCCTCTTGTCCGCATAAGATTTCTGCCTATCTTACGCCGTCTTCATCCTCCTTCGAATCAAATCGATCTTTTCTGAAGTCTCCCTAATCATATCGGGCCCAAGTAAGATCTTATCCGTAGATTCCCACCAACATGTAGGCGAACGACGCGGCCGTCCATAAAGAGCCTCGAAAGGTGCGATGCCAATGCTAGACTGAAAGCTATTATTATATGCGAACTGTACCAAAGGAAGATGCTCCTTCCATGTACCTCCAAAGTCTAAAACACATAGCCTCAAAAGGTCATCTAGAATACGATTCACCCTCTCGGTCTGGCCGTCCATTTGAGGATGATATGCGGTGCTCAAACATAACTAAGTCCCTACCGCCTCTTGCAAGCTCTTCCAAAACTCGCCAGTAAAGATAGGATCGCGATCTCTCACTATGCTAGAATGAACACCGTGCAAACGAACTATCTCTCGAATGTATACGGAGGCTAACCATGCAGCAGTCCTCTTACTCTTCACGGGAATGAAATGGGCGCTCTTAGTAAGTCTATCTACCACATCCCAAATCCCCGTATTACCCTTCCTCGATCTCGGTAACCCGTCAAGAAAGTCCATCGAGACACTCTCCCACTTCCATTGTGGGATCTCCAATGGGTGAAGCAACTCACCGGGCTTCTTTTGCTCTGCTTTTACTTGTTGGCACACCAAGCATCTAGCGACAAACTCGGCCACATCCTTCTTCATACCGGCCCAAAAGTAAACTCGTCTCATGTCCATGTACATCTTGTCCCCGCCGGGATGAATGGTCATCTTCGAACGATGTGCATCATCAAGAATGGTCTTCCTCAAGTCCTCGTCTCGTGGTACACAAAGTCTACCGTCCCTACGTAACCAACCCTTATCATCTAGGGTATACATACTGAGATGGCTCGATGACTCCCCCCTTATGAGCTTCTCTACTAACTCAACCAACTGTGGGTCATCTCGCTGTGCCTCACCAATCCGTCCCAAAAGCGTAGGTCTGACCTCTAAGGATGCTAGCAAACTGGGTACAAAGTCAAGGGAAGGTCTAAATTCAAACATAGAGATGAACTCTAAGCTTCGCCGCTCAACAAACAACGGACTCAAGGATAACCTTTTCCTACTTAAGGCGTCTGCCACCACGTTACCCTTGCCAGGGGTATATGCTATCTTGAAATCGTAGGACACTAAGAATTCCATCCACCTTTGCTGCCTTAAGTTTAAGTCTTTCTGATAGAACAAGTATTTTAGCGATTTGTGGTCGGTAAACAATTCGAATTTCTTGCCAAGAAGATAATGACGTCGAGAACTAAGCGTTAAAACAATAGCGGCCAACTCTAGGTCATGTGTAGGGTAATTTCTCTCATGTACTCTCAACTACCTTCCTCCATAGGCTATTACCCTTCCCTCTTACATTAAGACTGCGCCTAGTCCTGTCCCACAAGCATCGGTATAAACGGTAAATGGCTTACTCCCATCTGGCAACACTAAGACCGGGGCTATGGTCAAAGCTCTCTTTAAACGATGGAACGTATCATCACAATCTACGTCCCACGTGAAAACTAGGTTCTTCTTCGTCAAGCGTGTTAATGGGGCTGATATTTTTGCGAAGTCCTTGATAAACTTCCTATAGTAGCCTGCCAACCCCAAGAAACTCCTCACCTCGGTAGCATTTTTAGGGACCTTCCAATCTTGGATGGCCACCACCTTCGCGGGATCCATAGCTACCCCTTCTTTGGAAACCATGTGCCCTAAGAATCGCACTTCCTTCCTCCAAAAGTGACATTTAAAAAATTTAGCTTTAAGGGTATGCGCTCGAAGGGTCTCCAACACTTCCCTAAGATGTAGGGCATGCTCTTCCTCGCTCTTAGAAAAAACCAAGATGTCATCCACAAAGACCACCACGAATTTATTAAGGTACTACCTAAACACCCTACTCGCATCACAAGCATTCATAGAAACCGTCCGGAGTCCTAAAGGCAGTCTTGTCTATGCTATCCTCAGCCACTCTCAACTGATGGAAACCAGTGGCTAAGTCCAACTGCGAAAATACTGAGGCGCCAACTAACTGATCGAAGAGATCGTCAATCCTCGGCAGTGGGTGCCTATTCTTCTTAGTAAGTTTATTAAGATCTTTATAGTCTACACAAAGTCTAAGGGACCCATCCGCCTTCGTTGCAAATACTACTGGAGCACCCCACTCCGATATACTACGTCTTATGAACCCCTTCTCAAGCAACTCCCCTACTTGCTTATTGAGTTCCCTCCTCTCACGAGGAGCCATGTGGAGCACTGGCAGAGATACTGGTTTTGCATTGTCTACAAGATAAATACGAAAGTCTATCTCACGTTCTGGGGGTAGAGCCTCACCTTATCGAAGACATCAACATATTCACAGACTATACGAACAGAATGTAAATCATCATTGGATGCGTTAAGTGACTCAAGATAACTAAGCATCACCGGTCCTCTAGGGTCACAAGAAATGTCAAGGGTCTTTCCACTACGAGTCAACAATTTTACTACCTTTCGTTCACAATCTAGGATGGCGCCATATCGGGCTAGCCAATCCATCCCTAGAATCAACCCATAGCCCATGAAACCAAGCACAAAAGCATTACATTCAAAACCAACGCCTAAGATAGACAATCTCAAATCCCTACAAACCATGGATAAATGAGCCGAGCCACCAATAGGATTTCAGACTACAATGGGATCCACAACAAGACTAGTATCTAAGTGCAGTGTTTCAACTAATGATGTAGAGATAAACGAATGTGATGCGCCAGAATCGAATAAAGTACGGACATGATGATCAAACAGGAAAACTAAACTCTCGACGGAAATGTTTCTACCTCGTTCTTGCAGCGGTGGGACCGCGAGAGCCTGGACCTGCTCCCTTGCCTACCCTGGTGCCACAAGAGCCTGAAGCTGCCCTCCAGAAGTTCTTTGCCATTGCCCCTGTTTCCTTGGGTAGTCCTTAACTAGGTGACCTACCTCTCCACAGTGGAAACATCCAGTCATCTTCTGTTTCCTACAGTCTTTACTCAGATGGCCTAGTGTCCCACAATTAAAGCACTTCTTCTTTCCTTTGCCATTGTTGTTCTTCCCACCTTTCTTGTTTTGTTGTTGTTTCTGCGGTTTCTTTTGATCCCCTTTCTTCTCGGGTGCCTTATTAGCAGTGGCGCCCTTCTCCTCTGTAACGGCTGGAATTTTTGACCCAGAAAATCAACATAAAAACACACTGTTGACTATTCAAGCATCGAAAACACCAGGACATTAATAGAAGAATTTAGAGGGTGAGAAAGAAAAGATAGAACTAATAGAATAGAAGAAGAAGAAGATCACAACTGAACAGAATCAGAGAAACACGAAACTCGCAGCGGAACAAAATAAGATGTATTATATAACATAACTTTAAATACAAAATTGTATTGTATATACATACCATTATCAGAGTACAATACATCATATCACAGCGGAAATAACTCTACATAACTAATAGCGAAGCTTCCTGCTTTTAAGCTCCTCTAAGTGAATCTGCAAAGCCTGAAACACTTGACTGCCCATACAAATTTGGGCACCCAAGAGTTTAGGGAAACAAACAAAATAAACTCTGGGTCAGTCATGGGACTGGTGTGAGTGAATTCCAACCATACTGTTTTACTTTGAAAATCCTTTTCAAAACAAGAAGATAATAGTAAGACCAGCCCACACATAAACATGGACGGTTTTTACCTTACTATACCCGAAATATTCTTGATATCAAAACCCAGTGATATTATGATAATGTCTAACCAAATAATTATACAAGTAGTAGAACACTTGCATCTCACGCTCCACATATATATAGTATAAAATCATAAACCGCAGGGCACTTATTGGAGAATGGATTCCAACAGACAAGGTATGGGAGCACCTTCTGAATAGTGTACTCTAGAGGGGATACACTCAGGGTTCAACAAGAACGTCTTGCAACCCGGCCACACATGACCGCTCACTCATTTAGCTTGAGTGTCGCGAATATATTGCCACCACGGTTGTAGGCCATCCAACCGTCATGCGAAGATACAGAATCGAAAAGAAGTATAAATATGAATTTTCTCTAGATCGGTGACAATACACCCTGCTTGGGGATGACCCAACTAGCCATGCTGCCTAGCCCAACTTTTGTTACTTCCTGGTTGTGAGGCTAGAGGTTACGTCTATCTTCAGAACATCTGATCACCATTCACTTTGAATACCACATCGTCAAATCCGTAATCACATATTGATTACACAAATGCACACTGGGTGTAAAATAAAGAGAAGTTATCTTCTCCCCACCAACTTGGTATATTCGTAAAATCAACGGCATGACTGTTGGGAATACTCTGTCAGACACTCGTCCATACAAGTTGTCCTGGGACTGGACAAACAAAAACACACCATTCTATAACTGGACGATCCTTGCATTTAACTCCGTCTTCAATTATCTTCAGCATATCTAATTCGCAACGATTTTGCCTATACGGAGTGGTTTTCGGATAATATATCCAACCGGTCCCTCCGTATTGACAACGATGGTCAAAACACTTCGATAGTTGGTTATTTAGCTATCGGAGTAAAAACAAACATTCATTCAAATGAATAACTAACATCACACAACCACGGACACTTTTATTTAACATTTCGTTTTATTGTTCAAATTCCCATATCTTACCAGATATTTCTCAAGTCCCATTTTAGCCTTTTCATACTTCTTGGAAAACATTTCCAGTTATTATAAACTCTTATTCTTTCATATTCCAGAAACATACGTTATTAACGTTCGAACCCTTTCCATTAATTTCACATTCTTTATTTCTATACTTGGATAATCTACCCTCTTTATATTGGAAAATATTTCCAATTTCATTATAAATATTTTAATCGGCCAACCGTTTACCTTTAAAAACATTATTCACTTAAAAATGTGAATACCATTCCTGTTATATAAATCTGAATACCTTTATCAAATAACTCTTTATTTAGAAAATCAATAACATTATCTCGTCTACCGAAATCTCTTTCATACTTTATATTCACAATCCACTTTATAAACTCTGTTCTCTAAGTCAACTTCTTATCAATATCCAGTTGATAACTAAATATTGATTCTTATCCTATTAACATTTATTTATTTAAAACTAAATGTTAATTATCCTATCAGATTATAATTCCTAAAAATAATTTACTTTTAATACATTCGACATCGTCGAATCCCAGTTCCAAATCCTAATGGTTTAATTCTAATCACATTTCGAACATCGAAATGCTGTCATTAGTTTCTAATACGATTCCCCAATTCTTTTCTAAACTCTTTCTTATATTTCTTTGAACAAACATCGTTACTTATTACTCTAGAATAAGTGGATTTCAAACCAAACCGTTACATTTCCTAGGAAGTGCTGCTATATATAAAAGTCATGTTAAGTCATATCAACAGCAGTAAATTTGTCGCTATAGTTCTAAACTTGTCATACGCTATAATATTCTTATAACTAATTACAGTCACACTTACCTTATCAACAGCGTTATTTTATCGCTATAATTCTAAGACTTGCATACGCTGCCATATTCCTTTTATACTAATCTTGACATCTATTTCCGTCACAAAAATCTTGACATCTCTTTCTGTTACAAAAATCTTGACATCTCTTTCCGTTACAAAAACCTTGACATCTCTTTCCGTTACAAACTGATATCGTTCCTCGGTAATAGCGAAGCCGTTTAAGTTGGGGTATTTTATTTACCTCTCAGACCTTGATCGACAACGTTCTTACCTTAGAACCGATACAAGTCTGTATTCAAATTCCTTATTACTTAATATATTTATTAAATCGTATTTCCTTGTTGTATTTTGGAATATGGTTTTACAACACCATATCCTTACTTTGGAATCTCTGTGGTTTATGCATATTTAATTTAAACATTAACTCTTTGCTTTCTCAATTCCCCAGTTCTTATCTATAACTTCTTAAATGGTAATTAACTCTCATTAATTTCGATAAACTTATTTCTAACCTGTTTTCATTAGATTAATTAAAGACCAATTAATCTAATAATCATGTTCCCAAATAACAGTTGATTAAATCAACTTATTTCCATCAGTAAATTCATTAACTGATTTTAATTACTTCTTAACATTAGATTAATCTAATTAATCTAATGATATCTCTAAATTATTTATCTTAAATATAATTATCCAAATATTTAATCGTCGGATAGTTTTTACTTTATAAACTTGTTTAAATGTCAACAATCGCTTTTATTTGCTTTATAAAAACAAACTCTAAAATACTGGTTTATAATAGAACTTCTATTATAATTTAAAACTTCACTTTAATTATAAAAATATAATTTCTATAATTAACTTCATTGATTTGCCTGACAGTAAATCAGTTTCTTAACAAAACGATGGTTTTACGGTCGACTGTTAACATTTTCTGAATCGATATCGTTTATTTATTTAATCTAAACAAATGTTGAATTTCCGTTCAACATCAATATTCACACCGGGTTTTAAACATAATTCGGGTTCAAACAGTGCATACAAAACAAACAGTACATATAAGTATCGAGGAATTCGGTCGGATTCCTCCAACCGGTTTCCGCATCCACAGATGTAAGTCAACACAATTTACACTAACTCTATACTAGGGAATATTCTAATTAATGGAATCAGTGTTCAACCGATGGTGTGTACATATGTAACAGTATATAATATTCAACCAAATTAACTGTAATCTACCTAATCGACCATCACACAGCATTCAAACAACATTAAAATATCATTATAAAAATAGATCAGAGTGAGTGATTTTACTCACCATTGTTTACGATTGACGATTTCCGCGTTATTTCGTCTGATCCCTTCTGAATGTGTTCAGCATCGTAATACTTTTCACTGCGACTTTGATTCTGATCACCGTTAACGAATTACGGTTATTTTAAGCTTTTAATTTAAATGTCATAACTTAACAAATATACTTTAAATTAATTATTTAAAAGTTACCGTAAACAAAAGAGTCCACGTCAGCCTAATCAACGTGTTTTCTCCTGTGATGCAACGTTTTCACAGTCATCTCCATCCATGCACCCAGCGCTGCTCCCTAACGCACCTGATGGAAACTTCAACGTCTACACCGAGTTTTCAGCACCTCATTCCTCCATGCTAACACCATATACTGCCTGTGCCTCAACCGAAATCCGGCTTCCACAAGCTCTCGCGCTGCCACCTTTTCCAGACTTTGAATAATGCACTGCTCCTACCCTGTGGCCATAACGTGTTTCACATCCACTGTTTTTTTTTTCATTCTTTCTTCTCGAAATTTTCTGTTCCTTCCTTCTGCATTTTGCGTTAAACTCCATAACAATGCACTACTTAGCTTAGATACAACCATCTCCTTCTAATCCGCTCCATTTTCATTCACTTGTTTAACCAACCAATCCCTTACGTCACTTCAACTATGCATTTCTCGAGCCAACATCCCCTTTTTCCTCTTCTAGTCCACGTCCTTCCTCATAGTAAACCTGTAGTATCTCCTCAACATGCAGTTTCCATGTACAACCATCAACTCCGCAGCTTCGCCTTGATCTCCTGGATGCAACGGCAACATTTATTTCCCCCTTCTTCTCCAGTCTCCTATTCGAAGTAAATCTCGATTTGTATATTATTATGTTTAAGAATGATCTGAATATTGAGGGAGGAGCGACTATTATTTGTTTCTAAGATTTTCGGTTGGTCTGTTGAAAATGAAATGGACGGGGTAAGGAAAATCACTGGTTTCAAAAGAGAAAGGGAAAATGAATTTAATTTCAACAGACAAAGAATGAAAACAGGAGAACAGAGGCATGTGCGTATTTATGAAGACGGATACTTAGCCATTAAGGAAATAGGCTGGTACATTATTTAAATGATAGCTTAGGTAGGGTGATGGGTTTGTATGCGTTTCAGAGATTTAGCTTTACCTTAGGTTTTAGCGTTATGGTTTCGAATTGCCTTGTCATAGGGCTTAGGGTATGGGTCAGACGTGTTGTGTTACTAGGGTAGGTTGTTCGTTAGTAACACCAGTAGATCAATGCATTACGTGCCTTCTATTGGATTATATCAACAAACGTTGGGTATATGTCATCCTCTAATTTAGTACCGCCATATATGTAAAATAATGTAATATATTTATCTATACAATATTCGTAGTATCTGAATCATTAGGCGCCTATCATGGCCACATTTGAGGCCATGACTCTACAACATACTCTATACAACACTTATCAGTGAACACATGATATGTCATGCCTACATTTAGCCTACGGTGGTTTTTATTTCCAAAGTATAGTCTGTAGAATCATGCGTGAAATAGCCAGCTTTATTTGAAAAGGGACGTTGTATGAATCTTGGCAAAGAAGGAATTTAAATTTGTTTTTTTATTCCATTCAGGGTATCAAACACTGTTCATATTACAGACTGTTACGGACAAAAATAAAAATACAGTCGTGTCCAGCGAGGTGCCACGGTCCCAAAAATATAATAATATTGGTAGATTAACTCATATTTTGAAACCCCAAAATATCGATACAGGGTACACAATACTCCAAATAAAAAGTTGCATATTTAATTAATTAAAAATTACAGTAAAATTCTAAAAATTAAATTATCGCTGCGCCTCAAAGGAACCTTGTCCCGATTTGCAACCGATGTCAAGTTATATTCAAATAACCGTTACGGTCGATATATGATTTCATAGCGACTTTCTAAATATTTGATTTGGACATATCTTGCAATCTACACAACGAAATCTTGGTTTTTCACTTCTGTTAGAAAGATACGGTTCAACAGATTCCAACGTTCCTTGTTTCGAAGAAATCCGATTCAAAAAGAGTCCGGTACACTCAGTTGAAGTTCAGAACGTTAAATTACGAACTGCAGCGTCGTTATGGGCTCGATTATAATTAATGTATATCTTTATACGTTCAACTTCGTTTTAATTAATATATAAATCCATTTATATTTCGAATTTGATATTTAAACTGATTTAAATATTCAAATATGAACCGACAAAAATGCGAGACGTTACAGACCTTCCCCCTTAAAATAATTTCGTCCTCGAAATTGCTAAGCAGGGAAAATGCTACAATCTCTGTTATAACATGGTTAAAAATCTTTTTGGTTTACTTCATAATTCCAGTTTCCACTGAACTGATTATTTCCAATTAAAATATTAATTCCTTATTATTTCGAATATTTTCAAAATTTCTGAAAATTTCCTAACAGCTTAAATTTTCAGAGAATCTCGCCAGCATCTCCTCTGCACGGCTCACTCGGTACTACAACAACTTGCCACTCCGGGCCTTCTCCAATCCAAAAGAAAATCAAACAGCCAAATGGTTTGCCCAAACTGACTCATAAAAAAAAAATCTCATACTCGTATATAAACGTGTACCTTCTCTGTTGGGCATTCAACTCTATCTCTGCCATCTGCTATCAAACCAGCATATCCAAGCATCCTTGGTTGATCTCCCATCAATCTGATCTCAAACCAGTCTTTCGCTTTTACTAAGCCAAATTTCTATTTCAACTCTGATTCCACTCTCAGTTCTTAACCTTGTTAAGTTTTATTACGACATTCCATTTACTGATTTATTTCTCAAATCAGTTATCTCCATCTCTAATTCAAAATTCGATTCTTATTCTCCAAGAATCAATTCATTTTTAATAACTCGAATCTCCAATATTTTTCTTTTATAATTTTCATTCTGGATCTTTCCAAATTCAGTCCAGTTTTGTTATCTTTGTTTAAATTCCATTTTTACCATTTTAACTCCATAAGTTAAATTTTTATTTCAGAATTCAAATTCCTGGGATTTATTTCAAATCAATTTGAAATCATTTATAATTCAAAACATTTGAATTTCTGACAACTTGTTTCTCAAACAATACAAAACAAAATCTTTGGTAGTAATCCGTCACTTACCAGCTCGAAAATGAACACCGACAATGTCGCGATCATCATCGGAATTTATTTTCCAACCATCGAAGTGAGTTCAATGCTATATTGTTTTAAAAACTCATTTAAAATCACTCTATTTTTGAAATTACTTCAAAATATCTTTCATAGCACTTGGAAAACAAATTTTCAAATCTCCCAGGATTTTAAAATTCCCTTATATTTAATTCAAATTCAATTTCAATTCTTTCCCAAGTTTCTAGAGTTTTATTTCAATTCTGGTTTTTAATTCAGATTCAGCTCATCTGATTTTGCATATCATGCTTATTTAATATTTCGACTGGTAGTTTATATAACCAACTCAATTATAATCCTGCTTGATCATAATAATGATCACATATCCAATATATTATATAAATATCAAGATATACACTTCTTTTTATATCAAAATATACTTTGGGTAAAATTATTTCATTTACCCTCTTTTCAAAACATACTGTGTCGAATTACTCTGTCAAGAGTTTAGAAACACCTATCGACTCAGTTTGCATTACTGTTTCGACTAGAATTCATAAACCACTCGACTGACCAGTCAACACAATACAAAACAGTTTTTATATAAATCTGCAAATACGTTCACTCGTATATATACACTCAAACTCAATCTAGAGTATTACTAACTCCATCTCTATTGAGTTACGCCACAGAGCCAAGGTAATCACTTAACCTTCAGCTCTGATACCATCTGTAACGGATGGATTTTTCGACCCAGAAAATCAACATAAAAACACACTGTTGACTATTCAAGCATCGAAAACACCAGGACATTAATAGAAGAATTTAGAGGGTGAGAAAGAAAGTATAGAACTAGTAGAATAGAAGAAGAAGAAGATCACAACTGAACAGAATCAGAGTAACACGAAACTCGCAGCGGAACAAAATAAGATGTATTATATAACATAACTTTGAATACAAAACTGTATTGTATATACATACCATTATCAGAGTACAATACATCATATCACAGCGGAAATAACTCTACATAACTAATAGTGAAGCTTCCTGCTTTTGAGCTCCTCCAAGTGAATCTGCAAAGCCTGAAACACTTGACTGCCCGTACAAATTTGGGCACCCAAGAGTTTAGGGAAACAAACAAAATAAACTCTGGGTCAGTCATGGGACTGGTGTGAGTGAATTCCAACCATACTGTTTTACTTTGAAAATCCTTTTCAAAACAAGAAGATAATAGTAAGACCAGCCCACACATAAACATGGACGGTTTTTACCTTACTATACCCGAAATATTCTTGATATCAAAACCCAGTGATATTATGATAATGTCTAACCAAATAATTATACAAGTAGTAGAACGCTTGCATCTCACGCTCCACATATATATAGTATAAAATCATAAACCGCAGGGCACTTATTGGAGAATGGATTCCAACAGACAAGGTATGGGAGCACCTTCTGAATAGTGTACTCTAGAGGGGATACACTCAGGGTTCAACAAGAACGTCTTGCAACCCGGCCACACATGACCGCTCACTCATTTAGCTTGAGTGTCGCGAATATATTGCCACCACGGTTGTAGGCCATCCAACCGTCATGCGAAGATACAGAATCGAAAAGAAGTATAAATATGAATTTTCTCTAGATCGGTGACAATACACCCTGCTTGGGGATGACCCAACTAGCCATGCTGCCTAGCCCAACTTTTGTTACTTCCTGGTTGTGAGGCTAGAGGTTACGTCTATCTTCAGAACATCTGATCACCATTCACTTTGAATACCACATCGTCAAATCCGTAATCACATATTGATTACACAAATGCACACTGGGTGTAAAATAAAGAGAAGTTATCTTCTCCCCACCAACTTGGTATATTCGTAAAATCAACGGCATGACCGTTGGAAATACTCTGTCAGACACTCGCCATACAAGTTGTCCTGGGACTGGACAAACAAAAACACACCATTCTATAACTGGACGATCCTTGCATTTAACTCCGTCTTCAATTATCTTCAGCATATCTAATTCGCAACTATTTTGCCTATACGGAGTGGTTTTCGGATAATATATCCAACCGGTCCCTCCGTATTGACAACGATGGTCAAAACACTTCGATAGTTGGTTATTTAGCTATCGGAGTAAAAACAAACATTCATTCAAATGAATAACTAACATCACACAACCACAGACACTTTTATTTAACATTTCGTTTTATTGTTCAAATTCCCATATCTTACCAGATATTTCTCAAGTCCCGTTTTAGCCTTTTCATACTTCTTGGAAAACATTTCCAGTTATTATAAACTCTTATTCTTTCATGTTCCAGAAACATACGTTATTAACGTTCGAACCCTTTCCATTAATTTCACATTCTTTATTTCTATACTTGGATAATCTACCCTCTTTATATTGGAAAATATTTCCAATTTCATTATAAATATTTTAATCGGCCAACCGTTTACCTTTAAAAACATTATTCACTTAAAAATGTGAATACCATTCCTGTTATATAAATCTGAATACCTTTATCAAATAACTCTTTATTTAGAAAATCAATAACATTATCTCGTCTACCGAAATCTCTTTCATACTTTATATTCACAATCCACTTTATAAACTCTGTTCTCTAAGTCAACTTCTTATCAATATCCAGTTGATAACTAAATATTGATTCTTATCCTATTAACATTTATTTATTTAAAACTAAATGTTAATTATCCTATCAGATTATAATTCCTAAAAATAATTTACTTTTAATACATTCGACATCGTCGAATCCCAGTTCCAAATCCTAATGGTTTAATTCTATCACATTTCGAACATCGAAATGCTGTCATTAGTTTCTAATACGATTCCCCAATTCTTTTCTAAACTCTTTCTTATATTTCTTTGAACAAACGTCGTTACTTATTACTCTAGAATAAGTGGATTTCAAACCAAACTGTTACATTTCCTAGGAAGTGCTGCTATATATAAAAGTCATGTTAAGTCAAATCAACAGCAGTAAATTTGCCGCTATAGTTCTAAACTTGTCATACGCTATAATATTCTTATAACTAATTACAGTCACACTTACCTTATCAACAGCGTTATTTTATCGCTATAATTCTAAGACTTGCATACGCTGCCATATTCCTTTTATACTAATCTTGACATCTATTTCCGTCACAAAAATCTTGACATCTCTTTTTGTTACAGAAATCTTGACATCTCTTTCCGTTACAAAAACCTTGACATCTCTTTCCGTTACAAACTGATATCGTTCCTCGGTAATAGCGAAGCCGTTCAAGTTGGGGTATTTTATTTACCTCTCAGACCTTGATCGACAACGTTCTTACCTTAGAACCGATACAAGTCTGTATTCAAATTCCTTATTACTTAATATATTTATTAAATTGTATTTCCTTGTTGTATTTTGGAATATGGTTTTACAACACCTTATCCTTACTTTGGAATCTCTGTGGTTTATGCATATTTAATTTAAACATTAACTCTTTGCTTTCTCAATTCCCCAGTTCTTATCTATAACTTCTTAAATGGTAATTAACTCTCATTAATTTCGATAAACTTATTTCTAACCTGTTTTCATTAGATTAATTAAAGACCAATTAATCTAATAATCATGTTCCCAAATAACAGTTGATTAAATCAACTTATTTCCATCAGTAAATTCATTAACTGATTTTAATTACTTCTTAACATTAGATTAATCTAATTAATCTAATGATATCTCTAAATTATTTATCTTAAATACAATTATCCAAATATTTAATCGTCGGATAGTTTTAACTTTATAAACTTGTTTAAATGTCAACAATCGCTTTTATTTTCTTTATAAAAACAAACTCTAAAATACTGGTTTATAATAGAACTTCTATTATAATTTAAAACTTCACTTTAATTATAAAAATATAATTTCTATAATTAACTTCATTGATTTGCCTGACGGTAAATCAGTTTCTTAACAAAACGATGGTTTTACGGTCGACTGTTAACATTTTCTGAATCGATATCGTTTATTTATTTAATCTAAACAAATGTTGAATTTCCGTTCAACATCAATATTCACACCGGGTTTTAAATATAATTCGGGTTCAAACAGTGCATACAAAACAAACAGTACATATAAATATCGAGGAATCCGGTCGGATTCTTCCAACCGGTTTCCGCATCCACAGATGTAAGTCAACACAATTTACACTAACTCTATACTAGGGAATATTCAAATTGATGGAATCAGTGTTCAACCGATGGTGTGTACATATGTAACAGTATATAATATTCAACCAAATTAACTGTAATCTACCTAATCGACCATCACACAGCATTCAAACAACATTAAAATATCATTATAAAAATAGATCAGAGTGAGTGATTTTACTCACCTTTGTTTACGATTGACGATTTCCGCGTTATTTCGTCTGATCCCTTCTGAATGTGTTCAGCGTCGTAATACTTTTCACTGCGACTTTGATTCTGATCACCGTTAACGAATTACGGTTATTTTAAGCTTTTAATTTAAATGTCATAACTTAACAAATATACTTTAAATTAATTATTTAAAAGTTACCGTAAACAAAAGAGTCCACGTCAGCCTAATCAACGTGTTTTCTCCTGTGATGCAACGTTTTCACAGTCATCTCCATCCATGCACCCAGCGCTGCTCCCTAACGCACCTGATGGAAACTTCAACGTCTACACCGAGTTTTCAGCACCTCATTCCTCCATGCTAACACCATATACCGCCTGTGCCTCAACCGAAAACCGGCTTCCATAAGCTCTCGCGCTGCCACCTTTTCCAGACTTTGAATAATGCACTGCTCCTACCCTGTGGCCATAACGTGTTTCACATCCACTGTTTTTTTTTTCATTCTTTCTTCTCGAAATTTTCTGTTCCTCCCTTCTGCATTTTGCGTTAAACTCCATAACAATGCACTACTTAGCTTAGATACAACAATCTCCTTCTAATCCGCTCCATTTTCATTCACTTGTTTAACCAACCAATCCCTTACGTCACTTCAACTATGCATTTCCCGCGCCAACATCCCCTTTTTCCTCTTCTAGTCCACGTCCTTCCTCACAGTAAACCTGTAGTATCTCCTCAACACGCAGTTTCCATGTACAACCATCAACTCCGCAGCTTCGCCTTGATCTCCTGGATGCAACGACAACATTTATTTCCCCCTTCTTCTCCAGTCTCCTATTCGAAGTAAATCTCGATTTGTATATTATTATGTTTAAGAATGATCTGAATATTGAGGGAGGAGCGACTATTATTTGTTTCTAAGATTTTCGGTTGGTCTGTTGAAAATGAAATGGACGGGGTAAGGAAAATCACTGGTTTCAAAAGAGAAAGGGAAAATGAATTTAATTTCAACAGACAAAGAATGAAAACAGGAGAACAGAGGCATGTGCGTATTTATGAAGACGGATACTTAGCCATTAAGGAAATAGGCTGGTACATTATTTAAATGATAGCTTAGGTAGGGTGATGGGTTTGTATGAGTTTCAGAGATTTAGCTTTACCTTAGGTTTTAGCGTTATGGTTTCGAATTGCCTTGTCATAGGGCTTAGGGTATGGGTCAGACGTGTTGTGTTACTAGGGTAGGTTGTTCGTTAGTAACACCAGTAGATCAATGCATTACGTGCCTTCTATTGGATTATATCAACAAACGTTGGGTATATGTCATCCTCTAATTTAGTACCGCCATATATGTAAAATAATGTAATATATTTATCTATACAATATTCGTAGTATCTGAATCATTAGGCGCCTATCATGGCCACATTTGAGGCCATGACTCTACAACATACTCTATACAACACATATCAGTGAACACATGATATGTCACGCCTACATTTAGCCTACGGTGGTTTTTATTTCCAAAGTATAGTCTGTAGAATCATGCGTGAAATAGCCAGCTTTATTTGAAAAGGGACGTTGTATGAATCTTGGCAAAGAAGGAATTTAAATTTGTTTTTTTTATTCCATTCAGGGTATCAAACACTGTTCATATTACAGACTGTTACGGACAAAAATAAAAATACAGTCGTGTCCAACGAGGTGCCACGGTCCCAAAAATATAATAATATTGGTAGATTAACTCATATTTTGAAACCCCAAAATATCGATACAGGGTACACAATACTCCAAATAAAAAGTTGCATATTTAATTAATTAAAAATTACAGTAAAATTCTAAAAATTAAATTATCGCTGCGCCTCAAAAGAACCTTGTCCCGATTTGCAACCGATGTCAAGTTATATTCAAATAACCGTTACGGTCGATATATGATTTCATAGCGACTTTCTAAATATTTGATTTGGACATATCTTGCAATCTACACAACGAAATCTTGGTTTTTCACTTCTGTTAGAAAGATACGGTTCAACAGATTCCAACGTTCCTTGTTTCGAAGAAATCCGATTCAAAAAGAGTCCGGTACACTCAGTTGAAGTTCAGAACGTTAAATTACGAACTGCAGCGTCGTTATGGGCTCGATTATAATTAATATATATCTTTATACGTTCAACTTCGTTTTAATTAATATATAAATCCATTTATATTTCGAATTTGATATTTAAACTGATTTAAATATTCAAATATGAACCGACAAAAATGCGAGACGTTACATCCTCTTCATGCATAAGCGCCGTGTCAACTTGTCTCTCAAAGGTGGCCCCCATAGGGATATGAGTCATAGCTAACTCATGTAGTGGCTCGTTCAAACCTTTAACAAATCTCAGGGCCTTCTTTTCGGGTGTATTCACCAAGTCCAAGCCAAATCTCGCCAACTGATTGAACTTGTTGACGTATTCTTTCACGGATAGATTCCCTTGCTTTAACACCAAAAATATTTCCATGTATAGATTCTCTTCAGCCCGTGAGAGATACTTTGCCTCAAACCTATGCCTGAAATATGGCCATGTATCAACCGGACGCTCTCCATTAGTGACTTCCCACCAAAACGAAGCTTCATCCTTCATCAACCAAGCAGCCAATTGGACCTTCTTACAATCGTCCAAATCGAAGATGCCAAACAGATCCTCCACTTCTTTCAACCAATTTCTAGCTTCAATGAACGTTTTAGTCCCACTAAAAGATTTTCCACCCATCGAACGAAAGTCTTTACATATGCTGGAGAAAGTATCTCCACGCGGAGGAATGGCTAGAGCTGGGGGAGGAGGAGGAGGAACGTTGGTCGGTCCAGCGGCAGCGGCCCTAGCCTCGAGATATTGACGAAACCAACCGGGTACATGAACACCCTCTGGTATCTCAGATGCTCCAGACATGCTGAAAAGAAAAAGAAAGAGTTTTAAAACAAGGGAAGCTTTTGAAAATAGCTTCTTTAAAACAAGTTTTTGAAAATACTTTCTAGGAAAATAATACTTTTCAAAACACTTTTCAAAACTTTTAATCTGTTCTTGTAACCATAGCTCTGATACCACGTGTAACACGCCACGTCCATTAATGTCACTCACAAAGGGAATGCATCAATGTCCATGAAGCGTTATTGTTTGTATAGAACAGATAAATTACAAGAATAAATAAATAAAACACAGCGGAAGATAAAACTTATTTTATTTCATCATAACTCAAAACGAGTTTACATAAGTAGTTTCCAAAACCATTACAACAGGATCAGTAGTCTTTTTCAAAAACTTCAAAGTACACAAAGAAGCAAATACTTAAATAACATAAATGCATAAATCCCCACTGAGCATAAGCAAAGCCATAAAGATGAGAGAGTCCCAAGCGATACATCTACTCTCTTCAAGCAACTGAAAGAAATTGGCACTAAGCTGTAGTATTCCCTCCTTGCAAACCTGAGGGGGTGAAGGAAGAAAGGAGGTGGAAAGAAAAGGGGGTCAGACATAAAGTCTGGCGAGTGCGATAACTTTAACAATATAATTATCAAAATAACTAGGCTAAGGCATAAGATGGAAAATAAGGAAATGACTGTGAACAATTGGGTATGGCAAAACAAAACGAGGAAATAAGATGAACCAAGATATCGTTAAAGGCGCCCCTAATCACTATAAGATAATTACTACACTGCACCACCTCTAGTCACCCTAAAGGTTGATCTCGCCTACAGAACTTAACAATGATAATGGAAGTTTAGTGTACCCCTAGCTACCTTCATAGGTGTCGTGTGCCCCTATCTCCACTAGGTGTACCCACTACCCCCATTCGATCGGCTCCCTAACTCGTAGATACCCGTGCTGGCCCCGTAGTGGGGTGTATCGCTCCCCAAAGTGGCAACCCGATACAACCAAAAATGCACGGCTTATATCAACATGATGCAATAACGTCTTACCTACCAGCCCGGGCCCACACACGCATATGAACCCGTTGGACTTGCGTTGCCACCGCTGACCCGTTTTGACCTCTTACAATCAAATCCAATACGTGTGTCCCATCCTCGACTTGGGTCGAGCCCACAAAGATAGTAATGGGTTACTGGTTTGAAAAGGGCCCCCATGCATGACACAAGCTTTCCACCTATGCCTAGTCCCCTCTAAGGTTTTTCCCCCACTTAACCCCATTCTTATTCATGTCTTCTTACATGTTTCAATCTTGGTTAAATGCATCTAATCGTATTTCAAATGCCACCCAAGGCACCCACTAAATTCCACATGCCGCCCAAGGCACCCACTTAACCCCCTCATGTCCCACTACATGTTTATCTGGTTAAGTGTTTCTTAATTCATTAAGACCGTAACCTTGTAAAGACCTCCTACATTAGACAGGCATTTGTGGCGGCTGGATTTGCCGGGTGTGTCCGGGAAGTCTTACACCATAAACGAGCCTAACCTCGTGTCTTTACAACTATTACGCATTTAATTTATGCCTAAGACCTCCCGCATTAGACTGGCATTTGTGGCAGCTGGATTTGCCGGGCGGGTCCGGGCAGTCTTACACCAAAAAAGAGTCAAACCTCGTGTCTTAGGTGATTAATTACTCCTAATTAATTACCCCCAATTTGAATTAATTTCCCTATTCAAATTGCCAATCAATTACAAATTTAACTATGTCCATAATTGACTCAATTATGTCCATCTATTTTTGGTATATAAAATTATACAAATTAACATCATATTTAAGGCATTTATGCCAATTCTCAATATTAAATCTTTTAATATTATCCCATTGCCCCACGTTGTACGTTCGTTCGTTTAACATAAAATATATGTTAGACTCCAATAGTCTAACTTATGGAATAAAGAGAAAACATCACAACATGCATAAGATAAATACTAGATCTAAACATAAGGGGTGAACTTGCATGTGTGAATAAGGTTTTTCATCTAAAACTTGCATAGGTCAAAGTTACAAACTTGCATAAACTATGGATGTCATAGATCTAATCATAAGGTGTAAACTTGCATAGGCAATAGTCACAAACTTGCATAAACTATGGATGTCATAGATCTAATCATAAGGTGTAAACTTGCATAGGCAATAGTCACAAACTTACCTTACATGATTCATACTCCAATATATATACTTGCATATGTGATTTATACAACATAGACTATAATGTAAACTTGCATCTAACTCACACATGTCATAGCCTAACTTTAGATCCAATTTACACATAAAATAGATGTCATGAAACGTGTAAGATTGTATATGATTCTCACTAACTTGCATATAATTCATATCTAAATTAACATCTAAACTTGCATACATACATATGATTTAACATATGAATTAGTTCCAACAACATAGCCAAACTAGCATATGAAACATCATTATGAATTGATTGTACATAAGCCAACAATTAACATAGATTTACAACATAGATGATAACATCACATCTTTACAACATAGATAATAACATCATAGATTTACAACATAGATAATAACATACGGTCATTGATTCACAACATAACCATATAATCTCATAGCTCAATCCAATTAAATTGTTAATTATCTTATTAAAGAAATCGAACTCACAAAAAGAAGGTCTTGCGTTCTGAAATCTAAGTTCTGAAATTGATTTAGCTCGCCGTTGTAGTAGATTCATTATTGTTTAGATTATAGTTGAATAGCACTGAATTGATTAGCTTCGATTTCCCTCTAGTTGGTGGCGGCTACTCTAGGTTATAAGATGACAGCATGACGACCATGATTCAGATTTTTCTTTGATTTTAGGGTTTGAGTCTACCCATGTTTATATAGAATTTCAATTTAATTATAGCCGTCGGATGATCTTAGGGTTAATCAAAACCACTCAGTCAGGATAGGGTGACACCTCAGCCCTAATGACTCAGCAAGGAGTCAGAAAGGACTCAGCAATGAGTCACAATATGGATCAGATTGCACCAGAAAGATGTGCAGGCTTTCTGCTCGGCCTGGGCGCACTTGGCAGGTGCGCCAGTGTAACATTTGCACTGGCGCACTTCCCAAATGTGCCAGTGCAAATATATTTTTTTTCTCTTTGATTTTTCCGCCTGACTTCGTTCGTCCATATCTCCTTCATCCGGTATCCGTTTTACGCAAACTCAGACTCTATCTCAACCAGAATTTCGAGACGAACACAATGGCGCAACCCGTTTCCCTTAATTCTCACATCTGAGATTAATTATTCTTTAATTTAGTTAATTCGATTATTCAAAAATTCGGGGTGTTACAAGAATCCAGAATGAACTAGGTTGATTTGGAGGCGATTACTGGATTTGAAGAAAGAGAACGGTGATGGATAACTTTGACCCTCGGGTCATAATTGAAATGACTAAAACAATAGCCATACCCAGGTTAATGTGAGTTATCCCCTCTTAGAAGACATGCTTCTTCGATACCATATCTATTACTTTGTGATTGATTGGGCTCGCTTTGATTTTTGGGAGTATTGTCTAGGATGGGTGGTAGTTGTAGGCTAAGCGTTACCATCGACCTAGGTCTGAAATCCGATATAATCCTATTAATTGTTATTGCCTCGATGCCTTGTCATATTTATCCTGATCGAGCCCCCTACGATTTTGATTTTTGTTATACCCATGGTGTGCCCTTTGATATCACTATTTATGGTGGGTTTACACATCATCGTTATCGTTATCGTCCACCTCATCATATTGTGCTATGTCGATACCAGAATCATCCCTCTAACTCCAACGTGATCAAAATCTACAACACTACTTAAATCAATAGGCAGATCTGATCTTGCACAGTGTCACGATCGATGCCAGTATCTGGCCTCATCCTCAACAAATTTCCTTTAAACATGCCTCCGCAGATTCTCTGCAATTGTTGTACTTGGCTATGCTTATCTACTTATGCACAAAACATGCCTAAGAATTAGTGTGCCTATTACATAGCTTCTCGTACGAAATAGATATCTGGTCTGGATAATCAGTGATCGTCAAATGTGTTATAATAATAAAACAATCTTGATTGAATAATGTACGTATAATGACATACCATCCATATAGCCAACTTAGAATCCCAGGCCATAGGTCAACAAACCTCAGTCGGCTGAGATATGGTTATCCACAACTGCCGATGTAACACCTGGGCGGATGGCAGCTAGCATAGCCAAATTTACGGCTCGTCCGTGTGCAAAATGGGTAAACAGGGAGCATCACAGAATCTACAACGTAACTCATGATAATCCACATAAGGAATAATGAAGTAATTGACTACCTACTAGCCATTTACCATAACAGTCTATAACAAGACTATATAATACACACTGAGAAAAGGTGTATGCTGATAAGGATCATCAAGAACCATGTCAACAACATGTATCTGGTGCCAATAAGGCTCAGCATGAAACCATATGCAAGCGCTTGTAAAAGGGAATAATACATATAGAAATCATCAGCTGGCCAAAACTAATATGTGCATAGTGCTATCATATGTCATTACGAAAATACGTCATATGGAGTCCAAATAATATCAGTGTGTGTACGTCGTAGTTCAATTTGATTGCATGCAAATGCAACAACATGGCAAGCCTTACCACTATAAACTCATTGCTTATCTTGTGGTGACCAAGCACATATCATCGAAAAGTAAAGCGATATTTAGGGGTCTATAGTAGGGTGATTTAGACGGTATCTATACTTATACCATCAACACTGAGGAATCTCCTAACATGCACATAGTGATGCCCTTTATATAGTCACTACATATTGTAGGTCCAGTGATTTATACAAGTAGGTTATGATAGCCATTCTTAGTCGTAAAGAATCAGGGAGCCAAAATAAAATAGCCTATCAATTCTAAGTCATAGGCATAGTCACCCTATCGAACTGATTGCTTATTAGTATCCCAAAGATGACCGACTCTAAATTAGGGGTGAACATTTGGTTGGTTTGGATTATCCGATGATGAAAATTATCAAATCAAACTAAAACCGAAAAAAATGAAAACCAAACCGACCAAATTAAGATTGGTTAGTTCGGTTGGTTATCCGATTTAACCAAACCTAAACTATTTTAGACTTTATGCTCGTAATATTAACTATAATTTGAAATAAATTATAAATATATGATTAAAGTATTATTATTAATGATTTTTATGCTTCTCAAAAGTAATTATGTTACATATGAGATGATTAAAATTAATTTATATAACTAAGTTAACCTAAAATTTTTATTATAATATCGATAATTTTGAAAATATCATAAAAGTTCGGTTAATTCGGTTAAACCAATAACCAAACTAAATATTTTTCCAAACCGTTCTAATTTCAAAACCAAACCAAACAACCAAATTCAATTGGTTTGGTTGGTTTATTCGGTTTAACCAAATAATGCCTACCCCTACTCTAAACTGTGTAACCCTTAATAAGCATGCTGGAATAAGAAGACTAGGCCACATCAAATGTTTTCACATCTTTGGTATTTCTCATCATATGACAAAGGAATGTATAATCTGACAAATATCCAAGTAAGCATAATAGAATCTAAGAGAATAATGTCCGTCTTCCAAAAAGTAAAGTGAAACATATGCATGGTCTTAAACCAAAAAGAAGTTGAAGCATCACAAAATTGTGCATTTGTATTTAAAGTCAACTAGATGCCTACAAAACATGGTTTTATGACAAGCTAAGAAAAATTTAATATGATTTAACATATTTAAGCAATTATGAAATATATAACATACCTAAAAATTTTAAAATCCCAAATCTCACAAAAACTGGTAATATGTTGATAAACTTTGACCTCTTAGATTTTGTGGTTCATCCTGAAAATAAATGCAAGAAAACGATAAGTTCTTCCTTATTTATCCCAATAAAAAAAACTATTTTAGGCTTTAAACTCATTAGCTAAATGAATGATACACAAATTTTAAATAAAAATTTCAATGATTTTTTTCTCTAATTTCTTAAGATTACTTGAGTAAATATGCTATTTATAATAATAAATATAATGCAAGAAAACACCTGTTGGGAAATTACGTAAATTTCCTTATGATTATATTTGTGGAGAAAAGAAATTAAATGTAGAATGGTAAGAGACACACAAATTTGATAACGGAGTTCGGCCAATTATGCCTGCGTCTCCGGGCTGCTGTAGATCTTTTATTTCAGAGAATATTACAAAGTGATTACACAAAACACTTTTCACTCAACACTCGTTCTCACTCTAAGCTTGCTCGCTCCTTTACTTCTTGTTGGATATGAGATTGGGATGAGATGAAAGTTATGAAGAGGAAGGTTGTATTTATAAGGTAAGAAGAGGGTTGGTGGAGGTTGGTGGGGGTTGGTGGCACGGTTGGTGGAGAGTTTGGTGGCAGCCCATGTTTTTCTCATGGGTGGCTAGAAGGCTGCATGTTCCAACAATCTCCCACTTGAAGACTGATTTCAATCCATCTTCACACCTTGATCGATGCAACAGCCATTCTGCACTTTTTACTCTAGCAGGCCAACTGAAGTTGAACACAACTTCAGTTTATCGATAGTTACCGTCTTTGTCAACATATCTGCTGGATTCTTACTTCCTTCGATCTTCTCCAGTATTAACACATCATCTTCTAGCAGAGATCTGATGAAGTGATAACAAAGTCCGATATGTTTGGTTCTAGAATGAAATGCTGAATTCTTCGCCAAATGTATTGCACTTTGACTATCACTGTATAAAACATTCATTTCCTGTTTGAATCCCAGCTTAGTTAACAAACCTTGAAGCCATATCATCTCTTTACTAGCTTCGGTGATTGCTACATACTCAGCTTCTGTAGTGGATAAAGTGACAATCTTCTGTACCTGTGACATCCAACTAACAGCTGTAGTTCCAATCGTGAATACATAACCTGTAGTATTTCTTCGATGATCGACTTCGCCTCCAAAGTCTGCATCTACATAGCCTTGATCTTTAACCTGCCCTTTACCAAAGTACAAAGCGTTATGTATGGTACCTCGTAGATATCTCAAAATCCACTTGACTGCTTCCCAATGAGCTTTCCCTGGATTTGACATGAAGCTGCTAACAACTCCCACTGCATGGCCAATGTCTAGTCTCGTACAGACCATGGCATACATCAAGCTTCCAATAGCCGAAGAATAAGGAACACCATTCATGAAATTTCTTTCTTCCTCGGTGTGCGGGGACTGATCCTTGGATAGGCGAAAGTGACTGGCTAATGGTGTGCTGACTGGCTTAGCATCGTCCATGTTGAATCTCTGCAAAACACGATTGATGTAATCTGCCTGAGATAGCTGCAAGAGTCCTTTCTTCTTATCTCTAATGATTTGCATTCCAAGAATCTTCTTTTCTGGACCTAAGTCTTTCATGTCAAACTCCTTTGACAGTTGCTGCTTCAACCTTCTGATATCATCCATATTTGATCCTTCTACTAACATGTCATCAACATAAAGTAGTAAAACGAGATAACTAGACTTATATCACTTGAAGTAGCAACAATGATCAGCATTGCACTTCTGGAACTCTTCCTTGTGCATGAATCCATCAAATTTTTTGTACCATTGTCTTGGGGCTTGTTTCAGGCCATACAAGCTTTTCTTTAGTCTACACACCATGTTCTTCTTCCCTTTCTCGAAGAAACCTTCTGGTTGGTGCATGTATATCTCCTCATCCAAGCCTCCATGAAGAAATGCGGTCTTCACATCTAACTGTTCAAGATGAAGGTCTTCAATAACAACAATACTTAATACTGACCTGATAGTATTGAGCTTCACAACGGGAGAGAAAATGTCAGTGTAGTCCACTCCTTCCTTCTGTTGGAATCCTTTGACAACTAGTCGAGCTTTGTATCTCTTGGAACCATCATGCTCCTCTTTCACCCGATACACCCATTTGTGAAGTGCCTTCTTTCCTATGGGCAAATCAACTAGTTCCCATGTCTAGTTGGAGATAAGAGACTTCATCTCATCTTCCATGGCAAGCTCCCACTTGCTAGGATCTTCAGTCTGAGATGCTTCATCATAGCATTCAGGTTCCCCTGCACCAGTCAGCAATAAATAATTCATGTATATTTTGTTAGGTACATGAGGTCGAGAAGATCTTCTCAATTCAGGAACTGGAGTAGGATGCTGTAGTGTGTCAGACTGGTCCACACTACTCAGATCAATGATTTCATCAGGCTGAGCACTTTCTATAGTCGGTTCTGTGATGAGACTATCCGGAATATCATTTGCATCTGCAAATACTGACTAACTCTGCTTTGAGTTGTTGACTTCTGTTTTGTCTCTGTCTTTGTACATTTCTCTTTCGTTAAAAATCACATCTCGGCTACGGATCACCTTCTTGTTTTCATCATCCCAAATGCGGTAGCCAAACTCGTTTTTGCCATAGCCGATGAGAGTGCATTTCTTGGAATTGGGATCAAGTTTATTGCTGCCTTGATCACTAATATGCACATATGCTATGCAACCGAAAACTTTTAAATGTGATAATTTTACCTCTTTTCCACTCCATATCTCCTCTGGTATTTTATGCTCTAATGGAACCGAAGGACCTCTGTTGATCAAATAAGCTGATGTGTTGACTGCTTCTGCCCAGAATTGCTTCGGTAGACCTGATTGTATATGAATGCTTCTGGCTCTTTCAGTCAACGTTCGGTTCATATGCTCAGCTGCACCATTGTGTTGAGGTGTACCCGGCATGGTTCTCTGCATTTTGATCCCGTGCTCATAACAGAATTGCTTGAATCTGGTGTCTTCATATTCACGTCCATTATCAGTTCTAAGCTTTTTGATCTTTATATTTGTCTCATTTTCAACCATAGCTTTCCATATCCTGAAGGCCTTGAACACTTCAGATTTATGCCTTAAAAAATAAACCCATACCTTTTGCGAGTGATCATCGATGAAAGTAACGAAGTAATGCTTTCCACCGATGGATGAGATGGTCGTTGGCCACCAAACATCGGAATGAACAAGCTCCAGTCTTTCCTTCTTTGGGGTTTTACCATTTATTTGAAAGTTGACTCTATTCTGCTTTCCAAATATGCAATTTTCACACATGCCTATTTCCACGAACTTTAGACCTGGAAGTTTTCCCTTCGAGTGCATAATCTTCATTCCCTTTTCACTCATATGGCCTAGCCTCTGGTGCCATATGTTGGAATTTTCATTGCTAGCTGTAACAGTGATTGAACATCGTGCTCCTGCTATCATGTAAATAGTACCACTCTTCTTACCATGAGCAATCGTCATTTCACCCTTTGAATTTTCCAATCATCACCATGGAAAGTCGTAGTATAGCCTTCACTAGCTAATTGTCCTACGGAGATCAAATCCTTTCTCATGTCCGGTATGTGTCTGACATCCTTTAGCTCCCAAACCGACGCATTCAGCTTAATCTTCATAGCACCTTTACCAACGATATCACAAGGTTGATTGTCACCAAGATATACCTTTCCAAGATTTCCAGAGGCGTACCTTTCGAAGAATTCTTTCTGCGAAGTGGCATGAAACGATACTCCAGAGTCTAGCACCCAAGACTCTTCCTTGCTCTCCAAAGAGCATATCAACGCTTCATCTCCTCCTGAGGTAGAAGTAATATTTGTCTCTGCCTTCGCCTCATGGTCCTTTGGTGCACTTCTGCATTGATTTTTGTAGTGCCCGGTCTTGCCACAGTTCCAACACTCAATGGTCTTTGAGCCGTTGGGATTTCTGGATTTAGATCTACAGTCCTTCGACCTACCACGGTAGTTCGATTTGCTATGTCCATTTCTTCGTGTTGAATTTCTTCCTCTTGATTATGTATGTAAAATTGAAAAATTTGACGACTCACCAGAATCTCTTCGTCGGATCTCTTCACTGAGAACCATATCATGAATATCATCAAATTTTAACTTATTGCTTCCCGATGAGCTACTCACTGCTGTGACAGTAGCGTTCCAACTTTCTGCCAGGGAAGACAAAAGTATCAACGCACGTACTTCTTCGTCAAACTCAATTTCAACTAAACTTAACTGAGTAGTAATTGTATTCAGTTCATTGAGATGTTGAGCTACCGATGCACCTTCTGTCATCCGCAAATTGAACAATCGCCTCATCAAATGAACTTTGTTAGAGGCTGATGGCTTCTCGTACATACTGGAGAGAGCCGCCTTAAGACCCGTCGTGGTCTTTTCTTTTGCTATGTTGAAAGCAACATTGCGAGATAACGTCAATCGAATAACTCCAAGGGCGTCTATCAAGAAGAGCCCAATCTTCATCCTTCATATTCTCTGGCTTCTTTTCTGAGAGAGGTTGATAAAGCCTTTTCTGGTACAGATAATCTTCAGTCTACATTTTCCAAAAGCCAAAGTCGGCTCTACCAAACTTCTTGATTTTCACCTTTCCTTCATCTATCGCCATCGCTCCCACTCGAATTTAATTTCTTTTCTAACAAATTATGGCTCTGATACCAGTTGTTGGGAAATTACGCAAATTTCCTTATGATTATATTTGTGGAGAAAAGAAATTAAATGTAGAATGGTAAGAGACACACAAATTTGATAACGGAGTTCGGCCAATTATGCCTACATCTCCAGGCTGTTGTAGATCTTTTATTTCAGAGAATATTACAAAGTGGTTACACAAAACACTTTTAACTCAACACTCGTTCTCACTCTAAGCTTGTTCGCTCCTTTACTTCTTGTTGGATATGAGATTGGGATGAGATGAAAGTTATGAAGAGGAAGGTTGTATTTATAAGGTAAGAAGAGGGTTTGTGGAGGTTGGTGGGGGTTGGTGGCACGGTTGGTGGAGAGTTTGGTGGCAGCCCATGTTTTTCTCATGGGTGGCTTGAAGGCTGCATGTTCCAACAACACCTTGTTAAATTTAACTCACACTCTTAATAAATATAAACAAATGGTGTTGTTTGAACCAGAATTAGTCTAAATACTTAAGATAAGAAAAGTAGAAAAAGAAATGTGAAAAAATTGAAATTTAAATGAGGATATAACATAGAAACAGCTACTAGAATTTACATACAAGTTTAAAATGGTTCCATCTTGAATGGCCTATGACTTCTTAAAAGATTTTAACTCTCTATATATTATTTAAAATTAAAGAATAAAGACATCAGGTCTGCGGGTTTCTAGTGAGTACAAATTATTTAAGGAAGACAAAAGCTATAATATTCGTTTTTCTCTAGGGCGGTCAGTATTTAAAGGTAGAGACAACTTCAGATCGTACTGGAATTTTACCAGGAGAACCTTAGGCAGAAAAGACCTTGCCATAAAATTAGTGCCTGCAGCTCATTACTCAGCCATATTGGTACCGACTTCTGTATGCATCAAATCAATATTGATCCATAAATATGTGAATTAGGACACACGATCTAAGGGGTGAGCTTTCTTATGTGCTAGTGTCTTGTTTATAAAATTGGTTTATATAGCCACCTCGAAATTTTCTTGATAATGAATGATATTTGTTGAATCTAGAACTCGTATATGCTGAGTACCAAATCGGTACCCAACGTTTACAAAGGTGAGTATCGATTCATACTTAGAGCATACCAAAAAATTATTTTGTTGATTTCACTTGATAGTTGCCTGATAGTCTTGCATGTATCTAATATATGAACATTTGGGCTGTTACTTTAGGTTGTTTGCCATGGTGATTGTTGAAGTCACACTTATCTGATTAATTGGGAATAACTGGGCCAAAAGCCTAGGTAGCACTTACCTTTTTAGTATGTCATGCTGTAAACATTATGTTCTTTGAATCGAGAAAAGTTGGAACAATCATGGTGATTTCACGCTGCTTCACGAACGGTGGCTATCCCTTCAGAAAGTTTCTTTTATGAAGAGATGTATTTCTTGTAGTTCACAGCGACGGTCGATATTTAGTAGTATAAGTATAAGATTACAATTTTGTCAACAACAATCAACATTGCTTGGTTCCACTAAGCTAATCGGTTGAGGTTATAGGCCTTAATAGTTTGAACCAGATATTTCTTTAGAGTTCACATGTGATCGTGAAATTCCTATTGGGTCAAGGAGCCGGACGTCGAGAGTATACACATATTCATATATCCACGTATACTTTAATTGTCGGCCCCTAAGAACATTTAAACGTAAGTAGGTCGTTACTAAATTGAGCAATGCACACACATATATGTACATGTTCATGCATGTAATTTTGTTTGTTGCACTTTATATGCATATGAGGGATCGATATCTATCTGATTTGTAAGGAGATATGCACCGATTGGTTTTTAGGTCTAGCATTTTCCTTTAGAAAATCGGGTTGCATCCAATACAACTATTCTTCTCCCTTGTTTTCCATTTTACCTCATTTCGATCCAAACACTCAACTGTTGCCATTAACAGAACTCAAGAACTCTAAATTATCACATAAGTGATTCACCATTTCTGTTAAATTCAATCTGGGATCCTCTTCCCACCTTGCTTCACTGCCTTTTGTCCATCTAAAGGCACCATCTTCGTTTCGACCAGCTCAACCCTATCCGGTCCACTTAATAAATAGGTGGGTCTTGATCTTTGCATTTAGGTTATGATTTTGCAATGATATAACTATTAAGGGGACATAGCGATCGACATGATGGGAGAGTTTCAATGACGTGGAGTGTGGATAATATGAAGGGTTGTAAGGAGACATGGACAAGGATTGGATTGGTTATGGATGGTAAATTCAGTGGATCAGATCAAGTTATCAACATAGATTAAGAGTTGTCTATAATTAGAGTTCTCAAGAAAGGGTTATGTAACAACCGAATTACGATAGACCCGATTATTTTCTTTCAAAAACCCAAATCTACAAACTCGAGTCGGTTTGTCTAGTATCTTGCAGAAAGGAAAATATAAATATATCACAGCTCACGATAAAACATCTCACAATAGAATGAATAAAATATAATAGTAAATACATACTTACCAATATAATGACACTAACTGACAAGTGTCTATAAGCTGTAGAATCTCGACCACTTGTCTAACCTTCAGGTTTATTATGAGGAGGGGGTCAGAACAAAAGTTCTTGCGAATGGACAAATTATACTTTCTATAATAACAATACATATATCGTTCTATCACTGGTTCTTTATTTATTAAGTTGTTCGGGTTTATTTCACATTATACTTTAGAACTTTCCTTGTAAATCGTACCCATCTACTACTCTGTTGATTAACCTAATAAATAATACATATGTAATTGTATGCTCAATAAACTGAGGTACTCTTTGTAGTATCCACCTCGAGTGATCCCTATCATCGTATTATGGAAATGTTCTGGACCTCCATCTTCACTTTAGGAGGGTGTATCGAATCTCCATGAGTTCTTAATGTAACTCAGTCGGAGGCTTTACTATATCTGTCAAGAATGGCATCGGGATGACCAAACAAAATGGTTTCGTTAGGCCCGAAATACAGATATCTAAAGTTGGTCTGTCTATTCTGTGGCTCTTCAAGGCCCCACCAGCCTACCCCTTAATGAAAGACTATTCAAAAGAGCTAAGTGACTGATCCTAACAACCAATTTAAACAAACATGTAGTCCCCTCATCCAATGACCTGATAGTGAAGATCATTGGCCTTTTGGTTAAGCTCCAGTCTTTCCCGTACACACTTCGACTGACCATGACAGGCGTCCGACGACCTATTATCCTTGTTGGGTCTTGACCATGAAGCCTCCCCGCCTATGAGTCGAGGCAGCTACCAAATCGTCCTATAAATCATCTGAATTAGTTTTTAGGTTGCCCCACAACTATGGTGTAACAAATCCAACCAAAGCATACTCACCGGATGGTAACGTACAGACCATGCCTCTGTGGGTACAGACCGAAGCGTGCCATAGAGGACCATCACGGAGTATCCTCACATCCTGTAAAAGTCTTGCACTTCCCTCCAGTCCCATTGAATAAATTGGACGTGCTCTTGCTATATCTTCTAACACCTTCGATGATTTACCTCGTTGGGTTCTTCATCCTTATGGACTGGACCTAACACATAACATTATTTTATTAGACCCTATGTCTAATTTATTCTTACACGTTTTACTTACATTTCCTTTTTCGTTGATTTACAATTTTCGTTAATATATTCAATTGAATATTATTTATTTATAAATCAACTTTGCTGGGTTCCAATAGGGGTGAGCAAATGGTTGATTTGGTTTACCGATCAAAAATGTTGAAACCAAAATAACCATTCAGAAAACATTAACAAAACTTATAACACCCTGTAAAAATATAATAAATAGACTAATAGATTTTGTGAATGAGATAAACAATAAATATAAAATAATGGAAAAATGAGAATTTTGGACAAATAGGAATTTGGTCACAAAACTATGATATTTGGATTCATAACAAAATTCTGATATGTTTACATATATAATATGTTGAAAACGGAGTATGTATGAAGAAATAATAATTTAATGAAATCGTACGGTAAATGTATACATATATGTGTTTGAACTAATAATATATATAAATATCTAAGGGATATAACGACATAATTAGAATAATAAAACATTTCCTTAGGTGAATTTGAAATTCATGCTAATAGATAAGATCAACGGGACAAAGAATATATTACATAAGGAAAGGAATTTGTAATATAAGGTAAATTATAAAGTAATTAAATAAAAATGCAAGCCACTGGGCTCATTAGGCGTTTTTGCCCTATAGAAGTCGACACCCAGGGGTCCGATTGCTTGGTGCGGCCCAGGCATGGTGAGGGTGGGTTAGGAGAGTGTTTAGGCAGGTTATATAGGAAATGGATAGTTAAGATTAATCTATATTAACCTAGCGGTTGTCATTCACTTACACTCCTATAAATACCACCTCATTCACCTCACAATTCCCTAAACCCTCTTATTCTCTTGTGCCTCCATTTTGCCGCTGATATTCCAAAAATTAGGTTTGAAATAGGTTTCTCCTTCTATCCTTAACCAATTTCTTTTCTTTCTATTTCTACATAGATTTTTATTCTGAAATTTCTATAATCTATATGTGAGACTCAAATTTCTAGGATTCTCTTATATAAATTTGCAGTAAGGTTGGAGAACGACGTTGATTTCTTGTTTACAACATTCAAATCATTATTATTTCCTTTGCCTCAATCACTGTGAGTGGAAATAATAATTTGTAAGAATTGTGCGTGTATATGTGCTAAGTATAATACACACAAGGATCATGTAATATGACGAACAATATCCAAGAATGAAGTAATAGCTAATCACAGAACTATATAATAGTAAATGCAGTAAAAAGGAAAAATCACACCAGAGATTTTTATTCTGGTTCGAAGCACCGTCCTACGTCCAGTCCCAGATTTCTATCTGGATTTTCACTAAACAAATAACCTTACTTCACCCGGAGGAAACAAGTTTACAAAACCCGAACAACCGAACGGGATTTCACGCCTCTATCAACACGAGGACTTCACAACTCGCCTCTTACAACTCTGAGGACTTCAACAACTAAGATTACAATTTGTATGTTGACAACTTGTGCTCTTTTCAACACTGATTTTCACATTTAGTACACCCTTCCTATAATCTTATCCTCAAATATAATTTGATGTATGTGAAGATTTAGAAGCGAATATCAAATTGAATCACAAGAATATTAAGTAAGCTTTGAGATTCAAATGATAGTATATTGAATATGAGCGCTTTTTGAATACAGAGTAGAGTGCAAGATAGATCAAAGAATTAAGAATGATTAATTTTTTGGATGATGATTTAACGATGTTCATATAATGATTAAACAGTCGCAACCATTAGTGAAGAGAAGCATTGAAGAGAAATGATTTTTTTGATGAAAGGAAAAAATAAGCATCTTTTGATGAAAAGAGATGTCTATTCAAAGTGTTGCTTTCAGTTCGAAAATCGGTTGACAGGTCAAAATTAACTAGTAGACTGAAATTTGAATATATATACATTACATATATGTATGCACATTTTTGTGCATTTTTACCCAGAAACGGTCGACTGCCTATTTTGAAACCGGTCGACCGGTTTTTGGCAATATGCACAACAAATGTGCATTCATATATATACATATATACATTCACAATAATGAGGTATATGATTATTTGAGGATAGATTTTAACATTTATAACACAGCTAAAACACTAAATAATCAACCTCTTACTTACGCTCTAACTTATGATATCATTCTCTTCTTTTTTTCGATCATGAAACTTCTCCTTGTTATTAATCAAAATACTTTGAAATTATTGACTCAACATTCTCCCCCTTTTTGATTGATGACAACACAACGTTTTCTCCCCCTGTATATGTACTCCCCCTGAAATATATATATAAGAAAATCTGCCAAAAATATTGTTAGAAACATCTTTCTCCCCCTTTGTCATCGACAAATAGGAGTAGTGCAATGTAAAGAGTTAAGACACACATACAATATATCAACCTCACACAAAGCATACCATACATACCCAACAAACCCAAAATAAAATACAACACTACTTATGTTCAAGTGCTGATTTAGGTCTAAATATAATAGACATAATACCATAAAAGATGGATAAAAAGAACTAGTGAGATGGTGATTCGGATTCAGTCTTATCTCCTTCTTCTTCTTCGTCGTCTTTTTCCTTACTATAAGATGATCCACGACCACGTCCATTACTTGTTCCAGAACTTGTGCCTTCCTCTGAAGATGACCAAGTAAAAGTAGGAGGCATTGGACGTTTCCCTGGGTCTTGTATATGCGTAGAGGAGGATGATGCTCCACAGGATATTACATCCCAAAGTATACCAAAGAAAGGCTTAAGTTTTGAAAAGCGTTTGTCAAGTTTTGTATTTAAATTATCGATCTTATTATCTGTATGCTTAAGTCTTGCTTCAAGAAGAAATTGATTTCGAGCAATTTGTTCAAGTGAATCTTTAGTCGCCGAAGATGGTTGAAGAAGCTTAACCTCTTCCGGTTTAGGTTTAGAGGGCTATGAAGAAGTGCTTTGTTGGTGACTTTGTTCCTTATACTGTTCGAACGGTATGATACTTAAACATGGTTCAGGAAGCTTCATTCTCTTTTTCGATGCTTTGTTGATACATTTTGGTTTGGAGACTTTAGATTCGAAAGATTTGATACCACAATCGAGTAGTAGTCACATGATATATTCATTGTAGAATAAATGTGGTCTCATACGATCATTTACGAGTAAAATCTCATCAAAGATCATGCTGATCCAATTAATTTTCATATCTCCATATATAGCGTACAAAGCCTTAAAATTCTCTATATAAACCGCGTCGAAGTTACAAACTCTCGATAATAAATAATGCGTAATAGCATGATGTAAAATTCTAGCACGAGGTTGTAAGTTGATTGCTATTGTACTAAGTTTAGGATCTTCAATAAATAGATGACTTACCTTGTCTCAAGTATGAATAGTACAAACATCGGTAGAGAACTTTCTTCCATTGTTATCCGAACCAAGAACCATTACCATCCTTTCGTTTGAAACAAATACGTGCTCACCGCATACAACCGACCATAGACAATGAGTAGAATTCTCGAGTTTAAATTTTTCTAAGTTAAGATTAGCATAGAACAACATGACCATGATATGATTGATTTCCACATTGTTCTTATCAAAGTCAGGAAGAGATTGTAGACGGGCTTTGATTGCTAATTCCTTAACATCATAGAGAAGGAAATCCGAGAATTTGATGAATGAACCTTCATGAATCGTATAGTCTTTCTTTTCATTTCCATCTCTTGACTGCTATCGGATCCATTAACCATAGTTTTATATTGGAATCAATAGGTTGAAGTTGTGTAGAAGATGATTTCTTCGATCTCTTTTGCGCTGGAGCCATTGATTTTGAAGGAATTTGAATTTGGGGATGTTTGGGTTGTTAAAGGTTTGTGAGTTTGAAAGAGGAAAAGGGTAAATGAATAGGTGAGAGTGGGGAACTGATGTTTTAAGTTTGAATTTAAAAACAGAAAAAAGCATGACCGGTCGACCACTATAAATTCACTGGTCGACTGTTTTGAAACAGAGACTAAAACGGTCGACTGGTGAATTTTCAATTTGTCGACTGGTTGATGTTAAAAACGTTTTGTTTCCAGAAACATAAACGGTCGACTGGTTATATCCTAATGGTCAACTGGTTCGTTTGTGCCTTGTTTTTCCTGTTTTTCTAAGATTTTTCCGAGTCTCTACTATTTCTTATAAAATGAATTTATTTCAAAAATTTGAAATGAACAAACAACAAACATGAAATAGATAAGTATATAAAACACTTATTAGAGCAACAAATCACTCACGATATATGATCAATTAGAAGTGGAGGAGTTGTTCTCGGAAACTTCTTTGATATTGGTAACTCTTAGTGTCCATGGTGACCAAGTTTCCTTTGCTCCTTCATTTCGACTATAATTCATATCCCATGAATTAGGACTCCTTGATGATGAAGGAACGTGAGGCATAGGTTCATAAACTCCTTGTTTTTCCGTGCCACGGAAAAATGAAGCCATGCATTCTAAGAGAGATAAACGGTCGGAAGTAAGTTTTTGCTCGTAATGGAGTTGTCGCTGGAGATCCATTTGATTTTCTGGTAGTGGTGAATCTCATTTATCTTTTCTCTAGTTCGTGGGGAGCAAAACAATGCCTTCTTTGCACGTTTAGACATTGATGTATTTCCGGGGGTATGAGTACATTTTGGTCTACTTTCCGGTGTTTCTGGAGAATAATATTCCTCCGGTTCAGAACTGGTAACTGAAATATGTGACCTCTATGCACATTCGTCACAGATATGAGCCTTTTTGAAATATTTGAACTCGATTAAGATAGTAAGGGATGTAAAAAGGAGAATGGGTGATACACATATATATAGATTTGTCTATAAATAGAGTAGTAGTTAAAAAGGTTCAAGGAATATAGATCGCAAAAGCAAAAAAAATAAAAATAGATAGCTCATAATTTCTTACTAAAAATAGTGATAGCTACTTAATAGCTGAAATATGAAAAAGCACTGGTTAAAAAGAACTTGACAATTCATATGTATATAATTTTAGAGTTTTACATATCAAGTTCAGTTCTAGAGATCAAACCAAGCTCTCTACGCAAAGAAATAAAACTTGATTCATGTAGAGGCTTAGTAAAAATGTCCGCTAGTTGATGTTTAGTCTGGACATATTCAATACATATGTTTCCTTTCTCAATATTATCTCTCAAGAAATGATGTTGAATATCAATGTGCTTTGTTCAAGAATGATTTATTGGATTTTTTGATAAGTTAATCGCACTTGTGTTATCATAGTATATAATGGAGTTTGATAAATGAATATCAAAATCACGAAGTGTTTGTTGCATATATATTACTTGAGTACAAGCAAGAGCTGCTGATATATACTCAGCTTCACATGTCGATAGTGAAACACAATTTTGTTTCTTACTAAACCAAGAGACAAGTGATTTTCCAATAAAATGGCACATACCACTTGTACTCTTTCTATCCGTACGAGAGCCTTCGAAATCAGCATCACTATAGGATACTAATTCGAATGGACAATCTTTTGGGTAGAAAAGACCAAAGTATTTGGTATTATTAAGATAACGTGTTATACGTTTTACTGCTCGTAGATGTGATTCTTTAGGATTTGCTTGAAATCGTGCACATAGACAAACACTCATCATTATATCTGGATGACTTGCGGTAAGATAAAGAAGAGAACCAAGCATGCTTCGATATAATTTCTGGTCAACACTTTTTCCATGTTCATCTTTTTTAAGATATGTAGTCATAGGTGTAGGTTTACCAGATGTATTTTCTAAACCAAAGTGATTGGTTAGATTTCCACAATATTTTTCTTGATTAATAAAAATACCGTTGGAAAGTTGCTTGATTTGAAGACCAAGAAAATATGATAGTTCTCCCATATGAGACATTTCAAATTCTTTGGTCATAATATTGGCAAGCTCTTTGCAGAGTTTATCGTTTGTGGAACCAAAGATAATATCGTCTACATATACCTGGATAACCAATATATCTTGTCGAGAATGTTTAATGAATAAAGTCTGATCGACTTTATCAATTTGAAATCCTGAATCAGTGAGATAGCTGCGTAATCGTTCATACCAAGCACGAGGTGCTTGTTTCAAACCATACAAAGCTTTCTTAAATCTGTATACGTAATCTGGATGTTTTTCATGTACAAACAAGGGAGGTTGTTCGACATATACATTCTCTTTGATAAATCCATTTAGAAAAGCACTTTTGACATCCATCTGATAAAGTTTAAAATTATGATGAAAAGCAAAGGATAATAAAATTCTGATAGCTTCTAGCTGTGCAACTGGTGCAAAAGTTTCTTCATAATTGATACCTTCTTTCTGATTATATCCTTGTGCTACTAATCTTGCTTTATTTCGGGTTATATTTCCTTGTTCATCGGCCTTATTCTTATAGACCCATTTTGTACCAATAACTGACTGATCAGTTGGTCTTGGAATAAGTTCCCAGACATCATTGCGCTCGAACTGATTTAGTTCTTCCTGCATGGCAATGATCCAGTAATCATCAATAGCAGCTTCTTTTGGATTCTTAGGTTCGATATTTGAAAGAAACGCAACATGACGCATTTGGTTGAGTTGACTCCTTGTTCTAATTTGTGATGTTACTTCTCCAATTACATTTTGTACCGGATGATCTCTTAGTATCCTAGGGGAGATCGAAATCTTGATGGAGAGGGTATCACAACTGGTTGAGGAATATTCTCAATAATTTTAGAGTCAGAGTCAGTATTTGTGATGATTGGATTTTTAGTGACTATAATATCGTCATCATCTGTTATATTATGAGATGGCTTATAGAATTCATCGAATGAAACATGAAGTGATTCTTCAATAGTTTTAGTTCTTTTATTAAATATACGATAGGCATTGCTTCGTTCCGAATATCCGACAAATATTCCTTCATCGGATTTTGGATCAAATTTTTCGAGATGGTCTTTCGTATTTAAAATAAAGCACTTAGAACCAAAAACTTTGAAGTATGAGATATTTGGCTTTCGTTGATTAAATAACTCATAAGATGTATTCTTGGTGAGAGGTCTACTGGATACACGATTCAAAACATAACATGCAGTTGCAATAACTTCTGCCCAAAAATGTTTTGTTAAAGTAGATCCATTTAATAATGTTCTTGCACATTCTTGTAAAGTCCGGTTTTTCCGTTCTACAACTCCGTTTTGTTGAGGAGTTCTAGGAAACGAAAAATTATGATATATACCTTTCTTTGTACAAAAATGTTCGAATTCATTTGTAAGACCCCGTGTATTCTATAACTGTGAAATTAAAAAATTAAAGTATAATTAATCTGAAATCAAAGAACTAAGGGAAACGGGATACGCCATTGCGTTCGTCTCGGAAAAATATGCGAAATAGAGTCCGAGTTTTCGAAAAACGGAGTCCGTATGAAGAAGATATAGCCTCCGGAAGTTTTTGAATTAAGTTTAAAATTCGAACAGCTCAGAAAAACAAGTTTAAAATCAAAAATCGGGCCCAATTGGCCAGGGCGGGAAAATTCCCGCCTAAGGCACCCAGGTCGACTGGGCTGTCGACCTGGTCTAGCCAGGTCGACAGGGCTGTCGACAGGGCTGTCGACCTGGTCCAGGCCCAGGTCGAACCCAGTCCACCCTGGCTGGCCTAGTCTATGTTGGTCGATTTTCAGAAGCATGCTTTGTCATTAGGGCTAGGTGGCAGGCTCTAATTGGTCTCTCTTTCGAATGAATGGCTACGATCAATCCAAGCAACATCGATGGTCCTAATCAGTTCATAAACTCTATAAAAATGACCCTAGACTCAACCTAATCTATTCATTCAAAAATAAGAACAAAGCCATCATGCTGTTGAGGAACGACTAAGAGTAGCCACCAATTTGGGAGAAGACTAGGAGGAAAATTCTAAAGCATAAAGCAACTTAAACAAATCAAATCAACAAGGAATCGCATCTCCAAATCCCTAAATTGGAGAATTCGCCACACAATTGTAAGTAGAGTATTATTTTGGTATGAACAAATAATTGTGTTGGTTTGTATACTTGATTTGTGGTGATAAAGTAATTCATATTTGTGCGTTACTATGATTCTTATCGATTTGGAATATTGTATACGTTTGTATATTCTCAAATTATGTTATTCATTATAAAAACTACATGTTTGCGGTAGTTTTATGCAAGTATACGTTTGGATATTCGCAAAGCATGTTATTCATTATAAAAACTACATGTTTGCGGTAGTTTTATGCAAGTATACGTTTGGAATATTCGCAAATTATGTAATTCATGTTGAAGCTACATGTATGTAGTTGTTTAATTGAAATTCATGCAAGTTTGTGGTTTTGCTATTATGCCATCGTAATGTGTATTTTTGTACAAAAATCATCCTTGTGAGTAATTGGAACAAATTTGGGTTATTATAATTCATAGGAAATTATGTTGAAAATTTGGCATCATGGTCTATGTATTAAGCCATACTTTTGTACTAGAAAACCTCCTTGCAAACTTATGAATATGACTAGGCTATGATTGATATTTTGCATAATTGAAAAACCATGTTAGGTCTATATTGTTAACAAGAATTATATGATGACATATGTGGTACATAGCTAGGTTAGATTCAAAATCCCATTTGCAAGTTTGCATGACTAAAGTAAAAATCATGATTTCATGTTTAGAAATATTTATGCCATAAGTATATGTGCGCCATGGTTAGGTGAATAGATTTAAAATCATGATTAAGTTGGAATAATTCAAGTTGAACTATGCTTTTGTATTAGTAACAAAAGTAAACCCCTTTGTAAACATGTAGGAATCTTATGAACATGATTTGCTTATGTTTGACATTATGCCTAAATAAAAACATAGGTTTATGTTGTTGTTAAGACTATGTGTCAATAATGATATCCAATTTAGATTCTTATCTCAACTACAAGTTTACATGCTTTGATTCATGTCACTTATGCTTTATGACCAAAGTATACATTACTACTATGCAAGTACACCAGTTTCTATTTTGTAGTTCCAACGTTATGTTGCAAGTTCAAGCGTTCACATTCCCCTTCTTGTGTATGTGATCATGCTTTAAGCCTCCCCTTTTTCACGTGGCTAAGTTGGGCTTAAAAAGGCTAAGCCCAACATATATATAATAAACGGACGTATTAAACGGGGGAAAATAACGTTGGAAAAGGGCCCAAATTCAAGTATGGGTTGGGCCCATGATTGGTGTAACCTTCACACCATTGATTTTTAATAATGGGCCGCAAATATTTACATATAAGAAAATAAAGAAGAAAGACAAAATATGTAAATGTAGAACATACGATGTGTTTAACCCGAGGTTGGATTGAGTTGTGATGTAAACCTGCCCGGAACCGCCCGGCTGTCCAGTAGTCACAACAATACCTATCCAATGTGGGTGGTTAAACATGGAGCCCAATAAGGACCCGAGGTTAGACTGAGTTGTGGCGTAAGACTGCCCGGAACCAACCGGCAACAGGCAGCCACAACAATACCTGTCTAATGTGAGAGGTCAAGGCTTTAATAAGACAATTAAGGCTGAGTCAGGATTGTTAGGATTAAGTGAACTAAAGACTTAATCAAAATGGAACATGCTAAACTAAACAGACTGATTGGGGGGTTAGGTTATAAAACACTTAACCAACTTAGCATGTTGGCTAGAAATAGAAAACCTAGTAGCGGAGGACCCTTTTCAGCAGTAACCCTATAAGGTGTATCATGATACCCTGAAACTAGGCAGGGTGGGGCACGATTACTGGGCTGATTGTAAGAGGTCAAATCGACGGCGGTGGTGTAGCAGTGTAGGTTCTAACGGGGTGCGGGCGTGCACACACTCCGGCGCAGAAAAATAAAGCACTGGGCACCAGTAGCATACCTGTGCATTCTAAGGTTGTGTCGGGCCGCTGCCATGGGACTTGATACACCCCATGGTGGGACCAGCATAGGTAACTACAACATCGGGGGCCGTAAGACACATGTAACTATGCGAGTAGGAGCCGATCATCATAGAATGGATCACTTCACCCTGATTATGGGGTGCTAGTTGGAAACTAGTTTATATGGGTTCAGAGATTAACATGGGGTACGATAGTATATTCGACCCTAGACAACTTAACTAAGTTTATAGTGCTTTCCCACTTCTTGTTTATACTTATCATACCCAGTTCTTTATTCATAGACAGAATAGTCCTAGACTTACTCAGGCTTTATGTCTGACTCTACTTTCCTTTCGTCTTCTTTTCTTCCGTTCCCCCCCCCCCCCCCCCCAGGTCCACAGGGAGGGAACACTGCTGCTTGACCAGCCTTAATATCCAGCTTGAAGAGGAGAAATGTATTGCTTGGACTTTTTCGTTTTGAACTATGGCTTTGGATAGCAACTATGGGGCTTTTGCAGTTTATTTATGTTTTCTTTAAGCTTCTTTAAATGATGTAATCAAGACAGATTATGAAAGTGTTATGTTATGATTTTGGAAAGGATGTAAGACAATCATGGTGATGTTGTTGTAACACGTATTTGCTTTTATGTAATAAAAGTTACCACTTTTCTGCTGCTTACAAATATGTGTTTTTATATCTGTCTTGTATATCTGTGACTTATACTTATAAACCTCCACCAAAATTAGGGCATTCCCTTTGAGAGTGACCCTAACGGAGGTGGGGTGTTTCACTTGGTATCAGAGCATAGGTTTACCTGATAAGATAAAAAGTTTTGGAAAATTTATTTTCAAAAAGGAAATTTAAAGAAGCATTTTTAAAAGATAAAATATTATTTTGCTTTAAAATGCAAAGTCCCTCCAAAGCCATATGTACTATATCTTATCCTTCGTTTTGAATCTATCCTTTTTGTTTCAGCATGTCCGAAGAACTTAACTTGCCGGAAGGGGTACCAATACCTGGTTGGTTTAGACGGTTCTTAGAAGCAAGGGCCACTCAGCCAGGTCCTACCGTTCCTCCTCCCCCAGCTGCAGGAAATCATCCAGCTGCAGCGGCACCTTTTCCTCCACCTCCTCCACGGGGAAACACATTTTCTAAGATATGTAAAGATTTTAAAGCTATGGGAGGAAAGGATTTCCATGGAACTGAGTCCTTCGTGGCAGCTAGAAATTGGCTGAAAGAAACTGAGGACCTATTCATCATCTTTGAGGTAGAAGATAGACAAAAAGTACAACTGGCAGTATGGCTATTAAAGGGCGAGGCTTCCTACTGGTGGGAAGTCACTAATGCAGAAAGACCAGTGGAGACATGGGAGGACTTTAGGGCAAGGTTTGAGACTAAATTTCTCTCAGATGCGGAAAGGAGCTTGCAGTTGGAAAAATTCTTATTTCTTAAGCAAGGGAACAAGATAGTCAGAGAGTATGTGAATCAGTTCGATGAGCTGGCTAGGTTTGGGCTAGACCTAGTCAACACCCCGCACAAGAAGGCTCTCCGTTTCGTCAAAGGGTTAAATGAGCCATTACACAGTTTGGCCATAACCCATATACCCATGGGGGCCACGTATGAAAGATTGGTGCAAATGGCATTGCTGAATGAGGAGGATAAGGGTAAGAAGGAGACAAAGGCAGAAAGCTCTCAAGGGAAGAAAGAGGGTTTGCAGCCTAAGAAGACGGACTTTAAGAAAGGCGGGAAAGGCAACAAAGAGAAGAGGAAGTGTAATTTATGTGGCAAAGTGGGGCACTTAGTAAAGGACTTCCGGAAAAAGAAGGCCAAGGAGAATGGTGGGTGCTTTTCTTGCGGTGAGACAGGCCACAGGGCTAAGGATTGCCCAAAGAAACGAGGACACGGGCAGAGGGCTGGACCCACCTCAGGGGCACAGGTTCATGTGCTGGAAGCACCACCTTTGCAACAGCGAGGTATAAATACTTCTGTAGAAAGTGTAGTTTATCTTTATGATCACCCCGTTCGCACTTTATTTGATTCTGGCGCATCACACTCCTTTATCTCGTCTGCTTTAGTAGAATCTCTGCACCTAAAAACTAGTATGGTAGAGGACCCCTTAATTGTTTCAAACCCAATTGGGGGCCCAGCTCATTTGTCTATGATCTGTTTGGGATTGAAAATTTCTATTCTAAGCGTAGAATTTCAATGTAGTGCCTTTGTTTTGGGCTTTTCGGGGTATGGTTTGATTTTGGGTATGGATTGGCTATCCAGTAATGGGGCCATCCTTGATTGTGAGAAAAGGGCTGTTAGGCTCCTAACCCAGCTCGGTAATACTTTGAAAATTTCTTGTAATCCCTCGTATGCGGTTATGCTTAGTTATCTTGAATCGCTAGATGCCTCTGTTGAAAATTTGCAATCAGTTAGAGTGGTCCGGGAATATCCGGATGTCTTCGAAGAGGTGAAGGGCTTGCCTCCGAAGCGGGAAATAGACTTCCGCATATATCTTGTAGATAATGCAAAGCCCGTTGCGTTTCCCGTTAGACACATGGCTCCACGGGAAAGGAAAGAGCTCAGTAAACAGATTAAAGAGCTTCTAGAAAAGGGGTTCATTAGGAGGAGCATTTCAGAATGGGGCGCTCCAGTGGTGTTCGCTACAAAGGCGGATGGTTCACTCCGTCTATGTGTTGACTATAGGGAGCTCAATAAGCTAACGAAAAAGAATAGGCACCCTCTCCCTAGAATTGACGATTTATTTGACCAGCTTGTAGGAGCGTCTGTTTTCTCCCAACTCGATTTAGCAACCGGTTTTCACCAGCTAAGGGTGGCTGAAGATAGCATCGATAAAACAGCGTTCAGAACCCCAGACGGCTTCTTTGAATGGCTTGTCATGCCTTTCGGCTTGACAAATAAACCTGCTTACTTCGTGGACCTGATGAGTAGGGTATTTAGAGATTTCCTCAACAAATTCGTAGTGGTCTTCGTAGATGATATCCTTATCTTCTCAAAGAGTGAAGAAGAACATGCTCAACACTTAAGGGCAATCATGGAAACTTTGCGAGTCCATCAACTAAAAGCCAAATTCTCCAAATGCCACTTTTGGAGAGAAGAGGTGAGGTTCCTTGGGCACATAGTATCCAAACAAGGGTTAGCAGTGGACCCTGCTAAGGTAGTGGCGGTACAGGATTGGAAGACACCAAGGAATGCAACTGAGGTCCGAAGCTTTCTAGGACTAGCAGGTTTCTGTCGAAAATTCATAAGGGATTTTGCAAAAATCTCAGCTTCGCTCACGAAATTGACCAAGAAGAATCTAGTGTTCAATTGGGACTTGGATTGCGAGTTTGCTTTCCAACGACTGAAAAGGGCTCTTACAACAGCCCCAGTTTTGACGCTGCCAGATGGGAGCAAGATGTTCACTGTTTATACGGATGCATGTAGGACAAGGCTAGGCGTCGTCTTAATGCAAGAAGGAAGGGTAGTAGCTTATGGCGGGAGGCAGTTGAAAGTGCACGAAAAGAACTACCCCACCCACGATCTTGAGTTAGCCGCCATCGTCTTTGCACTCAAGTCTTGGCGACACTATCTCCTAGGTGAGAAGTTCGAACTTTACACTGACCATAAATCATTGAAATATCTTTTCTCGCAGAAGGATCTTAACTTGAGGCAACAGAGATGGATGGAGTTTCTTGCCTCGTATGATTTCGAAATCTCCTATACTCCGGGCAAAGGCAACGTAGTGGCAGATGCGTTGAGCCGAAAGAAATTGACCCTAAGCCCGTTGTTTGTTGAAAGACAAAGCCTAGAGTTTATAGCCAGCTTCGACTTTAGGCCCTCCTCCGATTTCGTACCAGGCTTACTAGCATCTCTCGAAGTGCGCCCAACTTTAGTGTATTTAGTAGGGACAGCACAACGCGAAGTCCCTCAGCTTATGGAAATGATTGATAGGCTAATTAGGGGTGAAACTTCAAGTCACCTCAACAGATACTCCATCGACGATAAGGGTTTGCTAAGGCGAGACGGAAGACTATGCATCACACAAACAAAAGATTTAGTAAAGAATGTTCTCGAGGAAGCACATCACTCCAAGATGACGATACACCCAGGCGGAGATAAAATGTACAAAGACATAAAAAGGATTTTCTTCTGGAACGGCATGAAAAAGGACGTGGCAGAATTCGTTTCTAAGTGTATGGTGTGCCAACAGGTTAAAGCGGAACAGAAAAAGCCTGGCGGACTACTACATCCTCTAGAGGTCCCACAGTGGAAGTGGGATAGCATATCAATGGGCTTCATCGAGGGGCTGCCTAGGTCTAGGAGAGGCAACACTAGCATTTGGGTAATAGTGGATAGGCTTACTAAAAGCGCCCACTTTTTACCTGTCAAAAGTAAAAGAACTGCCTCATCCCTGGCATCACTTTACCTCAAAGAAATCGTTCGACTCCATGGAATACCATCTAGCATTGTTAGTGACCGAGACCCCATCTTCACCAGCGAGTTTTGGCGGAGTCTGCAAGAAGCAGTAGGAACGCAGTTATGCTTGAGCACAGCCTATCATCCCCAAACCGACGGCCAAACAGAGAGAGTGAACAGAGTTTTGGAGGACCTTTTAAGACTATGCGTCCTTGACTTCGGAGGGACATGGGAAGATCACCTTCCTTTGGTGGAATTTGCCTACAACAACAGCTATCAAGCAACCATCGGAATGGCGCCCTTCGAAGCTTTATATGGAAGACCGTGCCGATCGCCCACTTGTTGGTGGGAGTCTACTGATAAGCTCATACTTGGACCAGATATGATCCGAGAGACTTCAAAGAAAGTAGACTTAATACGAAGAAGGATGAAGACGGCCCAAGACAGACAAAAGTCTTATGCCGACAAGAGAAGGACCGACCTTGAATTTGAGGTTGGAGACAGAGTTTTTCTCAAGGTATCTCCACTAAGAAACGCTGTTCGTTTTGGAACCACAGGAAAACTGGCACCACGGTTCGTAGGGCCATTCCCTATCATCGAGAAAATTGGGAAAATGGCCTATAGATTAGAGCTACCCGAGAAGTTGGCCGGAGTCCACAACGTTTTTCACGTCTCACATCTCCGAAAATGTCTACATGAGTCTGCTGAAGTGGTAGAGCCAAATATCCTCGAAGAGGCCGAAGTGGAACGCGAAGCAACCATAAGGAAAGTTCCAACCCGCATCTTAGGAACGGAAGTGAAGAAGCTACGCAACCGCGAAGTCAGGCTCGTCAAAGTTCAGTGGAGCGACGCCGAGGGAGACGCGACTTGGGAAACTGAAGATAGAATACGCACTGCTTACCCTTTTCTTTTCGAGGGTACATCCTTGATCTTTCTTTTTCCTTAAGTCACGCTTTTATCTATCTTTTTCGGTATATTTCCTCGACCTTATCTTTTAGCTAGAAACCTCTTTGGATGGAAACATGTAATTGAAACATGTTATGGATGATGGTTGCAAGTGGTTGCAAGTGATTGCTAGTGGTTGCTCATGGTTGCATATACTCACACAATCTAGGTTTTAGATCGGCTCAGTCACTTCATATTGCATATGCATATATGTTTGCATTCGTATAGGGTTGAACTTTAATGTGTTGTCATATGGATGTTGCATTTGTATTGAAGGATTGTGCACCCATGTAGAATCATGAATAGGAAAATTTGCATACATGATGGATTCATGGCACTTACATAACTCGCATTAAGGAGGTCAACTGAATCAGTAGACCGCCTGATTTTGCATTAGATAAGTACATGTACACACACACTTCGCATATGATCATGAAGCATTAGAAGTCTTTTAAGGACAATGGATACTCGTGTTTGATGGATGAGTAGATGGATGATTGGATGTTAGGATATACATTTTCCTAAACTTGAAGATTTCGGGGATGAAATCCTTTTAAGTGGGGGAGAATGTAACACCCCGTGTATTCTATAACTGTGAAATTAACAAATTAAAGTATAATTAATCTGAAATCAAAGAACTAAGGGAAACGGGATATGCCATTGCGTTCGTCTCGGAAAAATACTCGAAATAGAGTCCGAGTTTTCGAAAAACGGAGTCTGTATGAAGAAGATATAGCCTCCGGAAGTTTCTGAATTAAGTTTAAAATTCGAACAGCTCAGAAAAACAAGTTTAAAATTAAAAATCGGGCCCAATTGGCCAGGGCGGGAAAATTCCCGCCTAAGGCACCCAGGTCGACTGGGCTGTCGACCTGGTCTAGCCAGGTCGACAGGGCTGTCGATAGGGCTGTCGACCTGGTCCAGGCCCAGGTCGAACCCAGTCCACCCTGGCTGGCCTAGTCTATGTTGGTCGATTTTCAGAAGCATGCTTTGTCATTAGGGCTAGGTGGCAGGCTCTAATTGGTCTCTCTTTCGAATGAATGGCTACGATCAATCCAAGCAACATCGATGGTCCTAATCAGTTCATAAACTCTATAAAAATGACCCTAGACTCAACCTAATCTATTCATTCAAAAATAAGAACAAAGCCATCATGCTGCTGAGGAACGACTAGGAGTAGCCACCAATTTGGGAGAAGACTAGGAGGAAAATTCTAAAGCATAAAGCAACTTAAACAAATCAAATCAACAAGGAATCGCATCTCCAAATCTCTAAATTGGAGAATTCGCCACACAATTGTAAGTAGAGTATTATTTTGGTATGAACAAATAATTGTGTTGGTTTGTATACTTAATTTGTGGTGATAAAGTAATTCATATTTGTGCGTTACTATGATTCTTATCGATTTGGAATATTGTATACGTTTGGATATTCTCAAATTATGTTATTCATTATAAAAACTACATGTTTGCGGTAGTTTTATGCAAGTATACGTTTGGATATTCGCAAAGCATGTTATTCATTATAAAAACTACATGTTTGCGGTAGTTTTATGCAAGTATACGTTTGGAATATTCGCAAATTATGTAATTCATGTTGAAGCTACATGTATGTAGTTGTTTAATTGAAATTCATGCAAGTTTGTGGTTTTGCTACTATGCCATCATAATGTGTATTTTTGTACAAAAATCATCCTTGTGAGTAATTGGAACAAATTTGGGTTATTATAATTCATAGGAAATTATGTTGAAAATTTGGCATCATGGTCTATGTATTAAGCCATACTTTTGTACTAGAAAACCTCCTTGCGAACTTATGAATATGACTAGGCTATGATTGATATTTTGCATAATTGAAAAACCATGTTAGGTCTATATTGTTAACAAGAATTATATGATGACATATGTGGTACATAGCTAGGTTAGATTCAAAATCCCATTTGCAAGTTTGCATGACTAAAGTAAAAATCATGATTTCATGTTTAGAAATATTTATGCCATAAGTATATGTGCGCCATGGTTAGGTGAATAGATTTAAAATCATGATTAAGTTGGAATAATTCAAGTTGAACTATGCTTTTGTATTAGTAACAAAAGTAAACCCCTTTGTAAACATGTAGGAATCTTATGAACATGATTTGCTTATGTTTGACATTATGCCTAAATAAAAACATAGGTTTATGTTGTAGTTAAGACTATGTGTCAATAATGATATCCAATTTAGATTCTTATCTCAACTACAAGTTTACATGCTTTGATTCATGTCACTTATGCTTTATGACCAAAGTATACATTACTACTATGCAAGTACACCAGTTTCTATTTTGTAGTTCCAACGTTATGTTGCAAGTTCATGCGTTCACATTCCCCTTCTTGTGTATGTGATCATGCTTTAAGCCTCCCCTTTTTCACGTGGCTAAGTTGGGCTTAAAAAGGCTAAGCCCAACATATATATAATAAACGGACGTATTAAACGGGGGAAAATAACGTTGGGTTAAATTTATTAATAAATGAAAATATAAAGAAAAGGGGCCCAAATTCAAGTATGGGTTGGGCCCATGATTGGTGTAACCTTCACACCATTGATTTTTAATAATGGGCCGCAAATATTTACATATAAGAAAATAAAGAAGAAAGACAAAATATGTAAATGCAGAACATACGATGTGTTTAACCCGAGGTTGGATTGAGTTGTGATGTAAACCTGCCCGGAACCGCCCGGCTGTCCAGTAGTCACAACAATACCTATCCAATGTGGGTGGTTAAACATGGAGCCCAATAAGGACCCGAGGTTAGACTGAGTTGTGGCGTAAGACTGCCCGGAACCAACCGGCAACAGGCAGCCACAACAATACCTGTCTAATGTGAGAGGTCAAGGCTTTAATAAGACAATTAAGGCTGAGTCAGGATTGTTAGGATTAAGTGAACTAAAGACTTAATCAAAATGGAACATGCTAAACTAAACAGACTGATTGGGGGGTTAGGTTATAAAACACTTAACCAACTTAGCATGTTGGCTAGAAATAGAAAACCTAGTAGCGGGGGACCCTTTTCAGCAGTAACCCTATAAGGTGTATCATGATACCCTGAAACTAGGCAGGGTGGGGCACGATTACTGGGCTGATTGTAAGAGGTCAAATCGACGGCGGTGGTGTAGCAGTGTAGGTTCTAACGGGGTGCGGGCGTGCACACACTCCGGCGCAGAAAAATAAAGCACTGGGCACCAGTAGCATACCTGTGCATTCTAAGGTTCTGTCGGGCCGCTGCCATGGGACTTGAGACACCCCATGGTGGGACCAGCATAGGTAACTACAACATCGGGGGCCGTAAGACACATGTAACTATGCGAGTAGGAGCCGATCATCATAGAATGGATCACTTCACCCTGATTATGGGGTGCCAGTTGGAAACTAGTTTATATGGGTTCAGAGATTAACATGGGGTACGATAGTATATTCGACCCTAGACAACTTAACTAAGTTTATAGTGCTTTCCCACTTCTTGTTTATACTTATCATACCCAGTTCTTTATTCATAGACAGAATAGTCCTAGACTTACTCAGGCTTTATGTCTGACTCTACTTTCCTTTCGTCTTCTTTTCTTCCGTTCCCCCCCCCCCCCCAGGTCCGCAGGGAGGGAACACTGCAGCTTGACCAGCCTTAATATCCAGCTTGAAGAGGAGAAATGTATTGCTTGGACTTTTTCGTTTTGAACTATGGCTTTGGACAGCAACTATGGGGCTTTTGCAGTTTATTTATGTTTTCTTTAAGCTTCTTTAAATGATGTAATCAAGACAGATTATGAAAGTGTTATGTTATGATTTTGGAAAGGATGTAAGACAATCATGGTGATGTTGTTGTAACACGTATTTGCTTTTATGAAATAAAAGTTACCACTTTTCTGCTGCTTACAAATATGTGTTTTTATATCTGTCTTGTATATCTGTGACTTATACTTATAAACCTCCACCAAAATTAGGGCATTCCCTTTGAGAGTGACCCTAACGGAGGTGGGGTGTTTCATCATTATTTTCGAATTCTCAGCCATGATCATTTCTTATATTCTTAATTTTAAGCCCTTTTGATTTTTGAATTTTCTTGACGAAAGATTTGAAATGATCGAAAATGTCACTTTTGTTTTTCAAGAAAATCAACCAAGTATAACGAGAGTAATCATCAACAATCACAAACACATATCGACTATGATTTATCGATTGAACCTGTGTTGGTCCGAATAAATCCATATGTAGTAGTTCAAGTGGTTATAATGTTGATATGAATTTCTTGGATTTAAATGATGATTTAGTCAATTTTCCTAATTGACATGCATCACAAATGTTATCAACCGTAAAGCTCATTTTGGGTAGTCCTCTAACTAGATCATTTTTGGCTAGCTTGTCGATAGTTCTGAAGTTTATATGACAGAAACGTTTGTGCCATAGCCATGGATCATTATCATTTGCTACAAGACACATATCTGAATTATGATTGATATTCATATTCAGAATATAAATATTTCTGTCTCTATATCCTTTGAAAACTAACTCATGATCTTTATCTACGATACTACACTTATTATCAAAAAAAGAAATGGTAATGCCCTTGTCACATAACTGACTAATACTAAGTAAATTGTGTTTCAAATTTTTAACTAGCATGACATTAGTAATAAGAGGTAAGTTAGATGTACCGCAATTGCTCACATCGCCTTTGCCGATGATATAGCCTTTTGAATTATCTCCAAAAGTGATGGAGCCACCATCTGAATAAGTGATATTTTTCAATAAGCTCCTGTCTCCAGTCATATGCTTCGAGCAACCACTGTCCAATATCCACTTTCCTCTTTTCTTTAGTGGTACCTGCAAAAAATAAAATTAAGTCCATGGTACCCACTTTTTATGGGGTCTTAAGAGTTAGGTCTTAGGAGTCCAAACCCATACAGGTCCAGTATCCCCTTTGTATGTATAATTAGAATTATGATGTACAGTATTTATGAACTTATGAATATATTTGTTCCTAATCAAATTATTATTTGTTTTAGGAACCCATATTTTGATAGTCTTGATATTTTTCTTTTGAGAATTCACAACTGGTTTTGGCTTGGAATATAATAAACTAGTATTTTTCCTAGCTTTTACATTCTTCTTTTTGTAAGAATGATTTTTCTGAGTTCCTTGTTTCTTATATCCCAAACCTTGCTTATTTGATGCAGACTGTGAATTTTCAATAATTTTGTCAAATTTTCTCGACCTTTGTTGAAGTTAGAAACATTTTGAGTACTGTCGTCTAACTTAGTTTGTAAACTAGCTTTTTCCAGGTCTAGAATTTTGACTTTTGCCTTAAGCTCATGATTTTCAGTAGTAAGAGCATCATTTTTCTCTTTTTGAGTTTCAATTTATTGACTCAAAAGAGATAATTGAGAATCAATATTAGATGATGATTCTTGAACTTTTTCAAGTTCCTCTTCTTATATTTTCTTCTCGTCTCTTAGCATATCACGTTCAAATTCTGCTCTACTTAAATCTGCTTTGGCTTGTTTGCATTGTCATTTCATATCTTTGAATCTAACTATTAATTCCACATTAATATCAAGAACTTCATCAAATGTAGGAATCTGTACCTCATCTTTGTTGCCATGAAACAAACATTTGCTTGTTCATCTTCTGGATCACCGTCACTTTCTGATGAAGATGAGTCTGAGTCATCCCATGTAACTGAGAAAGCTCGTTTCTTGGATTTTCCCTTCTTGTGTTTGAACTTGTCATTTTCTGACTTCTTCTTTTGCTCCGGACAATCTTTGTGCATGTGCCCCTTTTTATGACAGTTGAAACATTCTATAGCTGATGATGAAGGTTTATTTGAACCAGTTTTTCTTTTATTATATCGACTAGCTTTCCGATGTTTTAGGAATTTTTTGAATCCTTCTGCAATAAAAGCTAAGTCTTCTTCTTCAGATTCTGATTCATTTTCATCCTTCTCAGCATGAAATGCTACATTTTTCTTTTCTTCTTTCTGTTCTTTTTTAGCCTGCAAATTAGCTTCATAGGACATTAGATTTCCTATCAATTAATCTGGCTTTATGACGGAAAGGTCATTAGCTTCTTCAATCACTAATACTTTTCCTTCCCATTCACTAGTCAGAGAATGTAGGACTATCGAGACAACATCAAAATCTGAATATTTTTGTCCTAAGCCAATAAGTGCATGATGAATAGTTTGAAGTCGTGAATACATATCATTGATAGTCTCATTTGACTTCATTTTGAAATTTTGAAACTGACTTTTCAGCATGGCTATTTTGTCTTATTTAACCTTGTTAGTACCTTCATGAGTGGTTTTTAGCATTTGCCAAATTTGATAAGCAGTGGTGCAAATACTAATACGGTTATATTCATTTTGGTCTAATGCACAAAACAACATATTTATTGCTTTTGCATTTACGGCTGCTGCCGTTTTCTCAACCGGTGTCCATTCTGAATACTCAGTTGTTGGATTCACTATTTCTTTTTGTGTAGCATTCCAGGCATCATAGCTATTTGATTGCATATAAATTGACATACGTGTTGCCCAGTAGCTACAATTAAGACCATTAAAGAATGGAGGTCTTTGTGTTGATTGGCCTTCCGTGTAGGTGGTGTTTTGAGTGCTAGAACTTGGGTCATTTGCCATATTACAAGAATATATCAAATAACTGTGTTACGGTTATAAGACGACCGTAATCTGATACCAATTGTCAGAATTGTGCGTGTATATGTGCAAAGTATAATACACACAAGGATCGTGTAATAACCCGCAAAATCCGAGCCAGTTTAAAATTTTTATTTTGGCAATTTTAATGAATTTAGTATATTTAAAATAGATTATTTTAAATAAAAATGACGAAAAATTTATTTTGAATATAATTCGAACGTATATATTATACGCGTCGTCGTTAGAATATAAATATTTATATATAATTATAAATAGAATTGAAAATGGCGTGGTAGTTCGATAATTCGATTTCAAACTTCAATTGAATGTACCGGGTGCAAAACAATCCGGATTTCAGTGAAACCAAAAACAATAGGATCTAATTGATGATATCTTTCCAACGAATCCGAAAAATCGAAATTTCATAGCGGGAATCAAAAGATATGTCCATTTGAAAATTCTGAATAGTCGCTATGGAATTCAGGCCCTTAAAAATAGACATTTTGCAATCGACCTCGGATTTCGACGAAACCACTTTTGTTGGATCCGTGATGTCAAATTATTGCTAGGCTTCGAATTTCATAATTTTTCGAATCAATATGAGCGTGGCAAAGGAAAACGGGTTTGACCAGTTTCAGTTGATTTTAATCGACTGGAAAATGGCCATTTCTCCAACGGTCTCAGAATTCGACGAAACTAGTTTTGTTAGGACCGTATCGTCAATACGAAGTTAGAAAATATTTTTCTGGAATTTTTAAAGTTCGTATGTGACCCCGGTAAATTGAAATACGCGTTCAAATTCAATATATAGAGTTATATGTTGATTTTAACGGAAACTGATCGAAACGATCAAATCAACCTACGATACATATCCCATTGTGTTCGGAATGGGGGTAAAATGCTATGGACGACAGGCGGTGGGCCTCGTTTCGAGGTCGAAATAAAAAGTCAACTTTTTGGTAAATAAAATAATTAAATATCAAAAGAAAAATCCCCCTTTTCTCTCCTTTCCTTATATTCTGCCCCCCCCCCCTTATTCTACGATTCAATCGATTCAGGAAAAGGAAAAAAAACGAACGAATCGCTCGATCCTGTCGCCCGCCGCCTCTGGCACCGTCGCCGCCGCTTCCCCAACGTCGCCCCTCTAACGCAACCGCCCTACCCTCTCTCTCCTCCTCCTGAAACCCCCCCAGCCCGTAAGCACCTCGCTGCAATCCCCAAGGGAAGCCGTCCCCTCCAGACGCCATGGGACCCACCTCCGACGCCCGCAACCGCCGCAACACTGTCCTCCGGTCACCTGTCCGCTCCAACAGCCCCTTCTCCGATTGGAAACCCCCCCCCCCCCCCCCGCTGTAAGTTCTTGACCCTTTTTTTTATTATTTTATTTTGATTTTTAGTTTATTTAGTTTATTTAAATCCTTTTATGCAATGATCTTTAAATAAAATCTGCCTATTAGGATTTTTAAAAGTAAATATAAAGGTTTGATTTTTCACAACAGAAAGAAATGATTTTTAATATCATAAAGATTTGATTTTTTTAATATGTGAAGGACGATATAAAGGTGCGATCTTTAAATTATATTCATCACTATAAAAAGGAGATTTTTATTTAGATAATGAAGTGATTTTTGTTTAAATAAAGATGTGATTCTGAAGTAGGAAGAATATACTTTTATGACTGCAAAGGTAGAATTTTTAATACGGTAAAGCTTTGATTTTTGTTGGAGGAAAATATGTTTTTTTTTATACTTTTAAAGTATTAAAAATATAGTCTTTACTATATAGACGATGTAAAAATATGATTTTTGTTTATGTAGAGAACTAAAAATATAATTTTTACATGATAGGAATATTGAAAATATCATCTTTATATGTGTAGAAAAATAAAAATGTGATTTTTATAATGATATATTTGAAAAGGCGAAATCTTTATATTTGAAAAGGAGAAATCTTTATTTTAGAAAAGCCAAAATCTTTATTTTTGAAAAGGCGGAACCTTTATATAGAGAATAACAGAGTAAAAATAGAATTTTTACCTATACGGCAAAGAAATAAAAATTCGATTTTTATATATTGAATAACAAAGTAAAATTTTGATTTTTATATGTTGAATAACAAAGTAAAAATTCGATTTTTATATGTTGAATAGTATAATAAAAATTCGATTTTTATATATTGAATAGTATAATAAAAATTCGATTTTTATATATTGAATAGTATAATAAAAATTTGATTTTTATATATTGAATAGCGAAGTGAAAATTCTATTTTTACATATGTAGAGAATACGGGCAACGAAAGCGACAAAGAGGCGAGAACGATGAAGATTTCTATAAATAAAGAGGCGTGGAATTGGATAGCTTTTGGTGAGAATTTCTCACCTTTCAATTTCTTTTTCTAGTTATATATATATACTAGGATGCAGACGGTGTTTAGTAGCACCCGACACCCGTCATCCACAGACCATGAATGGCTTGTTTGTTAAATTGTTTGGTTGAGTTGTTAGTTAGATTGTTTGGGTTGAATTGAATTGTTTGGTGAAATGAAATTGATATGATTGATGTGTGAATGGCGTGGGCCTTCACTAGACCGGGGATAAGGCTAGGCCTCGTCCCGTTTCTAGTATCATGCCGTTATGCCGCCGAAATATTCTAAAATAAGTTAGAAAAATAAAAATATCATTTTATTGGATAAAGGAACTGAATAGAAATTCATATGTTGGAATAAAATGTTTTATCGTAAAAAAATTATAATTTTTAACGTGAATATGAATATAGTGAATAAAATAAAATATTCATTTACAAACCGGACGGTTTGTTGATGTACACCTATTTGAAGGACATTGATTGGGTCGATAAATTTTACACATCGCCCAACTGCACAACTAAAATCTGTGTTTGATTGTTTGAAACCCCACACGGGTGTTGGGATGAAATTTGAAGTTCACTCATCCTGATTGATTAAATATGTCGATCGATTGATTGACAGGCTGTTGTAAGCGTTAGATATCTATATTTGATGCTTATACAGTGTAGTGCACTTTGGTTGATGGTTGATTATTTTTCAATGCGATTATATACGTGTGATGTGTGAAAATCCATATAATTAACATTATATGGTGATTGATTGGGCCTCATTCCAATTTAGAAAATAAAGAATATTATAAAATAAAGGTTCATGTGTTGACTGTACTCATCCGTTGAGATTAGTCATGTGTTGAACGAAATATTTTAATAATAAATTTTACATCTTTATCAATATAAAATAAAGGTTCATGTGTTGACTGTACTCATCCGTTGAGATTAGTCATGTGTTGAACGAAATAATTTAATAATAAATTTTACATCTTTATCAATATAAAATAAAGGTTCATGTGTTGACTGTACTCATCTGTTGAGATTAGTCATGTGTTGAACGAAATATTTGAAATAGAATATCTGAAAATAGAAATATATAAAGCCGTGTTGATTAGTGATGCGCTATTTTGACGTGAACGATATTTATATCGATTATATTCTATTTTTGAATTAAAACAAATTTGAATCGAATAGAAAACAAAACAAATTTGAATCGAATAGAAAACGATTTCGAATTGATTTGAATAGAAAACCAATTTGAATTGAATCGAATAGAAAACAAAACAAAATTGATTTGAATAGAAAACCAATTTGAATTGAATTGAAAACGATTTCGAAACGAATTGAATATAAAACGATTTCGAAATGAATTGAATATAAAACGATTTCGAATTGAATTGAAAACGAATTCGAATTAGAAACGAATTGAAATGAATTCAATTGAATTGAAATTTGAATTGAATAGAAATGAATTTTAAAACGAATTTATAAGGAAAAATTCAATTTTAATTTGAATTGAAACGGAAGTTGAAATTGTTTTTGAAACGAATTCAAAACTATTTATAAAATTCGTTTTGAATAGTAATCGACGAAATATATATTATATATATCATATATATAATATAATGGCCTGAATAGAACGCGCCGCGCCGCGGCAGTTCGTGAATTTCGACCATTTATTTCAAACGGACATTACGGGAGATCCGACCGTCGGATTCTCCTAAAATCGGAACCGTTTGGTTCGTATCGAAAAGAGCTTTCTAAAGAATATTAGAAATTCAAAATCTAACGGTTGGATTTGGAGATACGTCCAAATCAAATTTGAAAAAGGTCGCTGTAAGTGCAGTTCGATGGCCGTTGATGGAAATCGACTGTACGAGCCTTGATAAAATTATTAAAAATAGTAATAATTTGTGTAAAATCAGAAGAAATGATTTGGGAAAATTGGGATGAAAAACTCCATATTTGAAAAGATAAAAATAGATTTTTATCGAAATGAACTAGTTTGAACTCAATTTAAAACCCGATTTTTTTATTTTTAAATAAATAAATTAGATTTAAAAATGGGTTTTAAATAATCGGAATTCCTAATATATTTGATTTAAATTGAATTAGAATTGATTTGTGGGTTCATCGTGAACTGTGTTTTAAACAACACTAGTTCTTTAACCCGATGATAAATAGAATGTGAGTTGGGTTTGTCGTGAACTGTGTTTTAAATGACATTAGTTCTTTAACCCAATAAAAGGAGTTTTAACGAATCTGCAATTAGATTGAAATGTAAATCTATAATCTAAATTATCAAATTTAGAAAATGAGCGAGAATGGAGTATTACCAGTTTTGCTCCAAAGCGATAGTTAAATCTTTAATTAGATTTGAACGTGAAATGGTAATTAATTTACCGATAACACCGTGGTGTTAGATATGGAGTATTACCAATTTTGCTTCATGGGATGAATAGGTTGGGATTGGGAAATAAAATAAATACTTACTTCGGTGTGGTTCGCTAATCTCGACTAGTTTAGAAAACCATAATTTGGTTTGAAATGACATCCAAAGGAAGATTAAAGGATAAATTTTAAAGAATTTATCTTGGATAAAATTAATGGGAACCTTTCCCTAAAAATGTGATTTGGTAAATAAAAGAATATTCTGAATTGGAATGAGGCATATGTTTTGTTTGTGTAACATTTGTTTTCAATATACGCGGGTTGTTCGGAAAGTCCGGGTTTATACCCATTCTGAATAACTGATTCGACGATAAGTCAAAGATGAAGACGGTGGTCGAAGACCGGAAGTCTTCACATCGTTTGGATAATTACTGACGATCCTGATTGGGCTGTACACCCGAGAGGACGGAAATAGTTGTTGGTCGTCCAGACGTACTTGGAGATGGATGGATATGCGAGGAAAGTGCCTCCGGTTTCGTTCAGACCCAGAACGAACTTGTAAATGGATTGTGTGTCTGACATTGGATTTTATTCTGTGTTGACTGATTTCTGTTAAATATACATCTGTTTGGCGGCGGAGAATTTATTCTTTTGCTTAACGCCCTTCTCTGAGACGTACGAGCTCAGAGGTTGTATATCGATGGACATCAGTCGCATCTCATGAATTGCCTGTGTGGCATGCTAAGATGCAATGATCAAGGCTTCTGTTGAAAAGCAAAGTCTTGTGGTTGATCATCAAAGCACGCCTACGTGGAAGCTTTGTGTATAACGTGAATTCGCGAGCCTCACACCTCAGTATGAGTTAAAAACGGGATACGGGCCGTTGGGAGAACACGACGTTTCTTTCTAGCTTTGGTGGTGTCAGTGACTTACCAGCCCTGACATTTATATACTTTTCACCTTTGTGGTTGTTGGAATGAGGCGCCTCGATTATAGGTCTGTAAGGACCGGGAAACGTGTGTTTAGGAATTTCCAATCCTCTAACGTAAGTGAGGACCGGCCCAACCGATCCAAGTGGCTGCCCAGAGTGTGTAGTCCTGAGCATTTGCTAGAGTGTCTCGAAGCGGAGAGGAGCTTGCCCCTTGCCTCGACTCATGACGGAAATCCAATTTCCAATACGATATATTTCAGCTTTATTTGTAGAGCCTAGTATGGCGACATAGTAGCATGGGATGCTATGTCGTCTATGATTTATATTTATGATTGAAATTGTTTTGACACTATACACCTATTATAGTATCAAATGATTTGTTTTAAAACGTACCAAGCATGTTTGGCTATTATAAGGGAAAACCCTATCCTCCGGCTTGCGTTGCATTGTGTGATGGGACCTGGGTCTTATAATAGCTTCATTTTTCAAAAAAGCATTGCGTTGTTTATTCTATGCACTGGTGTTCTTGGGAGGAAACCCGTTCCGTGTTATACGGCGTGGTCCCTTGAATCACTCTCTTTTAAAGTAAAGTTTTAAATAACTGTTTTAGTTCTCACACCAGTCACATGACTAACCTGGAGTTTATTGTTTTAACCTAAACTCTGGGTGCCCCTATTTTCCGCACGGGCAGCTAGTAGTTTTGGTTTTGCAGATTTATATTCACAGGATCCTGGTTTACAGCTGGAATGATATCCGGAAAGCTCTGTATCCGTATATCACCTTCAGTTGTGCTTTGTATTATTTTCCACTGCTATGTAATTTATTGTAATCTCTGATATTTATCAAATGTAATTTATTCAATTATACTCTGTATATTCTTGTATCTGTGGAATTGTTGTAATAACATTGAAATGTTCTTCCTTCTGCGTTCATTTGTGTCTTGTCCTCAACGCCATCCGTGCTTTCCCTCACGGGGAAGTTTGGGTCGTGTAAGTTTGGTATCAGAGCTTTGGTTTACAGGGCTCGAGATCAAGACACATTAGAACCATACGAAAGAATTCATCAGATATTGGATTAGTAATATCCAGTTAGAATAACTCGTTAGAGATTGGATCAGTAGTATCCTAGAACGAGTGTGAAGAGTATATTTTTCGAATGAAAACAATTTTGTTTTAAAATTTAAATCGTTTTATTCGTATTTGAATATTTATTTATATTGAATTTGGACAATCTAGTATATGATTATTTTGCATATACGCTTCATGAACGTATATTCGAAGTTTTAATATTCTCGATAGATATAGAATCACACTCTAGTCGCTCGGAGATGATTTTGATGATGGAGCTCCATCACCAATATTTATGTTCGTGTTTCGAAGGTGTGATTTCTATATATTTCCATTAGACTGGTGTGAGAACCAAAACCAATATAGCTAGAATTTATTGTTGTGAAGTGGCACCAAAAACAAGATTTTCTGTATATATATATCAAAATTATGAATTTGAAACGTTAATCCACTAATTGATTGATGTTTGTGTTGTTTGTCTATTTGTTTGCTAATTTTGAACCATTAAGCCTAATTGAATCAAATATTGAATTATATTGAAAATTGGTTGCATTTGCTTGCATATACATATACTTACATTGAACAGGTCATAGCAAGGAGGCTAGAGCAGAGAATAAAATTTGTTTGCCCGACAAATAGGTACATGTTTATTATAATTTACTGTTTCGTTTGGGTGATGATGATTTTATGAGCCTATTGGCCTTTTCTTTTTCTTTTTGAGATCAGAAGGCCTATATGGCAATTTCGGGATTTTCCCTTGGCTCCCGGTGCAGGGGAGGTTATGGCGAAATTTTTCAAAAATTTAGGGTGTTAGCCAAATTTTTGAAAATTTGAAAATTCTCAAAAACTGAAAGGTTGGAGAATGCAAGCCAGATCAAACGTAGAGTTGAATAATCAAACCACTTTCGACTTTGTTCCTTTTCGGGGACGAAAAGTTTTAAGTGGGGGAGATTGTAATAACCCGCAAAATCTGAGCCAGTTTAAAATTTTTATTTTGGCAATTTTAATGAATTTAGTATATTTAAAATAGATTATTCTAAATAAAAACGACGAAAAAATTATTTTGAATATAATTCGAACGTATATATTATACGCGTCGTCGTTAGAATATAAATATTTATATATAATTATAAATAGAATTGAAAATGGCGCGGTAGTTCGATAATTCGATTTCAAACTTCAATTGAATGTACCGGGTGCAAAACAATCCGGATTTCAGTGAAACCAAAAACAATATGATCTAATTGATGATATCTTTCCAACGAATCCGAAAAATCGAAATTTCATAGCGGGAATCAAAAGATATGTCCAGTTGAAAATTCTGAATAGTCGTTATAGAATTCAGGCCCTTAAAAATAGACATTTGGCAATCGACCTCGGATTTCGACGAAACCACTTTTGTTGGATCCGTGATGTCAAATTATTGCTAGGTTTCGAATTTCATAATTTTTCGAATCAATATGTGAGCGTGGCAAAGGAAAACGCGTTTGACCAGTTTCAGTTGATTTTAATCGACTGGAAAATGGCCATTTCTCCAACGGTCTCAGAATTCGACGAAACTAGTTTTGTTAGGACCGTATCGTCAATACGAAGCTAGAAAATACTTTTTTGGAATTTTTAAAGTTCGTATGTGACCCCGGTAAATTGAAATACGCGTTCAAATTCAATATATAGAGTTATATGTTGATTTTAACGGAAACTGATCGAAACGATCAAATCAACCTACGATACATATCCCATTGTGTTCGGAATGGGGATAAAATGCTATGGACGACAGGCGGTGGGCCTCGTTTCGAGGTCGAAATAAAAAGTCAACTTTTTGGTAAATAAAATAATTAAATATCAAAAGAAAAATCCCTCTTTTCTCTCCTTTCCTTATATTCTGCCCCCCCCCCCCATTCTACGATTCAATCGATTCAGGAAAAGGAAAAAAAAACGAACGAATCGCTCGATCCTGTCGCCCGCCGCCTCTGGCACCGTCGCCACCGCCTCCCCAACGTCGCCCCTCTAACGCAACCGCCCTGCCCTCTCCTCCTCCTGAAACCCCCCAGCCCGTAAGCACCTCGCAGCAACCCCCAAGGGAAGTCGTCCCCTCCAAACGCCATGGGACCCACCTCCGACGCCCACAACCGCCGCAACACTGTCCTCCGGCCACCTGTCCGCTCCAACAGCCCCTTCTCTGATTGGAACCCCCCCGTCCCCCGCTGTAAGTTCTTGACCCTTTTTTTTATTATTTTATTTTGATTTTTAGTTTATTTAGTTTATTTAAATCCTTTTATGCAATGATCTTTAAATAAAATTAGCCTATTAGGATTTTTAAAAGTAAATATAAAGGTTTGATTTTTCACAACAGAAAGAAATGATTTTTAATATCATAAAGATTTGATTTTTTTAATATGTGAAGGACGATATAAAGGTGCGATCTTTAAATTATATTCATCACTATAAAAAGGAGATTTTTATTTAGATAATGAAGTGATTTTTGTTTAAATAAAGATGTGATTCTTAAGTAGGAAGAATATACTTTTATGACTGCAAAGGTAGAATTTTTAACACGGTAAAGCTTTGATTTTTGTTGGAGGAAAATATGTTTTTTTTAATATTTTTAAAGTATTAAAAATATAGTCTTTACTATATAGACGATGTAAAAATATGATTTTTGTTTATGTAGAGAATTAAAAATATAATTTTTACATGATAGGAATATTGAAAATATCATCTTTATATGTGTAGAAAAATAAAAATGTGATTTTTATAATGATATATTTGAAAAGGCGAAATCTTTATATTTGAAAAGGCGAAATCTTTATATTTGAAAAGGCGAAATCTTTATTTTAGAAAAGGCAAAATCTTTATTTTTGAACAGGCGGAACCTTTATATAGAGAATAACAGAGTAAAAATAGAATTTTTACCTATACGGCAACGAAATAAAAATTCGATTTTTATATATTGAATAACAAAGTAAAAATTCGATTTTTATATATTGAATAACAAAGTAAAATTTTGATTTTTATATATTGAATAACAAAGTAAAAATTCGATTTTTATATATTGAATAGTATAATAAAAATTCGATTTTTATATATTGAATAGTATAATAAAAATTCGATTTTTATATATTGAATAGTATAATAAAAATTCGATTTTTATATATTGAATAGTATAATAAAAATTTGATTTTTATATATTGAATAGCGAAGTGAAAATTCTATTTTTACATATGTAGAGAATACGGGCAACGAAAGCGACAAAGAGGCGAGAACGATGAAGATTTCTATAAATGAAGAGGCGTGGAATTGGATAGCTTTTGGTGAGAATTTCTCACCTTTCAATTTCTTTTTCTAGTTATATATATATACTAGGATGCAGACGGTGTTTAGTAGCACCCAACACCCGTCATCCACAGACCATGGATGGCTTGTTTGTTAAATTGTTTGGTTGAGTTGTTAGTTAGATTGTTTGGGTTGAATTGAATTGTTTGGTGAAATGAAATTGATATGATTGATGTGTGAATGGCGTGGGCCTTCACTAGACCGGGGATAAGGCTAGGCCTCGTCCCGTTTCTAGTATCGTGCCGTTATGCCGCCGAAATTTTCTAAAATAAGTTAGAAAAATAAAAATATCATTTTATTGGATAAAGGAACTGAATAGAAATTCATATGTTGGAATAAAATGTTTTATCGTAAAAAAATATAATTTTTAACGTGAATATGAATATAGTGAATAAAATAAAATATTCATTTACAAACCGGACGGTTTGTTGATGTACACCTATTTGAAGGACATTGATTGGGTCGATAAATTTTACACATCGCCCAACTGCACAACTAAAATCCGTGTTTGATTGTTTGAAACCCTACACGGGTGTTGGGATGAAATTTGAAGTTCACTCATCCTGATTGATTAAATATGTCGATCGATTGATTGATAGGCTGTTGTAAGCGTTAGATATCTATATTTGATGCTTATACAGTGTAGTGCACTTTGGTTGATGGTTGATTATTTTTCAATGCGATTATATACGTGTGATGTGTGAAAATCCATATAATTAACATTATATGGTGATTGATTGGGCCTCATTCCAATTTAGAAAATAAAGAATATTATAAAATAAAGGTTCATGTGTTGACTGTACTCATCCGTTGAGATTAGTCATGTGTTGAACGAAATATTTTAATAATAAATTTTACATCTTTATCAATATAAAATAAAGGTTCATGTGTTGACTGTACTCATCCGTTGAGATTAGTCATGTGTTGAACGAAATATTTTAATAATAAATTTTACATCTTTATCAATATAAAATAAAGGTTCATGTGTTGACTGTACTCATCTGTTGAGATTAGTCATGTGTTGAACGAAATATTTGAAATAGAATATCTGAAAATAGAAATATATAAAGCCGTGTTGATTAGTGATGCGCTATTTTGACGTGAACGATATTTATATCGATTATATTCGGTTTTTGAATTAAAACAAATTTGAATCGAATAGAAAACAAAACAATTTTGAATCGAATAGAAAATGATTTCGAATTGATTTGAATAGAAAACCAATTTGAATTGAATCGAATAGAAAACAAAACGAAATTGATTTGAATAGAAAACCAATTTGAATTGAATTGAAAACGATTTCGAAACGAATTGAATATAAAACGATTTCGGAATGAATTGAATATAAAACGATTTCGAATTGAATTGAAAACGAATTCGAATTAGAAACGAATTGAAATGAATTCAAATTGAATTGAAATTTGAATTGAATAGAAATGAATTTTAAAACGAATTTATAAGGAAAAATTCAATTTTGATTTGAATTGAAATGGAAGTTGAAATTGTTTTTGAAACGAATTCAAAACTATTTATAAAATTCATTTTGAATAGTAATCGACGAAATATATATTATATATATCATATATATAATATAATGGCCTGAATAGAACGCGCCGCACCGCGGCAGTTCGTGAATTTCGGCCATTTATTTCAAACGGACATTACGGGAGATCCGACCGTCGGATTCTCCTAAAACCGGAACCGTTGGGTTCGTATTGAAAAGAGCTTTCTAATGAATATTAGAAATTCAAAATCTAACGGTTGGATTTGGAGATACGTCCAAATCAAATTTGAAAAAGGTCGCTGTAAGTGCAGTTCGATGGCCGTTGATGGAAATCGACTGTACGAGCCTTGATAAAATTATTAAAAATAGTAATAATTTGTGTAAAATCAGAAGAAATGATTTGGGAAAATTGGGATGAAAAACTCCATATTTGAAAAGATAAAAATAGATTTTTATCAAAATGAACTAGTTTGAACTCAATTTAAAACCCGATTTTTTTTTAAATAAATAAATTAGATTTAAAAAGGGGTTTTAAATAATCGGAATTCCTAATATATTTGATTTAAATTGAACTAGAATTGATTTGTGGGTTCATCGTGAACTGTGTTTTAAACAACACTAGTTCTTTAACCCGATGATAAATAGAATGTGAGTTGGGTTTGTCGTGAACTGTGTTTTAAATGACATTAGTTCTTTAACCCAGTAAAAGGAGTTTTAACGAATCTGCAATTAGATTGAAATGTAAGTCTATAATCTAAATTATCAAATTAAGAAAATGGGCGAGAATGGAGTATTACCAGTTTTGCTCCAAAGCGATAGTTAAATCTTTAATTAGATTTGAACGTGAAATGGTAATTAATTTTACCGATAACACCGTGGTGTTAGATATGGAGTATTACCAATTTTGCTTCATGGGATGAATAGGTTGGGATTGGGAAATAAAATAAATACTTACTTCGGTGTGGTTCGCTGATCTCGACTAGTTTAGAAAACCATAATTTGGTTTGAAATGACATCCAAAGGAAGATTAAAGGATAAATTTTAAAGAATTTATCTTGGATAAAATTAATGGGAACCTTTCCCTAAAAATGTGATTTGGTAAATAAAAGAATATTCTGAATTGGAATGAGGCGTATGTTGTGTTTGTGTAACATTTGTTTTCAATATACGCGGGTTGTTCGGAAAGTCCGGGTTTATACCCATTCTGAATAACCGATTCGACGATAAGTCGAAGATGAAGACGGTGGTCGAAGACCGGAAGTCTTCACATCGTTTGGATAATTACTGACGATCCTAATTGGGCTGTACACCCGAGAGGACGGAAATAGTTGGTGGTCATCCAGACGTACTTGGAGATGGATGGATATGCGAGGAAAGTGCCTCCGGTTTCGTTCAGACCCAGAACGAACTTGTAAATGGATTGTGTGTCTGACATTGGATTTTATTCTGTGTTGATTGATTTCTGTTAAATATACATCTGTTTGGCGGCGGAGAATTTATTCTTTTGCTTAACGCCCTTCTCTGAGACGTACGAGCTCAGAGGTTGTATATCGATGGACATCAGTCGCATGGCATGAATTTCCTGTGTGGCACGCTAAGATGCAATGATCAAGGCTTCTGTTGAAAAGCAAAGTCTTGTGGTTGATGATCAAAGCACGCCTACGTGGCAGCTTTGTGTATAACGTGAATTCTCGAGCCTCACACCTCGGTATGAGTTAAAAACGGGATACGGGCCGTTGGGAGAACACGACGTTTCTTTCTAGCTTTGGTGGTGTCAGTGACTTACCAGCCCTGACATTTATATACTTTTCACCTTTGTGGTTGTTGGAATGAGGCGCCTCGATTATAGGTCTGTAAGGACCGGGAAACGTGTGTTTAGGAATTGCCAATCCTCTAACGTAAGTGAGGACCGGCCCAACCGATCCAAGTGGCTGCCCAGAGTGTGTAGTCCTGAGCATTTGCTAGAGTGTCTCGAAGCGGAGAGGAGCTTGTCCCTTGCCTCGACTCATGACGGAAATCCAATTTCAAATACGAGATATTTCGGCTTTATTTGTAGAGCCTAGTATGGCGACATAGTAGCATGGGATGCTATGCCGTCTATGATTTATATTTATGATTGAAATTGTTTTGACACTATACACCTATTATAGTATCAAATGATTTGTTTTAAAACGTACCAAGCATGTTTGGCTATTATAAGGGAAAACCCTATCCTCCGGCTTGCGTTGCATTGTGTGATGGGACCTGGGTCTTATAATAGCTTCATTTTTCGAAAAAGCATTGCGTTGTTTATTCTATGCACTGGTGTTCTTGGGAGGAAACCCGTTCCGTGTTATACGGCGTGGTCCCTTGAATCACTCTCTTTTAAAGTAAAGTTTTAAATAACTGTTTTAGTTCTCACACCAGTCACATGACTGACCTGGAGTTTATTGTTTTAACCTAAACTCTGGGTGCCCCTATTTTCCGCACGGGCAGCTAGTAGTTTTGGTTTTGCAGATTTATATTCACAGGATCCTGGTTTACAGCTGGAATGATATCCGGAAAGCTCTGTATCCGTATATCACCTTCAGTTGTGCTTTGTATTATTTTCCGCTGCTATGTAATTTATTGTAATCTCTGATATTTATCAAATGTAATTTATTCAATTATACTTTGTATATTCTTGTATCTTATGGAATTTTTGTAATAACAATGAAATGTTCTTCCGTCTGCATTCATTTGTGCCTTGTCCTCAACGCCATCCGTGCTTTCCCTCACGGGGAAGTTCGGGTCGTGTCAGATCGTGTAATATGACGAACAATATTCAAGAATGAAGTAATAGCTAATCACAGAACTATATAATAGTAAATGCAGTAAAAAGGAAAAATCACACCAGAGATTTTTATACTGGTTTGGAGCACCGTCCCACGTCTAGTCCCAGACTTCTATCTGGATTTTCACTAAACAAATAACCTCACTTCACCCGGAGGAAACAGGTTTACAACACCCGAACAGTCGAATGGGATTTCATGCCTCTATCAACACGAGGACTTCACAACTCGCCTCTTACAACTCTGAGGACTTCAACAACTAAGATTACAATTTGTATGTTGACAATTTGTGCTCTTTTCAACACGGATTTGTCACTTGTAGTACACCCTTCCTATAATCTTATCCTCAAATATAATTTGATGTATGTGAAGATTTGGAAGTGAATATCATAGTGAATCACAATAATATTAAGTAAGCTTTGAGATTCAAACGATAATATATTGAATATGAGCGCTTTTTGAATACAGAGTAGAGTGCAAGATAGGTCAAAGAATTGAGAGTGATTAATTTTTTGGATGATTATTTAACGATGTTTATATAATGATTAAACAACCGTAACCGTTAGTGAAGAGAAGCATTGAAGAAAAATGATTTTTTGATGAAAGGAAAAAAGAATCAACTTTTGATGAAAAGAGATGTCTATTCAAAGTGTTTCTTTCAGTTCGAAAATCGGTCGACAGGTCAAAATTAACCAGTAGACTGAAATTTGAATATATATATATATATATACACACGTTACATATATGTGTGCACATTTTTGTGCATTTTTACCCAGAAATAGTCGACCGCCTATTTAGAAACCGGTCGACTGGTTTCTGGCAATATGCACAACAAATGTGCATTCATATATATACATATATACCTTCACAATAATGAGGTATATAATTATTTGAGGACAGATTTTAACATTTATAACACAGCTAAAACACTAAAAAATCAACCTCTTACTTACGCTCTAACTTATGATATCATTCTCTTCTTTTTGCCGATCATGAAACTTCTCCTTGTTATTAATCAAAATACTTTGAAATCCTTGACTCAACATAATTGATTAAACTAAATTGTATGTTTTGTGGATTGCGTACTGATTTGTATGCCTAAGGAGGTTTGGGTTTTCACGATAGTATCATAATAAAAAAACCTAAATCTCCTATCTTTATTTGTCATAAAATTTGTCAATCAATATTTTGAGTTTGTGAATTATTTGGTTATGTTTGAGGAATGGTTTGGTGATTTTACTTTTGTTTGGTTGGATTTGCCCATTTAAATGAAAAATCAGTTAAAAATGTTTGTGGTATAAATGGGTTAAGATTTGGTTTGATTTCAGAATTTGGATAGGTTTAGATCTCCATTCTTAATGGAGAATTTGAAAGTATTCAGATTTGAAATAACCAAATATTAACGTTTTTATGTGCAACATATAAAAAGGGTAAATTTGATTCAAATATAAGTTTAGGGGTGTGTGTGTGTGTGTATATGTGTGTGTGTGTGTGTGTGTTGAATGTGTATATGTATATCGCCTTATTTCCCATTCATTATCTAAATAATTCTAACAAGCCTAGGATATAAGTTTGAATGATCTATATTGATATTTTCCCATTTGCTGCTTGTTATTAAATATGCCATAAATTGAGTAGTCTAGTATAGGAATTAGGCTTGTATACCTTATATATGAACAGGATTAACAAAAATTCACCGTTAGAATGTTTCTTAATTTGAACGAAAACTAGCCTTATAGCGCGTATTAAATTATATATTTATATAGTTTAATCAAACGTAATAATCGCTTAACAAATATGTTAGGAATAGGATAGAAAATTTGTAAATGTCCTTATATGAATTGTTGCTTGTGTGTGTATAAATGGCTTATATATATATATATATATATATATATATATATATAAAATAATGACACACAGATAAAAGGTTAGTCATCATTTGTGGTAGAAGTCTGCGTGGAACCAACAGGAAAATCCAGCAACCACAAGTGAGTTTGGCTAATGTGAGAGGTCTGCGTGCCATGGTCCATTAAACTTTGTACATTATGACACGAAGTTAATCCCCCTTGTTGTAGAACTATTTACCGAACCAACTGGCATATCCAACACCTACAAGTAGTTAGTTTAATATGAGATGTCTAGTGTATAAATATATATAACTATTATGTATGTGAATAGGTAAGCATATTGCCCGCCTTGAGAAGGTCTTAAGCGGCTGACTTTTTTCTTGTCTAGTTTGGGTCTTAGGTGATTAGGACTAGGCCTGTTCCAAAGTTTTATTCCTTGGATTTGGGTCAAAGTCATGGGACCCTACCTTATTAGATTTGAAGTGATATATGGGTCCTTCTTCTCTAAAATGGTCTAGTCATGGCGATAACGAAGTAGGATAGTTTACTAGAATGTCCACTTCCTCTAGGAACTACGTGGGAGTCAACCTAGGGATGGATTTGGTATACGTGGGATGTGGCATGCAATTTAATTAACCACTGTCTAAGCGATGCCTTAAGCTGCATAGGTCTACTACCGTAATATCAGTTAAATAGTAACATGAGGCGTCCGTTGGAGTGGTCTTAAATGGCTATATGTGGGCCTACCCTAAACTGGTACTAATCGGCGAGGTACTACTTCTAATATTACTTATGAGAATATATTTACATACACACACTTATGACTTTGACGTGTTAGGACGCGGTCTTAAGTGGTTAGGGTCCGCCTTAGGGTCATAAGAGACCATAAGAATCCACCCTTAATAAATATGCTAGAATGGGCCCTTAAGTAACCAAGGATGTCCACCTCATTGGGTCTTAAGTGATCGCTGATCCACCCTAAATACATTAATAAAGGTCTTAAGTGATTGATTCAGATGTCCACCTCATTAATTAGAATATATCTTTGTGTGTGCATGCCTGTGTGTTTTTTAGACATACTTTGAAGTATACAACCTACAGAATTATGAGTATATTTTTTAAACATATATTGTTTTCATTTTCTGGAACTTTACATTCTAACCCATCTCCTTAACATACCCAACAGGTCAGTAGGTGAGGTAGGCATAGTGGACGAGACGATGATGGAGCTTGAAGAAGGCAATGAGACTATTATTGTGTTATTAGCTGTTATTGCTCTTTTATAGTTGGAAGCGCATGATGGTGAATAATGATAGTGTACCATTGTAAACATGTGGATTTGGTCTTTTATGTATTAAACATGTGGTTTTTGAGTAAATGGCGCATCTTATTTTGATCATTATATTTTCTCATCCCACGATATGAGGTTCCATCTCGTTATATTATTCTATTATTCTGTGAAAATGTAATTACTTATAGGAACCAATGATCTATTTAGAGTGGCTCTAAGTTTCGATCACTACGCCATAGATGGCCTACTACAACGAAAATCCAAGATGTTGCTAGCTACAATGTAACCATTGCTATGCTGATTTTTGTCTATTGCAATACATGCTTCAAGCTTTTAGCATAGATATTAGCAAGATGTTGCGGTAGCTCTAGATATATTCTAATTAAAAAAATACACCTCGGCAATCCACACAATTAGTTAAAACAAAATCTCAACCATTCATCCGCTATCTGCTGCGCTTCCTCTGTTTCCCACTAACATTTTCATTCACGCGCTTCCTTTTCATTTCGTTATCCCCCAAATCGCCAATTCTAGATCCATACTTAGGGTTCTCTGGAGAACCAAAAATGGAGCCAATTACTTTCAATTTCCATCGAAACTTTTTTAATGGCGAAATAAAGTTTCTGCTAGTACCAAATCCGAAACATCTACGTTTAAGAATAGAATGTTGTTAGAGTACAGCGATGCTTGTGCTATTTCTAAGGGTGAATAAATAACTTTGATGGATTGGGGAATTGCCATAGTCAAAGAAATCAAGAAAGAGAACGGTGAAGTTAAAGAACTAGTTGGTGTTCTTAATCCAGAAGGATCGGTTACAACTACCAAATTAAAGCTTACTTGGCTTCCTGAAATGGACGAGCTAGTAAAGCTTTCCATGTATACCACTACCAAATCTTAGGCCGCCTCGCTTCAAATCAAAATTCAATAATTTGGAGAAAACAATTTTCACTTTTTATGTCGATTCAACTTTTGATTTGGTAGTTTGCAAGGACTTTCGTGATGACATATGCCATATTCGAAGATCATTTCAACCTAATTCTCCTAGTCACCGCATCGACAAGCATCCTTTAGTATAATTCGCGAATTAGGTAAAATAATTTCTTCAGCTCTTGTAATTGTTGTTGAACTAGGTTAGTCCCCGTGTAGATGCACGGTTGTGTTTAATCAGACATCCTTGCAGTACTGTAACACCCCATATTTTAACAACACTGAAATATGATAAATTAAAGAATAATTAATTTAATATTCAGAATTAAGTTAAACGGATTGGGCCATTGCGTTCATCTCGAAATTCTGGTCAAAATAGACACCTGGTTTGCGTAAAATGGGCACCGTATGAAGAAGTTATTAAGGTTTGAAGTTTGTATACGCATAAGAAGAATATATATATGAATAAAATATATCTAGAAAATTCAAAATAGTTCAAAATTGCAGAAAATAAGGGAGCGGGGAAATTCCCACCCAAGGGTGTCGACCCCATCAAGGGGGTGTCAACCCCTGGGTCAACCCCATAAGGGGGGTATCGACCCATGGGTCGACCCCATAAAGGGGGGTCGACCTCCCTAGGACAGATCTGGGCAGATTAGGGTTTCCTAACGGCTACATATATAACCCCATTTCTCTTATTTCTCCGCATCAAAAATAATGGATAACTAGATGCTGCCTCTGCCCAGATTAAATCAAGCCTTTTCTTCTTCAGCAATCAACTAGAGTTTAGAGATCTGTGATTCAACATCTGCAACCTTTCTTCTACTTTTCTTAGATCCAATCACAGTGAGTCTATGTTAATTTTAGATCTAAATATTTAAAACGTAAATGTTGATATGACTATAACTTGGATTTATGCCTGTGACTATTTGAATCATGTCAGATCTACTATAACCTGTTTATCTAAGTTATTCTGACATGACTATGAACTAGATTTGAACCTATACCTATTTATCATGTCATATCTGCCATTATTTGTAGATCTATTTCACTATTTAGATCACCTCATGCCTATTCCTATTATGTTTGTGGCTAAATCGGATCAATTATTAGTTGGATATCTAATTCATTGTTTAGATCTCATCATGCCTGTTTAAGATGTCTTTATTATATTAGAATCAGTTCTATTATCACATGTTCATCAGATCTGCCCCTATATGCCTATCTTGTCATTATGCCACTATATGTTTATGCCTATTTCTTCCATTGTATGTCGATCTTATTAGTATGATCATTATTTTCCTCCTCCTTTCATCTTTTCCCTTTATTTTTATAGCTAGGCTACCTTCGAGCCTAGGCATGCCGCTGGAATATGCGAATGCGTTAAATTAGGAACGAGGGGAAACCGTTAAATTTGGGGCATAACTTGTATTGGGAAATTTGGGCATAACTTGAATGGAATATATGAGTATGAATTTGGGGCATATGGTTCATTATGAACATAAATTGGATAAGGGGATGAAAACCTATAACAACATAGGAACAGTTGGTTAATAATGGAAATGCCTAGAACTACAGTAATTAGAAACTGTAACCGTGCTTATACACGAGGTCAAATTAAACTTGCAGTGGAAATCTGCCTGGAACCGACCAGTATATCCAGCGACCATAAGTGGTGAATCTAATGTGAGGGGTCTAAGTGTATAAACATGAGACGTGCTAAGACACGAGGTTAAGTCCAACTTGTGGAAGATGTCTGCCTGGAACTGACCGACATATCCAGCATCCACAAGTGGTAGGCTTAATGTGGGAGGTCTAACACATTATAACCATAAATGAATGTGGTAATGAATTGAAATACTTAACCTAGTTGAATCCATAGGGATTGTGTGAACATGTAACTTGAGTAGGGTTTAAGTAAACTTGTTTGAAACAGTGGGTGGGTTAAGAAAATCTTGGTTGGGTTAAGAAAATCTTAGGTGGGTGGGTAATATTTATATATGTAGGCCCACAAACTTAACTTGTAGGGTTGTGCAATCTTTTACCTTGGTATGGCATAACCTGTGGAAAACCTAGTGGGGATGCAAACATAGGGGGAAGCTTGTATCATCTTGTGTATGGGACCCATTTCAGTCAGTAACTCATACATAGGTATCAAACAAGTACTCCGAACTAGGTCGGAGTCGGGGAACACTTACTGGGCTGATTGTAAGAGATCCAAACATAGGGGACGGTGTGGCTGGCGCATTCCGACGGGGTCATGTGCGTGCATGGGTCCGGAAAAGGAGGTTTAGACGCTGTGACACCTGTAGATATGGTTGTGCACATCCTGAAAACAAAGGGTTGCCACTTTAGGGAGTGATAAACACTACTGTGAGGCCAGCACAGGGTATCTACGGAGAAGGAAACCAATCAATTAGGGTAGTAATTAGGGTACATCCGGACTCTGGCATGTTTAGGAACCCGTTATTATCCTTAGGGGTAACTCTGGTATGTTGGTTTACCTGTTGATTGTATGGGGTTAAAACCTCTCACTAGATGTACGCCTAAGTCTACCATCTTATAATTGTCGGGATCATCTCATTTTGGTTATACTAGTATTGGTGTAGAGAAATCATTAGAGAAGCGCAACATACTCTATCATGTTGACCCTGTTTACCTTGTCATACCTGCCTTTGATGATGTAATCTCTCTTATCCACTTTATATGTCTGTTATGATACTTTTACTTATTTATATGCTAAAAGTAACTGGACTCACTAGACTTTATGTCTGACCCATTTTGTTTCCTCTTCTTTCTCTTCCGTCCCCTCCCCGCCTCCCAAGTTCTCAGGTGGGAATACTCAAGCTTGATCAAGATTCTGCTCGCATTCTGCTTGGAGCCGCTTAAATGTATTGCTCGAGTTCTTATCTCTTCTACTATGGCTACGTTTTTGGGGATTCTTCTTCTTTTATTATTGTACTCTGATGTTTTAAGTACAAGACAGAAATTTTAAGATGATGTACTAGGTTTATGTATTTTCAGACTTATGATGTTATGTTTTCTACATTAATAAAATTTTAAAATTCTGCTGCTATTTTATATCTGTCTTGTAATGTTTCTATTTCTGTTTACCTATAACGCTTCAAGGAACTTAATGCATTCTCTTAATGAGTGACATTAATGGACGTGGGGTGTCACCCTTGGTATCAGAGCTGAAGGTTACCATATCGGATAAAAGATTTTGAAAATTATTTTCAAAAAGGTTTTAAAGGAAAGAATTTTCAAAAGAAAAGTCTGTTTTGAAAAGCATATTCCCCAAAGCCATATGTAATATCTTTTGATCCTTTGTCTGAATCCCTTTCCTTTTCTTTTCAGCATGTCTGGGGAACCTAATATTCCTGAGGGTGTTACGATATCAAGCTGGTTCCGTAGGTATCTAGAGGCCACGGCGCCTGCCGGTGGTTAAGCTGACGTCCCTCCCCCAGCTGCACCCGTTGTACCTCCTCCTCCTCCTCCACATGCAGATAATTTCTCTAAGATCTGCAAAGATTTCTGTGCTATGGGAGGAAAGCCATTCCGTGGGACTGAGACGTTCATAGAGGCAAGGAATTGGCTCAAAGAGACGGAAGATCTGTTTGGAATTTTCGAAGTGGACGATCGTACGAAGATTAAGTTAGTCGCCTGGCTACTGAAAGAAGCTTCGTTCTGGTAGGAAGTAACGCAAGAAAGGTGTCCAGCGGAGACTTGGGATGATTTTCGGTAAAGGTTTGAAATGAAGTTTCTTTCTCAAGCTTAGAAAAGCATGCAAATGGAAATATTTCTGGCACTCAAGCAAGGAGGCATGACTGTCAAACAATATGTTAACAAATTCAACGAACTAGCGAGGTTTGGATTGGAGCTAGTGGATACTCCACATAAGAAAGATTTGCGGTTTGCTGGAGGACTGAATGAACCCCTTTATGGGTTAGCCATGTCTCATATTCTGATGGGAGCAACTTTTGAAAGGCTCGTTGATATGGCCTTGATGCATGAGGAAGATAAAGCTAAAAAGAAAGAAGTTATGGTTGAGGAAATACAAAACAAGAAAGTATGGCCCAAGAAGGGACAACAACAAAAGAAAGGCGGAAAGAATAACAAGGCTAAGGATAAGAGGAAGTGCCATAATTGCGGATGTGAGGGGTCATTTGATCAAGGACTGCAAAAGAAGGAAGAATGCTTGTTTCAGTTGTAGAGAGATCGGACACTTTTCTAAGGAGTGCATAAAGAAACAGGGACAAGGTCAAAGGGCAGGAGCTTCTGGAGGGCATCTGCATGCTCTCGCGATCAGTGCTCCAGATTGAGGTAGGAAAGTTTCCATGGAAGGTTTGATTTCCTTTTCAATCATCCTATTATAACTTCTTTTTATTCTGGCTCTTCGCATTCATTTACATATGATTATGTGGTTGAGTCTCTGCACCTTAGTACTAGAATGGTAGTGGATCTCGTTATTGTCTCAAACCCCATTGGTGGTACGGCTCATTTGTCCATGATTTGTCAGGGTCTGAGAATATCTGTGTTAGGCTTCGAGTTTGAGTGCGACGCATATGTACCCAATTTTATAATCTATGGTTTGATTCTAGGGATGGATTGGCTAGCCATGTATGGTGCCATTCTGGATTGTGAGGGGAGGGTCATTAGATTTTTGACTTGCCATGGGAGGACCCTCGAGATTTCTTGTGACCCTAAGGGGTCTGTCATGCTTAGTTTCCTAGAGTCTCTTGACGATCTATTGATGATCTGCGATCTGTACTAGTAGTCCGTGAGTATTCTGATGTTTTTGAGGGGGTTCCGGGCTTACCTCCGAGGCGTAAGATCGATTTTCATATATACTTGGTAGACAATGCAAAGCTAGTTGCATTACCTGTGCGCCATATGGCTCCAATGGAAAGAAGGGAGCTTAACAAGCAAGTATGGGAGCTACTTGAGAAAGGGTTTATTAGGCAAAGCATATCTGAATGGGGTGCTGCGGTGGTATTCGCAACTAAGGCGGATGGTTCGCTTCGCTTATGCGTAAATTTTAGAGAGTTGAAAAAACTCAGAAAGAAGAATAAGCACCCACTCCCGAGGATAGATGATCTGTTTCACCAACTTGTTGGTGCATCAATATTCTCTTAGTTAGACTTGGCCACGGGGTTTCATCAGTTGAGGGTGGCCGAGGATAATATAGACAAGGCTGCTTTTAGGACTCCAGATGGTTTCATTGAATGGCTCATTATGCCTTTTGGGTTGACGAATGCACCCACCTATTTTGTTGATCTGATGAGTAGGGTGTTTCGGAAGTTTCTAAGTAAGTTCGTCGTGGTCTTTGTTGATGATATCCAGATATTCTCAAAGACCGAGGAAGAGCATGGCAACATTTGAGAGAGGTTTTGAAAACACTATGTACGCATCAGCTTAAGGCGAAATTCTCCAAACGCCTTTTTTGGAGAAAAGAGGTGAGATTTCTAAGGCATGTAGTCTCTAAAGATGGAATAGTAGTAAATCCCGCAAAGGTAGTTGCATTTCAAGATTGGCAAATTCCTAAGAATTCAATGGAAGTGAGAAGCTTTCTTGGATTAGCAGGCTATTATAGGAAGTCCATTAAGGACTTTGCAATGATATGAGCCCCACTCACCAGGCTGACGAAGAAGAATTTGATGTTTTCATGGGATATGGATTATGATACTGCTTTCCAACGGTTGAAGAGGGCTCTGACAACAGCCTCAGTCTTGACTTTGCCCGACGGAAACAAAGTGTTCACAATTTACACTGATGCATGTGGTACAGGGCTTGGTGCGGTTCTGATTCAAGAGGGAAGGGTAGTATGTTATGGGGGTAGACAGCTAAGGGTTCATGAGAAGAACTACCCTACCTATGACTTAGAGCTAGCTACCATAGTATTCGCTCTAAAGACGTAGCGTCATTATTTGCTTGGAGAGAAGTTCGAGTTGTACATCGATCATAAATCTCTCAAGTACTTGTTCTCGTAGAAGCATATTAATTTAAGGCAACAAAGGTGGATGGAGTTCCTAGCATCTTATGACTTCGAGATTTCTTATACCTCTGGCAAGGGTAATGTGGTGGCAGACGCACTGAGTAGGCAGAGGATGGCCTTAAGTCCTCTGTTTGTGGAAAGGAAAAGCTTGGAGTTTATACCGACTTTTCACTTTAGACCCTCCACCGAGTTTTTGCCTGGGTTATTTGCATCACTGGAGGTGCGACCTACTCTTACGGATCAGATAGAAGCTTCACGGCGAATGAATCCACAAATTTCAAACATCTTGGATGGGCTCAGTAAAGGGGAGACTTCTAGTCACCTTAGTAGATATTCCATAGAAGATAAATTTGGTTGCGACGAGAGGGGAGGCTTTGTGTTCCCCAAATTGGGAGTCTTTTGAAGACAATCCTAGAGGAAGCCCATCATTCTAAGATGACTATTCATCCAAGTGGCGATAAGATGTATAGGGATATGAAGAGAGTCTTCTTTTGGGTTGGGATGAAGTAAGATGTAGCGGAGTTTGTTACTCAATGTTTGGTTTTCCAGCAAGTTAAAGCAGAGCAAAAGAAGCCCGTCGGTTTACTTCATCCTTTGGAGGTCCCGCAGTGGAAGTGGGAGAGTGTCTCTATGGATTTCATAGATGGTTTTCCTAGATCAAAGAAAGGCAATACCAGTATTTGGCTTATAGTAGATAGACTTATTAAGAGCGCTCATTTCATTCCAGTTAAGAGTAAGAGGACGACAACATGGTTGGCAGCAATTTACGTTCGTGAGATAGTCCGTCTTCATGGAATACCTTCCAGCATCGTAAGTGATTGTGACCCCATTTTCACCAGTAAATTTTGGAGGAGCTTGCAAGAAGCATTAGGTACATAGTTGTGTTTGAGCACCGCTTATCACCCTCAGACCGATGGATAGACAGAAAGGGTGAACAGAGTTCTCGACGATCTTTTAAGATTGTGTATCCTAGACTTCGGAGGAACTTTGGAGGAGCACCTTCCTTTAGTGGAGTTCTCCTACAACAACAGTTATCAAGCTAGTATCGGCATGGAACCCCTATAAGCATTGCATGGACGACCCTATAGATCACCAACTTGTTGGTGGGAATCTACAGAAAGACTTCTACTTGGACCGGATATGGTTAGAGAGACATCCGAAAAGATTGATTTTACCCACAGACGAATGAAGACAACCCAGGATAGGAAGAAGTCTTACGCAGATAATAGAAGGACTGACATTGAGTTTGAGGTGGGAGACATGGTTTTCATTAGGGTGTCGCCTTTTCCTTTGGATCTGTAGGGAAATTGGCACCAAGATTCGTAGGACCATTTCCCATAATAGAAAGGATTGGCTATTGTTCATGATGTTCATGATGTTTTCATGATGTTTTCCACATTTCTCATTTGTGGAAGTGCTTGCATGATACTGCAGAAGTAGTTGAGCCGAGTATATTGGAAGAAGTAGAGGTGGAACGGGAGGCGACAGTTAGGCGAGTTCCTACCCGTATTCTTGGATCAGAAGTTAAGAAGCTGCACAACCGAGAAGTCAAGTTATTCCTGACATTTGCGAGATTTCGGAAGGAGAACAAAACGAGATCTCGGAGGAGATCTCCAGAGATATTTGCGAGATTTGAAACAGTGCCTATGACTATTTGAATCATGCCAGATCTACTATAACCTATTTATCTAAGTTATTTTGACATGACTATGAACTAGATCTGAACCTATACCTATTTATCATGTTAGATTTGCCATTGTTTGTAGATCTAATTAACTGTTTAGATCACCTCATGCCTATTCCTATTATGTTTGTGGCTAAATTGGATCTGTTATTAGTTGGATATCTAATTCATTGTTTAGATCTCATCATGCCTGTTTAAGACGTCCTTATTATATTAGAATCAGTTCTATTGTCACATGTTCATCAGATCCGCCCCTATATGCTTATCTTGTCATTATGCCACTATATGTTTATGCCTATTTCTGCCATTGTATGTCGATCTTGTTAGTATGATCATTTTTGTCCTCTTCCCTTCATCTTTTCCCTTTTATTTTTATAGCCAGGCTAGCTTCGAGCCTAGGCATGCCACTAAAATATGCGAACTTGTTAAATTGGAAACAAGGGGAAACCGTTAACTTGTATTGGGAAATTTGGGCACAACTTGAATGAAATATATGAATATGAATTTGGGGCATATGGTTCATTATGAAAATAACTTGTAAAAGGGGCATGAAAACCTATAACGATGTAGGAATAGTTGGTTAATAATGGAAATGCCTAGAATTACAGTAATTAGAAACTGTAACCACGCTTAGACATGAGGTCAGATTACACTGCTGGAAATCTGCCTAGACCCGACCGGCATATCCAGTAACCACAAGTGGTGAATCTAATGTGAGGGGTCTAAGTGTATTAACATAAGAAGTTCTAAGACATGAGGTTAAGTCCGATTTGTGGAAGAAGTCTGTCCGGAACCGACCGCCATATCCAACATCCATGAGTGGTAGGCTTAATGTGGAAGGCCTAGCACAACATAACCATAAATTAATGTGGTAATGAATTGGAATATTTAAACTAGTTGAATCCATAGGGATTGTGTAAACATATAACTTGAGTAGGGGTTAAGTAAACTTGTTTGAAACAGTGGGTGGGTTAAGAAAATCTTGGGTGGGTGTAAATAGGCCCACAAACTTAACCTATGGGGTTATGCAATCTTTTACTCTGGTATGACATAACCTATGGAAAACCTAGCGGGGATGCAAGCGTAAGGGGAAGCTTGTATCATCTTGTGTGTGGGACCCGTTAAAGTCAGTAACCTATATATAGGTATCAAACGAGTACTCCGAACTAGGTCAAAGTCGCAACATGCTTACTGGGCTGATTGTAAGAGATATGAACGTGGGGGATGGTGTGAGTGGCGCATTCTGACGGGGTCATGTGCGTGCATGGGTTCGGCAGAGGAGGTTTAGACGCCGTGACACCTGTAGATATGGTTGTGTACATCCTGAAAACAACGGGTTGCCACTTTAGGTAGTGATAAACCTACTGTGGTGCCAGCACATGGTATCTACGGAGAAGGGAGCCGATCGATTAGGGCAGTAATTAGGGTACATCTAGACTCTGGTATGTTTAGGAGCCTGTATTATCCTTACGAGTAACTCTGGTATGTTGGGCTACCTGCTGATTGTATGGGGTTGAAACCTCTCACTAGAAGTATGCCTAAGTCTACCATCTTATAGTTGTCGGGATTATCTCGTTCTGGTTATACTAGTATTGGTGCTGATAAATCATTAGAGAAGTGCAATATACTCAATCATGTTGACCCTGTTTACCTTGTCATACCTGCCTTTTATGATGTTATCTCTCTTATTCAATTTATATGCCTATCATGATACTTCTTCTTATTTATATGCTAAAAGTATCTAGACTCGTCAGACTATATGTCTAACCCATTTTGTTTCCTCTTCTTTCTCTTTCGTCCCCCATCCCTCCCCCTCCCTCCGCCGAGGTTCTCGGGATGAGAATACTCAAGCTTGATCAGGATTCTTCTCGCATTCTACTTGAAGCTGCTTAGATTATTGCTTGAGTTCTTATCTCTTATACTATGGCTATGTTTTTGGGGATTATGCTTCTTTTATTACCGTATTCTGATGTTTTAAGTACAAGACAAAAATTTGAAGATGATGTACTGGGTTTATGTATTTTCAGACTTATGATGTTATATTTTCTGCATTAATAAAATTTTAAAATTCTTCAACTATTTTATATCTGTCTTGTAATGTTTCTGTTTCTGTTTACCTATAACGCTTCACGGAACTTAATGCATTCTCTTAATGAATGACATTAACAGACGTGGGGTGTCACAAGTACCATGCCAAATAATTGTCACATTGCACATTGCACATTGCTATTAACCTAATAAACAATAACATGGGGTAAATCCTAGAATCATATTCATATGATGCACGATTGTAAAAAATATAACTTTGATTTAGTACATGAGACAACTTTCACAAGGAAAACTAGAAAAATTTAAAGCCATTGACCCGAGGAATATAAAGCAAATATAGAATAAGTATAGTACCCAAGGGAATGTTATACTATAATTATAAAATATTGGAAAGAAACACAGTATTCACTTGGAAACGGTAACTAAGTACATAGATAAGTCTTCTTTCAGCTGTAAATAAATTTAAATATTGGGTTAGTTACCAAAATGGATTTAGCATTATTAAATTCTCAACAAATATTAAGGACTATTGTGGCAACATTTCAGCTAAGTACATGTTCAGTTATCAATAGTAATTTGAGAAAAATTAGAAGAAATTGATGTTGCTACACCAAGTAAGAGGAAATGAAAATCTCCTTTCGATATCACCGCACATGAGGCTTAGCTGCAAAACGAGTATATCGTAATAAGTAGCAGCATAAAATCTCAATAATAGAAGATTTGTTAAAACGGCAGTCATCTTAGTTGTATACTACTGATAAAATTACAAAACTGATGTAACTACAACAAAATTAAAAAGTAATCCCAATTCACTAGATTTAATCTCACATGATTCCTACCAAGATTGATAGACATACAAATCAACATATTGTAATATTTTCTACATATCAATGTATGGAATAAGTTTTGATATTTCTAGTATAAACAAATAATTTACATTTAATTTGATATATTTATTTATCCTAAAATAATTCCAGTTGTATTAAAATATACCAAGTAGTATATAAAATAATTTAATTTAAATATGATGCACTGCGTTTTACTCCTAGCTAATCGAAATTGTATGATTCTTAAACTTCTTAACGTGAAAATTATAACAATAATATGTAATTAGTTTTCCCAGATTGGATGATATAATGGAAAACTCATGGAAGAAAATAAAATATCCAATGCATCTGAAAATCCCAAAACATAGAAAAAATATATTGTGTCTATTAAATTAAAATACAAATGAATTCATTATATTTAGTAAGAAAGCAAGCTCTAATTGTTATCCACGCTGTCACCACACAACCAAATCGAATAACCAAAAAAATCGTCACTATACTGTACCCCTCAAAACTGCCAATGCCCCCCTTCACACACTATAATCTTATCACCCGTACAACTACGTGAAACCTTCACCGGAAACAGTATGAAAGACATACCAAACTACCATAGTCTTCAATAAGAACTTTAACACCAAATTTCCTACTAGCTGCATGTATTCAACACTGTCATCCTCCGCTATTTTTTTATTTTCTTTTCATGATATTAATTGAAGAGAGTACGTATACTTTCTGTTAAATTGCTTTAAGTGAGGCATTACGTATGAATCCATGGATACGATCATTATCCTAATGCATAATGCACCTTCCAGCAAATATTTCAACAAATAAGGTAGGCCGATAATTTATCGGCAGTTTGTAATTTTGAGAATTCTTATATTGCTACATTGGAAAATGACTGAATCGTAAAAATTAGGAGAATATTACTATAAACAGTGGTGTACCCACATTAGGACCACTGGGGGTCGCCACCCCTATTGGATTTTTTTTTAATCCTTAACCACTACTCTCATCGGTTAGAAGTGCTTCACAAACAGTTCTGTACACTTTAATACAAAATGGACTTCATTATTTATTTAGTTGTTCTTATCTTGATTGTGTTAATACCCTAGGTACCCTAGGTATTATTTTGATGACAACAACCATATAAACATTACTACTAGCATATCTTTGAGTTGTGCAGTTTCATTAGAGATATTATGAAGATATTTATAAAGATAAACACGAATACAAAAGAAGAATTACAAAAGAAGGATAAACAGAACAATTGAAGAGCAAAGAAGACCAAAGCCTAATAGAGAAGAATGTTGAAGAACAGAGGTGTTTGAAGTGATGAGGAGTTGGTGGAACCTTATAATATCTTGTTAAAGATCCCATGGCAATTATACTAGAAGATAATCAACCATTGACCTCAACCGAATAACCAAAATCCACAAATATAAGAAAATTTGAAGTGTAGGAAATTTGCGACACTTATAAGTTGTAATAACCCAGAAATTTGAACCAATTTAAAAAAATTATTTTGGCGATTTTAATGAATTTTGAATATTTAAAATGATTTATTTTAAATAATAATGATGAGAAATTTATTTTGAATAGAATTAGAACGTATATATTTATTTGAATCGACGTTAGAATAAATATTTATTTTTAATTATAAAAGGAATTGGAAATGGCGCGGTAGTTTGAAAATTCGATTTCAAATTTCAAATGAATGTACAGGATTCAAAATAAACCGGATTTTAGCAAAACCAAAAATATTAGAATCTACTCGAATATATCTTCCCAACGAATCGGAAAAATTGAAATTTCATAGCGGGAATAAAAAGTTGAGCCCAGTTGAAAATTCAAAATAGTCGCTATGGAATTTTGGGTACTTAAAACTGGAAATTTTGCAAACAACCTCCGTTTTCGACGAAACCACTTTTGTTGGATTCGGTATGTCAAGTTATTGCTAGATTCCAAAACTCGTAATTTACGGAATCAATATATGAGCGTGGCAAAGTAAAACGTGTTTTGACAACTTCAGTCAATTTGGATCGACCAGAAAATGGCCATTTTTCAAACGGTCTCCAAATTTAACGAAATTAGTTTTGTTAAAACTGTATCGTCAATACAAAGCTAGAAAATATTTTTTGGGAGTCTGTATGTGGCCCCGGTAAATTGAAATGTGCGTTCAAATTCAATATATATATTTATATTTTAATTTTGATGAAAACCGATTGAAACAATTGAACTGGCTTACGATACATATCCCATTGTGTTCAAAATGGGGGTAATTAGCTAGGGGCGACAGTCGTTGGGTTTCGTTTGGAGGTGGAATGGAAAGTCAACTTTAAAGGAGAAATAAATTAAATTAAACAATTAAATTATATATTAATAGCCCCCCTTTCCCTCTTCTCTCTCCTCTTCCTTCAAAAATTGATTTTTATAAAAAAAAAAGAAGCGATGGAGCTTCCATCGTGCGCCACCACCATCAGAGCTCACCCACGCGTCGTCGCTCCCCTTCCACCCCCTCTCTCTCCACTCCCGCTCCCCTCCTCCAGTCGCGAGAGCCTCCCCCTCCCAATCGATCGAAAACTGCAGCCCCCTTTTTCGATTTGACCTCGCCGCCCCTCCTGAAGGCCACCGCTGGCCTGAGACACCACCACCCCTCCCATGCTCCATCACCGACGCCATTATCCCCCCACCCCACACTGGATTCCAACTGTGAGTATTTCTTTCGGTTTTTATTTCTATTTATTAAATAAAAAAATAGGGTTTTTAATTCAATAAATATAGGATTTTTGTGTGTATGGATTTGAGATAAAGACTTGATTTTAAAAGGATAAAAATATAATTTTTAATTATGTAGAAGAATATAAATACGATTTTTATATTGTAGAGAGAATAAAAATATGATTTTTATATTATAGAGATAATAAAAGTATGATTTTTATATTATAGAGATAATAAAAATATGATTTTTATATTATATAGATAGTAAAAAATTGGATCTTTATATATGTAGCAATAGGATAAAAATACGATTTTTATATATGAAGTGACGATTTAAAAACGTGGTTTTTGTCATATATGTAGCAAAGTAGAAATATGTCGTTTGAATGGCAATGTAAAAACGTGATTTTTATATATTCATTAGCGATAGGAAGATTCGATGTTTATCTATATAGTGGCGGTATAAAAATGTGATTTTTATCTATGAAGCATTGCTATAAAAATATGAAACTATTTTTAGAAAGATAAAAGTATATTTTTTAGCCTATGTATGTTATTTATAAAATAATCATACAAAGAAATAATTATTGATTGGTTAAAAATATACTTTTTAACGTAGGTATACTACACAGATCGATAAGCGAAGCACGATGGAGTGGAACCCAAAGGTGAGAACTTTTCACTTTTATTCTATTTCTAGTTGAAATATATACTAGGATGCAGACGGTGCTTAGCAGCACCCAACACGCGTCGTCCACAGATCATGGACGGCTTGTTTGTTTGTTTGATTTTGTTGTGAAAATTGATTGTGTGATATGGAATGGAATAAAATATTTTATAGTTAAAAATATTTTACAGTTAAAATATAATTTTTAACATGTATATGAATTAAATAAATATTCATACACAAATCGGATGATTTGTTTATGTACACACATTTGACTGATATTGATTGGGACGATAAATTTTACACATCGCCCAACAGCACAAATAAAATTCATTATTTGTTGTTTGAAACACCACATGGGTATTAGGATGATATATGACATACACTAGTCCCAATAATTAGCTGTATGTCGATCGATAGATTGATAGGCTGTTATAAGCGTTGAATATTTATATTTGATGCTTATGCAGTGTAGAATGCACTTTGGATGATGGCAATCCATATAATCAAATTATATAATCAAATTATATGGTAATTGACTGTGTCTGATTCCAGTTCAGAAAGAATAAATATTTTAAAATAACGAATATTTTAAAATAATGAATATTTTAAAATAATATTCAGTAAATGATCAAAATCTGATTTTGATGTCCGATTTGGGATGGACACGAAAATATTTAAGTATATATAGCCATGTTGATTAGATCGACGCCAATTTGTCATGAAAGATATTTATATCGATTTTATTCATTTTTATAATGAATATTGAAAAGGAATTGATTTCGAAATATAATGTTTTGAAAATATTATCATTTATATATCGATGATATAGAATATTCAATTTTGATTTGAAATTGAATATGAAGTTGAAATCATTTTTAAAATGAATTTAAAATGATTTATAAAATACGTTTTAAATGGAAGTCGATGAAATATATATTATATATATAATATAATGGCCTGAATATAACGCACCGCGCTGTGGCAGTTCGCGAATTTCGACCATTGACTTCGAATGGATATTACAGGAGATCCGACAGTCGGATTCTCCTAAAACCGGAACCGTTGGGTTCGTATCGAAAAGAGATTTCTAACGAATATTAGAGATTTGAAATCTAACGGTTGGATTTGGAATTATGTCCAAATCAAATTTGGAAAATGTCGTTGTAAGTGCAGTTTGATGACCATTTATGGAAGTCGACTGTACGGGCCATGATAAAATTATTAAAAATATCAATAATTAGTGTAAAATCATAAGAAATGATTTGGAAAGAATTGGGATGAAAAATTCCATATTTGAAAAGATAAAAATATTTTTTTATCGAAATGAACTAGTTTGAAATAGAATAATAAATCCAATATTTTTAAAATAAATAAATTGGAATTGAAATGGTTTTTAAAAATAACCAGGATTTCCAATATATGAATTGGAATGGATTTTAATCGAAATTATCTTTGGAATATTTCGATATTGGATTCCGTGATTATACGGATATTGTGGAGGAATTTGGAAGATATATATATATATATATATATATCGTTATTTCAATATGATATTTGTTGGTCGTAGAACTTGATATTGAATATAAGCCGATATATTTTCTATTCAGAGCCTTGTATTTAATATCAAATTGGATTTTGGGTTGTCGTGAATAGTGTCTTTAATAATACTGTTCTTAAACTCAATGGAGTTAAGAAAATTAGAATCTGACTGGAGATTAGTTAAGTTGAATAGTTTCCTGGGTATTGATCTGATTTTGGTTTCGGCCTTCGGGGTTAATACTTAGGGAATTGTTCTCTTACTAATTTACGGTTAGAGGCTAATGTGAATTGGGTTTATTGTGAATTGTGTTTATAACGACATTCGTTCTTTAACCCGATTTACGGTGAAATGTGATTTGGAATTTGTAAATCTTTTTATTAAGATTTAACGTGAATTTTCCAAAGTAACACTTTTCCAATTTAATATATTAAATTGGAATTGAATGGAATTCGATTGATGATAATCGAAGTGAACTTTTGTGGAGGAAGACTGTTAATACATATGGAATTTAGAAGGCTTTGCCGTTATTCCATTTATGTTATTAGTCGGATACGGAAATTGATATCGATTATATATTGATTTATTTTTCCGTGAAAATTCCATAATTAATGGAATGTGATTTGGGTTTATCGTGAACGGTGTTTTAAATAACACTTGTTCTTTAACCTGATTAACGATGGAATGCGATTTTGGGTTGTCGGGAATGGTATCTTTAATAATACTGTTCTTAGACCCAATGGAGTTACGAAAATCAGAAACTAACTAGAGATTAGTTAAGTTGAATGGTTTCCTAGGTATTGATCTGATGTTGGTTTCGGCCTTCGGGGTTAATACTTTGGGAATTGTTCACTTGCTAATTTACGGTTAAAGGCTGATGGAATGGAATGTGATTTTGGGTTTATCACGAACCGTGTTGTAATGTCCCGCATTTTTATCGGTTTATATTTGAATATTTAAATCAGTTTAAATATTTAATTCTTAATATAAGAAGATTTAAATATTAATTAAAACGAAATTGAACGTATAAAAATATATATTCAATATAATCGAGCTCGTAACGACGTTGCAGTTCGTAATTTAACGTTCTGAACTTCAACTGAGTGTACAGAAACCAGTTTAAATCGGATTTCTGCAAAACAAGAAAGGTTGGAATCTGTTGAACTGTATCTTTCTGACAGAAGTGAAATATTGAGATTTCGTCGTATAGATTGCAAGATATGTCAAAATCAAATATTCAGAAAGTCGCTATGAAATCGTATATCGACCATAACGATTTATTTGAAATAATTGTTTATCGGTCTCAAGTTTAGACAAGGTTCTTTTGAGACGCAGTGATAATTTAATTTTTAGAATTTTATTGTAATTTTTAATTAATTAAATATGCAACTTTTTATTTGGAGTATTTTGCACCCTGTATCAATAGTTTGGGGTTTCAAAATATGAGTCAACCTACCGGTATTATTATATTTTTGGGACCGGTGCACCTCGCTGAACACAACTGTATTGTTATTTCTGTCTGCAGCCGTCTGTACGTGAGCGGCATTGTATTAGCTGGTTGGGTTAAGGTTCTACACTAATACTAAACATGACTTAGTTTTCAAAAGCTTCAACAGCCACTTCTGTATTAGCAAAACCTACCTACTCTACTATATTTGTAGGAAACGACTTCTCCTTCTTCTGTATATATCCAAAGTTTGTCTTCTAGTTTTAGCGAAAACATATTTGTATTTGACTTACTGCCGAAACCATCTTTAAACTTGAACATAACAATCCTTGCTTGAACGATACACTTAAAGAAATTAAAATAAATAAATAAAACCGTGAAGAATATATATAAGTGTATACATATAACCATTTTGACCAATAAACTCTACTGCAATATAACACAATTTAATGTAAACATGACTTGACTAAACGACAGACCTACCTACCCTAAGTTACTTTACCATGCTTGTCTATTATCAAAACCGTGCAAACCATGTTCATCACAGTGCCGACAGAGGAATCAGATCAGTGTATATTTGCAAACCTCTTGACATGACTTAACTTTGAAAATATAAACTACCCTACACCCTACAAACCCTATATCAGCGTGGCCACCAAGTCGTTGTATTCTTATAAATACCCGAGGCTTCATCCTCTTTTCGGCAAACAAAAACAAACCGCAAGTCTTTAAATCTAAAATGGAAAAAATCATAAAAACACAGTAAACATAAAGAAATGGTTCCCGAGCTTTCAAAAAAAAAACAAAAAAAATATAATGACGCAAGAACATTGGAAATACTGTCCATGCGTTTCATATGAAGGGGAGCCAAGCTTTGAGTAGATGGCGAGAGGTTGCTGGACTAGATGCTCGAAGTCAGCTGCGGCTTTGGGAGTGCTGCAGGCGAACAGGGTGTAGAAACTGTGGTGCATGCGTATAAATGGAAGGGGAGTCGGTGCTAATCACTTGAGGAATGTGAAATGCTTCAGGAGGTGGGGTATTTTTATATACTGGAGCACAAAAAGTAAAATAGAAAAAGGGGTTTAACAAAAGAAAGAGGGACGTGAGCAGTCAAAAAGGGGGAGAGCTGGCATGCGTCTCTTTTTAGGTGGTGTGTGGCGTTTTAAATACAGAAGGTAGAAATTGGTATTTAGCGAACTGAAGGGTGGTCTTGAGGAGTGGCAGCAAGGTAAGGCTCTCGTTCTCAAGGTGGCGCGTTTTGGAAGGATGTTCAGGGCGTTCGTGTTTGTATTGTGGAGATAAGATTCAAGTACGGGTAAAGTCCCTGCGATGGTACAGGCAACAAGGGGGAGAACGGTGATGTTGGCTCGCGAGTGGGAAAAGAAGCGTAAGCGGACTTGAACGTGCGATACTGGACTGACGCAAATCGTTATTTAACGGTTAACGCGCCAAGGTGAGTAAATTCACTAACTTTGTTTTATTTAAAATATTTTATTTATATTTTAAATAATGGTTGAATGCTGTGTGATGGATGTTTAGGCAGATTATGGTTAAATTGGTTGAAATATTATATATCGTTGCATATGTACCCATCACCGGTTGGATATTGATTCCATCAGTATGGAATCAGTGATAATTGTTTGACTAACATTTGTGGATGCGGAAACCGGTAGGAGGAATTCAACCGGATTCTTCAATAATTATATGTACTGTTTATGCACTGTTTGAACTGTGTTGAATGGAAGTTCAACGTTATGCTGATTTAGTAAATAAACGATATTGATTTAGAAAGTGGCAACAGTCGACCATAAACACATCGTTTTGTTAAGAAATTGGTTGACTGTCAAGCAAATCAACGAAGTTCAATTATAAAAATTATATCTTTATAATTGAAGCGAAATTAGAAATTATAATAGAAGTTCTATTATAAACTGGTATTTTTAATACCGTGAGTTAGATATAAATTGATTCGAGTTTAAATAGGAAGAATCGATTATTTATTATTTCTAAATAACAGAAATTGAATCTTGATTAAACAAGGAGGCGATGACTTGTTTTAAGTATATCAAAAGCAAGTAGTCGATTTTAAAGATGCTTATGAAATAAAGTATAATTCTATGTTTGGAGTATGATCGTATTTGAAATAAGGGTAGTAAAACGAGTCTAGATTCCTATTGCGAAATGATATTTTAACAAAAGTGAATAGTGGTCAGAAAGTAAACATTTTGTAAGTAGATATTTCTATTTGTGTTAAACTAAATTGATCTGATTAACGAGAAGTTTAGAAATGGAGTTTTGAAATGTTTTTCCAACATTAATAATGTGTAATTTCTAAAGGTACAGAAAATAAGAAGGTAAGGAAGATGGAAATGTTCCAGATATTAAATAAATGTATATCTTTTAGAATGTGGGTGAACAAGTGCTATAATATTTGGAAATGGGTTTTTCCAAGAAGTATGAGGTTAAACAGTTTTGGGAATATCTAGAAAAATATGAATAATGAAATATTAGAAAGTGCTGAGATTGTGAAATGGTTTGATGGATGGTTATTTTCAAAACACCGACTATCAAAGATTTTTGTAACGAAAAGAGATATCAAGATTTTTGTAACGAAAAGAGATATCAAGATTTTTGTAATGAAAAGAGATGTCAAGAATTTGTAACGGAAAGAGGTGTTGAGATTAATTATAAAGTGGAATATAGTAGCATATTGCAAGTCTCAGAACTATAGCAGTAAAGTAACGCTGTTGACTAGGTTTAAGCGTGACTATTATATCAAGATTAGTTATAAAGGGATATAGCAGCGTATAGCTAGTTTGAACTGTAACGATAAATGAAACGCTGTTAACCAAACTTAAGCGTGATGTTTATATACAGTAGCACTTCCTAGGGAAGGAAAACAGCTTGTCTTGAAATTCACTTATTCAAAAGAAATAAGTAATGACGTTTGACCAAAGAAATATAAGAACGAATGTTAAATAAAAAGTTCCTGTGATTTGTGTGATATTGGTTGTACATTGAATGGATGTTGTTTTTACTTCGATAGTTAAACAACCGACTATCAAAGTGTTTTGACCCTCGTTGTCAATACGGAGAGACCGGTTGGATATATTATCGAAAACCACTCCGTATAGGCATAAGCGCTGCGAATTAGATTATGCTGAAGACAATTGAAGACGGAGTGAAATGCAAGGGTCGTCCTGTCCCAGAATGGTGCTTTCTGTTTGTCCAGACCCAGGACAACTTGTATGGATGAATGCCTGACAGCGTATTCTTAGAAGATCACCTAAGACGATCTTTTCAAGGTATTACGTCTGGTGGCGGAGAAATTCGTTTCTCTTGGCTTTTATACCCGTAATATTTTGGGAAGATCAACTAGTGATTTGACGGGTTTGACGATGTGGCATTCAAAGTGTATGATGGCCAGATGTTCTAAAAGGTAGGCGTAGCCTCAAGCTTCACAACCGGGAAATGACAAAAATCGGGCTGGCAGCATGGCTATGTGGGTCGCTCCCATTAGGGTGTATAATCACCTATCCAGAGAAATTCCTTTTGTTTCTTAATCTATTGATTCTGCCCATTCGGGAACGGTGGTTTGAGTCCAACCGTTGGTGATATACATTCAATACACTCAAGCGAAATGAGTGGTCGGTCATGTGTGGGCCGGGTTACAAGATGTTCTTGTTGAACCCTGTGTATTCGCCTCTAGAGATACATTATCGGAAGGTGGTCCCATACCTTGTCATAGTTGGAATCCAATCTCCAATAAGCGCCCTACGAGTTTTGATTTTATACTATGTATGTAGAGCGTGAGATGCAAGCGTTCTACTAATTGGTTATTTATTTGATTAGACATTATTATAATATCACTGGATTTTGATATCAAAAATATTTTGGGTTATAGTAAGGTAAAAGCCGTCCATGTTTATGTGTGGATTGGTCTTACTATTATCCTTTTTGTTTCAAAAAGGATTTTCAAATTTAAACCGTATGGTTGGAATTTACTCACACCAGTCCCATGACTGACCCAGAGTTTATTTTGTTTGTTTTTCCCTAAACTCTTGGGTGCCCAAATTTGTACGGGCAGTCAAGTGTTTCAGGCTTTTACAGATACGCTTGAAGGAGCTAAAAGCATAAGGCTTCACCGTTAGTATTTAGAGATTATTTTTGCTGTGGTATGATGTATTGTACTCTGATAAATGGTATGTACAGTTTTGTATTTCAAAGTTATGTTATATAACATATTTTATTCGTTCCGCTGTGAGATTCGTGTTTACTCTGATTCTGCTCAGTTGTGTTCTCCTACTTCTTCTTCTTCTTCTATTCTATTAGTTCTATCTTATCTTTCTCATCCTCTTATTTCTTTCTATTAATAATCCGGTATTTTCGATGTCTGAACAGTCGACGCTGGGTTTTGTGTCGATTTTCGGAGTCGAAAATCCCTGGGTCGTTACAGTGGTATCAGAGCTAAAGGTTAAGTGATTATGTAACGACCCGTATTTTTCAACATATTTATTTGAATTATTTTAATTATTTAAAATATGGTTTTGAATTTAAATATTCGAATTTGACGATTTAATTTGGAATTTATTATTTAAATAAATAATGAAATAATATTTTAATTCCAGACCGGTCAGAAAATGTTGTGTCAGATATACAGGATGGCCGGGCAGTTTAAAACGGTCAAATATGGTATGTATATAAAATATATCGACGATATCGCGCAGTTGGCGACGATCGCGCGATAAGGTTTATAATTTAATTAAATAACGAACTGCAGGGGCGCGGCAGTTCGCGTTTTGGCGTTTTGAACTTCAAGGGGTCGTCCCGGGTTCAAAATAAGTCGGATTTCCTCGAAACAAGAAACGTCGGGACCGGCTTGACGATATCTTCCCAACGGCAGAGAAAAATCCAGTTTTCATCGGGTAGATTTTGTTTTATGGCCAAATCAAATTTTCAGAAAAGCAGCGCCAGAATTCCTTTTATATATATAGCGCTGCAGTTATATAAAATAATGGTTTTTAAATATTTTTAATATCAATTTGGCTTGAAATTCAACCTGTGATATTTTTCCTTGATAATACATCAAATTCTGGTCGTGTATGGCCAACTGCAGTATTTTAATAATATTATATTGAAGTACTTTAAAATTGGGTTATTTTATTCAAAATTGGCCAGTTCAAAAGGGACATTTTTCAAACGACCTCTGTTTTCGATGAAACAAATTTTGTTGGGACCGTATCGATAAACCATTGCCAGATTTTCAGACGGCGCGTCAATCGGGGTTATTCTGTGAGCGTAGCAAAATAAAATGTAAAATAAAACGACCAAATTGGACATGTACAAACGATGTTTGAGCATACGAGCACGGAATTCGACGAAACAAGTTTCGTTAGGACCGTATCGTCGAAATATACTATGCCGTCCAGTTGCGTCTCGAACGGGGTTCGTATGTGAGCGCAGCAGTGAATAAACACTATCAGAAATAGCGATAGACACGAAATAAAAATCGTCGGTCGTTGTCAGTTGTCAAATCAACATTAAAATATATTTTCCTCCATTATATAAACCCCCTTCCTCACAAATTTTCAGCCACCATTTCTTATCTCCATGTAAATTTGCAAAAAAGTCCACATTTACAAAATCAATTTTATCTTTCAATCCGTGAAGAGTTTGTGGGGGCGTTCTGAAGCAAAAGCGTAGATCGGGGGACGGGCTAGCTGCTGTAAAAAGTTGGTGGAGTTTCGTCGAGAGTGGTGGTCGAAATCGGGTTTTAAAGGCAGAAAACCCTTTTCGTTCTTGGCCAGAATTCGCGACCTATGGTTGATTTTAGTGGCCGGGACCATGGGGCTTTGGTAGAGGGGAGATTAGGCTTCCAAATGGCGGTGGTCTCGGTGTCTGAAAGGGCCTGTAGTGGCGGTGGTGGTTAGATGAACGGAGGCGTGTTTCTTTGGTTCGGTTTTTGAAGGTGGCGATGGTTTTTGATCAAAATACGGCGGCTCTGGCCATGGGTGGTGTCGGGTGGCTGGGGGAAATCGAAGGCCGAGGCGCGGCGGTCAGAACGTGGGTGGTCCGGTGGGCCACCATCACCTGAGGCGATGGGAATTCGGGGATAAACGGAGGACAGTCGGGGAGGTTTTCTGGCGAATTGGCGACGATTGGGGGATGGTGGCTCTGGGCGACGGAGCGTGGTGGAGGCGTGGTCCATCTGGACTGGTTGCTGGGTCCTCCGGTAGTCAGCTGGCGGCGGTAACGAGGGAGGAAGGTCGGGTCTTTTTCCGTTCATGGTTGAAGGGAGGAACGAGAGGGAGTATCGGGTTTGAGGGGGTCAGTCTTTGAAAACGCGTGAGGGAACAGTGAGAGAGCTGACGTGGCAGGGCTTTATAGATTTAAAGGTAATAATTATTTAATTAAATAATTAATATCTCGTTTAATTTATGAAACTTTAAACTGCCATATCTTTGTCGTACGTTAACGAAATTTAACGAAACAAGGTGCGCTGGGATCGCAGGGACGAGACCTACGCGATGGCACTGACTAGGAGTCAATCCGAGGCGGTTGAAAAATCAGCTAATTTTGGACAGTCGTCCCAAATTAAAAGCGACAAACAAGTCAACCGCTGATCAGAACAAACTCTGGTGAGTTAATTCTCACACCTTCTGGAATACTGTGATGTGGTACATTCACAGTTAAATATAATTTGCAGTTTACAGTTTAAATTGGCTGATTGGATGCGATGGATGCAAATGGTTTGATATTGTTTGATGGTTGCAGTTATTTATAATCTGCAAAGTATATAACTCATATATTGATATCAACTGACATCTGTGATGCAGAGAAGGACAGGTTGGAGGGATCCGACCGGATTCCTCAAATAAACTGTATTTTTGTTGTTGTGCATATATATGGATTGTTCACAATGACTGACACCAAAACTGTGTGAGTGTTGGTAGTTGAATATACAACTGTCGTTGTTGTGGTTAAACTCAACCGACTGTGTGGATTGAGAAATTGGCAGTAATGGCCAAATTGTGTGGATTTAACGTCATTCGACCATCGAGTGAATTGACGTATTTTTAAGGTTAAAAAAATTCAATTATAATAGGATTAAAAGTTATTCGAGTACTTTATACGAGTATTTAAATTGAAAATTTAAATTAAATATATTAATCGAATTATTTAGAAAATTTGGCAAAATGGTTTTGACCAGTTGAGAAGCAGAAATCAGGACTTTTACATGGGTTGGTAAAAGGGGACATAATTGTGTTCAAACAATTAAAAGTTGACTTTAATTAATTAAGTTAATTAATTAATTAATTTTAAGAAAGGGAAAATGAAAATTTAGATTTCAGTTAATATTAAACCTATGTGTATGGTGGGTAAGTCCACCGTTTCGAGTGAAATGGGCAAAGGAAATTAAGGTGGGTTTAAATGTTCGTTAAGTGTAACAAATAGTGTTAGATATTAGTTAATCATCGATTAACTATAATCTAAAGGAATAACTGAATTGGTTATTGTTAATAACCTAGATTATTTTTGAGTAGACGTGTAAAATGTTAAAAATACTATTTGGGTTAAGATTAAAGTTACCATGTTTTGAATATAGTAAAGGATAAAACAAATTATTCGTTAATTTAAAAAAATTAAAGTAGTGGATTCAATTCAATGTTAAGGAAGAATTTATTCATAGGATTTGTAAATCCAAGTTACACCCAAGGTTGGATAAATGGAATTCAATGGACAAGGGTAACTGACGACGATGTTTATCCAAAAAGGGCGATAAAGGTATTATGGGATATCCAATTTAATGGAACCAAACTATTTGAAGAAGGGTCTAATTTATAACCCAAAGGGTATAAGTGAAAGGATATTTGCAGTTGAGGTGGTGATGTAAATGAGGTGTTACTTAACCAAAGGAATTAAGTAAAAAGGATTTAAACGAGATTCAAATGTGAACAATGGTTTTAAACCCAGAATTGAAATCAAAAAGGGGCAATAAAGGTGATTATGAAAATGTCCAATTGGATGGAACCAAAATATTTGACCAAGGATTTATATTATGAATCAAAAAGGTCATGAGTGAAAGAATGGTTAAAGTATGTTGGAATATTTACTTAATTGAGAATTAAGTGGAGAAAGTCTTGAACGGGGTTTCAAATGTAAGAAACAGTTTTTAAAACCCAAATTTGAAACCAGATAGTGAATAAGATTTGAGAGGTGGTTAAGTTCAAACTAACATTCTTCTGAGGTAAGAACAGGTCGATCAAGGTCTGAGAGGTAACTAAAATACCCCAACTTGGTTGGCTTCACTAGTATCGAGGAACAATATTAGTTTGACGTGAGTAAAGCTGATGAATTTGGTTATCTGATACAAGAAATATCAAACTTTGATGCAAGATTGGTAAATTTAATAATATTGCAATATCAGTTTCAAAGGAGTAAGAATAGTGATTTCAATTATATTGAACATTTGTTATTCAACTAGAATTGATCAAATATAGTTAGAATTGGGAAAATATAGTTAATCAAGAAGAGTTTCCATTTCGTACGACTGCTAGCGTAATTCGCAGGGCTGCAGATAGCCTACGGCGGTCGGATGTTTCCTGAGGAAATCAGGCGTAACCATTTGTGATCGCTGTGATCTAGAGTCAAACGAATGGAATTAAGTCAAACATTTGTAAATCAATTAGAGTTAAATCGAATTAGAGATTCAAGTATCATATTTTTGAATATTAAAGAGTTAGAGTTTAATTTAACAAAAGTAAATCAGTGTTAAAGATCAAGTGATGTTGAATACTGAACCAGTGTACTCATTTGTTGTGATGTGTTGAAACACTGTTATTTTGATAGTTAAAACACCGACTATCAAACCAGACCAATACGATTGTTGGATCGGAAGGACCGGGATCGAATTTATATTCGAATACCATTCGGACCAACAAGTACGTGAAGACGTCGATTGAAGACGGAGCAAATGAAGACCGTGGATCTTCATAAGCGGAAGGACCACTGGTTGAATCTCTCTGGATTGCAACCGGAGTTATTCGATTTGTGATTCTATCGTGGTTGAATCCACGGATTTGCAAGGACTTCTCGCTACTGATCCATGGGGTGATTCCTATATGTGATGCAGTAGGAGAGTACCTTCGGTTCATCCTGATCCTGGATGACATGTATGGACGGATGTCTGACAGAGTATTTCCAAAGGAATTACATGTGTTGATTTCTCCAAACGTACCATAGCTGAGGGCGGAGAAATGGTTATTCTCTAGCCTGACGGCTAGAGTGTGTTTGTGGACGTCAATCAAGTGTGATCTGGCGGATCTGACAATGTGGCATTCAAAGTGAATGATGACCAGATGTTCTGGAGATAAGATTCTTGCCTCAAGCCTCATCAACCGGGAAATGACAAAAATCGGGCAGGCAGCATGGCTATGTGGGTCGCACCCATTAGGATGTATGATCACCTATCTAGAGAAATTCCTATTGCTTCTTTATCTATGTTCGATGCTGACCCTATTCGGGTGGCGGTTGCTGATCCCAACCGTCGGTGATATACATTCGGCACACTCAAGCGAAATGAGTGGTCGGTCATGTGAGGGCCGGGTTGCAAGACGTTCTTGTTGAACCCAGTGTATTCTCCTCTAGAGATACACGTGCGGAAGGTGGTCCCATACCTTGTCAAGTTGGAAATCCAATATCCAATAAGCACCCGCGGTTTTCGATTGTATACTATATATGGGGAGCGTGAGATGCAAGCGTTCCTCTAGATTGCTAATTACTTGTAATTAGACATTATGATAATATCAGATCAAAGTATGATTTCAAACAAAATGGTTTGGGTTATAGTAAGGTAAAAACCGTCCGTGTTTATGTGTGGGCTGGTCTTACTATTACCCTTTTGTTTCGAAAAGGATTTCCAAAGTTAAACAGGTGTGTGTGTAAACAAGTGTGTGTTATGTGAATTTATCACTGATAGTATTCCAGACTGACCCGGTGTATTTTTGTTTTAAATCAAATGTGCTCGGGTCAGACCGAGTATGTTCCAGGTTAGGTTTCGCTTGGAATTTCAGGAGCTGGAAGCAGGAGGCTTCATCGCTAGTTATTTAAAGTTATTTCCGCTGTGATAGATGAATGTTGTACTCTGATGATTGGTACGTATACAAAGTTCTTTTGTATAAAGGTATTTGATATTATATTTTATTCGTTCCGCTGTGAGATTCTGATGTGTTCTTCTTCTTTCTTCTATTCTAATATTCTTTCTTTCTTATCTCACCCTCTAAATTCTTTCTAAACAATCCGGTGTTCTCGGTGCTTGGAGGATCGATATGAGATACGATCACGGTATTTATATCGATTTTCGAGGCCGAAAATCCCCGGGTCGTTACAGATTACCTTGGCTCTGTGGCGTGACTCAGTAGAGATGGGGTTAGTAATACCCTAGATTGAGTTTGAGTATATATATATATATATGAGAGCGTATTTGTAAATCAATATAAAAACTGTTTATATTGTGTTGGTTGATCTGGTGAGTGGTATATAAATTCCAGATCGACGCGTTTAGCTGACGAGGTCGATAGGGATTTAAAAACGCTTGGATAGAGAATTTCGACATAGTATTGTTTTGAAAGCCGGGTAAATAGAATAATTTTACCCAAATTATATTTTGATATAAAAATAAGTATATATTTTGAATTATTTTGATATATATTGGGTGTGGTGATCGTTATAAAAATCAAATGAGATTGAAATTGATATGGTTATAAATAACCAATAAGCATTCACATAAATATAATATGTAAAATCAGATGAACTGAATCTGAAATTTAAACCAGAATTGGAATAAAAATTCTGAAACATGAAAATGTTTGTAAATGAAATTTGAGTTAAATATATGGAATTTTAAGATCCTGGGGAAATTTTGAATTATTATCCAAGTTTCGAAAAAATATTTTTGAAGTAAATTTCAAATAAAAGTATTTGAATATGAGTTTTGAAAGTGATATAGTATTGAACTCACTTTGATCACTGGAAAATAAATTCTGATAGTGACGGCCGCATAATCAGTGTTCGTTTTCGAGTTCTTAGTGACGGATTACTACCAAAGATTTTGTTTTGAAATAAGTTGTTCAGAAATTCAAAGGTTTTGTATTGCTATGTTATGAATATATATGTATGTTATTTCAAATTGATTTGAAACAAAACCTCAGGAATTTGAATTCTGAAATTTAAAATTTACTTATGAAGTAAATAAACAGCGAATTTAAATAAGTCAAATAAAAGTGGAGTTGAATCAAAGCCAAGTAAGGGAAAAACGTACTAGAATAAGGATTGTGAATTGGGATTAGGAATGGAACCGAACTTGGTTTGGAAATTTGATTATTTGGAATTGGAATTGAACTGGAGTTTGAAAAAGAAATTTGAGTTGGGATGTAAGAGAATTATTGATTGAGAATAAACTGACTGAAGATCAGTTGGAGATGCATTTGGGTATGCTGAATGGATTGCAAATGGAAACGAGAAAGTTGGATTCCCGATAAAGGGAGAAGGCCAAAGTGGCGTGTGGTAATAGTACCAAATGAACCGTGCAACAGAGAGGCTGACGAAATTCTCTGAAAAATTAAAGTGTTAGAAAATTTTCAGAAATTTGAAAATTTTCGTTACAAAGAAGGGAATTAATATTTTGATCAATTCAGTTGAAAACTAAAATTATGAAGTAAACCAAAAGATTTCAATTTGTTTACAACAAAAAAATTATAGCATTTCCCTATCTTAGCAATTTCGAGGACGAAATTATTTTAAGGGGGAAGGAATGCAATGTCCCGCATTTTTATCGGTTTATATTTGAATATTTAAATCAGTTTAAATATTGAATTCTTAATATAAGTAGATTTAAATATTAATTAAAACGAAGTTGAACGTATAAAAATATATATTCAATATAATCGAGCTCGTAACGACGTTGCAGTTCGTAATTTAACGTTCTGAACTTCAACTGAGTGTACAGAAACCAGTTTAAATCGGATTTCTGCAAAACAAGAAAGGTTGGAATCTGTTGAACTGTATCTTTCTGACAGAAGTGAAATATTGAGATTTCGTCGTATAGATTGCAAGATATGTCAAAATCAAATATTCAGAAAGTCGCTATGAAATCGTATATCGACCATAACGATTTATTTGAAATAATTGTTTATCGGTCTCAAGTTTAGACAAGGTTCTTTTGAGACGCAGTGATAATTTAATTTTTAGAATTTTATTGTAATTTTTATTAATTAAATATGCAACTTTTTATTTGGAGTATTTTGCACCCTGTATCAATAGTTTGGGGTTTCAAAATATGAGTCAACCTACCGGTATTATTATATTTTTGGGACCGGTGCACCTCGCTGAACACAACTGTATTGTTATTTCTGTCTGCAGCCGTCTGTACGTGAGCGGCATTGTATTAGCTGGTTGGGTTAAGGTTCTACACTAATACTAAACATGACTTAGTTTTCAAAAGCTTCAACAGCCACTTCTGTATTAGCAAAACCTACCTACTCTACTATATTTGTGGGAAACGACTTCTCCTTCTTCTGTATATATCCAAAGTTTGTCTTCTAGTTTTAGCGAAAACATATTTGTATTTGACTTACTGCTGAAACCATCTTTAAACTTGAACATAACAATCCTTGCTTGAACGATACACTTAAAGAAATTAAAATAAATAAATAAAACCGTGAAGAATATATATAAGTGTATACATATAACCATTTTGACCAATAAACTCTACTGCAATTTAACACAATTTAATGTAAACATGACTTGACTAAACGACAGACCAACTACCCTAAGTTACTTTACCATGCTTGTCTATTATCAAAACCGTGCAAACCATGTTCATCACAGTGCCGACAGAGGAATCAGATCAGTGTATATTTGCAAACCTCTTGACATGACTTAACTTTGAAAACATAAACTACCCTACACCCTACAAACCCTATATCAGCGTGGCCACCAAGTCGTTGTATTCTTATAAATACCCGAGGCTTCATCCTCTTTTCGGCAAACAAAAACAAACCGCAAGTCTTTAAATCTAAAATGGAAAAAATATTAAAACACAGTAAACATAAAGAAATGGTTCCCGAGCTTTCAAAAAAAACAAAAACAAAAACAAAAACAAAAAAATATAATGACGCAAGAACATTGGAAATACTGTCCATGCGTTTCATATGAAGGGGAGCCAAGCTTTGAGTAGATGGCGAGAGGTTGCTGGACTAGATGCTCGAAGTCAGCTGCGGCTTTGGGAGTGCTGCAGGCGAACAGGGTGTAGAAACTGTGGTGCATGCGTATAAATGGAAGGGGAGTCGGTGCTAATCACTTGAGGAATGTGAAATGCTTCAGGAGGTGGGGTATTTTTATATACTGGAGCACAAAAAGTAAAATAGAAAAAGGGGTTTAACAAAAGAAAGAGGGACGTGAGCAGTCAAAAAGGGGGAGAGCTGGCATGCGTCTCTTTTTAGGTGGTGTGTGGCGTTTTAAATACAGAAGGTAGAAATTGGTATTTAGCGAACTGAAGGGTGGTCTTGAGGAGTGGCAGCAAGGTAAGGCTCTCGTTCTCAAGGTGGCGCGTTTTGGAAGGATGTTCAGGGCGTTCGTGTTTGTATTGTGGAGATAAGATTCAAGTACGGGTAAAGTCCCTGCGATGGTACAGGCAACAAGGGGGAGAACGGTGATGTTGGCTCGCGAGTGGGAAAAGAAGCGTAAGCGGACTTGAACGTGCGATACTGGACTGACGCAAATCGTTATTTAACGGTTAACGCGCCAAGGTGAGTAAATTCACTAACTTTGTTTTATTTAAAATATTTTATTTATATTTTAAATAATGGTTGAATGCTGTGTGATGGATGTTTAGGCAGATTATGGTTAAATTGGTTGAAATATTATATATCGTTGCATATGTACCCATCACCGGTTGGATATTGATTCCATCAGTATGGAATCAGTGATAATTGTTTGACTAACATTTGTGGATGCGGAAACCGGTAGGAGGAATTCAACCAGATTCTTCAATAATTATATGTACTGTTTATGCACTGTTTGAACTGTGTTGAATGGAAGTTCAACGTTATGCTGATTTAGTAAATAAACGATATTGATTTAGAAAGTGGCAACAGTCGACCATAAACACATCGTTTTGTTAAGAAATTGGTTGACTGTCAAGCAAATCAACGAAGTTCAATTATAAAAATTATATCTTTATAATTGAAGCGAAATTAGAAATTATAATAGAAGTTCTATTATAAACTGGTATTTTTAATACCGTGAGTTAGATATAAATTGATTCGAGTTTAAATAGGAAGAATCGATTATTTATTATTTCTAAATAACAGAAATTGAATCTTGATTAAACAAGGAGGCGATGACTTGTTTTAAGTATATCAAAAGCAAGTAGTCGATTTTAAAGATGCTTATGAAATAAAGTATAATTCTATGTTTGGAGTATGATCGTATTTGAAATAAGGGTAGTAAAACGAGTCTAGATTCCTATTGCGAAATGATATTTTAACAAAAGTGAATAGTGGTCAGAAAGTAAACATTTTGTAAGTAGATATTTCTATTTGTGTTAAACTAAATTGATCTGATTAACGAGAAGTTTAGAAATGGAGTTTTGAAATGTTTTTCCAACATTAATAATGTGTAATTTCTAAAGGTACAGAAAATAAGAAGGTAAGGAAGATGGAAATGTTCCAGATATTAAATAAATGTATATCTTTTAGAATGTGGGTGAACAAGTGCTATAATATTTGGAAATGGGTTTTTCCAAGAAGTATGAGGTTAAACAGTTTTGGGAATATCTAGAAAAATATGAATAATGAAATATTAGAAAGTGCCGAGATTGTGAAATGGTTTGATGGATGGTTATTTTCAAAACACCGACTATCAAAGATTTTTGTAACGAAAAGAGATATCAAGATTTTTGTAACGAAAAGAGATATCAAGATTTTTGTAATGAAAAGAGATGTCAAGAATTTGTAACGGAAAGAGGTGTTGAGATTAATTATAAAGTGGAATATAGTAGCATATTGCAAGTCTCAGAACTATAGCAGTAAAGTAATGCTGTTGACTAGGTTTAAGCGTGACTATTATGTCAAGATTAGTTATAAAGGGATATAGCAGCGTATAGCTAGTTTGAACTGTAACGATAAATGAAACGCTGTTAACCAAACTTAAGCGTGATGTTTATATACAGTAGCACTTCCTAGGGAAGGAAAACAGCTTGTCTTGAAATTCACTTATTCAAAAGAAATAAGTAATGACGTTTGACCAAAGAAATATAAGAACGAATGTTAAATAAAAAGTGCCTGTGATTTGTGTGATATTGGTTGTACATTGAATGGATGTTGTTTTTACTTCGATAGTTAAACAACCGACTATCAAAGTGTTTTGACCCTCGTTGTCAATACGGAGAGACCGGTTGGATATATTATCGAAAACCACTCCGTATAGGCATAAGCGCTGCGAATTAGATTATGCTGAAGACAATTGAAGACGGAGTGAAATGCAAGGGTCGTCCTGTCCCAGAATGGTGCTTTCTGTTTGTCCAGACCCAGGACAACTTGTATGGATGAATGCCTGACAGCGTATTCTTAGAAGATCACCTAAGACGATCTTTTCAAGGTATTACGTCTGGTGGCGGAGAAATTCGTTTCTCTTGGCTTTTATACCCATAATATTTTGGGAAGATCAACTAGTGATTTGACGGGTTTGACGATGTGGCATTCAAAGTGTATGATGGCCAGATGTTCTAAAAGGTAGGCGTAGCCTCAAGCTTCACAACCGGGAAATGACAAAAATCGGGCAGGCAGTATGGCTATGTGGGTCGCTCCCATTAGGGTGTATAATCACCTATCTAGAGAAATTCCTTTTGTTTCTTAATCTATCGATTCTGCCCATTCGGGAACGGTGGTTTGAGTCCAACCGTTGGTGATATACATTCGATACACTCAAGCGAAATGAGTGGTCGGTCATGTGTGGGCCGGGTTACAAGATGTTCTTGTTGAACCCTGTGTATTCGCCTCTAGAGATACATTATCGGAAGGTGGTCCCATACCTTGTCATAGTTGGAATCCAATCTCCAATAAGCGCCCTGCGAGTTTTGATTTTATACTATGTATGTAGAGCGTGAGATGCAAGCGTTCTACTAATTGGTTATTTATTTGATTAGACATTATTATAATATCACTGGATTTTGATATCAAAAATATTTTGGGTTATAGTAAGGTAAAAGCCGTCCATGTCTATGTGTGGATTGGTCTTACTATTATCCTTTTTGTTTCAAAAAGGATTTTCAAAGTTAAACCGTATGGTTGGAATTTACTCACACCAGTCCCATGACTGACCCAGAGTTTATTTTGTTTGTTTTTCCCTAAACTCTTGGGTGCCCAAATTTGTACGGGCAGTCAAGTGTTTCAGGCTTTTACAGATACGCTTGAAGGAGTTAAAAGCAGAAGGCTTCACCGTTAGTATTTAGAGATTATTTTTGTTGTGGTATGATGTATTGTACTCTGATAAATGGTATGTACAGTTTTGTATTTCAAAGTTATGTTATATAACATATTTTATTCGTTCCGCTGTGAGATTCGTGTTTACTCTGATTCTGCTCAGTTGTGTTCTCTTACTTCTTCTTCTTCTTCTATTCTATTAGTTCTATCTTATCTTTCTCATCCTCTTATTTCTTTCTGTTAATGATCCGGTATTTTCGATGTCTGAACAGTCGACGCTGGGTTTTGTGTCGATTTTCGGAGTCGAAAATCCCTGGGTCGTTACACGTGTTTTAAATGACATTGGTTCTTTAACCCAGTTAAAGATAGGATATGATTTCCCAAGTTAAACAATCGTTAATATTGATTTTTGGGAAGATTAAAACCAAGTGGAGTTTTAATGAATCTTTAATTAGATTGAAATGCTATCCAAAGAAAGATTAAAGAATAAATTTAAAGAATTTATCTTTGATAAAATTAATAGGAACCTTTCCTAAAGTATATGAATATTTGGATAAAGAAATATTCTGGATTGGAATGAGGCGTATGTTGTGTTTTTATAGCACTTGTTTATTATATACGCGAGTTATTCAGAAAGACCGGGTTTATCCCATTCTGAATAACTGATTCGACGATGTGTCGAGGATGAAGACGGTGGTTGAAGACCGGAGGTCTTCACATTGTTTGGATGATTACTGATGTCTTGATTGGGCTGTACACCCAAGGCGAAGTAATAAGTGGTGATTGTCCAGATGTACTTAGAGATCGACGGATACGCGAGGACCTCTCCCTGTATTGGACATATGGGGGAGGAATAAGGTACCTCCGGTTTCGTTCAGACCCAGAACGAACTTGTAAATGGATGTGTGTCTGACATCGGAATTCGTTCTGTGTGATTGATAGACATCGATTGCATAACGTGAATTGCCTATGTGGCATGATGAGATTCAAATGATCAAGGCTTCTGTTGAAAAGCAGAGTCTTGTGGTTGATGATCAAAGCACGGCTTTAATATAGCGTAGCTTTGTGTAGCGTTAATTCGCGAGTCTCGCACCCCGGTGTGGGCTAGAAACGGGAGAGGACTTTAGGGAGGATATGAGTTTCTTTCTAGCAAGGAGTGGTGTCAGCGTTTTGCACGCCCTGACATTTTACTTATGTGGATGATGGATAGCGAGGCGCCTCGGTTATATCTGTCATTCTGGGGCCGATAGTTTGGTCGGGATATGACCAGTTTACGCCCCATAGGGCGGGGAAATACATTGTTCAGGCATTTTAATCCACTCCGTGTGGACCGGCCCTGACGATCTATGGACCCACCCGAGTCTGGGTCCTGAGGCTCGGGCTGGAGAGTCTTGAAGCGGTAAGGATAATCCCTTGCCTTGGTTCACAGATGGAAATCCAACTTCCAATACATGACAATTGCGGTTTTGATTGTAGAGCCTAGTATTGGCGACATGATATATGGTACCCATGCCGCCTAGGATTGATACATTTATATTTGAATTTTTTTATACACTACGCACTTATAATAGTTTCAAATGATTTGTTTAAAACGTACCAAGCATGTTTGGCTATTATAATGGAAAACCCTATCCTCCGGCTTGTGTTGCATTGTATGATGGGACCTGGGTCTTATAATAGCTTCATTTTTCCAAAAAGCATTGCGCTTTTTTTTATATGCACTGGTATTCTTGGGTGGAAACCCGTTCCGTGTTATATGGCATGGTCCCTTGATATATCTGATTTAAAGTAAAGTTTTAAATAACTTCTTTAGTTCTCATACCAGTCACCTGACTGACCTGGAGTTTATTGTTTTAACCTAAACTCTGGGTGCCCTTATTTTCCACACGGGTAGCTATTGTTTTGGTTTTGCAGATTTATATTCATAGGATGCTGGTTTACAGCTGGAACGATATTCAAAAAGCTTTGTATCCGTTTATCTCTTTCAGTTGTGTTTTGTATTATTTTCTGCTGCTATGTAATGTACTGTAATCTCTGATATTTTTTGAATGTATTTTATTTATTCATACTCTGTATATTCTTGTACTCTGATGTAAATTGAGACGACCCGAACTTCCCCGTGAAGGAATGCACGAACAGAATTGAGTACAAGACGAATCAGAACGCAGACAGAAGAACATTTCATTGTTTATTACAACAATTCCATCAGAATACAAGAATATACAGAGTATGGATAAATATTTCACATTTGACAAATATCAGAGATTACAATAAATTACATAGCAGCGGAAAAATAATACAAAATACAACTGAAAGGAATACACGGATACAGAGCTTTCCGAGTATAATTCCAGCTGTAAATCAGGATCCTATGAATATAAATCTGCAAAACCAAAACTACTAGCTGCCCGTGTGGAAACTAGGGGCACCCAGAGTTTAGGTTAAAACAATAAACTCCAGGTCAGTCATGTGACTGGTGTGAGAATTAAAACAGTTATTAATCTTTATTTTAAAGTTCGGTAAATCAAGAGACCACGCTGTATAACACGGAACGGGTTTCCTCCCAAGAATACCAGTGAATAAAACAAACTGCGCAATGCTAAATAAAGAAAAATGAAGCTATTATAAGACCCAGGTCCCATCACACAATGCAACGCAAGCCGGAGGATAGGGTTTTTACCTTATAATAGCCAAAGCATGCTTGATACGTTTAAAACACATTATTTTGATATTACTATAAGTGTATAGTATCAAAACAATTTCAATCATAAATATCAATCATAGGCGGCATGAATGACCCATACCACTATGTCGCCAAACTAGGTTCTACAAATAAAACCGCAATATCACGTATTGGAAATTGGATTTCCGTCATGAGTCGAGGCATGGGGCAAGCTCCTCTCCGATTCGAGACACTCTAGCAAATGTCTCAGGACCCCACTATGATCCTTTGGAACCTCCAAGGTCGGTCCTCTCTTACTTTTGAGGATTAATTATTCCTGAACACACGTTTCCCGGTCCTTACAGACCTATAACCGAGGCGCCTCGCATTAAACAACCACACAGGTGAAAAGTATATAAATGTCAGTCAGTTTAAGCACTGACACCACCACTAGCTAGAAAGAAACGTCGTGCACTCCTTGGGTCCTTATCCCGTTTTTGACTCATACCGAAGTGTGAGGCTCGCGAATTCACGTTATACACAAAGCTACGCCACACAGGCCGTGCTTTGATCATAAACCACAAGACTTTGCTTTTTAACAGAAGCCTTGATCATTTGCCACTTACGCGTGTCACACTGGCAATTCACTCCATGCGACTGATGTCCATCGATATACAACCTCTGAGCTCGTACGTCTCAAAGAAGGGCGTTAAGCAAGAGAATAAATTCTCCACCGCCAAACAGATGTATATTTAATAGAGATCAATCAACACAGAATAAAATCCAATGTCAGACACACAACCCATTTACAAGTTCGTTCTGGGTCTGAACGAAACCGGAGGCACTTTCCTCGCATATCCATCGGTCTCCAAGTATGTCTGGACGATCACCAACTGATTCCCTCATCTTGGGTGTACAGTCCAATCAAGAACATCAGTAATCACCCAAACGATGTGAAGACTTCCGGTCTTCAACCACCGTCTTCATCTTCGATTTATTGCCGAATCGGTTATTCAGAATGGGTATAAACCCGGCCTTTCTGAATAACCTACGTATATAATAAACAAATGTTACACAAACACAACAAACGCCTCATTCCAATTCAGAATATTCTTTTATTCACAAAATCACATTCTTAGGGAAAGGTTCCTATTAATTTTATCAAAGATAAATTCTTCTAAATTAATTCTTTAATTTTCCTTTGGATATCATTTCAAACCGTATTATGGTTCTCCAAACTAGTCGGGATTAGCGAACCACACCGAAGTAATTATTTATTTTATTTCCCAATCCCAACCTAGTTATCCCATGAAGTAAAACTGGTCATACTTCATATCTAACACCACGGTGCTATCGGTAAAATTAATTACCATTTCACGTTCAAATCTAATTAAAGATTTAACTATCGCTTTGGAGCAAAACTGGCGGTACTCCATTCTCGATCACCTTTCAAATTTGATAATTTAAATTATCAATTCACATTTCAATCTAATTAAAGATTCATTAAAACTCCACTTAGCTTTAATCTTCTCCGAAAATCAATATCCTGTCTTTAACTGGGTTAAAGAACCAATGCCATCTAAAACACGGTTCACAATAAACCCAAAATCACATTCAAATTCAATTCCAATTAAATATTATTTAATTGGTACACTTCATTAAATCTAAATAGAAAGATTTAATCCTTTTCTCAACTGGGCTTAAGAACATTGTTAATGAAGACACCATTCACGACAAATCCAAATCACATTTGATATTAAATACAAGGCTCTGAATAGAAAATATACCGGCTTATATTCAATATCAAATTTTACGACCAACAAATATCGTATTGGAAAAAACGATATAAATATATCTTTCAAATTCCCAAAAACAATATCTGTATAATCACGAAATCCAACATCGAAAAATTCCGAAAATAATTTCGATTCAAATCCATCCTAATTCACGTATTGGAAATTCTGATTATTTTTAAAACCACTTCTAAATACAATTTATTTATTTCAAAAATAAATTGATTTTAATTCTAGTTCAAAACTAGTTTATTTTGATAAAAATCTATTTTTATCTTTTCAAATAAGGAGATTTTCATCCCAATTTTTCCTAAATCATTTCTTATGATTTTACACAAATTATTGATATTTTTAATAATTTTATCAAGGCCCGTACAGTCGATTTCCATCAACGGCCATCGAACTGCACTTACAGCGACCTTTTCCAAATTTGATTTGGACATAATTCCAAATCCAACCGTTAGCTTTCTAATTTCAAATATTCGTTAGAAAGCTCTTTTCGATACGAACCCAACGGTTCCAGTTTCAGGAGAATCCGACGGTCGGATCTCCCGTAACGTCAATTCGAAGTCAATGGTCGAAATTCACGAACTGCCGCAGCGCGGCGCGTTCTATTCAGGCCATTATATATATATAATATATATATATATATATATATTATATATCTCGTCGATTTCCTTTTGAAACATATTTTATAAATCGTTTTAAATTCGTTTTCGAAACGATTTCAACTTCACATTCAATTTCAAATCGAAATTGAATATTCCACATCATCATATACAAATGATAACATTTTCAAAACGTTATATTTTGAAATCATTTCTTTTTCTATATTCATTATAAAAACGAATATAATCGATATAAATATCGCTCACGTCAAAATGGCGCAACATGAATCAACACGGCTTTATATATTTCAATAAATTCGCTATTCTATTCAACAAAAGAATATTTATTCTATTCAACACATGAATATATATTTCTTTCAACACATGAATATTCTCAACACATGAGCAACATCAACACATGACTATTTATCCTATTCAACACATGAATATATATTTTATAATATTATTTATTTTCCCAATTGGAATGAGGCCCAATCAATTACCATATAATGTTAATTATATGGATTCCATACAACACATGTATATAATAGCAACGATAAATAGTCAACCATCATCCAAAGTGCACCACACAACTGCATAAGCATTAGATATAGATAATTAACGCTCACACAGTCTGTCGACCAATCGATCGACATACAATTAAATAATTGGTATTAGTGTATGCCAAATATCATCCCAATACCCGTGTGGGGTTTCAAATCAACAAACACAGATTTTTATTTATTCACATACCCGTTAAAAATTATATTTTTAACGATAAAATATTTTTGACTATATAAATATTTTATTTCATTTCACATCACACAATCAGTTTTCACCTCAACAAACAATCAAACATACAAGCCATCCATGGTCTGTGGACGACGGGTGTCGGGTGCTACTAAGCACCGTCTGCATCCTAGTATATATTTTAACTAGAAAAACAAGATTTAAAGTGAGAAGTTCTCACCCAAGCTAAACCAACCGCCACGACTCTTCTTATGTAGAAATCTTCGTCGTGCTCGCCTTTTTGCCAATTTCATTGTCCGTAGCCACTACACGTATAAAAATCACATTTTTATATTGTTGCTATGTATATAAAAAATATATTTTTATAATCACTCTATATGGATAAAAAATCACATTTTTACATTGCCATTCAAACGATAAAAATTATATTTTTACTTTGATAAATATATGATAAAAATCACCATTTTATATCGTCACTTCATATGTAAAAATCGTATTTTTATCCTATCGCTACAAATATAAAGATCAAATTTTTACTTCATTACATATATAAAAATTATATTTTTATTATCTATATAATATAAAAATCATATTTTTATTATCTCTATAATATAAAAATCATATTTTTATTTACTTCATATGTCAAAAACCATAGAAGCTTTAAAATGGAGAAAACTCACATTTTCTATCGCCCGGATTTGTTATTCTGGTTCCAGAATTTGTAAACGAGCTTCAATCTTCACACCATCATTTTTTCTAGCTTAAACGCGCCATTACGAACAACTTTCACCTAGTGGTCTTCCTCCCGAAAATGTGCTATTTCGCCGGAAATCGCGAAAAGACAGCATTTTGACAGTGTTTGGACAACAGACTTTGGACGCGTTTTCCCGACAACTCCGTAATGCAAAATGGGACTATCATATACCAAATCGAAGAGAAAATCGTGCTCTTCGATATTGGTATTGCGGAGTTTTGGCCAGAATCGCACCGTTTGGGAGTTATGGGCTGTGGAAGCTTAGGGTGTTATTTGCAAAAACGGGATTTTGTGAAAAATGTGATTTTTGAAGAGGTGGGACCCACGGCCGAAGCTAGGTGGCTGGAAGGGGGGCGCTGGACCTGATTAACGTGGGGGAGGGTTGATATGTAAATTGGAATTAATATTGTATTTATTTTAATTCTCCAACAACTGACTTTTCATCCAAACCCCGAATCGAACCCAACCACAGTCGTCCCTAGATATTTTCCCCCATTCCGAACACAACGGGATATGTATCATAGGCCAATTCGACCGTTTCGACATATAACTCTATATATTGAATTTGAACGCACATTTCAATTTACCGGAGCCACGTACGAATCGTAAAAATTCCTGAAAAATAATTTCTAGCTTCGTATTGACAATACGGTCCTAACAAAACTAATTTCGTCAAATTCTGAGACCGTTTGAAAAATGGCCATTTTCCAGTCGATTAAAATCAACTAAAACTGGTCAAACGCGTTTTCCTTTGCCACTCTCACATATTTATTCGAAAAATTATGAAATTTGAAACCTAGCAATAACTTGACATCCCGGATCCAACAAAAGTGATTTCGTCGAAATCCGAGGTCGTTTGCAAAATTTCCATTTTTAAGGGCCAGAATTCCATAGCGACTATTCTGAATTTTCAACTGGACATAACTTTTAATTCCCGCCATGAAATTTCGATTTTTTGGATTCGTTGTAAAGATATCCTCAATTAGATTCTAATGTTTTTGGTTTCACTAAAATCTGGTTTATTTTGCACCCGGTACATCCATTTGAAGTTTGAAATTGAATTATCGAACTACCGCGCCATTTTCAATTCCTTTTATATATAAATAAATATTTATATTCTAACGACGATCTATATAACTATATACGTTCAAATTCTATTCAAACTAAATTTCTCGTTGATATTATTTAAAATAATCCATTTTTAACTATTCAAAATTCGCTAAAATTGCCAAAATAAAAATTTTAAATTGGCTCGCATTTCCGGGTTGTTACATAAATTGTTGTAAAAAGAAATGAAATGTTCTTCTGTTTGTGTTCTGATTCGTCTTGTTCTCAAAGAAATCCGTGCTTTCCTTCACGAGGAAGTCTGGTTCATTTTATAAGTGTTGTTTTGCTATTTGCAACACAAGTATGTCCACATAAACTTTTTTGTATGTCGACATATAAGGACTAGGGCAGAATTTTGAATTTAATTTAAGTAGTTATTTCCCTCCACCCTTTCACCAAAAGACACATCCTTTCATACACTATTTAAAGGCCATTGGTAACGAATTTTTACACATTAATTTCACATTTTCTTCTACTCCTTCTTCTCTATTTATTCTCTACAAAATTCCATTGAAAACTATAATTTTACCCTTGCAAATTCATTCTTTTTCACTCTTATTCTTCATTTATTTGCAAGCCACACAATACCAGAGAGTTGTACTTGAATTCATATCATTATCTCTCTGATTTAATCCTATTTCCTCAAAGAATTCAAAGATATATTGCCAATGGAGGTCTATAAGATCATTGTACCAAATCTGCAAGAATCTGTATAGAAGATACGTCTACTTTCCATTGTTTGTTGCTTTTTATAAGGAGAATGTGTATCTTGTAGCCCGTGAAATCACGATTGTAAAGGTGTTCTTGCCACCCGTGAAAAGCAAGCGCTTATAGTGAAATTCTGCACAGTGGAGTGCAGGACTGGATGTAGGATTGGTTAATCCGAACCAGTATAAAAATCCTGGTGTTATTTACTTTACTTTTTTTTTATTTTATTGCTTATTTATTTTGATTTGAATTTGAATAGATATAGTTTATATCCCTAGTGTCTGAGTAGCCTTAAGGTTCTAACAATTGGTATCAGAGTCTGGTCTTTCAAAAAGTTCATAATCTGATTTTTGAAAAATTATACTGGCTAGTGACACTAGTAACACCATTATTAGTTCTTTTATAGAAGGGCAATCTACCACTAGACCACCTCTATTTGATGTTAGTAATTATGCTTATTGGGCTTGTAGGATGAAATTTTATTTGCAGTCTAATGGTTTAGATATTTGGAATATTACGCAAGTAGAATACATAGAGCCTCAAACTGAATATTTAAAATGGACACCAGACCAAAAGACACAATCACTTAATAATTCTACGGCCATAAACATTTTATTTTTTCTTTAGATAGAAATGAATTTAATCGAGTGTCTATATGTAATTTTTCGTATGAAATTTGGAGAATACTGAAAGTCACACATGAAGGCACAAATAAAGTAAAACAGACAAAGATATTTATGTTGACTCACCAGTTTCAACTTTTTCAAATGAAACCAAGTGAATATATTTCTGATATGTATTCTAGATTTCAAGATATTGTACATGCCTTAATATCATTAGGAAAGAAAATTACCGAAGAAGACCAAGTGAGAAAGATCTTAAATTCACTTCCTAGTGAATGGGATCAGAAGACTCTAGAAATTGAAGAAGCCAATGATATTAGTACTATGTTGATAGAAGAATTATTTGGTAACCTAATGTCCTATGAAGTGAAGTTGTAGGTTAGAAAAGAGAATCAGGGAAATGTGTAACTTCCCGTACCTTTACGGTCCAATAATTAATTTATTTAATTATTTAAAATGTGGTTTGGTAATTTAAATGGTTTAAATTAAATAACTTTGAATATTTAATTAATATTATAATTAAATAATATATTTAATTCTGAAATAATCAGAATGAGTTGAAATGGCAATATTGTGTGAACTGGACAATTCAAAATATATAATTCAGTTTAGAGTTGAATTATATTAACGAATATATTATATAAACGATAGTTGAACGTATAAATTATATTATAATTATAATCGAGCTCAAATGGTGCGGCAGTTCGTAGTTTGGTGATTCGAACTTTAAATGAATATACAGAATTCGTTTTAAATTGGATTTCTGTGAAACAAGAAACTTTTGAATCTGTTGACCGATATTTTTCTAATGAAAGAGAAAAATCGAGATTTTATCATGTAGATTGTGAGTTATGTCCAAATCAAATTTTCGAAAAGTCGCTATGGAATTCTTTTATAATTTATAACGATTCATTTATATATTATAAATGGATTTTTAATATAAATTGAACACTGATATAATCTGGATTTGAAGTATCGAGTTATTTCAGATAGGAATATTTTGGAGTTGTAATATATTCTGTATGAAAATATATACGATAATATTGAATTATTTTTATTTAATTTAATTGTTTATAAATATATTTATATTTAAATGGGTTTATTTAGAGCTCAGAAAATAACCATTTTTGCAAACGACCTCCGTTTTCGACGAAACTAATTTTGTTGGATCCGGAATATTTAATTATTGCTAGATTTCAATTTTCGTAATTTTTGGAGTTAGTATATGGCCGTACAGGATTTTAATGTGAAAAACAGTCAATAATTTGACTTTAAAAATATGCTGTATGAGCAAACGAAGTCGGAATTCGACGAAACAAGTTTCGTTGGTTCTGTAATGTCGAACTGTAGTTGCATGCCCATTTTCATGACTTTTGGGTACCGTGTTGATCACGGGAATGTTTAAATGACAATTACAAGCAGCGTTTGAGTATAATAAATATAAAAGTCAAATTAAATATTAATTTCTCTACACTATAAATACTACTAACCTCCCAAACCCTAAACAGAACTTTCCTCCTGGTAAAAATCTCTCCGCCACCAATAAAAATATTCACACAGTAAAATGGAGGTTTCAAAAATCAAAACAAAATCAAAGAAAATTTGTAAAATTATATTATGTATATATTTGGAATCAGGAAATGGTTCTCTTTATTTTCATCTCAACTTTTCTTGGTTCGAGTACGTTTACACTTGCTGTAAAATTACAGCACATGCCGCGTAAGACCAGGGTTGGTTTGATTCTGGAAATCGAAACCTAGTTTGGCAAAACGGATGTTAGTTTTGGAATCATAAGGGAAATCCGCACTTCATGTCAAAATTTGGAAGGGTATGGTGCATATTTTGTCCGCATCCTTTTTTGTACATGCGGAATATGGGCTGAAGTCGGTTTCCATTTTTGGCGCACGGATTGGTTGTGATCGGTATGGGGTGGTGTAGTTTGTGAAGAGGCGTTTTGTGGTGAAGAGGGATTTCACTTTAGTCAAGTGATGAGGAAGAGAAGTAGGTTCAAGGATCTGGAAATGGCGCTGTGTTAAGGAGCAGGACGCGTTAAGTACTTTGAGAAGATGAATACTGTTATGCGGGTTGGAAGATGAGTACATGGGCCGGGTTGGAAAGGGGTGAGCTCGATAATTATATAATTTAGATTTAATTATTTACAACGTATATACAAACTTATAAAAAGGTATAACTTTATCGTACGATATCAGAATTCGGCAAAACAAGATCCGTTGGGATCATATGGACGTCGACTACACAATGGAACTAGTTAGGAGTGAATTGGAGCTCGTTACAATTTATAGCAAAATAAACTGTCCGTCTGAATCAACTGACAATTATCATTGTTTAACGATGATCGTCTAATGTGAGTAAATCTCACTAACTCTGCTCAGTTTATATTTTCATAATGTATTTTTAGAACTGATAAATATTGGTTGATTGCTGTGTGTTGATTGGTTGGTTGAACTACTAACTAATTGCTTGAAAATACCGATATAGTTATATATATAGATATCATTAATTAAATATTGATTCTGTTGATTAGAATATTTCGTATTGAAATAATATTGATGTTAATTATATTGTTTAACATCTATGGATGCAGGGAAACAGGTTGGAGGGATCTAAGTGGATTCCTCAATATTTATAATACTGTTTTCCATATATTATGATATATGGTGTGGTATATAATTTGTTATTGATTATGTGTGTTTGGATGATGATTGATCCTTTTGATTTGGTATTTTAACACCATAAGTGATACTGGAAAGTAAAAAGGGAATTTCCAAAGTGTATTTTGGAAAATAATTTTTTTATATAAAATCAATGGATTTTATATAAAAGGAAATATTTATATGAAATAAATATAATTATAAAAGGAAATATTTGGGAAATAAATATAATTAGAAAAGGGATTATTTATAAAATAAATAGAATTATATAAATGAAATATTTATATAAGATAAAGAGAATTATATAAAGGAAATATTTAGAAAATAAATAGAATTATAGAAGGGATATTTATTTAGAAAATAAATAGAATTATAAAAAGGAATTGACGAGATATAAAAGAATTATGAGAAGATTGTTTAAAGTAGATTTTAAATAGAATCGGTTTTAATAGATAAATTGAGAAGATTAATTTATAAATGATGATTTTATAAATTAAATAAAATATTGATCATTGGATAAATTGAATATATAAGTTTGAATTAATATATAAAAGTAAAAATCGGTTTTAACACCGATATTTGAGATTGAAATTGAATGTAGCAATTATAAAAGGATTTATAAATGAGATTTAAGTGTTAGAAATAAAAAGGAGATTTCTTATGAAAAATTCTATAAATAGAAGTATAAATAGAATTTGGAAATGGGATATTATTTTAAAATGCGAAATCAAACTGAATGGATCATATAAAAGGAATATTTTCACATTCGATGTGAACAATGGATTAAAATAAAAAATTTATAAATTAAAACATTTATAAAGAAATTGGGTTTTGAAATAGGAATTCAAATGGGAATTTGAATAAGCTAAGAAATAGAGTTAATCGAATATTAGTTATTCGAATTAGAGTTAATCGAATATTGGTTATTCGAATTAGAGTTAATCGAATATTAGTTAGTTGAATAGAGTTAATCGAATAGAGTTAATTGAATTAGAGTTAATCGAATATTAATTATTGGAATAGAGTTAATTGAATATTTTTTAATCAAATAGAGTTAGTCGAATATTAGTTATTCGAATAGAGTGAATCGAATATAAATATTCGAAGAGAGATTATCGAATATAGTTTATTCGAAGGAAAGAGTTATCGAATATTGTTTATTCAAAGAAGGAAAGATTATCGAATATAGATTATTCGAAGGAGAGATTATCGAATATCGTTTATTCGAGAGAGAATTATCGAATAGAGTTTATTCAAGAAAGAATTATACATTGGGATTTGACTATATCGAATGTACAAAAGTATTATTTACTTTTTGGTTTTTAAATCAAGATTTATTTATTTAATAAACCCTTTGTTTATTTATTTAAATTAAGAATAAAATTTATATTTAAGTTATTATATTTCGGAAGCATGGGATTATAACACTATTATTATAATCAAACGATTTCTGTAAAAGAAGTGGATTCGTAAATAGAATCCGAGAGTTACATAGGGAAGTTTGTTGAAGATTTAATGAACTTTGTCTATTTCAAAGTTAGAAAGGTCGTTCAGTTAAGGTCTGAGAGGTAATTATACCCCAACTTGATTGACTTCATTTTTAACTAAGGAATGGTTAAGGCTCGATAGTGAAGATTAATTAATTGAATTTAGTTAATAAGTGTTAATGGTTCAAGTTGGCATAGCGATGTTTTATTTAAATATTTGTCTAAATCCAATAAAGGAGTTTTGGGAATGTTTTCCAAATAAGAATCGGAATTGTTTCCTAATATAGAAAATAAGAAATGAGAGTAAATATGGAAATGTTTTCCATTGAGTTATAACGTATATTTTCTAAATTCAGAAAATAAGAATTTACGAATTATTGAAATGGAAATAGGGAAATGAATAATTGAATGGAAAATTAAATTAAAGGGGATCAGTGTTGATTGATGATTTGCTCGGTAAGATTTCCATTTGGAAATACGACCGTTGTTTGTACACATGTTTTCCTTTGATAGTTAAATCACCGACAATCAAAAATTTTGACCATTTTTCGTTGTCAATACGGAGAGACCGGGATCAGATTCATTATCATAAAACCACTCCATATGGGCATTAGTGTTGCAAATCAAGTATGATGAAGATAATCGAAGACGGAGTTATGCAAGGGTTGTTCTAGTGATTTTAGGTAGAAATTACCTAAGATGGATTTACAGAATAGTGCCTTCGGTTAGTCCAGACCCAGGACAACGTGTATGTACGAATGTCTGACAGAGTATATCTAATGGATCACGTAAGTTGATCACTTCAAACGTATCCACATTTGGTGGCGGAGGAATTCGTTTCTCTTAGGTTTATACCCGTGGTATTTTTGTGGAAATCAATTTGTGATTTGGCAGGTATGACGATGTGGCATTCAAAGTATATGAATGTATGATCTGTCAAAAGATACGTTATGACCTCAAGCCTCATCAACCAGGAAATGACAAAAATTAGGCATGCAGCATGGCTATGTGGGTCGCCCCCATTAGGGTGTGTTGTCACTATCTAGAGAATATTCATATTTGTTACTTCTTTTTGCTTCTGTATCTCCCGGGAATGGTTATGTTGCTAGCAACCATAGGTGACAATATATTCGATACACTCAAGAGAAATGAATGATTGGTCATGTGTGGTTGGATTGCAAGATGTTCTTGTTGAACCCAGAGTATTCCTCTCTAGAGATACACTATCGGCAAGTGGTTCCATACCTTGTCATGGTCGGAATCCAATCTCCAGTAAGTGCCTGCGTTTTGATTGTATACTATATATATGTGGAGCGTGAGATGCAAGCGTTCTACTAGATTGTTAATTATTTGTTATTAGACATTATTATAATATCAGAAAAGTATTGATTTTGAAAATGTTTGAGTTATCGTAAGGTAAAAACCATTCGTGTTTATGTGTGGATTGGACTTATGATTATCATTTCTTTTGAAAAATGATTTTTAAAAGTTAAATCAAGTGGTTGGAGTTTACTCACACCAGTCCCGTGACTAATCCAGAGTTTATTTTGTTTTGTTTTCCCTAAACTCTTGGGTGCCCAAAATTTGAATGGGCAGTCAAGTAGTCGAAATTTACAGATACACTAGATGGAGCTTGGCGCAGGAGGCTTCAACAACATTTATAGCTATTGTTTATTTCCGTTGTGATGTAAGTATTGTACTTAATATACAAATATAGATTTGTGTTTCAGAGTTAATTTAGATACTATTTTTTCATTCTGCTGTGAGATTCGTGTTACTCTGATGTTGTTGTGTTCTTCTTCTTCTATTCTAATTTTCTATCTTATCTATTCTCACCCTCTAACTTCTTTCTATTAACTATCCGGTATTTCCGATGCTTGGATAGTCGACATTGGTTTTAAATGTCGATTACCAAGGTCGCAAATTCCCCGTGTCATTACAGTGGTATCAGAGCTGAAGGTTAAGTGATTGCCTTGGCTTTGTGGCGTAATTCAGTAGAGATGGGGTTAGCAATACCCTAGATTGAGTTTGAGTGTATATATACGAGCGTGTATTTGTTATTTAATATACAATGATTTTATATTGTGGAGATTTATTGGTTGAGTGGCTTATGAATTCTGGTCGATCAGTTTGATCCACTGTATCGGTAGGGGTTTCTAAACACTCGAATACGATGGACCGACATGGTATGTTTTGAAAAGAGGGTAAATGGTATATTTTACTTGAAATATATTTTGATAATAAAGAAAATATATATTGGAATTATTATATTTGATGTGTTGGTACTTATAATAATCGAATAAGATTATAATTGAAATGATTATAAATAGCCAATCAGAATTCACGTAAGTGTAATATATGAAATCAAATGAATTAAATCTGAAATTTAAGTTAGAATTGGAATAAAAATTCCTAAAAGTTGAAAAGTGTTTATAAATGGACTTGGATTAAATATATGAGAATTTTAAAATCCGGGGAGATTTTAAATTGTTTGACAAGGATTGTGAATGGTATTTTGAAATATATTTCAAAAATGGAAATGTTTAAATTTGAGTTTTGAAAAGTGATATAGTATTGAACTCACTTCGGTCGCTGGAAAATAATTCCGATGATGACTGAGTAGAATCATCGGTGTTCATTTTCGAGTTTCTAAGTGATGGATTACTACCAAAAATATGTTTTGGAAATGTTTTGAGAAAACAAGTTGTTTTGATTTCGAAAGGGAATATTTGGTCTTTGAAAAGCAAAGCTATTTAAAATTTCCAGGAAGAGACTGTTGAATTAAAAACAAATTAAAGTAGAATTTGTGAAAGCAAATTGGAATTAAAATAAAGCCAGTTAAGTGGTAAGTGGAAATTGAATTGGACTAGAATGATATCAAGTAGATTGGATTGATAAGAGTTTAGAATCAAGAATGAAACTTAAGTTCGAGATGAAATTTAGCTTGGATAGAACCAAATGATTAAATTTGAGGATGAATCGATTGGAGATTGATTGGGATGGCATTTGTATATGCTGAATTGGTAGCAGAAAGAAAAGGATATAATGATATGCCCGACAAAAAGGTACAAGTTTATTTTTATATGAGATTTGGTGATTTATGAGCCTATTTAGCAAGTCGCTTGGCTGTTTGATTTTCTTTTGGGTTGGAGAAGGCCCAGAGAGGCGAGTTGTAGTTGTACCGATGAAGCCGTACAAAGGAGATGCTAGCGAAATTTTTGGAAATTTTGGCTATTAGAAAATTTTCAGGATTTTTGAAAATTTTCGTTGATAAGAATGAATTAATATTTTAATTGAAATTAATTTGGTTCAGTTAAAACTGAAGTTAATAAGTAAACAAATAATTTTTACTAATCAATAGGGTTTGTTTTCTACCTTAGCAATTTCGAGGACGAAATTATTTTAAGGGGGGAAGAATGTAACATCCCATATTTTTACAGTCGAATAATTAATTTATTTAATTATTTAAAATATGGTTTGGTAATTTAAATGGTTTAAATTAAATAACTTTGAATATTTAATTAATATAATAATTAAATAATATATTTAATTCTGAAATAACCAGAATTAGCTGAAATGGCAATATTGTGTGAACTGGACAATCGAAAATATATAATTCAGTTTAGAGTTGAATTATATTAACGAATATATTATATAAACGACAGTTGAACATATAAATTATATTATAATTATAATCGAGCTCGAAATGGCGCGGTAGTTCATAATTTGGCGATTCGAACTTCAAACGAATATACAAAATTCGTTTTAAATCGGATTTCTGTGAAACAAGAAACGTTTGAATCTATTGAACGCTATTTTTCTAATGAAAGAGAAAACTCGAGATTTTGTCATGTAGATTGTGAGTTATGTCCAAATCAAATTTTCAAAAAGTCGCTATGGAATTCTTTTATAATTCATAACGATTTATTTATATATTATAAATGGATTTTTAATATAAATTGAACACTGATTTAATCTGGATTTGAAGTATCGAGTTATTTCAGGTAGGAATATTTTGGAGCTATAATATATTCTGTGTGAAAATATATACGATAATATTAAATTATTTTTATTTAATTTAATTATTTTTAAATATATTTATATTTAAATGGGTTTATTAAGATCTCAGAAAATACCCATTTTTGCAAACGACCTCCGTTTTCGACGAAACTAATTTTGTTGGATCCGGAATATTTAATTATTGTTAGATTTCAATTTTCGTAATTTTTGGAGTCAGTATGTGATCATACGGGATTTTAATGTGAAAAACAGTCAATAATTTGACTTTAAAAATACGTTGTGTGAGCAAACGAAGTCGGAATTCGACGAAACATGTTTCGTTCGGTCCGTAATGTTGAACTGTAGCTGCATGCCAATTTTCATGACTTTTGGGTATTGTGTGTGATCACGAGAATTTTTAAATGACAGTTATAAGCAGCGTTTGAATATAATAAATATAAAAGTCAAATTAAATATTAATTTCTCTACACTATAAATACTACTAACCTCCCAAACCCCAAACAGAACTTTCCTTCTGGTAAAAATCTCTCTGCCGCTAGTAAAAATATTCACACAGTAAAATGGAGGTTTCAAAAATCAAAACAAAATTAAAGAAATTTTGTAAAATCATATTATGTATATATTTGGAATCGGGAAAGGGTTCTCTTCATTTTTATCTTAGTTTTTCTTGGTTCGAGTACGTTTACACTCGCTGTAAATTTACAGCACATGTCGAGTAAGACCAGGGTTGGTTTGATCCTGGAAATCAATGCCTAGTTTGGCAAAATGCATGTTAGCTTTGGAATCGTAGGGGGAATCCGCACTTCATGTCAAAATTTGGAAGGGTATGGTGCATATTTTGTTCGCATCCTTTTCTTTGCATGCGGTATATGGGCTGAAGTTGGTTTCCATTTATGGCGCACGGATTGGTTGTGATCGGTATGGGGTGGTGTAGTTTGTAAAGAGGAGTTTTGTGGTAAAGAGGGATTTCATTTTAGTCAAGTGATGAGGAAGAGAAGCGGGTTCAAAGATCTGGAAATGGCACTGTGTTAAGGAGCAGGACGCGTTAAGTATTTTGAGAAGATGAATACTGCTAAGCGGGTTAGAAGATGAGTACATGGGCCGGGTTGGAAAGGGGTGAGCCCGATAATTATATAATTTAGATTTAACTATTTACAACATATATACGAACTTATAAAAAGGTATAACTTTATCGTACGATATCAGAATTTGGAAAAACAATATCCGTTGGGATCATATGGACGGTGGCTACACAATGGAACTAGTTAGGAGTGAATTAGAGCTCGTTACAATCTATAGCAAAATATATTATCCGTCTAAATCAACTGACAATTATCGTTATTTAACGATGATCGTCCAATGTGAGTAAATCTCACTAACTTTGCTCAGTTTATATTTTCATAACGAATTTTTAGAACTGATAAATATTGGTTGATTGTTGTGTGTTGATTGGTTGGTTGAACTGCTAACTAATTGGTTGAAAATACCGATATAGTTATATATATATATATCGTTAATTAAATATTGATTTTGTTGGTTAGAATATTTCTTTTTGAAATGAAATTGATGTTAATTATATTTTTTAACATCTGTGGATGCAGGGAAACATGTTGGAGGGATCCAACTAGATTCCTCAATATTTATAATACTGTTTTTCATATATTGTGATATATGGTGTGGTATATAATCTGTTATTGATTATCTGTTATTTTCATATATTGTGATATATGGTGTGGTATATAAGAATTGTATAAATGAAATATTTATAAAAGATAAAGAGAATTATAAAAAGGAAATATTTTGAAAATAAATAGAATTATAGAAGGGATATTTATTTAGAAAATAAATAGAATTATAAAAGGGAATTGACGAGATATAAAAGAATTACGAGAAGATTGTTTAAAGTAGATTTTAAATAGAATCTGTTTTAACAGATAAATTGAGAAAATTAATTTATAAATAATGATTTTATAAATTAGATAAAATATTTATCATTGGATAAATTGAATATATAAGTCAGAATTTATATATAGAAGTAAAAATTGATTTTAGCACCGATACTTGAGATTGAAATTGAATGTAGCAATTATAAAAGGATTTTTAAATGAGATTTAAGTGTTAGAAATAAAAAGAAGATTTCATATGAAAATTTCTATAAATAGAAGTATAAATAGAATTTAGAAATGGGATATTATTTTAAAATGTGAAATCAAACTTAATGGATCATATATTTCACATTCGATGTGAACAATGGATTAAAATAATTATTTTATAAATTAAAACATTTATAAAGAAATTGGGTTTTGAAATAGGAATTCAAATGGGAATTTGAATAAGATAAAAAATAGAGTTAATCGAATATTAGTTATTCGAATTAGAGTTAATCGAATATTAGTTATTTGAATTAGAGTTAATCGAATGTTAGTTAGTTGAATAGAGTTAATCGAATAGAGTTAATTGAATTAGAGTTAATCGAATATTAATTATTGCAATAGAGTTAATCGAATATTAGTTAATCATCGTCGAATATTAGTTATTCGAATAGAGTGAATCGAATATAAGTATTCGAAGAGAGATTATCGAATATAGTTTATTCGAAGGAAAGAGTTATCGAATATAGTTTATTCGAAGAAGGAAAGATTATCGAATATAGATTATTCGAAGGAGAGATTATCGAATATCGTTTATTCGAGAGAGAATTATCGAATAGAGTTTATTCGAGAAAGAATTATACATTGGGATTTGACTATATCGAATGTACGAAAGTATTATTTACTTTCTAGTTTTTAAATCAAGATTTATTTATTTAATAAACCCTTTGTTTATTTATTTAAATTAAGAATAAAAGTTATATTTAAGTTATTATATTTCAGAAGCATGGGATTATAACACTATTATTATAATCAAATGATTTCTATAAAAGAAGTGGATTCGTAAATAGAATCTGAGAGTTACGTAGGGAAGTTTGTTAAAGATTTAAAATGTGAACTTTGTCTATTTCGAAGTTAGAAAGGTCGTTCAGTTAAGGTCTGAGAGGTAATTATACCCTAACTTGATTGACTTCATTTTTAACTAAGGAATGGTTAAGGTTCGATAGTGAAGGTTAGTTAATTGAATTTAGTTAATAAATGTTAATGGTTCAAGTTGGCATAGCGATGTTTTATTTAAACATTTGTCTAAATCCAATAAAGGAGTTTTGGGAATGTTTTCCAAATAAGAATCAAAAATGTTTCCTAATATAGAAAATAAGAAATGAGAGTAAATATGGAAATGTTTTCCATTGAGTTATAACGTATATTTTCTAAATTCAGAAAATAAGAATTTACGAATATATGGAAATGGAAATAGAGAAATGAATAATTGAATGGAAAATTAAATAAAAGGGGATTAGTGTTGATTGATGTTTTTCTCGGTAAGATTTCCATTTGGAAATATGACCGTTGTTTTTACACATGTTTTCCTTTGATAGTTAAATCACTGACTATCAAAAATGTTGAGCATTTTCCGTTGTCAATACGGAGAGACCGGGATCAGATTCTTTATCTAAAAACCACTCTGTTTGGGCATTAGCGTTGCAAATCAAATATGATGAAGATAATCGAAGGCGGAGTTATGCAAGGGCTGTTCTAGTGATCCTAGGTAGAAATTTCCTAAGATGGATTTATAGAATAGTGCCTTCGGTTTGTCCAGACCCAGGACAACGTGTATGGACGAATGTCTGACAGGGTATATCTAAGGGATCATGTAAGTTGATCGCTTCAAACGTATCCACGTTTGGTGGCGGAGGAATTCGTTTCTCTTTTCTTTATGCCCGTGGTACTTTTGTGGAAATCAATTTGTGATTTGGCGGGTATGACGATGTGTCATTCAAAGTAAACGAATGTATGATTTGTCAAAAGATACATTATGACCTCAAGCCTCATCAACCAGGAAATGGAAAAAATCAGGTAGGCGGCATGGCTCTGTGGATCGCCCCCATTAGGATGTATTGTCACCATCTAGAGAATATTCATATTTGTTACTTCTTTTCACTTCTGTATCTCCCGGGAACAGTTATGTTGCTAGAAACCGTAGGTGATAATATATTCGATACACTCAAGAGAAATGAGTGGTCGGTCATGTGTGGTTGGGTTGCAAGATGTTCTTGTTGAACCCAGTGTATTCCTCTCTAGAGATACACTATCGGCAGGTGGTTCCATACCTTGTCATAATCGGAATCCAATCTCCAATAAGCACCTACGGTTTTAATTGTATACTATATATATGTGGAGCGTGAGATGCATGCGTTCTGCTAGATTGTTAATTATTTGTGATTAGACATTATTATAATATTAGAAAAGTATTGATTTTGAAAATGTTTGAGTTATCGTAAGGTAAAAACAATCCGTGTTTATGTGTGGATTGGTCTTCAGATTATCATTTCTTTTGAAAAATGATTTTTAAAAGTTAAACCAAGTGGTTGGAGTTTACTCACACCAGTACCATGACTAAACCAGCGTTTATTTTGTTTTGTTTTCCCTAAACTCTTGGGTGCCCAAATTTTGTACGGGCAGTCAAGTAGTCGGGATTTACAGATACACTAGATGGAGCTTGGCGCGGGAGGCTTCAGTAGCATTTATAGCTATTGTTTATTTCTGCTGTGACGTAAGTATTATGCTCTAATATACAAATATAGATTTGTGTTTCAAAGTTAATTTAGATACTATTTTTTTCATTCCACTGTGAGATTCGTGTTACTCTGATGTTGTTTTGTTCTTCTTCTTCTTCTATTCTAATTTTCTATCTTATCTATTCTCACCCTCTATGTAAGGACCCGTAACTTCCCTGGTAAGGAAAGCACAGATACTTTGAGGACAAGCCACATCAGAACACAAACAAAAGAACATTTCATTGTTGATTACAACCATTCCATCAGAATACAAGAATATACAGAGTACAAATGAACAAAATACATTCGATAAATATCAGAGATTACAATATTTTACATAGCAGCGGAAAATAATACAAAACACAACTGAAAGTAATACACGGATACAGAGCTTTCCGAGCATGGTTCCAGCTGTAAATCAGGATCCTGTGAATATACATCTGCAAAACCAAAACTACTAGCTGCCCGTGTCGAAAATAAGGGCACCCAAAGTTTAGGTTAAAACAATAAACTCCAGGTCAGTCATGTGACTGGTGTGAGAACTAAAACAGTTATTTATCTTTATTTTAAAGTTAGGTAAATCAAGGGACCACGCCGTATAACACAGAACGGGTTTCCTCCCAAGAACACCAGTGCATAAAACAACAGCGCAATGCTAAATAAAGAACAATGAAGCTATTATAAGACCCAGGTCCCATCACACAATGCAACACAAGCCGGAGGATAGGGTTTTACCATATAATAGCCAAAGAATGCTTGATACGCTAAATTTCATCTTTTATTATTACTATAAGTGTATAGTGTCAAAAAAGTTTCAATCATAAGTATTAATCATAGACAGCATGGGTACCATATATCATGTCGCCAATACTAGGCTCTACAATCAAAACCACACATGTCATGTATTGGAAGTTGGATTTCCATCTGTGAACCGAGGCAAAAGATAGTCCTCACCGAATTCGAGAGCCTCTAGTCCGCCCCTCAGGCAAGTACTCAACCAAGCCTTTGGATCGTCAGGGCCGGTCCACCGATGTGGATTAAAATGCCTGAACACTGCGTTTCCCCACCCTTTGGGGCGTAAATGAGCCAACGAATGACTCCATTTGCTCTATATAGTCACCGATATATCCGAGGCGCCTTGCAACAGCAACAACCACATAAGTCAAACTCGTTAGGGCGTGTAAAACCACTGACGCCACTTCTAACTAGAAAGAAACGCATGTCCTCCCTGAGGTCCTTCTCCCGTTTCTGGTTCACAACCAGGGTGCGAGGCTCGCGAATCTACGCTACACAAAGCTATGCCACACAGGCCGTGCTTTGATCATCAACCACAAGACTCTGCTTTTCAACAGAAACCTTGATCATATTGCCACTTAGGCATGCCCCATAGGCAATTCACTCCATGCGTTTGATATCCATCAATATATAACCTTTGAGCTCGTACGTCTCAGAGAAGGGCGTTAAGCAAGAGAATAAATTCTCCGCCGCCAAACAGATATATATTTAATAGAAATCAACCACACAGAATAAAATCCAATGTCAGACACACAGTCCATTTACAAGTCCGTTCTGGGTCTGAACGAAACCGGAGGCACCTTGTACCTCGCATATCCATCGATCTCCAAGTACGTCTGGACGATCACCAACTGATTCCCTCCTCTTGGGTGTACGGCCCAATCAAGATCATCAGTAATCCCCCAAACGACGTGAAGACCTCCGGTCTTCGATCACCGTCTTCATCCTCGACACCACGTCGAATCAGTTATTCAGAATGGGATAAACCCGGTCTTTCTGAATAACTCGCGTATATAATAAACAAGTGTTACACAAACACAATATACGCCTCATTCCAATTCATCAGTCACTAACCGTAAATTACTAAGGGAACAATTCCCCAAATATTAACCCCGAAGGCCGAAACCAACATCAGATCAATACCCAGGAAACCATTCATCTTAACTAATCTTCAGTTAGTTGCTAAATTTCATATTCTTAGGGATTGGTTCCCATTAATTTTATCAAAGATAAATTCCTCAAATTTATTCTTTAATCTTCTTTTTAATATCGATTCAAACCAAATTATGGTTTATCCAAACTAGCCGGGATTAGCGAACCTTATCGAAGTAATCATTTGTTTCAATTTCCCAATCCCAACTATTCATCCTATGAAGTAAAACTGGTAATACTTCATATCTAACACCACGGTATTATCGGTAAATTCAATTACCATTTCACGTTCAAATCTAATTAAAGATTTAACTATCGCCTGGAGCAAAACTGGTGATACTCCATTCTCTATCTTTTCAATCTAATTAAAGATTCATTAAAACTCCACTTAGTTTTAATCTTTAACTGGGTTAAAGAACCGATGTCATTTAAAACACGTTTCACGATAAACCCTAAAATTACATCACCTTTCAATCAGTCCCTAACCGTAAATTAGTAAGAAGACAGTTCCCTAAATATTAACCCTGAAGGCCGAAACCAACATCAGATCAATATCCAAGAAACCATCCAACTTAACTGATCCCCAGTTAGTTCTTAATTTTCTTAACTCCATTTGGGTTTAAGAACAGTATTATTAAAAATACCGTTCACGACAACCCAAAATCCCATTGGATATTAAACACAAGGCTCTGAATAGAAAATATATCGGCTTATATTCAATATCAAATTCTGAAACCAACAAATATCGTATTGGAAATAACGATATAAATATATCTTTCAAATTTCCATAACAACATCTGTATAATCACGAAATCCAACATCGAACTATTCCGAAGATGATTTCGATTCAAATCCATTCCAATTCAATTATTGGAAATCCTGGTTATTTTCAAAACCATTTCAAATCCAATTTATTTATTTTAAAAATAAATAAATTATTATTCTAGTTCAAAACTAGTTCATTTCGATAAAAATCTACTTTTATCTTTTCAAATATGGAGTTTTTCATCCTAATTCTTCACAAATCATTTCTTATGATTTTACACTAATTATTAATATTTTTAATAATTTTATCAAGACCCGTACAGTCGATTTCCATCAACGGCCATCGAACTACACTTACAGCAACCTTTTCCAAATTTGATTTGGACATGATTCCAAATCCAACCATTAGATTTCAAATTTCCAACATTTGTTAGAAAGCTCTTTTCGATACGAACCCAATGGTTCCGGTTTTAGGAGAATCCATCGGTCGGATCTCCCGCACTATCCATTCGAAGTCAATGGTCGAAATTCGCGAACTGCCGCAGCGCGGCGCGTTCTATTCAGGCCATTATATAATATATATATATATATATATATATATATATATATATATTTCGTCGATTTCCTTTCAAAACGTATTTTATAAATCATTTAAAATTCGTTTTCAAAACGATTTCAACTTCATATTCAAATTCAAATCAAAATTGAATATTCCACATCATCAATATACAAATGATAATATTTTCAAAACGATTTCAACTTCATATTCAATTTCAAATCAAAATTGAATATTCCACATCATCGATATACAAATGATAATATTTTCAAAATGTTAAATTTTGAAATCACTTTCTTTTCTATATTCATTATAAAAACGAATATAATCGATATAAATATCGTTCGCGTCAAAATGGCGCATATCTAACCAACACGGCTTTATATATTTCAATAACTTCGTTATTTTATTCAACAAACGAATATTTTCTTCAACACATGAATATATATATTTTATTCAACACATGAATATATATTTTTATTCAACACATGAATTTTTATTTCTATTCCACACATGAATTTATATTTTCTATTCAACACATGAATATTTATTTCTATTCAACACATGAATTTTTATTTTCTATTCCACACATGAATTTATATTTTCTATTCAACACATGAATATTTATTTCTATTCAACACAAGAATTTATATTTTCTATTCAACACATGAATTTATATTTTCTATTCAACACATGAATATTTATTTCTATTCAACACATGAATTTATATTTTCTATTCAACACATGAATTTATATTTTCTATTCAACACATGAATATTTATTTCTATTCAACACATGAATTTATATTTTCTATTCAACACATGAATTTATATATTTCTTATTTTCCAAATTGGAATGAGGCCCAATCAATTACCATATAACGTTTATTATATGGATTCCCTACAACACATGTATATAACAGCAACGATAAATCATCAACAATCATCCAGCGTGCCCACACAACTGCATAAGCATTAAATATAAATAATTAACGCATAAACAGTCTGTCAACCCATCGATTGACATACAACTAAACAATCAGGATTAGTGTACGTCATCCCAATACCCGTGTGGGGTTTCAAATCAACAAACACAGATTTTATTTGTGCAGTTGGGCAATGTGTAAAATTTATCGTCCCAATCAATATCAGTCAAATCAGTGTATATAAACAAATCGTTCAATTTGTTTATTACTATTTATTTTATATACACGTTAAAAATCGTATTTTTAACTATAAAATATTTTGCACTATAAAATATTTTATTTCACTCCACATCACACAATCAAATTTCACAACACAACAATCAAACAAACAAGCCGTCCATGGTCTGTGGACGACGGGTGTCGGGTGCTGCTAAGCACCGTCTGCATCCTAGTATATACATCAAACTAGAAATAAATTAAAGGTGAGGAGTTCTCACCGATTAGCTAAACCAAACACCGCGACTCTTCATGTGTAGGAAATCTTCGTCGTGCTCGCCCTTTATCACTTTCTTCGTCCGTATCTACTACATACATAAAAATCGCACCTTCATATTGTTGCTATGTATATAAAAATCACATTTTTATAACTACGCTTTATGGATAAAAATCACATTTTTATAACGGTATTCATATAATAAAGATCATATTTTTATCTCGCCATTCTCTATATAAAAATCACATTTTTATACATAAAGATCGTATTTTTATATCTCTACTACATATGTAAAAATCACGTCTTTACACCGCTACTCCCACGATAGAAATTATATTTTTACCTCACTATATATATAAAAATTATATTTTTATTTTCTCTATTATATAAAAATCATATTTCTTCATTTATAAAGATCAAATCTTTTTGGTTTCAAAAATCAAATCTTTATACCTTTAAAAATATTTTCATCGATCCATACAAATAAAAATCCAATTTTTATACCGCTGTTCAAACAATAAAAATCACATTTTTATTGCTCCACTTATATGATAAAAATCACATTTTTATCTCGTTACTTCTTATACAAAAAATCACATCCTTATATTGTTGTTTATACTTTAAAGATCTTATTTTTAATGCTACTTATATGAATAAAAATCATATTTTTATTCTCCATTCTCATATATAAAAATCAACTGTTTACACCGTTAAAAATCCTAACTTTATTTCAATAAAAATCTAAACTTTTTATTAAGAAAAACCCTATCTTTTTATCTTAAATGAATCCTTTGTATATATTTTGAAATGATTTTTTTTATTTATATAAGGCTTTACATAATAAAGGCTGATAATAAAAAAAAAGAGGATAGCATAAATATATATATATATATATATATATATATATATATAAACAACTCACTGTTGAATCGAATCAAGAGAAGGGGAGGGGTGCTTCGGTGCGCTAGAAGCGGCGTTGGGCCATAGGGGTGGTGGGGGTCAAGGCGCGACGAAGGGGAGTTCGATTTGGGGGTGCTAGGGTTCGGAACTGGGGGGGCGGCGTGACGAGGTCGTGGCGGCGACGGGATCGGTTTAGGGGGGCGGCGCTTGTGCGATGGCGACGATGAAGAGGAGGGGGCGGCGGTGAAGACAACAGCGATGTTTTTCTTTTCTTTTCTGAATCGTTGACCGAAATGAGAGAGGGAAGGAGAGAGAGAGGGGTGAGGTATAATATAGTTTTATTTAATTTTTATTTTATTTCTCTTAAAAAGTAACTTTTTATTTCGTCTTCGAAACGAGACCCACCGACAGTCGTCCCTAGCTAAATACCCCCATTCCGAAGACAATGGGATATGTTTCGTAAGCCGGTTCAATCGTTTCGATCAGTTTCCGTCAAAACCAAAATATAAATCTATATATTGAATTTGAATGCACATTTCAATTTACCGGGGCCATATACGGACTCTAAAAATTCCCGAAAAATATTTTCTAGCTTCGTATTGATGATACGGTCCTAAAAAACTAATTTTGTCAAATTTAAAGACCGTCTGATAAATGGCCATTTTCTGGTCGATCCAAATTGACTGAAATTGACAAAAACACGTTTTACTTTGCCACGCTCACATATTGATTCGAAAAATTACGAATTTTGAAACCTAGCAATAATTTGACACCACGGATCCAACAAAAGTGGTTTCATCGAAAACTGAGGTAGTTTGCAAAATGGCCATTTTTAAGGGCCAGAATTCCATAGCGATTATTCTGAATTTTCAACTGGACGTAACTTTTGATTCCCGCTATGAAATTTCAATTTTTCAGATTCGTTGGAAAGATATTCTCAATTAGATTCAAATATTTTTGGTTTTGCCAAAATCCGATTTATTTTGAATCCTACACATTCATTTGAAATTTGAAATCGAAATTTCAAACTACCGCGCCATTTTCAATTCCTTTTATAATTAAAATAAAATATTTATATTCAAATGACGATTCGAATAAATATATATGTTCTAATTCTATTCAAAATAAATTTCTCGTCGTTATTGTTTAAAATAATTCATTTTAATCAAAATTCACTAAAATTGCCAAAATAAATTTTTTAAATTGGCTCAGATTTCCGGATTATTACAATCTCCCCCACTTAAAACTTTTCGTCCCCAAAAAGGAACGAAGCCGAAAGTTGTTTTACAAACCAACTCAACTTTAATTCTTTTCATTACAGCTTAAGTTCTTCAACTTTTCAGTTTCTAAGAACTTTTCAAATTTTTCAAAAATTTGGCTAACACCCTAAATTTTCAAAAAAATTCGCCATAACCTCCCCTGCACCAGGGACTTCGGGATATTTCAAATAGCCTCCCATGGCCCTTATCAATCCAAAAAGAAACAGCCAAGCGGCTAGCCAATCGGCTCATAAGATCATCCAAAACCCAATAAATTAGTAAACATGTACCTATTTGTCGGGCAAACAATTTTATTCCTCTTCTCTAGCCTCCTAACAATGACCTGTTCAATGTAAGTACATGTATATGCAAGCAAATGCGACAAATTTCCTATACAATTCACTATTTGGTTCAATTTGTCGAAAGGTTCAACATTCAATTAATCAAAACAGTAATCAAACGACACAACCAGCAATCAATTAGTGAATTAACGTTTCAAATTCATAATTTTGATATATAGTCCAAAAATCAGATTTTTGATGCCAAATCACAACAATAAGCCCTATCTAGTTTCGGTTCTCACACCAGTCATTTGGAAATATATAGAAATCCCACTTTCGAAACTCGAACACAAGCTACTGATGCTATATAGTCATCAATAGTTTCATCCCCGGGCGACTAGAGTGTGATTCTATATCTATCCAGTATATTAAAACTTCGAATACACGTTTGCAAGGCGTATATGCAAAATCTTTATATATTGGATTGTCCAAATTAAATACAAATAAATATTCAAATACGTTGAATAATTCATTTAAATTTTCAAAACAAACATTGTTTTTAATTTTATTTTTAAAAACATCACTCTTCACACTTGTTCTAGGATACTACTGATCCCATCTCTAACGAGTCATTCTCATTGGATATTACTAATCCAATCTCTGACGAATTCTTTCGTTTGGTTCTAACGTGACTTGTTCTCCGAGCTCTGTAAACCAAAGCTCTGATACCAAATGTAAGATAGCCGACGAAATCCGGTAGGCTTTGCAACCATCCCTTCATCCCCCAAGCAGTAGGTAATACCCACCGTGGCTCCTACATGATCCCCCAATACACTTGTTTTACGGCGACCCTCTCGAGCCTCCCGGCCACTGCCTAACCAACCCCCGCAAGGGACATGTGGGGGTAAGAGTCTCCCGTTCGCCACCAAACCGCGAAGCGAGAACCCCCCATCATGACTGCAACAAGAACTGGTGATACTCCATTCTCGATCTTTTCAATCTAATTAAAGATTCATTAAAACTCCACTTAGTTTTAATCTTTAACTGGGTTAAAGAACCGATGTCATTTAAAACACGGTTCACGATAAACCCCAAAATCACATCACCTTTCAATCAGTCCCTAACCGTAAATTAGTAAGAGGACATTTCCCTAAATATTAACCCCGAATGCCGAAACCAACATTAGATCAATATCCAAGAAACCATCCAACTTAACTGATCCCCAATTAGTTCTTAATTTTCTTAACTCCATTTGGGTTTAAGAACAGTATTATTAAAAATACCGTTCACGGCAACCCAAAATCCCATTTGATATTAAACATAAGGCTCTGAATAGAAAATATATCGGCTTATATTCAATATCAAATTCTAAAACCAACAAATATCGTATTGGAAATAAAGATATAAATATATCTTTCAAAGTTCCATAACAACATCTGTATAATCACGAAATCCAACATCGAACTATTCCGAAGATGATTTCGATTCAAATCCATTCCAATTCAATGATTGGAAATCCTGGTTATTTTCAAAACCATTTCAAATCCAATTTATTTATTTTAAAAATAAATAAATTATTATTCTAGTTCAAAACTAATTCATTTCAATAAAAATCTACTTTTATCTTTTCAAATATGGAGTTTTTCATCCCAATTCTTCACAAATCATTTCTTATGATTTTACACTAGTTATTAATATTTTTAATAATTTTATCGAGGCCCGTACAGTCGATTTCCATCAACGGCCATCAAACTGCACTTACAGCGACCTTTTCCAAATTTGATTTGGACATAATTCCAAATCCAACCGTTAGATTTCAAATTTCCAATATTCATTAGAAAGCTCATTTCGATACGAACCCAACGGTTCCATTTTTAGGAGAATCCGACTGTCGGATCTCCCGCAATATCCATTCGAAGTCAATGGTCGAAATTCGCGAACTACAGCAGCGCGGCGCGTTCTATTCAGGCCATTATATAATATATATATATATATATATATATATATATATATATATAATATTTCGTCGATTTCCTTTCAAAACGTATTTTATAAATCGTTTAAAATTCGTTTTAAAAACGATTTCAACTTCATATTCAATTTCAAATCAAAATTGAATATTCCACATCATCGATATACAAATGATAATATTTTCAAAACGATTTCAACTTCATATTCAATTTCAAATCAAAATTGAATATTCCACATCATCAATATACAAATGATAATATTTTTAAAACGTTAAATTTTGAAATCACTTTCTTTTCTATATTCATTATAAAAACGAATATAATCGATATAAATATCGTTTGCGTCAAAATGGCGCATATCTAACCAACACGGCTTTATATATTTCAATAACTTTGTTATTCTATTCAACAAATGAATATTTTCTTTATCACATGAATATATATATTTTATTCAACACATGAATATATATTTTTATTCAACACATGAATTTTTATTTCTATTCCACACATGAATTTATATTTTCTATTCAACACATGAATATTTATTTCTATTCAACACATGAATTTTTATTTTCTATTCCACATATGAATATATATTTTCTAATCAACACATGAATATTTATTTCTATTCAACACATGAATTTATATTTTCTATTTAACACATGAATTTATATTTTATATTCAACACATGAATATTTATTTCTATTAAACACATGAATTTATATTTTCTATTCAACACATGAATTTATATTTTCTATTCAACACATGAATATTTATTTCTATTCAATACATGAATTTATATTTTCTATTCAACACATGAATTTATATATTTCTTATTTTCCAAATTGGAATGAGGCCCAGTCAATTACCATATAACGTTTATTATATGGATTCCCTACAACACATGTATATAACAGCAACAATAAATCATCAACCATCATCCAGCGTGCACCACACAACTGCATAAGCATTAAATATAAATAATTAACGCTTACACAGTTTGTCAACCCATCGATTGACATACAACTAAACAATCGGGATTAGTGTACGTCAAATATCATCCCAATACCCGGGTGGGGTTTCAAATCAACAAACGCAGATTTTATTTGTGCAGTTGGGCAATGTGTAAAATTTATCGTCCCAATCAATATCAGTCAAATCAGTGTATATAAACAAATCGTTCGATTTGTTTATTACTATTTATTTTATATATACATTAAAAATCATATTTTTAACTATAAAATATTTTATTTCATTCCACATCACACAATCAAATTTCACAACGCAGCAATCAAACAAACAAGCCGTCCATGGTCTGTGGATGACAGGTGTTGGGTGCTGCTAAGCATCGTCTGCATCCTAGTATATAATTCAAACTAGAAATAAATTAAAGGTGAGGAGTTCTCACCGATTAGCTAAACCAAACACCGCGACTCTTCATATGTAGGAAATCTTCGTCGTGCTCGCCCTTTATCACTTTCGTCGTCCGTATCTACTACATATATAAAAATCGCATCTTTATATTGTTACTATGTATATAAAAATCACATTTTTATAACTACGCTATATGGATAAAAATTACATTTTTATAACGGTGTTCATATAATAAAGACCATATTTTTATCTCGCCATTCTCTATATAAAAATCACATTTTTATATATAAAGATCGTATTTTTATATCTCTACTACATATGTAAAAATCACTTCTTTACACCGCTATTCCTACGATAGAAATTATATTTTTACCTCATATATATATATAAATTATATTTTTATTTTCTCTATTATATAAAAATCATATTTCTTCATTTATAAAGATCAAATCTTTTTGGTTTCAAAAATCAAATCTTTATACCTTTAAAAATATTTTCATCGATCCATACAAATAAAAATCCAATTTTTATACCACTGTTCAAACAATAAAAATCACATTTTTATTGCTCCACTTATATGATAAAAGTCACATTTTTATCTCGTTACTTCTTATACAAAAAATCACATCCTTATATTGTTGTTTATATTTTAAAGATCTTATTTTTAACGCTACTTATATGAATAAAAATCATATTTTTATTCTCCATTCTCATATATAAAAATCAACTTTTTATACCGTTAAAAATCCTAAATTTATTTCAATAAAAATCTAAACTTTTTATTAAGAAAAACCCTATCTTTTTATCTTAGAAGAATCCTATATATATATATTTTGAAATGATTTTTTTATTTATTTATATAAGGCTTTACATAATAAAGGCTGATAAAAAAAAAGAGGATAGCATAAAAATAATATAAAAAACTCACTGTTGAATCGAATCAGGAGAAGAGGAGGGGTGCTCCGGTGCGCTGGAAGTGGCGGTGGGCCATAGGGGTGGTGGGGGTCATGGCGCGACGAAGGGGAGTTCTATTTGGGGGTGCTAGGGTTCGGAACTTGGGGGTGGCGATGGCAAGGTCGTGGCGGCGACGGGGTCGGTTTAGGGGGGGCGGCGCTTGTGCGACGGCGACGATGAAGAGGAGGGGGCGGCGGTGAAGACAGCAGCGACGTTTTTTTCTTTTCTGAATTGTTGACCAAAATGAGAGAGGGAAGGAGAGAGAGAGTGGTGAGGTATTATATAGTTTTATTTTATTTTTATTTTATTTCTCTTAAAAAGTAACTTTTTATTTCGTCTTCGAAACGAGACCCACCGACTGACGTCCCTAGCTAAATACCCCCATTCCGAACACAATGGGATATGTTTCGTAAGCCGGTTCGATCGTTTCGATCAGTTTCCGTCAAAATCAAAATATAAATCTGTATATTGAATTTGAACGCACATTTCAATTTACTGGGGCCACATACGGACTCTGAAAATTCCCGAAAAATATTTTCTAGCTTCGTATTGATGATACAGTCCTAACAAAACTAATTTCGTCAAATTTGAAGACCGTTTGAAAAATGGCCATTTTTTGGTCGATCCAAATTGACAGAAATTGACAAAACACGTTTTACATTGCCACGCTCACATATTGATTCGAAAAATTACGAATTTTGAAACCTACCAATAACTTGACACCACGGATCCAACAAAAGTGGTTTCGTCGAAAACTGAGGTCATTTGCAAAATGGCTATTTTTAAAAGCTAGAATTCCATAGCGACTATTCTGAATTTTCAACTAGACGTAACTTTTGATTCCCGCTATGAAATTTCAATTTTTCGGATTCGTTGGAAAGATATTCTCAATTAGATTCAAATATTTTTGGTTTCGCCAAAGTCCGGTTTATTTTGAATCCTACACATTCATTTGAAATTTGAAATCGAAATTTCAAACTACCGCGCCATTTTCAATTCCTTTTATAATTAAAATAAAATATTTATATTCAAACGACGATTCGAATAAATATATATGTTCTAATTCTATTCAAAATAAATTTCTCGTCGTTATTATTTAAAATAATTCATTTTAAATATTCAAAATTCACTAAAATTGCCAAAATAAAATTTTTAAATTGGCTCAGATTTCCGGGTTATTACACTCTAACTTCTTTCTATTAAGTATCCGGTATTTTCGATGCTTGGATAGTCGACATTGGTTTTAAATGTCGATTACCAAGGTCGCAAATTCCCCGGGTCGTTACAGTGGTATTAGAACTGAAGGTTAAGTGATTACCTTGGCTTTGTGGCGTAATTCAGTAGAGATAGGGTTAGCAATACCCTAGATTGTGTTTGAGTGTATATATACGAGCGCGTATTTGTTATTTAATATACAATGATTTTATATTGTGGAGATTTATTGGTTGAGTGGCTTATGAATTCTGGTCGATCAGTTTGATCCACTGTATCGGTAGGGGTTTCTGAACACTCGAATACGATGGACCAACATGGTATGTTTTGAAAAGAGGGTAAATGGTATAGTTTTACCCGAAATATATTTTGATAATAAAAAATATATATTGGAATTATTATATTTAATGTGTTGGTCATTATTATAATCGAATAAGATTATAATTGAAATGATTATAAATAGCCAATCAGAATTCACATAAGTGTAATATATGAAATCAGAAGAATTAAATATGAAATTTAAGTTAGAATTGGAATAAAAATTCCTAAAAGTTGAAAAGTGTTTATAAATGGACTTGGATTAAATATATGAGAATTTTAAAATCTTGGGAGATTTTAAATTGTTTGACAGGGACTGTGAACGGTATTTTGAAATATATTTTAAAAATGGAAATGTTTAAATTTGAGTTTTGAAAAGTGATATAGTATTGAACTCACTTCGATCGCTGGAAAATAATTCCGATGATGACTGCGCAGCATCATCGGTGTTCATTTTCGAGTTTCTAAGTGATGGATTACTACCAAAAATATGTTTTGGAAATGTTTGGAGAAAACAAGTTGTTTTGATTCCGAAAGGGAATATTTGGTCTTTGAAAAGCAAAGCTATTTAAAATTTCCAGGAAGAGACTATTGAATTAAAAACAGATTAAAGTAGAATTTGTGAAATCAAATTGGAATTAAAATAAAGCCAGTTAAGTGGTAAGTGGAAATTGAATTGGAATAGAATGATATCAAGTAAGTTGGATTGATAAGAGTTTGGAATCAAGAATGAAACTTGAGCTCGAAATGAAATTTAGCTTGGATATAACCAAATGATTAAATTTGAGGATGAATCGATTGGAGATTGATTGGGATGGCATTTGTATTTGCTGAATTGGTAGCAGAAAGAAAAGGATATATTGATATGCCCGACAAAAAGGTACAAGTTTATTTTTAAATGAGATTTGGTGATTTATGAGCCTATTTGGCACGCCACTTGGCTGTTTGATTTTCTTTTGGGTTGGAGAAGGCCCAGAGAGGCGAGTTGTAGTTGTACCGACGGAGTCGTACAAAGGATACGCTGGCGAAATGTTTTGAAAATTTCGGGTGTTAATTTTTTTTCAGGATTTTTGAAAATTTTCGTTGATAAGAATTAATTAATATTTCAATTGAAATTAATTTGGTTCAGTTAAAACTAAAGTTAAGAAGTAAACAAATGATTTTTACTAATCAATAGGTTTTTTTCTACCTTAGTAATTTCGAGGACGAAATTATTTTAAGGGGGGAAGAATGTAACATCCCGTATTTTTACAGTCGAACAATTAATTTATTTTATTATTTAAAATATGGTTTGGTAATTTAAATGGTTTAAATTAAATAACTTTGAATATTTAACTAATATAATAATTAAATAATATATTTAATTCTGAAATAATCGTAATTAGCTGAAATGACAATATTTTGTGAACTGGACAATTCAAAATATATAATTCAGTTTAAAGTTGAATTATATTAATGAATATATTATATAAACGACAGGTGATTGTATAAATTATATTATAATTATAATCGAGCTCGAAATGGCACGGCAGTTCGTAATTTGGCAATTCGAACTTTAAACAAATATACAGAATCCGTTTTAAATCGGATTTCGGTGAAACAAGAAACGTTTGAATCTGTTGAACGGTATTTTTCTAATGAAAGAGAAAATTCGAGATTTCATCATGTAGATTGTTAGTTATGTCCAAATCAAATTTTCAAAAAGTCGCTATGGAATTCTTTTATAATTTATAACGATTTATTTATATATTTTAAATGGATTTTACATATAAATTGAACATTGATTTAATCTGGATTTGAAGTATCGTGTTATTTCAGATAGAAATATTTTGGAGCTGTAATATATTCTGTGTGAAAATATATACGATAATATTAATTTTTTTAATTTAATTGTTTTTAAATATATTTATATTTTAATGGGTTTATTTTGAGCTCGGAAAATAGCCATTTTTGCAAATGACCTCCGTTTTTTACAAAACTAATTTTGTTGGATCTGGAATATTTAATTATTGATAGATTTCAATTTTCGTGATTTTTGGATTCAGTATGCGGCCATACGGGATTTTAATGTGAAAAACAGTCAATAATTTGACTTTAAAAATACGTTGTGTGAGCAAACGAAGTCGGAATTCGACGAAACAAGTTTTGTTGGGTCCGTAATGTCGAACTCTAGCTGCATGCCCATTTTCATGACTTTTAGGTATCGTGTGTGATCACGGGAATTTTTAAATGACAATTACAAGCAGAGTTTGAGTATAATAAATATAAAAGTCAAATTAAATATTAATTTCTCTACACTATAAATACTACTAACCTCCCAAACCCTAAACAGAACTTTCCTCCCGGTAAAAATCTCTCCGCCACCAGTAAAAATATTCACACAGTAAAATGGAGGTTTCAAAAATCAAAATAAAATCAAAGAAAATATGTAAAATCATATTATGTATATATTTGGAATCAGGAAAGGGTTCTCTTCATTTTCATCTCAGGTTTTCTTGGTTCGAGTACGTTTACACTCGCTGTAAATTTACAGCACATGTCGAGTTAGGCCAGGGTCGGTTTGTTTCTGGAAATCAAAGCCTAGTTTGGCAAAACGGATGTTAGTTTTGGAATCGTAGGGGAAACCCTCACTTCATGTCAAAATTTGGAAGGGTATGGTGCATATTTTGTTCGCACCCTTTTCCGTACATGCGGAATATAGGCTGAAGTCGGTTTCTATTTCTGGCGCACGGATTGGTTGTGATCGGTATGGGTTGGTGTAGTTTTTGAAGAGGAGTTTTGTGGTGAAGAGGGATTTCATTTTAGTCAGGTGATGAGGAAGAGAAGCGGGTTGTAATAACCCGGAAATCCGAGCCAATTTAATTTTTTTTTTTTGGCAATTTTAGTGAATTTTGATCATTTAAAATGAATCATTTTAAATAATATCGACGAGAAATTTATTTTGAATATAATTCGAACGTATATATTTATATAGCTCGACGTTAGAATATAAATATTTATTTTAAATTATAAAAGGAATTGAAAACGGCGCGGTAGTTCAATAATTCGATTTCAAACTTCAAATGAATGTACCGGGTGCAAAATAAACCGGATTTTAGCAAAACCAAAAATATTAGAATCTAATTGAGAATATCTTTCCAACGAATCCGAAAAATCAAAATTTCATTACGGGAATCAAAAGATATGGCCAAATGAAAATTCAGAATAGTCGCTATGGAATTCTGGCCCTTAAAAATAGCCATTTTGCAAACGACCTCGGATTTCGACGAAACCACTTTTGTTGGATCCGTGATGTCAAGTTATTGCTAGATTCCAATTTTCGTAATTTTTCAAATCAATATGTGAGCGTGGCAAAGGAAAACGCGTTTGACCAGTTTTAGTTGATTTTAATCGACTGGAAAATGGCCATTTTTCAAACGGTCTCAGAATTTAATGAAATTAGTTTTGTTAGGACCGTATCGTCAATACGAAGCTAGAAATAATTTTTTTGGAATTTTTGGGGTCCGTATGTGACCCCAGTAAATTGAAATGTATGTTTAAATTAAATATATATTGATTTATATTGTAATTTAAAGAAAAATTGATCGTAACAGCCGAATTGGCTTACCGGACATATCCTATTGTGTTCAGAATGGGGGTACTTAGCTAGGGACGATAGTCGGTGGGTTCGATTTGAAGCTCGTTTTAAAAACTTTCCATTTATGGAAATTAAAATTATTATATATATAAATTTTCCAAATAAAAAAAACCCTAGAAATCATTTCAGGTGGTCAAACCCTCTGACCTGTCGCTCTCAACGATTGAAGGGCGGAAATCGCCCGATCCTTCTCCTCCTTCTTTCTCACGGTCCACGCATTTAAATGGAAATCTCCCTGAAGCAAACTGAAGAGCTTGACGAGCTCCTCGATATGGACGGTCATGATCGGGAAATTCGAACTGGAGGCGCCGGAATCCTCTTCGATGCGGGGTATCGTTCGTGGGTCCTAGGAGGCGCAGGGGTGGTTCGAACTGGCCAGGGTCAGAGCAAGAGGGGCGTCGCTGGTAGGCGGAGGGCGTGGTGGTCGAAGATCAGGTTTATGAGGTCGGAGGCGGCCGGAAATTGCAACCCTAGATCTGAGCAATGATGAGCGACGCGTTGTGCTTGTTCCAGGAGCAGAAAACGATGACGAAGGTAATTAATAGCTTCATTAATTTAGTTTACTTAAAATCGGAAATTTTAATTGATAAATAACATTGTTTTTATAAAATGTAAATAACATTTGTTTTAGAAATATAAATAGAATTTGTTTTTAAAGAAAAAAAAATATACTTTGTGTTTCAAAAAAAATGTACATTGTTTTTTAAAGTACAAGAGTAAACATACATTGTTTTTGAAAAATAAATATACAGTGATTTTTTTTAAAACTGAAAAGATTAGATTTTTAAAACTGAAAAGATAGAATTTTTATGAAGTAAAAATATGATTTTTATATATATTTTAGTGAAATAAAAATATTATTTTTATTATGAAGATAACGAAATAAAAATGTGATTTTTTTTTTATGAACAGCGTGAAATATTGTGTGATGGAACTAGTGGAAAACAAATGCGAATCTGAACCGCTCAGAAATATAAAATGGCGAAGTGGATCCCCAAGGTGAGAACTTCTCACCTTTTAATTTAATTTTCTAGTTAAAATATATACTAGGATGCAGACAGTGTTTAGTAGCACCCGACACCCGTCGTCCACATACCATGGACGGCTTGTATGCTTGTTTGTTTGATTTTGATGTGTAGTTGATTGGGTGATGAGATGTGAAATGAAATAAAATATTTATATAGTTAAAAATATTGTATAGTTAAAAAAATAGAATTTTTAACGTGTATATGAAAGGAAATAAAAATAAACAAATCGGACGATTTATTTATATACACACATTTGACTGATATTGATTGGGACGATAAATTTTACACATCGCCCAACTGCACAAATAAAATCTGTGTTTGATTGTTTGAAAACCCCACACGGGTATTGGGATGATATATGACATACACTAATCCCAATAATTAGTTGTATGTCGATCGATTGATTGACAGACTGTTATAAGCATTTAATATTTATATTTGATGCTTATACAGTGTAGAATGCACTTTGGATGATGGTTGATTATTCATCGTTGTTATTGTATACATGTGTTGTAGAAAATCCATATAATTAACATTATATGGTAATTGATTGGGCCTCATTCCAGTTTTGAAAAAGAAATATTTGAAATAGAAATATTTGAAATAGAATATTTGAAATAGAATATTTGAAAATAGAATATGAAGCCGTGTTGATTAGATTGACGCCATTTTGACGTGAACGATATTTATATCGATTATATTCGTTTTTATAATGAATATTGAAAAGTGATTTCAAAATCGAATATTTTGAAATGAAATTCGAATTATATTGAAAAGAATAGAAATTCGAATAAAATTGAAAAGAAATGAAATCCGAATTAAACTAAATAGAATTGAAATTCGAATTAGATTGAAATAGAATTGAAATCATTTTGAATTGAATTTAAAACGTATTGAAATTGAATTTAAAACGTATTGAAATTGAACTGAAATGGATTTGAATTGAAATAGAATTGAAATGAATTTAAAACGAATTTATATTGAAAAATTCAATTTTGATTTGAATTTGAAAAGGAAGTTGAAATCGTTTTGAAAACGAATTTAAAACGGTTTATAAAATATGTTTTAAAAGAAAATCGACGAAGTATATATTATATATATATTATATACATATATATAATGGCCTGAATAGAACGCGCCGCGCCGCGGCAGTTCGCGAATTTCGACCATGGACTTCGAACGGATATTATGGGAGATCCGACCGTCGGATTCTCCTAAAACCGGAACCGTTGGGTTCGTATCGAAAAGAGCTTCATAACAAATATTAGAAATTTGAAATCTAACGGTTGGATTTGGAATTATGCCCAAATCAAATTTAGAAAAGGTCGCTATAAGTGCAGTTTGATGGCCGTTGGTGGAAATCGACTGTACGGGCCTTGATAAAATTATTAAAAATATCAATAATTTGTGTAAAATCATAAGAAATGATTTGGGAAGAATTGGGATGAAAAACTCCATATTTGAAAAGATAAAAATAGATTTATATCGAAAAGAACTAGTTTTGAACTAGAATTATAATTCTATTTATTTTTAAATAAATAAATTGAATTTGAAAAGGGTTTTAAAAGTAACCAGAATTTCCAGTAATTGAATTGGAATGGATTCGAATCGAAATTGTCATCGGAATATTTCGATGTTGGATTTCGTGATTATACAGATGTTGTTATGGAAATTTGAAAGATATTTATATATCGTTATTTCCAATACGATATCTGTTGGTCGTAGAACTTGATATTGAATATAAGCTGATATATTTTCTATTCAGAGCCTTGTATTTAATATCAAATGTGATTTGGGTTTGTCGTGAATGGTGCCTTCATTAACACTGTTCTTAAGCCCAGTTGAGAAAATATTAAATCTTTTTATTTAGATTTAATGAAGTGTACCAATTAAATAATATTTAATTAGAATCGAATTGATATTGAATTTTGGGTTTATCGTGAATGGTGTTTTAAATAACACCCTTTCTTTAACCCGATAATTAATAGAATGTGATTTTGGGTTGTCGTGAACGGTATCTTCAATAATACTGTTCTTAGACCCAAAGGAGTTAAGAAAATCATAAACTAACTGGAGATTAGTTAAGTTGAATGGTTTCTGAGGTACTGATCTGATGTTGGTTTCGGCCTTCGGGGTTAATACTTAGGGAATTGCTTACTTGCTAATTTATGGTTAGGGTCTGATTGAAATGGAATGTGATTTTGGGTTTATCGTGAACCGTGTTTTAAATGACACTGATTCTTTAACCCAGTTAAAGATTAAAACTAAGTGGAGTTTTAATGAATCTTTAATTAGATTGAAAAGATCAAGAATGGAGTATCACCAGTTTTGCTCCATGCGATAGTTAAATCTTTTATTAGATTTGAACGTGAAGTGGTAATTGAATTTACCGATAACACCGTGGTGTTAGATATGAAGTATTACCAATTCTTGTTGCAGTCATGATGGGGGGGGTTCTCGCTTCGCGGTTTGGTGGCGAACGGGAGACTCTTACCCCCACATGTCCCTTGTGAGGGTTGGTTAGGCAGTGGCCGGGAGGCTCGAGAGGGTCCCCGTAAAACAAGTGTACTGGGGGACCACTGGGAGCCACGGTGGGTTTAACCTGCTGCTTTGGGGGATGAAGGGATGGTTGCAAAGACTATCGGATTTCGTCGGGCTGTCTCAATTTGGTATCAGAGCTTTGGTTTACAAAGCTCAGAGAACATGACACACTAGAACCATACGAAAGAATTCATCAGATATTGGATTAGTAATATCCAATTAGAATGACTCGTTAGAGATAGGATCAGTAGTATCCTAGAACGAGTGTGAAGAGTTTGTTTTTTTTTAAAACAAATTTTGTTTTGAAATTTAAGTCACTTATTCGTATTTGATTATTTATTTTATATTGAATTGGGACAATCCAATATATAAAAATTTTGCGTATATGTCTTGCAAACGTGTATTCAAAGTTTTAATGTACTGGATAGTTATAGGATCACACTCTAGTGCCCGGGGATAATTCTGGTGACGGGGCACCATCGCCAGTATTTATTTTCGAGTTTCGAAAGTGAAATTTCTATATATTTCCAATTGACTGGTGTGAGAACCGAAACTAGATAGGGCCTATTGTTGTGATTTGACATCAAAAATCTGATTTTTTGACTATGTATCAAAGTTATGAATTTCAAAAGTTAATCAACTAATTGATTGATGGTTGTGTTGTTGATTATTGGTTGATTAATTAAAATTTGTACCATATAGCCAGATTGTATCAAATAGTGAATTGTATTGAAAATTTGTAGCATTTGCTTGCATATGCATATATATACATTGAACAGGTCATAGCAAGGAGGCTAGGGCAGAAGAATAAAATTGTTTGCCCGACAAATAGGTACATGTTTATCAAAATTTACTGTTTTGTTTGGGAGATGATGATTTTATGAGCCGACTGGCTAGCCGCTGGGCTTTTTCTTTTTCTTTTTGAGATCAGAGGGCCTGTATGGCAATTTCGGGATTTTCCCGGTGCTCCCGGTGCAGGGGAGGTTATGGCGAAATTTTTCGAAAATTTAGGGTGTTAGCCAAATTTTTGAAAAATTTGAAAAGTTCTTAGAAACTGGAAAGTTGAAGAACTTAAGTCGTAAGGAAAATAACGAAAGTTGAGTTGGTATTTAAAACAAATTTCGGCTTTGTTCCTTTTCGGGGACGAAAAGTTTTAAGTGGGGGAGATTGTAATAACCCGGAAATCCGAGCCAATTTAAAATTTTTATTTTGGCAATTTTAGTGAATTTTGATCATTTAAAATGAATTATTTTAAATAATATCGACGAGAAATTTATTTTGAATATAATTCGAATGTATATATTTATATAGCTCGACGTTAGAATATAAATATTTGTTTTAAATTATAAAAGGAATTGAAAACGACGCGGTAGTTCAATAATTCGATTTCAAACTTCAAATGAATGTACCAGGTACAAAATAAACTGGATTTTAGCGAAACCAAAAATATTAGAATCTAATTGAGAATATCTTTCCAACGAATCCGAAAAATCAAAATTTCATAACGGGAATCAAAAGATATGGCCAAATGAAAATTCAGAATAGTCGCTATGGAATTCTGGCCCTTAAAAATAGCCATTTTGCAAACGACCTCGGATTTCGACGAAACCACTTTTGTTGGATCCGTGATGTAAAGTTATTGCTAGATTCCAATTTTTGTAATTTTTCGAATCAATATGTGAGCGTGGAAAAGGAAAACGCGTTTGACCAGTTTTAGTTGATTTTAATCGACTGGAAAATGGCCATTTTTCAAATGGTCTCAGAATTTGACGAAATTAGTTTTGTTAGGACCATATCGTCAATATTAAGCTAGAAATAATTTTTCTGGAATTTTTGGGGTCCATATGTGACCCCAGTAAATTGAAATGTATGTTTAAATTAAATATATATTGGTTTATATTGTAATTTAAAGAAAAATTGATCGTAACAGCTGAATTGGCTTACTGGACATATCCCATTGTGTTCGGAATGGGGGTAATTAGCTAGGGACGACAGTCGGTGGGTTCGATTTGAAGTTCGTTTTAAAAACTTTCCATTTATGGAAATTAAAATTATTATATACATAAATTTTCTAAATAAAAAAAACCCTAGAAATCATTTCAGGTGGTCAAACCCTCTGACCCGCTGCTCTCAACGATTGAAGGGCAGAAATCGCCTGATCCATCTCCTCCTTCTTTCTCACGGTCCACGCATTTAAATGGAAATCTCCCAGAAGCAAATTGAAGAGCTTGACGGGCTCCTCGATGTGGACGTTCATGATCGGAAAATTCGAACTGGAGGTGCCGGAATCCTCTTCGATGCGGGGTGTCGTTTGTGGGTCCTAGGAGGTGCAGGGGTGGTTCGAACTGGCCGGGGTCAGAGCTGGAGGGGCGTCGCTGGTAGGCGGAGGGCGTGGTGGTCGGAGATCAGGTTCATGAGGTCGGAGGCGGCCGGAAATTGCAACCCTAGATCTGAGCAATGATGAGCGACGCGCTGTGCTTGTTCCAGGAGTAGAAAACGATGAAGAAGGTAATTAATAGCTTAATTAATTTGGTTTACTTAAAATCGGAAATTTTAATTGATAAATAACATTTTTTTTATAAAATGTAAATAACATTTGTTTTAGAAATAAAAACAGAATTTGTTTTTAAAGAATAAAAATATACTTTGTGTTTAAAAAAAATGTACATTGTTTTTTAAAGTAGAAGAGTAAACATACATTGTTTTTGAAAAATAAATATACAGTGATTTTTTATAAAACTGAAAAGATTAGATTTTTAAAACTGAAAAGATTAGATTTTTAAAACTGAAAAGACAGAATTTTTATGAAGTAAAAACATGATTTTTATATATATTTTAGTGAAATAAAAATATTATTTTTATTATGAAGATAACGAAATAAAAATGTGATTTTTTTTTATGAACAGCGTGAAATATTGTGTGATGGAACTGGTGGAAAAAAAATGCGAATCTGAACCGCTCAGAAATATAAAATGGCAGAGTGGATCCCTAAGGTGAGAACTTCTCACCTTTTAATTTAATTTTCTAGTTAAAATATATACTAGGATGGAGACGGTGTTTAGTAGCACCCGACACCCATCGTCCACAGACCATGGACGGCTTGTATGCTTGTTTGTTTGATTTTGATGTGTAGTTGATTGGGTGATGAGATGTGAAATGAAATAAAATATTTATATAGTTAAAAATATTGTATAGTTAAAAAAAATAGAATTTTTAACGTATATATGAAAGGAAATAAAAATAAACAAATCGGACGATTTGTTTATATACACACATTTGACTGATATTGATTGGGACAATAAATTTTGCACATCGCCCAACTGCACAAATAAAATCTGTGTTTGATTGTTTGAAAACCCCACACGGGTATTGGGATGATATATGACATACCCTAATCCCAATAATTAGTTGTATGTCGATCGATTGATTGACAGACTATTATAAGCGTTGAATATTTATATTTGATGCTTATACAGTGTAGAATGCACTTTGGATGATGGTTGATTATTCATCGTTGTTATTATATACATGTGTTGTAGAAAATACATATAATTAACATTATATGGTAATTGATTGGGCCTCATTCCAGTTTTGAAAAAGAAATTTTTGAAATAGAAATATTTGAAATAGAATATTTGAAATAGAATATTTGAAATAGAATATTTGTAATAGAATATTTGAAAATAGAATATGAAGCCGTGTTGATTAGATTGACGTCATTTTGACGTGAACGATATTTATATCGATTATATTCGTTTTTATAATGAATATTGAAAAGTGATTTCAAAATCGAATAATTTGAAATGAAATTCGAATTATATTGAAAAGAATAGAAATTCGAATAAAATTGAAAAGAAATGAAATCCGAATTAAACTAAATAGAATTGAAATTTGAATTAGATTGAAATAGAATTGAAATCGTTTTGAATTGAATTTAAAACGTATTGAAATTGAACTGAAATGGATTTGAATCGAAATAGAATTGAAATGAATTTATATTGAAAAATTCAATTTTGGTTTGAATTTGAAAAGGAAGTTGAAATCGTTTTGAAAACGAATTTAAAACGGTTTATAAAATATGTTTTAAAAGGAAATCGACGAAGTATATATTATATATATATATATTATATACATATATATAATGGCCTGAATAGAACGCGCCGCGCCGCGGCAGTTCGCGAATTTCGACCATGGACTTCGAACGGATATTATGGGAGATCCGACCGTCGGATTCTCCTAAAACCGGAACCGTTGGGTTCGTATCGAAAAGAGCTTCATAACGAATATTAGAAATTTGTAATCTAACGGTTGGATTTGGAATTATGCCCATATCAAATTTAGAAAAGGTCGCTATAAGTGCAGTTCGATGGCCATTGGTGGAAATCGACTGTACGGGCCTTGATAAAATTATTAAAAATATCAATAATTTGTGTAAAATCATAAGAAATGATTTGGGAAGAATTGGGATGAAAAACTCCATATTTGAAAGGATAAAAATAGATTTATATCGAAAAGAACTAGTTTTGAACTAGAATTATAATTCTATTTATTTTTAAATAAATAAATTGAATTTGAAAAGGGTTTTAAAAGTAACCAGAATTTCCAGTAATTGAATTGGAATGGATTTGAATCGAAATTGTCATCGGAATATTTCGATGTTGGATTTCGTGATTATACAGATGTTGTTATGGAAATTTGAAAGATATTTATATATCGTTATTTCCAATACGATATTTGTTGGTCATAGAACTTGATATTGAATATAAGCCGATATATTTTCTATTCAGAGCCTTGTATTTAATATCAAATGTGATTTGGGTTTGTCGTGAATGGTGCCTTCATTAACACTGTTCTTAAGCCCAGTTGAGAAAATATTAAATCTTTTTATTTAGATTTAATGAAGTGTACCAATTAAATAATATTTAATTAGAATCGAATTGATATTGATTTTTGGGTTTATCGTGAATGGTGTTTTAAATAACACCCTTTCTTTAACCCGATAATTAATAGAATGTGATTTTGGGTTGTCGTGAACGGTATCTTCAATAATACTGTTCTTAGACCCAAAGGAGTTAAGAAAATCAGAAACTAACTGGAGATTAGTTAAGTTGAATGGTTTCTGAGGTATTGATCTGATGTTGGTTTCGGCCTTCGGGGTTAATACTTAGGGAATTGCTCACTTGCTAATTTATGGTTAGGGTCTGATTGAAATGGAATGTGATTTTGGGTTTATCGTGAACCGTGTTTTAAATGACACTGATTCTTTAACCCAGTTAAAGATTAAAACTAAGTGGAGTTTTAATGAATCTTTAATTAGATTGAAAAGATCGAGAATGGAGTATCACCAGTTTTGCTCCAAGCGATAGTTAAATCTTTAATTAGATTTAAACGTGAAGTGGTAATTGAATTTACCGATAACACCGTGGTGTTAGATATGAAGTATTACCAGTTTTACTTCATGGGATGAATAGGTTGGGATTGGGAAATTAAAACAAATGATTACTTCGGTAAGGTTCGCTAATCCCGACTAGTTTGAATTGATATTCAAAAGTAGATTAAAGAATGAATTTAAAGGATTTATCTTTGATAAAATTAATGGGAACCTTTCCCTAAGAATGTGAAATTTAGAAACTAACTGTAGGTTAGCTAAGCAGAACGGTTTCCTGGATATTGATCTGATGTTGGTTTCGGCCTTCGGGATTAATATTTGGGGAATTATTCTCTGGTTAATTTACGGTTAGTGACTGATGAATTGGAATGAGGCATATGTTGTGTTTGTGTAACATTTGTTTATTATATAAGTGAGTTATTCGGAAAGACCGGGTTTATCCCATTCTGAATAACTGATACGACGATAAGTCGAAGATGAAGACGATGGTAGAAGACCAGAGGTCTTCACGTCGTTTGGATAATTACTGATGATCTTGATTGGGCCGTACACCCAAAAGGAGGGAATCAGTTGGTGGTCGTCCAGACGTACTTGGTGATCGATGGATATGCGGGGTACTAGGTGCCCCCGGTTTCGTTCAGACCCAGAATAGACTTGTAAATGGACCGTGTGTCTGACATCGGATTCCATTCTGTGTGACTGATATTGGTTGCATAGAGTGGTTTGCCTGTGTGGCATGCTAAGATGCAAATTATCAAGGCTTCTGTTGAAAAGCAAAGTCTTGTGGTTGATGATCAAAGCACGGCCTTTGTGGCATAGCTTCGTGTAACGTGAATTCGTGAGCCTCACACCCCGGTTGTGAACCAGAAATGGGAGAGGACATCAGGGAGGGCATGCGTTTCCTTCTAATTAGAAGTGGCGTCAGTGGTTTTACACGCCCTGACGAGTTTGACTTATGTGGTTGTTGCTGTTGCGAGGCGCCTCAGTTTGATCGGATGATCTGGGTCCGATGGAGTCAATTGTTGGCTCATTGATGCCCCAAAGGGCGGGGAGACGTATTGTTCAGGCATAATAATCCACATCGGTGGACCGGCCCTGACGATCCAAAGGGCAGTTGCGGCTGTTCCTGAGAGACGAGCTAGAGCGTCTCGAATCAGTAGAGAACTATCTTTTGCCTCGGTTCACAGACAGAAATCCAATTTCCAAATACGTGACATTTGCGGTTTTGATTATAGAGCCTAGTATGGCGACATGATATATGGTACCCATGCCGACTATGATTGATATTTATGATTTGAAGTCGTTTTATTGAAGCGACCCGAATTTCCCCGGTCTCCGAAGAGGAGAGAAAGGACGAATTACTATGAGGACAAGACAAATCAGAACGCAGACGGAAGAACATTTCATTGTATATTACAACAATGCATCAGATTACAAGAATATACAGATTATAAATCAATATTACACAGAAATATCAGAGATTTAAATTACATTTAAATACATCGCAGCGGAAAATAATACAATACTCAACTAGAAGAGATATACGGATACAAAGCTTTTCGGATATCGTTCCAGCTGTAAACCAGGATCCTATGAATATAAATCTGCAAAACCAAAACTACTAGTTGCCCGTGTCAAAATAAGGGCACCCAGAGTTTAGGTTTAAAACAATAAACTCCAGGTCAGTCATGTGACTGGTATGAGAACTAAAACAGTTGTAAATCTTTATTTTAAAGTTAGGTAAATCAAGGGACCACGCCGCATGACACGGAACGGGTTTCCTCCCAAGAATACCAGTGCATAAAACAACAGCGCAATGCTAAATAAAGAACAATGAAGCTATTATAAGACCCATTTCCCACCACACAATGCAACGCAAGCCGGAGGATAGGGTTTTTACCTTATAATAGCCAAGAATGCTTGATACGTTTAAAACAAATCATTTGATACTATTATAAGTGCATAGTGTATAAAACAACTTCAAATCATAAGTATCAATCATAGACGGCATAAGCGCCCCATCCCACTGTGTCGCCATACTAGGCTCTACAAATAAAACCGCAATTGTCACGTATTTGGAAATTGGATTTCCATCTATGAACCGAGGCAAAAGATAGTCCTCAACCGATTCGAGACTCTCTAGCCCGAGCCTCAGGAACAGAACGCATCGTCCCTTGGATCGATAGGGCCGGTCCATCGATGTGGATTAGACGAAATCCTGAACACTGCGTTTCCCCGCCCTTTGGGGCGTAGGTGAGCAACCTAAATGACTCCATCGGACCCGGATCGTCCGATCAAACCGAGGCGCCTCGCAACAGCAACAACCACACAGGTGAAAAGTATATAAATGTCAGGGCTGGTAGGTCACTGACACCACCCTAGCTAGAAAGAAACGCATGCCCTCCCTGATGTCCTTCTCCCGTTTTTGGTTCACAACCGGGGTGTGAGGCTCGCGAATTCACGTTACACAAAGCTATGCCACACAGGCGGTGCTTTGATCATCAACCACAAGACTTTGCTTTTCAACAAAAGCCTTGATCATTTGCCACTTAGGCATGCCACACAGGCAATTCACTCCATGCGATTGATATCCATCAGTATATAACCCCTGAGCTCGTACGTCTCAGAGAAGGGCGTTAAGCAAGAGAATAAATTCTCCGCCGCCAAACAGATATATATTTAATAGAAATCAATCACACAGACTAAAATCTAATGTCAGACACACAGTCCATTTACAAGTCCGTTCTGGGTCTGAACGAAACCGGAGGCACCTAGTACTCCGCATATCCATCGATCTCCAAGTACGTCTGGACGATCACCAACTGTTTCCATCTTCTTGGGTGTATAGCCCAATCAAGACCATCAGCAATTATCCAAACGACGTGAAGACCTCCGGTCTTCAACCACCGTCTTCATCTTCGACACCACGTCGACTCAGTTATTCAGAATGGGATAAACCCGGTCTTTCTGAACAACCCGCGTATATATATAATAAACACGTGTTACACAAACACAACATACGCCTCATTCCAATTCAGAATATTCTTTTATTCAAATATTCTTATATTTTAGGAAAGGCTCCCATTAATTTTATCAAAGATAAATTCTTTAAATTTATTCTTTAATCTCCTTTGAATATCAATTCAAACTAGTCGGGATTAGCGAACCACACCGAAGTAATCATTTATTTTAATTTCCCAATCCCAACCTATTCATCCCATGAAGTAAAACTGGTCATACTTCATATCTAACACCACAGTGTTATCGGTAAATTCAATTACCATTTCACGTTCTAATCTAATTAAAGATTTAACTATCGCCAGGAGCAAAACTGGTGATACTCCATTCTCGATCTTTTCAATCTAATTAAAGATTCATTAAAACTCCACTTGGTTTTAATCTTTAACTGGGTAAAGAATCGGTGTCATTTAAAACACGGTTCACGATAAACCCAAAATCACATTCCATTAATTATCGGGTTAAAGAACAAGTGTTATTTAAAACACTGTTCACGATAAACCCAAAAATCAATACCAATTCGATTCCAATTAAATATTATTTAATTCGTACACTTGATTAAATCTAAATAAAAGGATTTAATCTTTTCTCAACTGGGTTCAAGAACAGTGTTAATAAAGACACCATTCACAACAAACCCAAATCACATTTGACATTCAATACAAGGCTCGGAATAGAAAATATATCGGCTTATATTCAATATCAAATTCTACGACTAACAAATGTCGTATTGGAAATAACGATATAAATATATATCTTTCAAATTTCCATAACAACATCTGTATAATCACGAATTCCAACATCGAAATAATCCAAAGACAATTTCGATTCAAATCCCTTCCAATGCAATTATTGGAAATTCTGGTTATAATTCAAAACCATTTTCAAATTCAATTTATTTATTTAAAAACAAATAGAATTTTAATTCTAGTTCAAAACTAGTTCATTTCGATAAAAATCTATTTTTATCTTTTCAAATATGGAGTTTTTTCCTCCCAATTCTTCACACATCATTTCTTATGATTTTACACAAATTATTACTATTTTTAATAATTTTATCAAGGCCCGTACAGTCGATTTCCATCAACGGTCATCGAACTGCACTTACATCGACTTTTTCCAAATTTGATTTGGACGTATCTCCAAATCCAACTGTTAGATTTCAAATTTCTAATATTCGTTAGAAAGCTCTTTTCGATACGAACCCAACGGTTCCGGTTTTAGGAGAATCCGACGGTCGGATCTCCCGTAATGTCCGTTCGAAGTCAATGGTCGAAATTTACGAACTATCGCGGCGCGGCACGTTCTATTCAGACCATTATATTATATATATAATATATATTTCGTCGATTTTTATTTAAAACTAATTTTATAAATAGTTTTAAATTCGTTTCAAAAACAATTTCAACTTCCAATTCAAATTCAAATCAAAATTGAATTTTCTCTTATACATTCGTTTTAAATCCATTTCAATTCAATTCAATTCGAATTCGTTTCCTTTTCAATTCAATTCAATTCAATTCAATTCAATTCAATTCGAATTCGTTTTCTTTACAATTCCAATCAAATTCGTTTTCTATTCAATTCAATTCGAATTCGTTTTCTATTCAATTCAATTTGAATTCGTTTTCTATTCAATTCAATTCGAATTCGTTTTCTATTCAATTCAATTCGAATTCGTTTTCTATTCATTTCAATTCGAATTCGTTTTCTATTCAATTCCAATTCGAATTCGTTTTCTATTCAATTCAATTCGAATTCGTTTTCTATTCAATTCAATTCAAATTCGTTTTCTATTCAATTCCAATTCGAATTCGTTTTCTATTCAATTCAATTCGAATTCGTTTTCTATTCAATTCAATTCGAATTCGTTTTCTATTCAATTCAATTCGAATTCGTTTTCTATTCAAAATGTCAGATTTTGAAATCACTTTCGATATTCATTATAAAATGAATAAAATCGATATAAATATCGTTCACGTCAAAATGGCGTCAATCTAATCAACACGGCTTCATATATTTTTATTTTCAAATATCCTATTTAAAATATTTCTATTTCAAATATTTCTTTTTCTAAACTGGAATGAGGCCCGATCACTTACCATATAATGTTAATTATACGGATTTTCTACGACACATGTATACAATGACTACGATGAATAATCAACTATCGCCCAAAGTGCATTCTACACTGTATAAGCATCAAATATAAGTATTCAACACTTATAGCAGCCTGTCAATCAATCGATCGACATACAACTAATTATTGGGATTAGTATACGTCAAATATCATCCCAATACCCGTGTGAGGTTTCAAACAATCAAACACAGATTTTATTTGTGCAGTTGGGCGATGTGTAAAATTTATCGTCCCAATCAATATCAGTCAAATGTGTGTATATAAACAAATCGTCCGATTTGTTTATTTTTTCATATACACGTTAAAAATTCTATTTTTAACTATAAAATATTTTCCACTATAAAATATTTTATTTCAACTATATAAATATTTTATTTAATTTCACATCACATCACCCAATCAACTACACATCAAAATCAAACAAACAAGCATACAAGCCGTCCATGGTCTGTGGACGACGGGTGTCGGGTGCTACTAAACACCGTCTGCATCCTAGTATATATTTATAACTAGAAAAATTAAATTGAAAGGTGTGAAGTTCTCACATAATTGCTAATCCAACGCCACGACTCTTCTTAGGTAGAAATCTTCGTCGTTCTTGCCTCTTGTCACTTTTCACTGCCCGTATTCTCTACATATATAAAAATCACATTTTTACTTCGCTATTCAATATATAAAAATCGAATTTTTACTTTGCTATTCAATATATAAAAATCGAATTTTTATTTTGCTATTCAATATATAAAAATCGAATTTTTACTTTGCTATTCAATATATAAAAATCGAATTTTTACTTTGCTATTCAATATATAAAAATCGAATTTTTACTTTGCTTTTCAATATATAAAAATCGAATTTTTACTTTCTCTATAATATAAAAATCATATCTTTTATCCACATTAAAAATCATGTCTTTATTTAATAAAAGATTATATTTTTATACCTCTAAAATATAAAAGATTATATTTTTAACCTTTTCTTCATATAAAAATTATATTTCTATATTCCACATATGATAAAAATTGAATTTTTATTCTTTCTATCATGTAAAAATTATATTTTTCCTATGCCTATCATATAAAAATTATATTTTTAATTGTCTACATCATATAAAATTTTTACCTTTCATATATATTCTTGTATACTCTAAAAATTAGATTTTTATAACACTAAAAATTGAATCCTTACGCATTTTTATAACTATAATCTATATAAAGATTTTCAGATCTTAAAACAACCATATATACTAATTATTTACTGATTTTAAAACAATGAAAATATATTTAAAACTAAATTTACTGAAAAGAAACTCACCAACGAAGAGGGAGGAGACAGGATCGTCGGAGGGGGTGCTTGGGGATCGCTGGAGGTGGCGGTCAGCGTCAGGGTTCGGCGGCGGTAGGCTTTGTTGCGCCGGGTAGTGGCTGTAGGTAGAGAGAGGGAGAGAGAGCGGACTAGGGCGGAGCTGGAGGAGTGGTGGACGGAGGTGGCTGCGTCGCGGGGGTGGTCAGCGTGGGGCGTCGGCGATGGGGAGGTCGCCATCGATGGCGGCGCGCTAGGGCAGGCGCGGTCCTCCCTCTCTTTTTTATTTTTTTTTTATTTTTTTATTTTGAAAACTGAGAATGAACGGGGAAGGGAATAGGGAAGGGAGGGGTTAAGTGAAAGGAATTTATATATTTTATTTTTTTTTATTTTCTCTCTCCTAAGTTGACTTTTTATTTCGACCTCGAAACGAGGCCCACCGCCTGTCGTCCATAGCTAATTACCCCCATTCTGAACACAATGGGATATGTACCATAAGCTGATTCGACCGTTTCGATCGATTTCCGTTAAAATCAACGTATAACTCTATATATTGAATTTGAACGCGCGTTTCAATTTACCGGGGTCACATACGAACTCTAAAAATTTCCGAAAAATATTTTCTAGCTTTATACTGACGATACGGTCCTAACAAAACTAGTTTCGTCAAATTCTGAGACTGTTTGAAAAATGGCCAATTTCCATTCGATTAAAATCAACTGAAACTGGTCTAACGAGTTTTCCTTTGCCACGCTCACATATCGAGTCGAAAAATTACGAAATTTGAAACCTAGCAATAACTTGACATCACAGACCCAACAAAAGTGGTTTCGTCGAAATCCGAGGTCGTTTGCAAAATTTCCATTTTTAAGGGCCTGAATTCCATAGTGACTATTCAGAATTTTCAACTGGACATATCTTTTGATTCCCGCTATGAAATTTTGACTTTTCAGATTCGTTGGAAAGATATTCACAATTAGATTCCATTATTTTTGGTTTCACTAAAATCCGGCTTATTTTGCACCCGGTACATTCAACTGAAATTTGAAATCAAATTATCGAACTACCACGCCATTTTCAATTCCTTTTATAAATATAAATAAATATTTATATTCTAACGACGATCTATATAATATATACGTTCGAATTCCATTCAAAATAAATTTCTTGTCGATATCATTTAAAATAATTCATTTTAGATGATCAAAATTCGCTAAAATTGCCAAAATAAAAATTTTAAATTGGCCCAGATTTCCGGGTTATTACAATCTCCCCCACTTAAAACTTTTCGTCCCCGAAAAGGAACAAAGCCGAAAGTTGTTTCACAAATCAACTCAACTTTCATTATTTTGACTACGACTTAAGTTCTTCAACTTTTCAGTTTCTAAGAACTTTTCATATTTTTCAAAAATTTGGCTAACACCCTAAATTTTCGAAAAATTTCGCCATAACCTCCCCTGCACCAGGAGCACGGGAAAATCCCGAAATTGCCATACAGGCCTTCCGATCTCAAAAAGAAAAAGAAAAAGCCAAGCGGCTAGCCAAGCGGCTAGCCAATCGGCTCATAAAATCATCATCACCCAAACAAAACATTAAATTATGATAAACATGTACCTATTTGTCGAGCAAACAAATTTTATTCTCCTGCTCTAGTCTCCTTGCTATGACCTGTTCAATGTAAGTAGATGTATATGCAAGCAAATGCGACCAAATTTCAATACAACTCATTATTTGATTCAATTTGGCTAAATGGTACAAATTTTATCTAATCATCCAATAATCAAACAACACAAACATCAATCAATTAGTTGGTTATCATTTCAAACGCATAATTTTGATATATAATCAAAAATCAGATTTTTGATGCCAAATCATAACAATAAGCCCTATCTAGTTTCGGTTCTCACACCAGTCAATTGGAAATATATGGAAATCTCACTTTCGTCACTCCAAAATAAATACTGGCGACGGTGCCCCATCACCAGAATTATCCCCGGGCACTAGAGTGCGATTCTATAACTATCCAATACATTAAAACTTCGAATACACGTTTGCAAGACATATATGCAAAATCTTTATATATTGGATTGTCCAAATTAATATAAATAAATAATCAAATACGAATAATTGATTTAAATTTTCAAAACAAAACTTGTTTTCATTTTAAAAATATACTCTTCAAACTCGTTCTAGGATATTACTGATCCCATCTCTAACGAGTCATTCCCATTGGATTTTACTAATACAATTTCTGATGAATTCCTTCGTATGGTTCTAATGTGCCTTGTTCTCTGAGCTTTGTAAACCAAAGCTCTGATACCAAATGAAGCGACCCGAACTTCCCCGGTCTCCGAAGAGGAGAGAAAGGACGAATTACTGTGAGGACAAGACAAATCAGAACGCAGACGGAAGAACATTTCATTGTATATTACAACAATGCATCAGATTACAAGAATATACAGAGTATAAATCAATATTACACAGAAATATCAGAGATTTAAATTACATTTAAATACATCGCAGCGGAAAATAATACAATACTCAACTAGAAGAGATATATGGATACAAAGCTTTCCGGATATCGTCCCAGCTGTAAACCAGGATCCTGTGAATATAAATCTGCAAAACCAAAACTACTAGCTGCCCGTGTCAAAATAAGGGCACCCAGAGTTTAGGTTTAAAACAATAAACTCCAGGTCAGTCATGTGACTGGTGTGAGAACTAAAACAGTTGTAAATCTTTATTTTAAAGTTAGGTAAATCAAGGGACCACGTCGCATGACACGGAACGGGTTTCCTCCCAAGAATACCAGTGCATAAAACAACAGCGCAATGCTAAATAAAGAACAATGAAGCTATTATAAGACCCAGTTCCCATCACATAATGCAACGCAAGCCGGAGGATAGGGTTTTTACCTTATAATAGCCAAGAATGCTTGATACGTTTAAAACAAATCATTTGATACTATTATAAGTGCATAGTGTATAAAACAACTTCAAATCATAAGTATCAATCATAGACGGCATAAGTGCTCCATCCCACTATGTCGCCATACTAGGCTCTACAAATAAAACCGCAATTGTCACGTATTTGGAAATTGGATTTCCATCTATGAACCGAGGCAAAAGATAGTCCTCAACCGATTCGAGACTCTCTAGCCCGAGCCTCGGGAACAGAACGCATCGTCCCTTGGAGCGACAGGGCCGGTCCACCGATGTGGATTAGACGAAATCCTGAACACTGCGTTTCCCCGCCCTTTGGGGCGTAGGTGAGCCAACAAAATGACTCCATCGGACCCGGATCGTCCGATCAAACCGAGGCGCCTCGCAACAGCAACAACCACACAGGTGAAAAGTATATAAATGTCAGGGCTGGTAGGTCACTGACACCACCCTAGCTAGAAAGAAACGCATGCCCTCCCTGAGATCCTTCTCCCATTTTTGGTTCACAACCGGGGTGTGAGGCTCGCGAATTCACGTTACACAAAGCTATGCCACACAGGCGGTGCTTTGATCATCAACCACAAGACTTTGCTTTTCAACAGAAGCCTTGATCATTTGCCACTTAGGCATGCCACACAGGCAATTCACTCCATGCGATTGATATCCATCAGTATATAACCCCTGAGCTCGTACGTCTCAGAGAAGGGCGTTAAGCAAGAGAATAAATTCTCCGCCGCCAAATAGATATATATTTAATAGAAATCAATCACACAGACTAAAATCCAATGTCAGACACACAGTCCATTTACAAGTCCGTTCTGGGTCTGAACGAAACCGGAGGCACCTAGTACCCCGCATGTCCATCGATCTCCAAGTACGTCTGGACGATCACCAACTTTTTCCATCTTCTTGGGTGTACAGCCCAATCAAGACCATCAGTAATTATCCAAACGACGTGAAGACCTCCGGTCTTCAACCACCGTCTTCATCTTCGACACCACGTCGAATCAGTTATACAGAATGGGATAAACCCGGTCTTTCTGAACAACTCGCGTATATATATAATAAACACGTGTTACACAAACACAACATACGCCTCATTCCAATTCAGAATATTCTTTTATTCAAATATTCTTATATTTTGGGAAAGGCTCCCATTAATTTTATCAAAGATAAATTCTTTAAATTTATTCTTTAATCTCCTTTGAATATCAATTCAAACTAGTCGGGATTAGCGAACCACACCGAAGTAATCATTTATTTTAATTTCCCAATCCCAACCTATTCATCCTATAAAGTAAAATTGGTCATACTTCATATCTAACACCACAGTGTTATCGGTAAATTCAATTACCATTTCACGTTCTAATCTAATTAAAGATTTAACTATCGCCAGGAGCAAAATTGGCGATACTCCATTCTCGATCTTTTCAATCTAATTAAAGATTCATTAAAACTCCACTTAGTTTTAATCTTTAACTGGGTAAAGAATCTGTGTCATTTAAAACACGGTTCACGATAAACCCAAAATCACATTCCATTAATTATCGGGTTAAAGAACAAGTGTTATTTAAAACACTATTCACGATAAACCCAAAAATCAATACCAATTCGATTCCAATTAAATATTATTTAATTCGTACACATCATTAAATCTAAATAAAAGGATTTAATCTTTTCTCAACTGGGTTCAAGAACAGTGTTAATAAAGACACCATTCACGACAAACCCAAATCACATTTGACATTCAATACAAGGCTCTGAAAAGAAAATATATCGGCTTATATTCAATATCAAATTCTACGACTAATAAATGTCGTATTGGAAATAACGATATAAATATATATCTTTCAAATTTCCATAACAACATCTGTATAATCACGAATTCCAACATTGAAATAATCCAAAGACAATTTCGATTCAAATCCCTTCCAATGCAATTATTGGAAATTCTGGTTATATTTCAAAACCATTTTCAAATTCAATTTATTTATTTAAAAACAAATAGAATTTTAATTCTATTTCAAAACTAGTTCATTTCGATAAAAATCTATTTTTATCTTTTCAAATATGGAGTTTTTTCCTCCCAATTCTTCACATATCATTTCTTATGATTTTACACAAATTACTACTATTTTTAATAATTTTATTAAGGCCCGTACAGTCTATTTCAATCAACGGTCATCGAACTGCACTTACAGCAACCTTTTCCAAATTTGATTTGGACGTATCTCCAAATCCAACCGTTAGATTTCAAATTTCTAATATTCGTTTGAAAGCTCTTTCGATATGAACCCAACGGTTCCGGTTTTAGGAGAATCCGACGGTCGGATCTCCCGTAATGTCCGTTCGAAGTCAATGGTCGAAATTTACGAACTGCCGCGGCGCGACACGTTCTATTCAGGCCATTATATTATATATATAATATATATAATATATATAATATATATTTCGTCGATTTCTATTTAAAACGAATTTTATAAATAGTTTTAAATTCGTTTCAAAAACAATTTCAACTTCCAATTCAAATTCAAATCAAAATTGAATTTTCTCTTATAAATTCATTTTAAATCCATTTCAATTCAATTCAAATTTCAATTCAATTCAATTCGAATTCGTTTCCTTTTCTATTCAATTCAATTCGAATTCGTTTTCTTTTCAATTCCAATCAAATTCGTTTTCTATTCAATTCAATTCGAATTCGTTTTCTATTCAATTCAATTCGAATTCGTTTTCTATTCAATTCAATTCGAATTCGTTTTCTATTCAATTCAATTCGAATTCGTTTTCTATTCAATTCAATTCAATTCAAATTCGTTTTCTATTCAATTCGAATTCATTTTCTATTCAATTCAATTCGAATTCGTTTTCTATTCAACTCAATTCGAATTCGTTTTCTATTCAATTCCAATTCGAATTCGTTTTCTATTCAATTCCAATTCGAATTCGTTTTCTATTCAATTCAATTCGAATTCGTTTTCTATTCAATTCAATTCGAATTTGTTTTCTATTCAATTCAATTCGAATTCGTTTTCTATTCAATTCAATTCGAATTTGTTTTCTATTCAAAATGTCAGATTTTGAAATCACTTTCGATATTCATTATAAAATGAATAAAATCGATATAAATATCGTCCACGTCAAAATGGTGTCAATCTAATCAACACGACTTCATATATTTTTATTTTCAAATATCCTATTTAAAATATTTCTATTTCAAATATTTCTTTTTCTAAACTGGAATGAGGCCCAATCACTTACCATATGATGTTAATTATATGGATTTTCTACAACACATGTATAAAATGACTACGATGAATAATCAACCATCACCCAAAGTGCATTCTACACTGTATAAGCATCAAATATAAATATTCAACGCTTATAGTAGCCTGTTAATCAATCGATCGACATACAACTAATTATTGGGATTAGTGTACGTCAAATATCATCCCAATACCCGTGTGAGGTTTCAGAAAATCAAACACAGATTTTATTTGTTCAGCTGGGCGATGTGTAAAATTTATTGTCCCAATCAATATCAGTCAAATGTGTGTATATAAACAAATCGTTCGATTTGTTTATTTTTATTTCATTTCATATACACGTTAAAAATTCTATTTTTAACTATAAAATATTTTCCACTATAAAATATTTTATTTTAACTGTATAAATATTTTATTTCATTTCACATCACATCACCCAATCAACTACACACCAAAATCAAACAAACAAGCATACAAGCCGTCCATGGTCGGTGGACGACGGGTGTCGGGTGCTACTAAACACTGTCTGCATCCTAGTATATATTTATAACTAGAAAAATTAAATTGAAAGGTGAGAAGTTCTCACAGAATTGCTAATCCAATGCCATGACTCTTCTTAGGTAGAAATCTTCGCCGTTCTTGCCTTTTGTCACTTTTCACTGCCCGTATTCTCTACATATATAAAAATCACATTTTTACTTCGCTATTCAATATATAAAAATCGAATTTTTACATTGCTATTCAATATATTAAAATCGAATTTTTATTTTGCTATTCAATATATAAAAATCGAATTTTTACTTTGCTATTCAATATATAAAAATCGAATTTTTACTTTGCTATTCAATATATAAAAATCGAATTTTTACTTAGCTATTCAATATATAAAAATCGAATTTTTACTTTCTCTATAATATAAAAATCATATCTTTTATCCACATTAAAAATCATGTCTTTATTTAATAAAAGATTATATTTTTATACCTCTACAATATAAAAGATTATATTTTTAACCTTTTCTTCATATAAAAATTATATTTCTATATTCCACATATGATAAAAATCGAATTTTTAATCTTTCTATCATGGAAAAATTATATTTTTCCTACGCCTATCATATAAAAATTATATTTTTAATTGTCTACATCATATAAAAATTTTACCTTTCATATATATTCTTGTATACTCTAAAAATTAGATTTTTATAACACTAAAAATTGAATCCTTACGCATTTTTATAACTATAATCTATATAAAGATTTTCAGATCTTAAAACAACCATATATACTAATTATTTACGGATTTTAAAACAATGAAAATGTATGTAAAACTAAATTAACTGAAAAGAAACTCACCGAAGAAGAGGGAGGAGACGGGATCGTCGGAGGGGGTGCCTGGGGATCGCTGGAGGTGGCGGTCAGCGTCAGGGTTCGGCGGCGGTAGGCTTTGTTGCGCCGGGTGGTGGCTGTAGGTAGAGAGAGGGAGAGAGAGCGGACTAGGGCGGAGCTGGAGGAGTGGTGGACGGAGGCGGCTGCGTCACGGGGGTGGTCAGCGTGGGGCGTCGGCAATGGGGAGGTCGCCATCGATGGCGGCGCGCTAGGGCAGGCGCAGTCCTCCCTCTTTTTATTTTTTTGTATTTTATTTATTTTGAAAACTGAGAATGAACGGGGAAGGGAATAGGGAAGGGAGGGGTTAAGTGAAAGGAATTTATATATTTTATTTTTATTTATTTTCTCTCTCCTAAGTTGACTTTTTATTTCGACCTCGAAACGAGGCCCACCGCCTGTCGTCCATAGCTAATTACCGCCATTCCGAACACAATGGGATATGTACCATAAGCTGATTCGACCGTTTCGATCAGTTTCCGTTAAAATCAACATATAACTCTATATATTGAATTTGAACGCGCATTTCAATTTACCGGGTCACATACGAACTCTAAAAATTCCCGAAAAATATTTTCTAGCTTTATATTGATGATACGGTCCTAACAAAACTAGTTTCGTCAAATTCTGAGACTGTTTGAAAAATGGCCAATTTCCAGTCGATTAAAATCAACTAAAACTGGTCTAACGCGTTTTCCTTTGCCACGCTCACATATCGAGTCGAAAAATTACGAAATTTGAAACCTATTAATAAATTGACATCACGGACCCAACAAAAGTGGTTTCGTCGAAATCCGAGGTCGTTTGCAAAATTTCCATTTTTAAGGGCCTGAATTCCATAGCGACTATTCAGAATTTTCAACTGGATATATCTTTTGATTCCCGCTATGAGATTTTGATTTTTCGGATTCATTGGAAAGATATTCACAATTAGATTCCATTATTTTTGGTTTCACTAAAATCCGGTTTATTTTGCACCCGGTACATTCAACTGAAATTTGAAATCGAATTATCGAACTACCGCGCCATTTTCAATTCCTTTTATAAATATAAATAAATATTTATATTCTAACGATGGTCTATATAATATATACGTTCGAATTCCATTCAAAATAAATTTCTCGTCGATATTATTTAAAATAATTCATTTTAAATGATCAAAATTCACTAAAATTGCCAAAATAAAAATTTTAAATTGGCCCAGATTTCTGGGTTATTACATTTATACACTATACACTTATAGTAATAAGCCATGATTTGTTTAAAACGTACTAAGCATGTTTGGCTATTATAAGGGAAAACCCTATCCCCCGGCTTGTGTTGCATTGTGTGATAGGACCTGGGTCTTATAATAGCTTCATTTTTCCAAAAAGCATTGCGTTGTTTGTTATATGCACTGGTATTCTTGGGAGGAAACCCGTTCCGTGTTATACGGCGTGGTCCATTGATTTACCTAACTTTAAAATAAAGATTAATAACTGTTTTAGTTCTCACACCAGTCCCATGATTGACCTGGAGTTTATTGTTTTAACCTAAACTCTGGGTGCCCTTATTTTGACACGGGCAGCTAGTAGTTTTGGTTTTGCAGATTTATATTCACAGGATCCTGGTTTACAGCTGGAACGATATCCGGAAAGCTTTGTATCCGTATATCTCCTTCAGTTGTGTAATGTATTAATTTTCCGCTGCGATGTATTTAAATGTAATTTAAATCTCTGATATTTCTGTGTAATATTCATTTATACTCTGTATATTCTTGTATTCTGATGGTATTGTTGTAATATACAATGAAATGTTCTTCCGTCTGCGTTCTGTTGTGGCTTGTTCTCGAACTATCCGCACTTTCCTTTACGGGGAAGTTACGGGTCTTTACACGGGTTCAAAGATCTGGAAATGGTGTTGTGTTAAGGAGCAGGACGCGTTAAGTAATTTGAGATGATGAATACTGTTATGCGGGTTGGAAGGTGAGTACAAGGGCCAGGTTGAGCCCGATAATTATATAATTTAGATTTAACAATTTACAACGTATATATGAACTTATAAAAAGGTATAACTTTACCGTACGATATCAGAATTTGGAAAAACAAGATCCGTTGGGATCACTTGGACGGCGGCTACACGATGGAACTAGTTAGGAGGAATTGGAGCTCGTTACAATTTATAGCAAAATAAATTGTCCGTCTGAATCAACTGACAATTATCGCTATTTAACAATGATCGTCCAATGTGAGTTAATCTCACTAATTCTGCTCAGTTTATATTTTCATAACGTATTTTTAGAACTGATAAATATTGGTTGATTGTTGTGTGTTGATTAGTTGGTTGAACTACTAACTAATTTGTTGAAAATACCGACATAGTTATATATATATATCGTTAATTAAATCTTGATTCTGTTGATTAAAATATTTCATATTGAAATGAAATTGATGTTAATTATATTGTTTAACATCTGTGGATGCAGAGAAACAGGTTTGAGGGATCCAACTGGATTCCTCAATATTTATAATACTATTTTTCATATATTGTGATATATGGTGTGGTATATAATCTGTTATTGATTATGTGTGTTTGGATGATGATTGATCCTTTTGATTTGGTATTTTAATACCATAAGTGATACTGGAAAGTAAAAAGGGAATTTCCAAAGTGTATTTTGGAAAATAAAATATTTATATAAAATCAATGGATTTTATATAAAAGGAAATATTTATATGAAATAAATATAATTATAAAAGGAAATATTTGGGAAATAAATGTAATTAGAAAAGGGATTATTTATAAAATAAATAGAAATGTATAAATGAAATATTTATATAAGATAAAGATAACTATATAAAGGAAATATTTAGAAAATAAATAGAATTATAGAAGGGATATTTATTTAGAAAATAAAGAGAATTATAAAAGGGAATTGACGAGATATAAAAGAATTACGAGAAGATTGTTTGAAGTAGATTTTAAATAGAATCTGTCTTAACAGATAAATTGAGAATTTTAATTTATAAATAATGATTTTATAAATTAAATAAAATATTTATCATTGGATAAATTGAATATATAAGTCTGAATTTATATATAGAAGTAAAATTCGGTTTTAACACCGATATTTGAGATTGAAATTGAATGTAGCAATTATAAAAGGATTTATAAATGAGATTTAAGTGTTAGAAATAAAAAAGAGATTTCGTATGAAAAATTCTATAAATAGAAGTATAAATAGAATTTGGAAATGGGATATTATTTTAAAATGCGAAATCAAACTTAATGGATCATATAAAAGGAATATTTTCACATTCGATGTGAACAGTGGATTAAAATCTATATTTTATAAATTAAAACATTTATAAATAAATTGGGTTTTGAAACAGGAATTCAAATGGAAACTTGAATAAGACAAGAAATGGAGTTAATTGAATATTAGTTATTCGAATTAGAGTTAATCGAATATTAGTTATTCGAATTAGAGTTAATCGAATATTTGTTAGTTGAATAGAGTTAATCGAATAGAGTTAATTGAATTAGAGTTAATCGAATATTAATTATTGGAATAGAGTTAATTGAATATTAGTTAATGAAATAGAGTTAGTCGAATATTAGTTATTCGAATAGAGTGAATCGAATATAAGTATTCGAAGAGAGATTATCGAATATAGTTTATTCGAAGGAAAGAGTTATTGAATATAGTCTATTCGAAGAAGGAAAGATTATCGAATATAGATTATTCGAAAGAGAGATTATCGAATATCGTTTATTCGAGAGAGAATTATCGAATAGAGTTTATTCGAGAAAGAATTATACATTGGGATTTGACTATATCGAATGTACGAAAGTATTATTTACTTTTTGGTTTTTAAATCAGGATTTATTTATTTAATAAACCCTTTGTTTATTTATTTGAATTAAGAATAAAAGTTATATTTAAGTTATTATATTTCGGAAGCATGGGATTATAACCCTATTATTATAATCAAATGATTTCTATAAAAGAAGTGGATTCGTAAATAGAATCCGAGAGTTACGTAGGGAAGTTTGTTGAAGATTTAAATGTGAACTTTGTCTATTTCGAAGTTAGAAAGGTCGTTCAGTTAAGGTCTGAGAGGTAATTATACCCCAACTTGATTGACTTCATTTTTAACTAAGGAATGGTTAAGGTTCGATAGTGAAGGTTAGTTAATTGAATTTAGTTAAGAAGTGTTAATGGTTCAAGTTGGCATAGCGATGTTCTATTTAAATATTTGTCTAAATCCAATGAAGGAGTTTTGGGAATGATTTCCAAATAAGAATCAGAAATATTTCCTAATATAGAAAATAAGAAATAAGAGTAAATATGGAAATGTTTTCCATTAAGTTATAACGTATATTTTCTAGATTCAGAAAATAAGAATTTACGAATATATGGAAATGGAAATAAGGAAATGAATAATTGAATGGAAAATTAAATTTAAGGGGATCAGTGTTGATTGATGATTTGCTCGGTAAGATTTCCATTTGGAAATACGACCGTTGTTTGTACACATGTTTTCCTTTGATAGTTAAATCACCGATTATCAAAATTTTTGACCATTTTCCATTGTCAATACGGAGAGACCTGGATCAGATTCATTATCAGAAAACCACTCCGTATGGGCATTAGCGTTGCAAATCAAATATGATGAAGATAATCGAAGACGGAGTTATGCAAGGGCTGTTCTGGTGATCCTAGGTAGAAATTGCCTAAGATGGATTTACATAATAGTGCCTTTGGTTTGTCCAGGCCCAGGACAACGTGTATGGACGAATGTCTGGCAGGGTATATCTAATGGATCACATAAGTTGATCGCTTCAAACGTATCCACGTGTAACGACCGGGAATTCCGCTCGATCTGAATCAGTCGCTAAGCCGATCAAGACCGTTCAAAACGCCTGATTGTTTTGAGAACACGACAAAATAGAACGCAGACGGAAGAACATTTCATTGTTAATTACAACAATTCATCAGAATACAAGAATATACAGAGTATAAATGAATATTACATTCGATAAATATTAGAGATTACAATACATTACATAGCAGAGGAAAATAATACAATACACAACTAGAAGTAATACGCGGATACAAAGCTTTCCGAGTATCGTTCCAGCTGTAAATCAGGATCCTGTGAATATAAATCTGCAAAACCAAAACTACTAGCTGCCCATGTCAAAATAAGGGCACCCAGAGTTTAGGTTAAAACAATAAACTCCAGGTCAGTCATGTGACTGGTGTGAGAACTAAAACAATTATTAATCTTTATTTTAAAGTTCGGTAAATCAAGGGACCACGCCATATAACACGGAACAGGTTTCCTCCCAAGAACACCAGTGCAAAAAACAACAGCGCAATGCTAAATAAAGAAAAATGAAGCTATTGTAAGACCTAAGTCCTATCACACAATGCAACGCAAGCCGGGGGATAGGGTTTTCCCTTATAATAGCCAAAGCATGCTTGATACGTTTTAAAACAAATCATTTGATACTATTATAAGTGTACTTCAAATCATAAGTATCAATCATAGACGGCATAGGTACCATATATCATGTTGCGATACTAGTTCTACAATTAAAACCGCAAAATCACGTATTTGGAAGTTGGATTTCCATCTGTGAACCGAGGCAAGGGATCGTCCTCTACCGAATTTGAGACGCTCTAGCCTGTCTCAGGAACAGCCGCAACTGCCCCTTGGATCGTCAGGGCCGGTCCACCGATGTGGATTATAATGCCTGAACACTGCGTTTCCCCACCCTATGGGGTGTCAACGAGCCAACAAATGACTCCACCGGCTCCACATAGTCACCCATATATCTAAGGCGCCTCGCAACAGCAACAACCACATAAGTCAAACTCGTCAGGGCGTGTAAAACCACTGACGTCACTTCTAGCTAGAAAGAAATGCATGTCCCCCCTGAGGTCCTTCTCCTGTTTTTGGTTCACAACCGGGGTGTGAGGCTCGCGAATCCACGCTACACAAAGCTATGCCACACAGGATGTGCTTTGATCATCAACCACAAGACTCTGCTTTTCAACAGAAGCCTTGATCATTTGCATCTTAGCATGCCACACGGGCAAACCACTCCATGCAACCGATATCCATCAATCACACAGAATGATATCCAATGTCAGACACACAGTCAATTTACAAGTCCGTTCTAGGTCTGAACGAAACCGGAGGCACCTAGTACCCCGCATATCCATCGATCTCCATGTACGTCTATACGATCACCAACTGATTCCCTCCTCTTGGGTGTACGACCCAATCAAGATCATCAATAATCACCCAAACAACGTGAAGACCTCCGGTCTTCGACCACCTGCTTCATCTTCGACTTATCGTCGTATCAGTTATTCAGAATGGGATAAACCCGGTCTTTCCGAATAACTCACGTATATAATAATCAAGTGTTACACAAACACAACATACGCCCCATTCCAATTCATCTGTCACTAACCGTAAATTAGTAAGAGAACAATTCCTCAAATATTAACCCCGAAGGCCGAAAGCAACATCAGATCAATACCTAGGAAACCATTCATCTTTGCCAACCTACAGTTAGTTTCTAAATTTCACATTCTTAGGGAAAGGTTCCCATTAATTTTATCAAAGGTAAATTCTTTTAAATTTATTCTTTAATCTTCCTTTGAATATCACTTCAAACTAGTCGGGATTAGCGAACCACAACGAAGTAATCATTTATTTTAATTTCCCAATCCCAACCTATTCAACCCATGAAGTAAAACTAGTAATACTTCATATCTAACACCACGGTGTTATCGGTAAATTCAATTACCATTTCACGTTCAAATCTAATTAAAGATTTAACTATCGCCTGGAGCAAAATTGGTGATACTCCATTCTCGATCATTTCATTCTAATTAAAGATTCATTAAAACTCCACTTAGTTTTAATTTTTAACTGGGTTAAAGAATCAGTGTCATTTAAAACACGGTTCACGATAAACCCAAAATCACATTTCAATTAGTCCCTAACCGTAAAATAGCAAGTGAGTAATTCCCTAAGTATTCACCCTGAAGGCCGAAACCAACATCAGATCAATACCCAAGAAACCATTCAACTTAACTAATCTCCAGTTAGTTTCTGATTTTCTTATCTCCTTTGGGTCTAAGAACAGTATTATTGAAGATACCGTTCACGATAACCTAAAATCACATTCCATTAATTATCAGGTTAAAGAACAAGTGTTATTTAAAACAATGTTCACGATAAACCCAAAAATCAATACTTATTCAATTCCAATTAAATATTATTTAATTGATACACTTCATTAAATCTAAACAAAAAGATTTAATCTTTTTCTCAATTGGAGTTAAGAACAGTGTTAATGAAGATACCATTCACGACAAACCCAATATCACATTTGATATTAAATACAAGGCTCTGAATAGAAAATATATCGGATTATATTCAATATCAAATTCTACGACCAACAAATATCGTATTGGAAATAACGATATTAATATATCTTTCAAATTCCCATAACAATACCTGTATCGTCACGAAATCCAACATCGAAATATTCCAAAGACAATTTCGATTTAAATCCATTCCAATTCAATTATTGGAAATTCTGGTTACTTTCAAATCCATTTTATTTATTTTAAAAATAAATAGAATTATAGTTCTAGTTAAAAACTAGTTCATTTCGATAAAAATCTATTTTTATCTTTTCAAATATGGAGTTTTTCATCCCAATTCTTCACAAACCATTTCATATGATTTTACACAAATTATGGATATTTTTAATAATTTTATCAAGGCCCGTACAGTCGATTTCCATCAACGGCCATCGAACTGCACTTACAGCGACCTTTTCCAAATTCGATTTGGACATAATTCCAAATCCAACCGTTAGATTTCAAATCTATAATATTCATTAGAAAGCCCTTTTCGATACGAACCCAACGTTCCGGTTTTAGGAGAATCCGACGGTCGGATCTCCCGCAATGTCCATTCGAAGTCAATGGTCGAAATTCACGAACTGCCGCAGCGCGGCGCGTTCTATTCAGGCCATTATATTATATATATATAATATATATAATATATACTTCGTCGATTTCCTTTCGAAATGAATTTTATAAATCGTTTTAAATTCGTTTTTAAAACGATTTCAACTTGCATCTCAAATTCAAATCAAAATTGAATCTTTCCTTATAAATTCGTTTTAAATTCATTTCAAATTGATTTCAATTCAAATCGATTTAATTCGAATTTCAATTCATTTCAATTTAATTCGAATTTCAATTCATTTCAATTTAATTCGAATTTCAATTCTTTTCAATTTAATTCGAATTTCAATTCTTTTCAATTTAATTCGAATTTCAATTCAATTCAATTTAATTCGAATTTCAATTCATTTCAATTTAATTCGAATTTCAGTTCATTTCAAAATATCAGATTTTGAAATCACTTTCGATATTCACTGTAAAATGGATAAAATCGATATAAATATCGTTCACGTCAAAATGGCGTCAATCTAATCAACATGGCTTTTATTCAACACATGACTGTTTTCAATTCAACACATGAATTTATTTTCTATACAACACATGAATTTATTTTCTATTCAACACATGAAGTATTTTCTAAATTGGAACGAGACCCAATCAATTACCATATAATGTTTATTATATGGATTCCCTACAACACATGTATATAACAGCAGCGATAAATCATCAACCATCATCCAAAGTGCGTTCTACACTGTGTAAGCATCAAATATAAATATTCAACACTCATAACAGCCTGTCAATCCATCGATCGACATACAACTAATTATTGGGATTAGTGTACGTCATATATCATCCCAATACCCGTGTGGGGTTTCAAACAATCAAACACAGATTTTATTTGTGCAGTTGGGCGATGTGTAAAATTTATCGTCCCAATCAATATCAGTCAAATGTGTGTATATAAACAAATCATTCGATTTGTTTATATTAATTTATTTCATTTCATATACACGTTAAAAATTCTATTTTTAACTATAAAAAATATTTTTTTTTAATCTCATTCCACATCACACAATCAACTACACATCAAAATCAAACAAACAAACAAGCCGTCCATGGTCTGTGGACGACGGGTGTCGGGTGCTACTAAACACCGTCTGCATCCTAGTATATATTTTAACTAGAAAATTAGATTAAAATTGAGAAGTTCTCACAGAGGGTTCCACTCCGCCATGCTTTGCTTTTGAACTGCTGAATCATCTGAATCTGTTTGAAGTCCCAATGCGGTTCTTTTCACGCTGTTCAAATATAAAAATTATATTTTTATCACTTCTTTTCAATAAATAAAAATCATATTTTTATTCTTTCTTTATATATATTTTTACAACGCTTCTTTCTATGTAAAAATTATATTTTTATACTTCTATTCCACATATAAAGATCGAATTTTTATTTCGCTACATCATATATAAAAATCGTATTTTTATTTCTTCATCTTCATGTTAAAAATCGTATTTTTTATTTCTTCATCCACCTACATAAAAATCAAATTTTTATACGGTTTCTATATAAATAAAAATCTAATTTTTAACGTAGCTAAAGATCATATTTTTATATTGTTCACCTTCTTATATATAAAAATCAAATTTTTATCTTCACTACACGTATAAATTTTTTATTTTTAACCTTCCTATGATATAAAAATTATATTTTTAATACTCTACTATAATAAAAATTATATTTTTATACCACTACTTCATATATCAAAATCCAATCTTTCTTTGTTAATATTTCATATAGAAATTCGACCTCTCTTTAATTAAAATATTGTCTTTGTATTTGTTCTCCTTCGACATAAAAATCATGTTTATATGCTCTCTAATCTACTTATATATTTATAAATATAAATTTCATTCTAAAACACTGCTATCATACTCAAAATCTGATTTTTAAAGTAATTAAACTAAATTAAATGACATAAAAGACTCACATTTGGTTATTGAAGAGGGAGGAGGGTTTACTGTTGGAGCTACAGCCTTGGGGAGGCGGCGCGGCGTGTCACGGCTGGCGAAGGTGGAGCGCGGCCTGCTGTGGTGGAGTGGAGGCGGCGGATCGGGTTTTTGGGGGCAGTGGGTTGTCTTCTCGTCGAAGGCGACTGCAGGGGGAGATCGCGAAGGAGGGAGATCGGGAAGAGGGGGAGGGCGCGGCGTTGGCTGACCGGAGGGAGGCTGCGCGAGGTGGAGTTCGTCGTTGGCAGCTCCAGATTTTTTTTCTTCGATCTATTTTTGAAACTGAGGAAAAAGAGAGAGGGTTGACCGAGTAAAGAGGAAAGGGAGGGAGATATTTAATTAATTTATTATTTTAATTTCCTAAAAAGCAACTTTTTCATTCGAACACCAAATTGAACCCACCGACTGTCGTCCCTAGCTAGTTACCCCCATTCCGAACACAATGGGATATGTTTCGTTAGCCAATTCGCTTGTTACGATCAGTTTTCGCTGATATTAAAATATAAATATATATATTCAATTTTAAATGCACATTTCAAATTACCGGGGCCACATACAGACTCTAAAAATTCCAGAAAAATATTTTCCAGCTTTGTATTGACGGTACGGTCCTAACAAAACTAATTTCGTCGAATTCTGAGATCGTTTTAAAAATGGCCATTTTCCAGTCGATTAAAATCAACTGAAACTGGCCAAACGCGTTTTCCTCCGCCACGCTCACATATTGATTCGAAAAATTACGAATTTTGAAACTTAGCAATAACTTGACATCACGGATCCAACAAAAGTGGTTTCGTCAAAATCCGAGGTCGTTTGCAAAATTTCCATTTTTAAGGGCCAGAATTCCATAGCGACTATTCTGAACATTCATTTGACCATAACTTTTGATTCCTGCTATGAAATTTTGATTTTTCGGATTCGTTGGAAAGATATTCTCAATTAGATTCTATTATTTTTGGTTTTACTAAAATCCGGTTTATTTTGCACCCGGTACATTCATTTGAATTTTGAAATCGAATTATCGAACTACCGCGCCATTTTCAATTCCTTTTTTATATATAAATAAATATTTATATTCTAATGACGATTCGAATAAATATATGCGTTTGAATTCTATTCAAAATAAATTTCTCGTCGTTATTATTTAAAATAATTCCTTTTAAATAATAAAAATTCGCTAAAATTGCCAAAATAAAAATTTAAATTGGCTCGGATTTTCCGAGTTGTTACATTCTCCCCCACTTAAAACTTTTCGTCCCCAAAAAGGAACGAAGCCGAAAGTTGTTTAACAAATCAACTCAACTTTCATTATTTTCGTTACGACTTAAGTTCTTCAACTTTTCAGTTTCTAAGAACTTTTCAAATTTTTCAAAAATTTGGCTAACACCCTAAATTTTCGAAAAATTTCGCCATAACCTCCCCTGCACCGGGAACTTCGGGATATTTCATATAGCCTCCTATGGCCTTCTTCAACTCAAAAGAAAAGGGAAAAGCCAAGCGGTTGGCCAATCGGCTCATAAAATCATCCTCACCCAAACAAAATAGTAAATTATGGTAAACATTTACCTATTTGTTGGGCAAACAATTTTATTCTTCTGCTCTAGCCTCCTTGCTATGACCTATTCAGTGTAAGTACATGTATATGCAAGCAAATGCGACTAATTTTCAATACAACTCGCTATTTGATTAATTTGGCTAAAGGTTCAACTTTTAATTAATCAACCAATAATCAAACAACACAACCATCAATCAATTAGTTGAATTATCATTTCAAATTCATAATTTTGATATATAGTCAAAAAATCAGCTTTTTGATGCCAAATCACAACAATAAGCCCTATCTAGTTTCGGTTCTCACACCAGTCAATTGAAAATATATAGATGTAACACTTTCGAAGCTCGGACATAAATACTGATGATGAGATCTCAATCATCAGTATCATCTTCGGGTGTCTAGAATGTGATTCTATATCTATCCAGTATATTAAAACTTCGAATACACGTTTGCAAGGCGTATATGCAAAATCTTTATATATTGGATTGCCCAAATTAATTTAAATAAATATTCAAATACGTATACAACGATTTAAATTTCAAAACAAAAATTGTTTTCCTTTTAAAAATATACTCTTCACACTCTTTCTAGGATACTACTGATCCCATCTCTAACGAGTCATTCCCATTGGATATTACTAATCCAATTTCTGATGAATTCTTTCGTTTGGTTCTAACGTGTCTTGTTCCCGGAGCTTTGTAAACCAAAGCTCTGATACCACGATGTAACGACTGGGAATTCCGCTCGATCCGAATCAGTCGCTAACCGATCAAGACCATTCGAAACGCCTGATTGTTTTGAGAACACGACAAAATAGAACGCAGACGGAAGAACATTTCATTATTAATTACAACAATTCATCAGAATACAAGAATATACAGAGTATAAATTAATATTACATTCGATAAATATCAGAGATTACAATACATTACATAGCAGCGGAAAATAATACAATACACAACTAGAAGTAATACGCAGATACAAAGCTTTCCGAGTATCGTTCCAGCTGTAAATTAGGATCCTGTGAATATAAATCTGCAAAACCAAAACTACTAGTTGCCCGTTTCAAAATAAGGGCACCCAGAGTTTAGGTTAAAACAAAAAACTCCAGGTTAGTCATGTGACTGGTGTGAGAATTAAAACAATTATTAATCTTTATTTTAAAGTTCGGTAAATCAAGGGACCACACCATATAACACGGAACGGGTTTCCTCCCAAGAACACCAGTGCATAAAACAACAGCGCAAAGCTAAATAAAGAAAATTGAAGCTATTATAAGACCCAGGTCCTATCACACAATGCAACGCAAGCCAAGGGATAGGGTTTTCCCTTATAATAGCCAAAGCATACTTGATACGTTTTAAAACAAATCATTTGATATTATTATAAGTGCATAGTGCATAAAACAACTTCAAATCATAAGTATCAATCATAGACGGCATGGGTACCATATATCATGTCGCCATACTAGTTCTACAATTAAAACCGCAAAATCACGTATTTGGAAGTTGGATTTCCATCTGTGAACCGAGGCAAGGGATCGTCCTCTACCGAATTCGAGACGCTCTAGCCCGTGTCTCAAGAACAACCGCAACTGCCCCTTGGATCGTCAGGGCCGGTCCACCGATGTGGATTATAATGCCTGAACACTGCGTTTCCCCACCCTATGGGGTGTCAACGAGCCAACAAATGACTCCATCGGCTCCACATAGTCACCGATATATCCGAGGCGCCTCGCAACAGCAACAACCACATAAGTCAAACTCGTCAGGGCATGTAAAACCACTGACGCCACTTCTAGCTAGAAAGAAACGCATGTCCCCCCTGAGGTCCTTCTCCAGTTTCTTGTTCACAACCGGGGTGTGAGGCTCGCGAATCCACGCTACACAAAGATATGCCACACAGGCTGTGCTTTGATCATCAACCACAAGACTCTGCTTTTCAACAGAAGCCTTGATCATTTTCATCTTAGCATGCCACACGGGCAAACCACTCCATGCAACCGATATCCATCAATCACACAGAATGATATCCAATGTCAGACACACAGTCCATTTACAAGTCCGTTCTGGGTCTGAATGAAACCGGAGGCACCTAGTACCCCGCATAACCATCGATCTCCAAGTACGTCTGGACGATCACCAACTGATTCCCTCCTCTTGGGTGTACGACCCAATCAAGATCATCAGTAATCACCCAAACGACGTGAAGACTTCCGGTCTTCGACCACCGTCTTCATCTTCGACTTATCGTCGTATCAGTTATTCAGAATGGGATAAACCCGGTCTTTCCGAATAACTCGCGTATATAACAAACAAGTGTTACACAAACACAACATACGCTCCATTCCAATTCATCTGTCACTAACCGAAAATTAGTAAGAGAACAATTCCCCAAATATTAACCCCGAAGGCCGAAACCAACATCAGATCAATACCCAGGAAACCATTCTTCTTAGCCAACCTACAATTAGTTTCTCAATTTCACATTCTTAGGGAAAGGTTCCCATTAATTTTATCAAAGATAAATTCTTTTAAATTTATTCTTTAATCTTCCTTTGAATATCACTTCAAACTAGTCGGGATTAGCGAACCACACCGAAGTAATCATTTATTTTAATTTCCCAATCCCAACCTATTCAACCCATGAAGTAAAACTGGTAATACTTCATATCTAACACCACGGTGTTATCGGTAAATTCAATTACCATTTCACGTTCAAATCTAATTAAAGATTTAACTATCGCCTGGAGCAATACTGGTGATACTCCATTCTCGATTATTTCAATCTAATTAAAGATTCATTAAAACTCCACGTAGTTTTAATCTTTAACTAGGTTAAAGAATCAGTGTCATTTAAAACACGGTTCACGATAAACCCAAAATCACATCACATTTCAATCAGTCCCAAACCGTAAAATAGCAAGTGAGTAATTCCCTAAGTATTAACCCCGAAGGCCGAAACCAACATCGGATCAATACCCAAGAAACCATTCAACTTAACTAATCTCCAGTTAGTTTCTGATTTTCTTATCTCCTTTGAGTCTAAGAACAGTATTATTGAAGATACCGTTCACGACAAACCAAAATCACATTCCATTAATTATCGGGTTAAAGAACAAGTGTTATTTAAAACAATGTTCACGATAAACCCAAAAATCAATACCAATTCAATTCCAATTAAATATTATTTAATTCATACACTTCATTAAATCTAAACAAAAAGATTTAATCTTTTTCTCAACTGGACATAAGAACAGTGTTAATGAAGACACCATTCACGACAAACCCAATATCACATTTGATATTAAATACAAGGCTCTGAATAGAAAATATATCGGCTTATATTCAATATCAAATTCTACGACCAACAAATATCGTATTGGAAATAACGATATTAATATATCTTTCAAATTCCCATAACAATACCTGTATCGTCACGAAATCCAACATCGAAATATTCCAAAGACAATTTCGATTCAAATCCATTCCAATTCAATTATTGGAAATTCTGGTTACTTTCAAATCCATTTTATTTATTTTAAAAATAAATAGAATTATAGTTCTAGTTCAAAACTAGTTCATTTCGATAAAAATCTATTTTTATCTTTTCAAATATGGAGTTTTTCATCCCAATTCTTCACAAATCATTTCTTATGACTTTACACAAATTATGGATATTTTTAGTAATTTTATCAAGGCCCGTACAGTCGATTTCCATCAACGGCCATCGAACTGCACTTACAGCGACCTTTTCCAAATTTTATTTGGACATAATTCCAAATCCAACCGTTAGATTTCAAATCTCTAATATTCATTAGAAAGCCCTTTTCGATACGAACCCAACAGTTCCGGTTTAAGAAGAATCCGACGGTCGGATCTCCCGCAATGTCCATTCGAAGTCAATGGTCGAAATTCACGAACTACCGCTACGCGGCGCGTTCTATTCAGGCCATTATATTATATATATAATATATATAATATATACTTCGTCGATTTCCTTTCGAAACAAATTTTATAAATCGTTTTAAATTCGTTTTTAAAACGATTTCAACTTCCATCTCGAATTCAAATCAAAATTGAATCTTTCCTTATAAATTCGGTTTAAATTCATTTCAAATTGATTTCAATTCAAATCGATTTAATTCGAATTTCAATTCATTTCAATTTAATTCGAATTTCAATTCATTTCAATTTAATTCGAATTTCAATTCTTTTCAATTTAATTCGAATTTCAATTCAATTTAATTCGAATTTCAATTCATTTCAATTTAATTCGAATTTCAGTTCATTTCAAAATATCAGATTTTGAAATCACTTTCGATATACACTGTAAAATGGATAAAATCGATATAAATATCGTTCACGTCAAAATGGCGTCAATCTAATCAACATGGCTTTTATTCAACACATGAATGTTTTCAATTCAACACATGAATTTATTTTCTATTCAACACATGAATTTATTTTCTATTCAACACATGAAGTATTTTCTAAATTGGAAGGAGACCCAATCAATTACCATATAATGTTTATTATATGGATTCTCTACAACACATGTATATAACAGCAACGATAAATCATCAACCATCATCCAAAGTGCGTTCTACACTGTATAAGCATCAAATATAAATATTCAACGCTCATAACAGCCTGTCAATCCATCGATCGACATACAACTAATTATTGGGATTAGTGTACATCATATATCATCCCAATACCCGTGTGGGGTTTCAAACAATCAAACACAGATTTTATTTGTGCAGTTGGGCGATGTGTAAATTTATCATCCCAATCAATATCAGTCAAATGTGTGTATATAAACAAATCGTTCGATTTGTTTATATTAATTTATTTCATTTCATATACACGTTAAAAATTCTATTTTTAACTATATTTTTTTTATCTCATTCCACATCACACAATCAACTTCACATCAAAATCAAACAAACAAACAAGCCGTCCATGGTCTGTGAACGACGGGTGTCGCGTGCTACTAAACACCGTCTGCATTCTAGTATATATTTTAACTAGAAAATTAGATTAAAAGTGAGAAGATCTTGCAGAGGGTTCCACTCCGCCATGCTTTGCTTTTGAACTGCTGAATCATCTGAATCTGTTTGAAGTCCCAATGCGGTTCTTTTCACGCTGTTCAAATATAAAAATTATATTTTTATCACTTCTTTTCAATAAATAAAAATCATATTTTTATTCTTTCTTTATATATATTTTTACAACGCTTCTTTCTATATAAAAATTATATTTTTATACTTCTATTTCACATATAAAGATCGAATTTTTATTTCTCTACATCATATATAAAAATCGTATTTTTATTTCTTCATCTTCATGTTAAAAATCGTATTTTTTATTTCTTCATCCACCTACATAAAAATCAAATTTTTATACGGTTTCTATATAAATAAAAATCAAATTTTTATACGGTTTCTATATAAATAAAAATCTAATTTTTAACATAGCTAAAGATCATATTTTTATATTGTTCACCTTCTTATATATAAAAATCAAATTTTTATCTTCACTACACGTATAAAATTTTTATTTTTAACCTTCCTATGATATAAAAATTATATTTTTAATACTCTACTATAATAAAAATTATATTTTTATACCACTACTTCATATATCAAAATCCAATCTTTCTTTGTTAATATTTCATATAGAAATTCGACCTCTCTTCAATTAAAATGTTGTCTTTGTATTTGTTCTCCTTCGACATAAAAATCTTGTTTATATGCTCTCTAATCTACTTATATATTTATAAATATAAATTTCATTCTAAAACGCTGCTATCATACTCAAAATCTGATTTTTAAAGTAATTAAACTAAATTAAATGACATAAAAGACTCACATTTGGTTATTGAAGAGGGAGGAGGGTTTACTGTCGGAGCTACAGCCTTGGGGAGGCGGCGTGGCGTGTCACGGCTGGCGAAGGTGGAGCGCGGCCTGCTGTGGTGGAGTGGAGGCGGCGGATCGGGTTTTCGGGGCTGCGGGTTGTCTTCTCGTCGAAGGCGGCTGCAGGGGGAGATCGCGAAGGAGGGAGATCGGGAAGAGGGGGAGGGCGCGGCGTTGGCTGATCGGAGGGAGGCTGCGCGAGGTGGAGTTCGTCGTTGGCAGCTCCAGATTTTTTTCTTCGATCTATTTTTGAAACTGAGGAAAAAGAGAGAGGGTTGACCGAGTAAAGAGGAAAGGGATGGAGATATTTAATTAATTTATTATTTTAATTTCCTAAAAAGCAAATTTTTCATTCGAACACCAAATTGAACCCACCGACTGTCGTCCCTAGCAAGTTACCCCCATTCCGAACACAATGGGATATGTTTCGTTAGCCAGTTCGCTTGTTATGATCAGTTTTCGCTGATAATAAAATCTAAATCTATATATTCAATTTTAAATGCACATTTCAAATTACCGGGGCCACATACAGACTCTAAAAATTCCAGAAAAATATTTTCTAGCTTCGTATTGACGGTACGGTCCTAACAAAACTAATTTCGTCGAATTCTGAGATCGTTTGAAAAATGGCCATTTTCCAGTCGATTAAAATCAACTGAAACTGGCCAAACGCGTTTTCCTCCGCCACGCTCACATATTGATTCGAAAAATTACGAATTTTGAAACCTAGCAATAACTTGACATCACGGATCCAACAAAAGTGGTTTCGTCAAAATCCGAGGGCGTTTGCAAAATTTCCATTTTTAAGGGCCAGAATTCCATAGCGACTATTCTGAATATTCATTTGACCATAACTTTTGATTCCCGCTATGAAATTTTGATTTTTCGGATTCGTTGGAAAGATATTCTCAATTAGATTCTATTATTTTTTGTTTTACTAAAATCCGGTTTATTTTGCACCCAGTACATTCATTTGAATTTTGAAATCGAATTATCGAACTACCGCGCCATTTTCAATTCCTTTTTTATATATAAATAAATATTTATATTCTAACGACGATTCGAATAAATATATGCATTCGAATTCTATTCAAAATAAATTTCTCGTCATTATTATTTAAAATAATTCATTTTAAATAATCAAAATTCGCTAAAATTGCCAAAATAAAAATTTTAAATTGGCTCGGATTTTCCGGGTTGTTACATTACGTTTGGTGGCGGAGGAATTCGTTTCTCTTTTCTTTATACCCGTGGTAATTTTGTGGAAATCAATTTGTGATTTGGCGGGTATGACGATGAGGCATTCAAAGTAAATGAATGTATGATCTGTCAAAAGATACGTTATGACCTCAAGCCTCATCAACTGGGAAATGACAAAAATCAGACAGGCAACATGGCTACGTGGGTCGCCCCCATTAGGGTGTATTGTCACCATCTAGAGAATATTCACATTTGTTACTTCTTTTCTCTTCTGTATCTCCCGGGAACGGTTATGTTGCTAACAACCGTAGGTGACAATATATTCGATACACTCAAGAGAAATGAGTGGTCGGTCATGTATGGCTGGGTTGCAAGATGTTCTTGTTGAACCTAGTATATTCCTCTCTAGAGATACACTATCGGCAGGTGGTTCCATACCTTGTCATAGTCGGAATCCAATCTCCAATAAGCGCCTGCGGTTTTGATTGTATACTATATATATGTAGAGCATGAGATGCATGCGTTCTGCTAGATTGCTAATTATTTGTGATTAGACATTATTATAATATCAGAAAAGTATTGATTTTGAAAATGTTTGGGTTATCATAAGGTAAAGACCATCCGTGTTTATGTGTGAATTGGTCTTACGATTATCATTTCTTTTGAAAAATGATTTTTAAAAGTTAAACCATGTGGTTGGAGTTTACTCAAACCAGTCCCATGGCTGACCCAGAGTTTATTTTGTTTTGTTTTCCCTAATCTCTTGGGTGCCCAAAATTTGTACGGGCAATCAAGTAGTCGGGATGTATAGATACACTAGATGGGGCTTGGCGCAGGAGGCTTCAGCAGCATTTATAGCTATTGTTTATTTCCGTTGTGATGTAAGTATTGTACTCTAATATATAAATGCATATTTGTGTTTCAAAGTTAATTTAGATACTATTTTTTTCATTCCGTTGTGAGATTCGTGTTACTCTGATGTTGTTGTGTTCTTGTTCTTCTTCTATTCTAATTTTCTATCTTATCTATTCTCACCCTCTAACTTATTTCTATTAACTATCTGGTATTTTCGATGCTTGGATAGTCGACATTGGTTTTAAATATCGATTACCAAGTTCGCAAATTCCCCAGGTCGTTACAAAATGAGAAGAAATCATTGGCTTATAATGCATTGATTGATAATGATGAACCAGATGATGATACTGTTGATGACGATATCGAGTTTATTACCAAGAAGATCAAGAAATTCTTAAAGTACTGAATAACGAAGAAACTTCAAAAAAATTAACAATAATAATTCCAGAAATGGAAATGTTGTTAGATGTTTCAAATGTGACAAACCCGGTCATTTGAAAAGAGATTGTCCCAACTTGAGAAAACCAAAGCACATTTCAAATACTTTCAATAAGGAGAGGAAACAGGCATTCAATGCAACATGGGATGACTTATCATCAAGTGACAATGATTCAAAAACAGAAAATGCCAATGTATGCTTCGTGGCAATGAATGACAAGGTATGGAATTTTGATAAAGAAATTACTAAAGTTTTAAATGATATGCATCAAAGTTATGAAATACTTAGGAAAGAGTACAATAATAGTTTGGCAAAAGTAGATAGATTAAAAATATCTAATGAAAAGTTGAGTAAAGAAAAGCAATGTCTAGAAGATAAAAATAGAAAGGATTTAACACTTGAAAGTTTTGAAAAACTGAAAAGTGAAAATGAGTCCTTAAAATCAGAAAATCTTTCAATGAAGTCACAGATCACAGATCTGAATAAGAAAATAACATCTCTAGACAATGTTATTCTTAACCATAGTAAGGATTTTGATAAAATGAAAACTGATATTGATAAATTTAACAAAGGAAAGGATAATCTAGAGAAATTATTATCTGCATCTAAAAGCAATAGGAATAAGCATGGACTTGGATATATCCCTAAGGCTAAATCAAATAAAGATAGTACTCAATGTACTAAGTTTGTTAAAGCCACCAAGTTCAAACCAAAACCTAGGAAATTAAAGTTAGACCCTCCAAATAGGTTCATTAATTTATGGGTTCCAAAATGGTTCGATAATACTGGAAAAGAAAAATATATTGGTAATTTTATTAATAAGGTTCATTTATCTAATGTTTATATTTTGAAAGGGCATTCAAACTCTTTATGGATTTGGCATCCCAAAACTTAACCCTATGGACCCCGAATTAAAAAGGGTACCAGTGTGCATATTCGATAATTTTTCAGGTACCAAATAGTCGATGCTCAAATCATATGACAAGAAATCTATTGAACCATGGATAATTATGAAAAGGATTTGTTATTGGCATCAGCAAAGTCAGTAACTCTAAAACTCATATAATTATTTAGTTTATTTCATGTTTTGATTCCCCCACTTGTATGATTTATATGCAAACTCTACATATTGTCTAGAAGTTAATTAGACAATTCGTTTTTACCTTTTTGTTGATGACAAAGGGGGAGAAAAGGTATAAATATACTAGACAAAATGATAGGAGGAGTGCACAGAGTTAGGGGGAGTCAAATATAAAATGTATTATATTTGATATCTTAAATATTTATATGGTTGTCATCATCAAAAAGGGGGAGATTGTTAATACCCTAGGTACCCTAGGTATTGATTTTGATGACAACAACCATATAAGCATTACTACTAACATATCATTGAGTTGTGCAGTTACATTAGATATATTATGAAGATATTTATAAAGATAAACATGAATACAAAAGAAGAATTACAGAAGAAGGATAATCAGAACAATTGAAGAGCAAAGAAGACCAAAGCCTAATAGAGAAGAATGCTGAAGAGCAGAAGTGTTTGAAGTGATGAGAAGTTGGTTGAACCTTAGAATATCTTGTTAAAGATCCCATGGCAATTATACTTGAAGATAATCAACCATTGACGTCAACCAAGTCACCAAAATCCACAAATATAAGGAAATTTGAAGTGCAGAAAATTTGCGACACTTATAAGTGTTGCTGTGCTATTTGCAACATAAGTATGTCGACATACCCTTTTTTGTATGTCGACATATAATGACTAGGGCAGAATTTTGAATTCAATTTAAGTAGTTATTTCCCTCCACCCTTTTACCAAAAAAGCACATCCTTTCATACACTATTTAAACGCCTCTGGTAACGAATTTTTACACATTAATTTCACATTTTCTTGTACTCCTTCTTCTCCATTTATTCTCTACAAAATTCCATTGAAAACTATCCTTTTACACTTGCAAATTCATTCTTTTTCACTCCTATTCTTCATTGATTTGCAAGCCACACAATACCAGAGAGTTGTACTTGAATTCATATCATTATCTCTCTGATTTAATCCTATTTCCTGAAAGAATTCAAAGATATTGTAATAACCCGAAAAATCTGAGCCAATTTAAAAAATTTATTTTGGCCCTTTTAATGAATTTCGAATATTCAAAAGGAATTATTTTAAATAATTACAATGAGAAATTTATTTTGAATAGAATTAGAACGTATATATTTATTTGAATTGTCGTTAGAATATAAATATTTAATTTTAATTATAAAAGGAATTGGAAGTGGTGCGGTAGTTCAAAAATTCGATTTCAAATTTCAAATGAATGTACAGGATTCAAAATAAACCGGATTTTAGCAAAACCAAAAATATTAGAATCTATTTGAAAATATATTTCCAACATATCCGAAAAATTGAAATTTCATAGCGGGAATAAAAAGTTACGCCCAGTTGAAAATTCAGAATAGTCGTTATGGAATTATAGCCCTTAAAAATGGAAATTTTGCAAACGACCTCCGTTTTCGACGAAACCACTTTTGTTGGATCAGGGATGTCTAATTATGGCTAGATTCCAAAATTCGTAATTTTTGGGATTAATATGTGAGCATGGCGAAGTAAAACATGTTTTGACAGTTTCAATCAATTTGGATCGACCAGAAAATAGCCATTTTTCACACGGTCTCCAAATTTTACAAAATTAGTTTTGTTAGAACCGTATCGTCAATACGAAGCTAGAAAATATTTTTCGGTAGTTTTTAGAGTCCGTATGTGGCCCCGGTAAATTGAAATGTACGTTCAAATTCAATATATAGATTTATATTTTGATTTTGACGAAAACCGATCGAAACATCCAAACTGGCTTACGAAACATATCCCATTGCGTTCGAAATGGGGGTAATTAGTTATGGACGACAGTCGGTGGGTTGGCTTTCGAGTTTAAAATAAAAAGGTACTTTTTGAAACTAAATAATAAAATATCTCTATATCCTCTCTCACCCCTCCCTCCCAGCCCCCCCCCCCCCCCCGGGTCATTTCTTTTCAAATCGGAAAAAAAACCGACAGGGCCTCCCTTTTACTAGAAAACTGTCGCCCCCTCTCCTCTTGCACCACCGCACCACCGGCTGTGGGCACCCACTGCCTCCGCCGATGGTCAGAGGCGCTGCGACCCCTCCTCCCTCCTCCGATCAAATCACAGTAAGTTTTTCAGATTTTTGTTTTAGTTTATTTTAATAAAACTCTGATTTTTATCATACAAATGACATTAGAAAAGTAGGATTTTTATTATCTAAAGATTAGATTTTTATTAGTCTAAATATTGCATTTTTATTTATTAAAAAAATGAGATTTTGATTAAATAAAATATGATTTTTATATTATAGAGATAATAAAAATATGATTTTTATATTATAGTGATAATAAAAATATGATTTTTTATATTATAGAGATAATAAAAATATGATTTTTATAATTTGAGTAGCGATATGAAAATATTATTTTTAGTTAAATAAAAATATAAATTATATCGTGTGTATGTAATAATATAAAAATTCAATTTTTATTATATATGAAGCGAAATAAAAATTCGATCTTTATATAAGAAGTAGAAATATAAAAATACAATTTTTATATAGAAAGAAGCGTTGTAAAAATATAAGAAGTAGAAATAAAAATATGTTTTTTATTTATTGGAATGAAGCAATAAAAATATGATCTTTATATATGAACAGTGTGAAAAGGATGCGTTGGAATTTCGAACAAATCCAAACAGTTCAGAAAGAAAGAATGGGCGGAGTGGAACCCAAAAGTGAGAACTTCTCACTTTTATTTTACTTCCTAGTTAAAATATATACTAGGACGCAGACGGTGCTTAGCAGCACCCGACACCCGTCGTCCACAGACCATGGATGACTTGTTTGCTTGATTGATGTGTTGTGAAAATTGATTGTGTGATGTGGAATGGATAAATAAAATATTCATAAATGGGAATAAAATATTTTATAGTTAAAAATATAATTTTTAATGTGTATAGGAATGAAATAAATATTTATAAACAAATCGGACTATTTGTTTATGTACACACATTTGACTGATATTGATTGGGACGATAAATTTTACACATCGCCCAACTGCACAAATACAATTCATAATTTGTTGATTGAAACCCCACACGGGTATTGGGATGATGTATGACATACACTAGTCCCAATAATTAGCTGTATGTCAATCGGTTGGTTGACAGACTGTTATAAGCGTTAAATATTTATATTTATTGCTTATGCAGTGTAGAATGCACTTTGGATGATGGTTGACTGTGTGTGATTGTTGTTGTGTACATGTGTGTATGAAATCCATATAAATCACATTATATGGTAATTGACTGTGTCTGATTCCAGTTCAGAAAGAACGAATATTTTAAAATAACGAATATTTTAAAATTAATATTCAGTAAAAGATCAAAATTTGATTTTGATGTCTGATTTGGGATGGACGCGAATATATTTAAATATATAAAGCTGTGTTGATTAGATTAACGCCATTTTGACGTGAATGATATTTATATCGATTTTATTCACTTTTATAATGAGTATCGAAAAGGAATTGATTTCAAAATCTAATGTTTTGAAAATATTATCATTTATATATCGATGATATCGAATATACAATTTTGATTAGAAATTGAATATGAAGTGGAAATCTTTTTGAAAACAAATTTAAAACGATTTATAAAATACGTTTTAAATGGAAATCGACGAAATATATATAATATATATATTATATATAATATATATTATATATATAATGGCCTGAATAGAACGTGCCGCGCTGCGGCAGTTCACGAATTTTGACCATTGACTTCAAACAGACATTACGGGAGATCCGACCGTCGGATTCTCCTAAAACCTGAACCATTGGGTTCATATCGAAAAGAGCTTTCTAACGAATATTAGAGATTTGAAATCTAACAGGTGGATTTGGAATTATGTCCAAACCAAATTTGGAAAAGGTCGTTGTAAGTGCAGTTCGATGGTCGTTTATGGAAAGCAACTGTACTGGCCTTGATAAAATTATTAAAAATATCAATAATTAGTGTAAAATCATTAAAAATGATTTGGAAAGAATTGGGATGAAAAATTCCATATATGAAAACATAAAAATAGATTTTTATCGAAATGAACTAGTTTTGAATTAGAATAATAAATCCAATATTTTTAAAATAAATAAATTAGATTTGAAATGGTTTTAAAAATTACCAGGGTTTCCAATATATGAATTGGAATGGATTTGAATCGAAATTATGCTCGGAATATTTCGATATTGGATTTCGTGATTATACGGAGATTGTGGAGGAATTTAGAAGATATATATATATATATATATCGTTATTCCAATATGATATTTGTTGGTTTCAGAATTTGATATTGAATATAAGCCTATATATTTTCTATTCAGAACCTTGTATATTTAATATCAAATTGGATTTTAGGTTCGTCATGAATGGTATCTTTAATAATACTATTCTTGAACTGAATGGAGTTAAGAAAATTAGAAACTGACTGGAGATTAGTTAAGCTGAATGGTTTCCTAGGTATTGATCTGATGTTGGTTTTGGCCTTCGGGGTTAATACTTAGGGGATTGTTCTCTTACTAATTTACGGATAGAGGCTAATGTGAATTGGGTTTATTGTGAACTGTGTTTTTAACGACATTCGTTCTTTAACCCGATTTACAGTGAAATGTGATTTGAGATTTATAAATCTTTTTATTAAGATTTAACGGGAATTTTCCAAGGTAACATTTTCCAATTCAATATGTTAAATTGGAATTGAATGGAATTCGATTTGATAATAATCGAAGTGAACTTCTGTGGAGGAAGACCGATAATACATATGGAATTTAAAAGGCTTTGTTGTTATTCCATTTATATTATCGGTTGGATATGGAAGTTTATATCGATTATATATATATATATATATATATATATATACACACTAGTGTGAACCCGTGCTTCACACACGGTCATCGTGAAATCAGTGCATTCATACAGGCCATTATAGAATTGGATGAAAGTGTGACCCCAAATTTTATGATGCATATAACTTAAATATAGCATGCTTTTATTTTTAATGGTGTGAGTTTTAATTATTCAGGGAAAAGTGTATGGCATGAAATTCAAAATTGTCCGAGTAAGGCAATATTTTTCATCCTTTATGTATATGAGTTTGCGTTAAAGCTACATATTGTTGAAATCATGTTGCCCTAATCAGAAAGTGCAATATTTAGTACGTACACTATAATGTATACGTAAGGCATGGTATTATATAACTTGGATGAGAGCGGTATTATTGCACCAGATTCATAATGCATTAAATGTTGTTAGATACCTAAGTCAGTAGTTAATACAAATAAAGCAAAGTCGATATAACCACAACAGCAAACAAATATGAAAACTTCAGTACATGATTAAAAATAGTATGAACATAATCCAGCGGTACATTTTCAAAAATTAAATGTTTCACTCCTTTTTTATTAAACATGACTGAAACAACGGTAATGTAATAAATATTTAGTGCATAGAAGTTGGTTAAATTTCGGAGGAAAGCAGCTAATTGGCTTTATTTTCTTCATATTCCTGATAGTTGATCAAAATAGAAAGAGCAGCCTGGAAAAAAATGAAAAAATGTCAATGATTAGCAGTGAACAGTCTTCTTGTTATTGCTGTATAATAATAGTTAGATGTTGAATGCAGATGCAAAGTATGTTGTGGAATAGTTAATTGCATGCCTTTATAATAGGAGTACATAGGTTGAATCATTGGAATGGTTGAGTGTAAAGGGAACTTTGACTTCAGCTGGAGGAGCAATAATGCATTAAATCCGATTTAACTTCATTTAAATTTATTCACATGATTAAAATGTTCGTTTGGAGTACCTATTTTTACCATAATCTTCAGTTCACGTTTCTTTCCATTAAATTTACAATTTACCACAACTGCGACTTTTATTGTAAAATGCAAAAATTAGGTGAAAAGTTCAGTATAACTATCGAAAATCATTAGCACTTTGATCCTTCAGTAAAAAAATCTTTAGCAACTGCATCGGAGAATTATATCATTTAGTTGTAGGATCCAAAATCATAAAACCATGATAACAATAAAATTATAGATCAACACTGCTACAAAAATGTTAAACTAATATATATATATATCATTTCTTTGTTCGTTCATTTTTTTGTTCATTCAGTTATAAAAATATAGAGAAATATAATACTCTTCTTTCTGTAAACGGAAAAACTTACATGATCTGATCATGAAGGCCAGAGAGAACTCAAAGAAATAAAAAAGATCATGCAAATTAATGTATTAAGCTTTCACCATGCAGCCTGACTACAAAGCTTCAGCTAATTCATTTTCATATAATTTGAACCTAAAAATAGTCAAATTTTTAGTAAATGCTATTATATAATATACCTTGGCCAAGACACTGTTCTAAATTATAATACTGCATTCTTGCTTATCTCTTCCCATTTAAATAAACTTTGTGCAAATCACATAATAAAACTATGGAAAGCTAGATCTAATGACAGTATACTCTTTTGCTCGTCCAATTCTAAAAACTGGTAAGGAAATATGTTTTGGACCCGTTATGATTCGAAATCTTATAACAAATCAAACCAGTATTTATTAAATGCATTGACATCGCATGTATATACAAATATAGTATTTTATAACTTCGCACATCTTTACCACAATTATTTAAAATGATCGAGCTTGTGTCATACATCCTTTTCATACAACGTAAGAACTCAAAAATTCCATGCACAAAAAACACCATGTAAATTAGTCCTGCAGTAAATTTACAATAATTTTGCTGATAACTAAGAAATTTAACCTTGTATTTCATGACATGCTATAATTATTTACATAATTCTTTAAGGATGGTTACAAATGGTTGCAATGCATCTGTCACCTTCTAAAGCATGGAAGTCGACAGGCACAAAAGGTTATATAGCAAAAATTGAAGAACACATGGTCGTCTAAGATCTAACTCGATGTCCCAACAAAAGGTCAAATATAAGTAAATAAATTACTCGGATTAGAATAAAATGATGGGCATTCAGGTAACACAATGATATAGTAAAAGAAATTAAATTTTACTCATCCTAAATCCACAAATACTGCAATCGCAACCGATGATGTAGGAAATCACTATTACTGGTTGTACATTTATGTCCCCTTCTCTTCCACTGAGAGTACATTTTAAAATTGACATACAACATCTAGATACCCTTGTTCCTTAAAAATGTATATGATATCAAATAAAAGGCAAGAAGTATTGAGTAATTTTCTCCTTAATTTATTTTTATGTTATATTTCCATATACAATATAAGAGGTGTAGCGGAACCCTCCTATATATATATATCCTCCTATATATATATATATATATATATATATATAATAACTCAACAAATTAGTTTTGACATTAGATACATAATTTACCGTGTAGATGATATTCAAAATTATGGGTGTCACTGTCAACTTGATGAATGCAATCCCAATCCAACATGCACATTTTATACACATGAAGGCTAACTTAGTTTGCTTGGTCTCTTGTACAAAATGGTAGAAAAGACAAATTAGTAAAATATGTTTTCATTAGAAATAATGATAAAATTATTCGGAGTTTGTCAATGTACTTTCCATCAAATAACAGAAATCCATCTCAAACCGAAATATGTGGATGGGTATGCTACTATTGGAGCAGGTCGAGAAACCTAAAAGAATACGTCAATTAAGAATCAAACAACATAGAAAATAATTAGATGATGCTTGATTTATCTTGCATTTTGAGTTTTCAAATATATTATAGAAGGTAAGAAGAGTTGAAAGACTGCGGAGGTAATGAAAGAAAGACACAAGGGAGGACGGAGACGATGAAAGGACCATGAAAGGATAAGTTACTACTCGTTCCTCCTTTCCAAAATGCAGAAAAAAAATAGGTAGTTTTATGTTTCGTGTGTTGACTTCGTTCTCGAAAACGGTCGTTTTTCATAATATACGTACATCGTTTACAATTTTGTACTGGTACAAACTTGAAACTAAAAAGGGTAAATCACACATCACCTTAAATTTTATATGTTGAAAGGAGAAAGTCAAGATATTTTCAGTTTTCAAAAATTTGAATTTCCACGTAAAACTAATAACAAACACTGATTGAAAAATGAATTAAAAAAACTACAGTAGAACATGGCAGTATAGTTGAACGGAAGCAGGAACCATAACATGTCCAACTATGGTAGTATATCATAAAAGAAGAAATTAAAAACTCATACTATATAGTCATATATTATATATGCACTACAAGAAAAGTTCTAATTTTCGACAGAGCATAGCGACGGTTTCCGACGGCTTCCGACGGGCCGTCGGCGGCCGTCGGAAACCGTCGATTATAATCGGGATTTCTTCCCCCCGAACCATTTTCTGCTTCAGTCGATATCCCCTAAACCCATTTCCAGCCGCGATTTTCCAAACCCTACCTCCCCCAATTTGCGATTTCCCGCCCCCAAACACCAAATTTTTCATGTTCGGATAGCTCCCGACTTCTTCTCAAGCTTGTATCATCATCAATTTGAGGTATAATCTCGTTTTACCTTAAAAATTTAATTTTTACCTAAACCTAAATTTGGTAAACTTAGCAAATTAGAGTTAATTGTTGATAGCAATTGGTTCCTATGGTATTGTAGTATGTTATATCATCATATTATTTGTGTATTTCATATGCTACACCGAAATTGAAAGATTTATGTTAAATATTTGGATATTTGTGTATATGACATCGTAAATTAGACATATTTTGGAAAGATTATTGTTAGTAGTGGCAATAAAATTGGTCAAAAGCTCGAGTATTTACAAATTGGTTTAAGTGTATGCATGTGTTTCAATTTAGGTTGGTTTTTGTCATTGTATAATTTAGGATATTTTTGTACATGTGCGCCGTTGTCCGCTTGTCCTTCTTGCATGTGTTAGTTGATATACTAAGAATTGAGTGGATGAAGTTGGAAAAGTACATCGTGCAAATTTTGACTTATACAAAAAAAATTATGAGTCTAAATTCTAGTTGCGCCTATTGAATCGACGATAATAGTATTAGCTTTAAGTTGATTGAAATGTTAAGAAGATGTGATAAAATATAAAATATTTTTGTGTTGCAGTAAAACGTACTTTTATGTTAAAATGCGCACATATAATTGAGTAATATCCCCTAGAGTGTTTTCGGCCCCGTCCGACGAGTGTTGTACATGATCATTATATAAATAGTCTTTTTTTCGAATTAAAAAACGACTGTTTATATTCATCTGGTACAATATTTAATGGATTTGTCCTTCTATTGGACAAGTTATAAACACAATAAACATTTATATTTTGTATACTACTTTGTTTCAAAAGATTCAGAAAATTTCGGTTCAATTTTCCTTTTTGTTTCCTGCGTACACATGTACAGTGCAGGAAACAAAAGGGAAATGCTGCCAAAATTTTGTTGAATCGTTTGAGCCGAAGTAGTATACAATTGTAATGGTTTACTGTGTTTATAATGGGAAGTAGGGATGCCTGACCATGTAAAAGAGTTGCATTAAAAAGTGTCAAATTAGATTTTTTTTTTTTAACTTAATGAAAATGTTATTAATTTTTGAACCTATGACCATGTAATACAGGTTTTTGTCGAATTTGAATTCTTGAAAAAATAAATATTAATTTTTGAACCTGTGACTGAATTTCTCAAATAGGAAAAATGATTGATTATTTTGTTGATCGGAGGAGTTGGATGTACCAAAGAAGAGGACAGAGAGGTTCAATAAAAGAAGATTTTTATAATGGTATTAATGTCTTTGTTGACTTCGCTTTACGTAATAATGGGAGCGATCCTGAAATTCGTTGTCCGTGTAGCAAGTGTAGACATTTGAAATATTTGTTACCCGATGTTGTGAAAGTCCATTTGTGCAAAAACGGATTCGTAACCGAGTATTATTTTTGGGATCGTCATGGAGAAGTTGTAACAAATACTCCTGTAGAGACTGAGGAAGAACGTGTTGTTGATGAAAATGTTAGTATGACCCGTATTGAAAATATGGTCGAAGATGCAGAGCGATCTATGTTTCCAATGATTGCAGCTGACGACGACAATGGAAATGATGAAGAACCGAATATTGAAGCTAAAAATTTTTATGATTTGTTGGATAATGCTAAGAAACCTATTTGGGACGGTTGTAAAAGCGGCACTCAGCTATCGGTAATCGCAGAATACATTGCGATGAAGTCAAAATACAACATCACTGAAGCTGGGTTCACAGCTATTGTACAAACTGCAAAAAGGCACATGCCGCCGGATAATTTAATGTGTGAAAATCACTACGAAGTTAAAACACTTATGTCGACATTTGGTTTACCTTATCAAAAAATAGATACATGTGTAAAAGGATGTATGTTGTTTTGGAAAGATGACGTAAACCTTAGAAATTGTAAATTTTGTAATGAAGAAAGATATAAACCAAGAAAGAAAAAGGGAAAGGAAGTTCCCTACAAACGTATGCATTACTTACCTATTACTCCACGGCTTCAAAGATTATATGCATCTTCTGCAACTGCATCTCATATGAGATGGCATAAGGTGAGATCGGAGGAAGAAGGTACGTTGACCCATCCAGCCGATGGGGAAGCATGGAAGCATTTCGATAAAACTTATCCCAATTTTGCAGCGGAGAGTCGTAATGTCAGACTAGGATTATGTACAGATGGTTTTTCACCATTTTCTCAGTTTGGTTCTAAATACTCATCATGGCCTATTATCATCACACCTTATAATTTACCTCCATGGATGTATATAAAAACGCAATATATGTTTCTTACTGTTGTTGTTCCTGGCCCCGATGATCCGGCACATGGAATTGATGTTTATTTACAACCGTTAATTGAGTAAATAAGAACATTGTGGAACGAAGGAGTAGAAACGTACGATGTTTCAAAGAAGAAAAATTTTCGTATGTTCGCTTCTTTGTTGTGGACTATAAGTGATTTTCCTGCCTATGCAATGCTTTCAGGATGGAGTATTGCTGGTCGTCTATCATGTCCATATTGCATGGAAGAGACACGAGCGTTTTCCTTACCGCATGGTAAGAAAAATTCATGGTTTGACTGTCATCGATGTTTTCTCTATGTAAATCATCCTTTTAGAGCAGATAAGAAAAACTTTTTGGCTAATAGAGTAGAAACTAGACAACCTCCAACGTTATGGACTAGCGAAGAAATATATGAAATGGTTCAAAATCATCCAAAGATACATGTTACTGGAGTTCAAACAGAAATTGAAGGCAAATCGATTTATCACAATTGGTGCAAATAGTCTATTTTCTGGGAGTTGCCGTATTGGAAACATCTTCTGCTTCGTCATAATATTGATGTGATGCATGATGAGAAAAATGTATTTGAGAATGTCTTTAACACGGTTTTGAATGTTAAAGGGAAAACTAAAGATGATTTGAAATCAAGGCGCGATATAGAAGAATTATGCAAACGTCCCGAGCTTCATATGAAAGCAAATGACAGTAAAAAAACCCAAAGCATGTTATGAATTAGATAATAATGAGATTAAAATTTTGTTAAAATGGGTTGAAGGGTTAAGATTTCCTGATGGAATTTCATCAAACCTTCGTAGATGTGTTGACTTCAAAAATGGTAAATTGAGTGGAATGAAAAGTCACGATTGTCATATTATGATGGAGTATCTATTTCCTGTTATGTTCAAAGAACTACTTCCGTTAAAAGTTTGGAAGGTAATAACGGAGCTTAGTTTGTTTTACAAAGAGCTTTGTTCAACTACTTTGAAAGTGGAACGTTTACGAAAATTTGAAATAGATATTCCAATATTGCTTTGCAAATTGGAGAAAATATTCCCGCCAGGTTTCTTTAATGTAATGGAGCATTTACCTGTTCACCTTCCAACTGAAGCACGATATCGAGGTCCCGTCCAATATGGATGGATGTATCCATTTGAGAGGTAAATATAAACATGTTAACGATTAATTTAATTGCATTTAAAACTATGAAATAATGTAAATTAATTTTGCATAGGTATCTGAATCATTTGAAGAAGAAAATAAGACAAAAAGCACGAGTTGAAGGCTCGATATGTAAGTCTTACATCGAAGAAGAAGCTTCGTTCTTTTTCTCTCATTATTTCAGTGATCATGTGAATATATCATTTGAAAGTGTTCCATGAAACGACGAAGGGGACGAACAAGAATCGTCTCAAACAGTTTTGTCTATTTTTAGACAACATGGTCGGCCTTCTGGGAAATGTGTTGACGTATGGCTAAATGATAAAGATCTTCATGTAGCTCACACTTATATTCTTCTAAATTGTGCTGAAGTTGCACCGTTTGTTAGGTAATCTGAAATATTAATTGGTGCTTTTTCATTTCTACATTTTTATGTGTGTATAATCTAATGTAAAACTCTATTTCTATTTACAGCGTTTATGAACTTGAACATCCAAACGGAGATATCAGTAAAGAATTTTCTGCTTGGTTTACAAATTATGTTTACGAACCCAAAAATTGTGTTGTTGATGAAGGGTTGAAACATCTTGCAATGGGACCAAAAAGATTGGTCAAGACATATCCAATATATTTTGTTAATGGATATAAATTTAATACGAAAGAATACGGTGCCGAAAAATTAACGAACAATACTGGTGTATTCATTAAAGGCAGTGATGATCCTGAAAATCACATCAATGATTTTTATGGCGTTTTAACAAAAAATTTGCAACTGACATATTTCTCACGACCCGCGGAGGATGTGTTTCTATTTAAATGCGATTGGTTTAGCAATGTTCCGGGTTATGGGATTAATGTACATAAGGATTATAATCTGATCGAGATAAAGCATACATCGCACTATTACAAGTTTGATCCTTTTGTACTAGCCAAACAAGCATTACAAGTTTATTATGCTCCTTACCAGTCTTTAAAAAGAGATAAAGCAAATTGGTCGGCAGTTTTTAAAACAAAGGCCAGATTTACTTTCGACGGGAAGAATATTCCAGACGAAGGAGCCTATCAGGCAGAACTCGAACATAACACTGAAATAATAATTGAAGATGATCATGCAGATTTTGGACCGCTGGTCGATGATGCAAATGCTTTGGTAGATGCGTTTGAGAGCGCGGAGGAAGAGATTATACAATCTGAGGCTGAATCTGAATCTGAAGAAGATGTTGACTGATATAGATGTAGAGTACTAATTTTCTAGTTGTAATGTAATTATGTAGTAAACCCAGCTTATTTTGCAATTCATGTAACTATGTTAAATTTTTTTAATGTTACGATGGTTTTTTACATATTTTATGTCATATGCAGTTTTTCCTATTTATTTGTCTTAAATATGCAATGTAAAATGTTACTCCTTGGAATATGAGACCCAATCAAATACAGGTATAAACAATTTCTCATTTATGTCATTTTTTACATCATTTATGTCACCTATTTAGCAGCTTATTATATCGTTTGTTTAAGTTTGCTTACATCTTTTGAAATGATTTGTATGTGACAGATATGTCATCAAGAGGAAACTCTTCTGGCGAGGGTTCTGGATCGCAACCCCGTGTGCGTGCAGTCGTGTCATTGGTCCCCACGAGTACTGGGTAAAAATTGAAATTTACTTAGCATGTTAATAATTTTATGCTGTACACTTATGATTATCACATTTAACGCAGGGTTTTCGATCTTCAGCCTTCGAAGACTATTTTGGCGGCTTCGACAGCAGCATATAGGTCCAGGATGTCAGCATGTTGGCCTAAGTTGGATTTGATCCCACCTCACATTCAGGAGGTCATTTGGAAGGATGTGCTAGTAAGTATTTTCTTACATATTTTTTGTATTTTAATTTCTTTTAATCGCTGAGATATTGTACATATTTTTCTAGTAATGTTTGTTTAACGTGAAATACAGGCCGAGGTGGATATAGAGACACATGATTTAGCATTGGCTCGGACATACTGGATGCAGAAAATGAGAAAAAATTGTAAAGATGCTATATCAACAATGAAGAAAAGCAGGAAAAAACCTTCATGGATGGGCGATAACGTTTGGAGTGGGTTTCTGAGGTATTGGGATAGTGATAAAGCGAAGGTTAGTGTACTATTTTTTTTAAAAAATATAAAATATTCAGTCGATAATTACTAAATTTAAATGTAAAGGCCGAGGCAGAAAGAAACAGTGCAAATAGAAATAAAAATCCAGTCACTCATCGAGGAGGATCCAAGTCTTTTCAGCAGTATCGGCAGGAGTTGGTAATTTTTTAAAAATTCGACTTGTATTAAAATTAATATGCTATATAGTTTTGAACTTGTAATAATTTTGTGTAATAATCAAATTCAGGAGGCTGAGGGACATGGTCCTGTCTCGTATATGGATGTATTCACTCGTACACATGCCGTCGAGCATGTCGACTCAGACGGGAACAACACATACACATGGCATGACGAGAAATCTAGGAAGAGTCACGTAAGATTTCATTTTATGTAGAAGTTTATGTAGTAATTGTTAAATTACTATAAAATAAGATATCATGATATTAATTTTATATACATTCTTATTTGGTCTTGCAGGAGAAGTTTATGTAGCAACGTCAGATACGTCTAGCTGAGACTGGACATGAGCAGCTTACTACTGACGAGGGGGACATTATCTTTCAGTCAGTGATGGATCCAACGACGCGGAATAGACGTTATGGATTCGAAAATCAAGTGGTAAAGCATTTTTACCTTAATTTAATATTTAGTTATTCGCTTGGTATCTCATTCACATAATGTCTTACCGTAATTTAATATTTAATATTTAGTTATTCGCTTGGTATTCCTGAATTGATGGACTAGAGCTGATAAAGCCTTACACTTTAGTTTTGGATTTTCGTATAAATATGCTAACGATGCATTTATATTATGAAAAAAGATGATTTTAGAAAATTAAGTTTAAAAGCAAAATACAAAATACAAAACATAATATAAATGAAACACTTAAAGAAATGAAAAAAACTTATTTTAATAAATGAACAATGTAACACCCGTGAATTCTATGACTGTGAAACTCACAAATTAAAGTATAATTAATTTCAAATCAAAGAACTAAGGGAAACGGGATACGCCATTGCGTTCGTCTCGGAAAAATACGCGAAATAGAGTCCGAGTTTTCGAAAAACGGATATCGTATGAAGAAGTTATGGACGAACTAAGTTAGGCGAAAAACCGAAAAAGGGCCAGAATGTACTGGCGCACTTGGGAAGTGCGCCAGAACAAAAATGAACTGGCGCACCTGTGAAGTGCGCCAGTACATTTTTGACCTGGCGCACCTGCCAAGTGCGCCCAGGTCAAAAATGACCTGCTGGCCAGGTCTGGTCTAGCCCTGGCTGGCCAGGTCGGTGTGTGGTCGAATTTCTGTGGTCTGCTTTGTCATTAGGGCTAGGTGGCGGGTTTTTATTGGTCTCTCTTCCTAATGAATGGCTACGATCTAACCTAGCAACATCAAAGGTCCTAATCAATTCCTAGCCTCTATATAAACAACCCTAGACTAAACCCTAATCTATTCATTCAAAATAAGATTATAGCCGCCATGTTGCTGAGGAACGACAAAAAGTAGCCGCCGACTAGAGAGAGAGAGTTAGGAAGAAAGTTCTAAAGCCTAAAGCAATTCAAGCAACCTAAAGCTAATCAATTCAACAAAGGAATCGTGTCTCTTAATTAGAGAATTCGCCGCAACCATTGTAAGTAGAGTATTACTTTGGTATAAATAAACAACTGTGTTGATGTGTATGCTTGAATTGTGGCAATGGAAGTAATTCGTGTTTGTGCAAAAATTATGTTATTCATTATAAAGAACTACATGCGGTAGTTCTATGCAAATATACGTTTGGAATATTGCGCAAATTATGTAATCTATGTTGAAGCTACATGTATGTAGTTGAGTGAAATTTATGCAAGTTTGGGGCTTTGTTATTATGTCGTCATGATGTATACTTTGTGCATAAATCGTTTTGCAAGCAATTGAGACAAGTTTGGTTGTTATAGTTCATATGAAACTATGTCGGAATTTTGACACCATAATCCATGTATTAAGTCATGCTTATGAATATGGCTAGTCTATGAATGATATTTGGCATAATTGAAATCTATGATTAAGTCTATCTTGTTTAAAAAGAATTATATGATGACATATGTGAGACATGGCTAGGTTAGACTCAAAAATCCCTTCTTGCAAGTTTAAACAAAAACCATGATTAGGAATTTTTATGCATAAGTATGTTTATACCATCGTTATGTGATTAGACTTAAACCATGATTAAGTTGAACTATGCTTTTGTGTTAGTAACAAAGTATCCCCTTTGTAAACATGTAGGAACCTTATGGACATGACTTGTTTATGTTTATGCCATGAACAAATTTAACTTTACTTATGCCATGCTTATGTTTGACATTATGCTATGCCTATGCTAGGAATATTTATGACATGCTTATGTTTGACATTATGCCTAAATAAGAATATAGGTTCATGTTGTAGTTAAACCTATGCAAGTTCACATGCTTTGATTTATGTCACCTATGTTGCCACTATGCAAGTACACCAATATCTATTTTGTATTTCCAACGTCGTATTGCAAGTTCATGCGCTCACCTTCCCCTCTTTGTGTATACGCCATAAGCCTCCCTTTTCGCATGGCTAAATTGGGCTTTAAAAAGCTAAGCCCAATATATATATAAACGGACGTGTAAAACGGGGGAAAATAACGTTGGGTTAAAAATAAATTAATGAATGAAAATATAAAATAGAAGGGCCCAAATTCAAGTATGGGTTGGGCCCGTGATTGGTGTAACCTTTACACCATTAACTTAATAATGGGCTGCAAATATTTACATATAAATAAAGCAGAATGACAAGATATGTAAATGAAGAAAATACGATGTGTTTAACCCGAGGTTGGATTGAGTTGTGATGTAAACCTGCCCGGAACCGCCCGGCTGTCCAGTAGTCACAACAATACCTATCCAATGTGGGAGGTTAAACATGGAGCCCAGCAAGGACCCGAGGTTAGACTGAGTTGTGGCGTAAGACTGCCCGGAACCAACCGGCAACAGGCAGCCACAACAATACCTGTCTAATGTGAGAGGTCAGAGCCTTAATAAGACAATTAAGGCTGAGTCAGGATTGTTAGGATTAAGTGAACTTAAGACTTAATCAAAATGGAACATGCTAAACTAAACGGACTGGTGGGGTTAGGTTAGGAAACACTTAACCAACTTAGCATGTTGGCTAGAGATAGAAAACCTAGTAACGGGGGACCCTTTTCAGCAGTAACCCTAAAAGGTGTATCAGGATACCCTGAAACTAGGCAGGGTGGGGCACGATTACTGGGCTGATTGTAAGAGGTCAAAGCGATGGCGGTGGTGTAGCAGTGTAGGTTCTAATGGAGTGCGGGCGTGCACACACTCCGGCGCAGAAAAATAAGGCACTGGACACCAGTAGCATACCTGTGCACTCTAAGGTTGTGTCGGGTTGCCACTATGGGACTTGATACACCCCATGGTGGGACCAGCATAGGTAACTACAGACATCGGGGGCCGTAAGACACATGTAACTATGCGAGTAGGAGCCGATCATCATTGAATGGATCACATCATCCTGATTATGGGGTGCAAATTGGAAACTAGTTTATATGGGTTCAGAGATTTACATGGGGTACGATAGTATATTCGACCCTAGGTAACTTAACCAAGTTCATAGTGTTTGCCCACTTCCTGTTTTACTTATCATACCCAGTTCTTTATTCATAGACAAAGTAGTACTAGACTTACTCAGGCTTTATGTCTGACTCTATTTTTCTTTCGTCTTCTTTCTTCCGTTTCCCCCCCCCCCCCCAGGTCCTCAGGGAGGGAACACAGCAGCTTGACCAGCCTCAACATCCAGCTTGAAGAAGAGAAATGTATTGCTTGGACTTTCCTGTTTTGAACTATGGCTTTGGACAATCCACTATGGGGCTTTTGCAGTTCATCTATGTTTTATTTATGCTTCTTTAAAAATAATGTACTCAAGACAGATTATGAAAGTGTTATGTTTTTGGAAAGGATGTTGTTGTAACACGTATTTGACTTTATGAAATAAAATTTGTTGTTCTTCCGCTGTTTACAAATATGTGTTCTTATATCTGTCTTGTATATCTGTGACTTGTACTTATAAACCTCCACCAAAATTAGGGCATTCCCTTTGAGAGTGACCCTAACGGAGGTGGGGTGTTTCACTTGGTATCAGAGCATAGGTTTACCAGATAAGATAAAAAGTTTTGAAAAATTATTTTCAAAAAGGAAATTTAAAGAAGCATTTTTAAAAGAAAAATATCATTTTATTTTTAAAAGGCAAAGTCCACTGCCCAAAGCCATAGGAACTATCTCTTATCCTTCGTTTTGAATCTATCCTTTTTGTTTCAGCATGTCCCAAGATCTTAACTTGCCTGAAGGGGTGCCAATACCTGGTTGGTTTAGACGGTTCTTAGAAGCAAGGGCCACTCAGCCAGGCCCTACCGTTCCTCCTCCCCCAGCTGAATGAAATCATCCAGCTGCAGCAGCACCTTTTCCTCCACCTCCTCCTCGGGGAAACACATTCGCTAAGATATGTAAAGATTTTAAAGCCATGGGAGGAAGGGATTTCCATGGAACTGAGTCCTTCGTAGCAGCTAGGAATTGGCTGAAAGAAACTGAAGACCTATTCATCATCTTTGAGGTAGAAGATAGACAAAAAGTACAGTTAGCAGTGTGGTTATTGAAGGGTGAGGCTTCCTACTGGTGGGAAGTCACTAATGCTGAAAGACCAGTGGAGACATGGGAGGACTTTAGGGCAAGGTTTGAGACCAAATTTCTCTCGGATGCAGAAAGGAGTTTGCAGTTAGAAAAATTCTTATTTCTTAAACAAGGGGACAAGACAGTTAGAGAATATGTGAATCAGTTCGATGAGCTGGCTAGGTTTGGGCTTGACCTAGTCAACACCCCGCACAAGAAGGCTCTCCGTTTCATCAAAGGGTTGAATGAGCCATTACACAGTTTGGCCATGACCCATATACCCATGGGGGCCACGTATGAAAGATTGGTGCAAATGGCATTGCTGAATGAAGAGGATAAGGGCAAGAAGAAAGAGGGTTTGCAGCCCAAGAAGACAGACTTTGAGAAGGGCAACAAGTCCCGAGAGAAGAGGAAGTGTAAATTCTGTGGCAAAGTGGGGCACTTAGTAAAGGACTGCCGGAAAAAGAAGGCCAAGGAGAATGGTGGGTGCTTTTCTTGCGGTGAGACAGGCCATAGGGCTAAGGACTGCCCAAAGAAACGAGGACAGGGGCAGGGCGTTGGATCCACCCCAGGGGCACAGGTTCATGTGCTGGAAGCGCCACCTCTGCAACAGCGAAGTACAAACACTTCTGTAGAAAGTGTAGTTTATCTTTACGATCACCCCGTTCGCACTTTGTTTGATTCTGGCGCATCACACTCCTTTATCTCGTCTGCTTTAGTAGAATCTCTGCACCTAGAAACTAGTATAGTAGAGGACCCCTTAATTGTTTCAAACCCAATTGGGGGCCCAGCTCATTTGTCTATGATCTGTGTGGGATTGAAAATTTCTATTCTAAGTGTTGAATTTCAATGTAGTGCCTTTGTTTTGGGCTTTTCGGGGTATGGTTTGATTTTGGGTATGGATTGGCTATCCCGTAATGGGGCCATCCTTGATTGTGAGAAAAGGGTTGTTAGGCTCCTAACCCAGCTCGGTAATACTTTGGAAATTTCTTGTAATCCCTCGTATGCGGTTATGCTTAGTTATCTTGAATCGCTAGATGCCTCTGTTGAAAATTTGCAATCAGTTAGAGTGGTCCGGGAATATCCGGATGTCTTTGAAGAGGTGAAGGGCTTGCCTCCGAAGCGGGAAATAGACTTCCGCATATATCTTGTAGATAATGCAAAGCCCGTTGCGTTGCCGCTAGACATATGGCTCCACGAGAAAGGAAAGAGCTCAGTAAATAGATTAAAGAGCTTCTAGAAAAGGGGTTCATTAGTAGGAGCATTTCAGAATAGGGCGCTCCAGTAGTGTTCGCCACTAAGGCTGAAGGTTCATTTCGCTGATGCATGAGTTGCAAAGAATCACCTTAGTAAGTACATTTGGCAACATAGTTGACATTTGTTTATTTTCAAGAGATAATTCATCTATGTGGAATACCTTCTAGTAAGTGAACAAGATCCAAGATTCACTAATGAATTTTGGAGAGCTTGCATGGAACCATGAGTACGTAGTTAAGGCTTGAGCCAAGTATACTAGAAGGAGAATAAGTGAAAGAGGAACGAGAGGCAAGGGTTCCAACTCATATTTTGGAAACAAGGATTAAGAAGCTACGAAATTGTGAAGTTATAGACGGACAAAGCATAATGGAGTTAAGCTCAAGGAAATGCGACTTAGAAGATTGAAGACTAGATTCGTGCATCGTATCTCTTCTTAAGAGTATATCCTTGATTCCTCTCTTCCTGTAGAGCTTACTTGCATGGTATCTTTTCTGTATATCCTCTCGGTCCCATTCTCAATCCAATTTCTGTTGCAAACCACATAGGGAGTATGACTCATCTGTTAGTAACACATGTTGGGGCTCGAGGGTGTTCATTGATTTTACTGAAGTTTTTGGGCTTTATAGGATACGGATTGGTCTTAGGAAGGGACTCCCTTGTGACCTAAAAGGAGTCCATCATGCTTAGTTTCCTAGAATCATATATGGTGGTTGGGTTGAGTAATTCTTTGGGTGTCAGTCTGATGTTGATTTCGGTCTTCGGGGCTGATGCTTAGAGAGTTCTTCTCCTAATCAATATATATGTGGCATAGGTTTTCAGTCTTGACATTGCCTGATAGGCACAAAGTTTTTACTTGCTTCATTCGACTATACCTTTAGATAGGAACAATTGGGAAAATGTCCTATAGATTAGAGCTACCCGAGAAGTTGGCCGGAGTCCACAATGTTTTTCACGTTTCACATCTCCGAAAATGTCTGCATGAGTCTGCTGAAGCAGTAGAGCCAAATATACTCGAAGAGGCCGAAGTGGAACGCGAGGCAACCATAAGGAAAGTTCCAACCCGCATATTAGGAACGGAAGTGAAGAAACTACGCAACCGTGAAGTCAAGCTCGTCAAAGTTCAGTGGAGCGACGCCGAGGGAGACGCGACTTGGGAAACTGAAGCTAAAATACGCACAGCCTACCCTTTTCTGTTCGAGGGTACATCCTTGATCTTTCCTTTTCCTTAAGTTGCGCTTTTATCTTTTTAGGTATATTTCCTCGACCGTATCTTTTAGGTAGAATCTTTTTGGATGGAAACATGTAATTGAAACATGTTATGTATGATGGTTGCAAGTGGTTGCAAGTGATTGCTAGTGGTTGCCCGTGGTTGCATATACACACACAATCTAGGTATTAGATCGGCTCAGTCACTTCATATTGCATATGCATATATGTTTGCATTCGTATGTGGTTGAACTTTAATGTGTTGTCATGTGGATGCTGCATTTGTATTGAATGATTGTGCACTCATGTAGAATCATGAATAGAAAAATTTGCATACATAATGGATTCATGGCACTTACATAATTCGCATTAAGGAGGTCAACTGAATCAGTAGACCGCCTGATTTTGCATTAGATAAGTTCATGTACACACACACCTCGCATATGATCATGAAGCATTAGAAGTCTTTTAAGGACAATGGATGCTCGTGTTTGATGGATGAGTAGATGGATGATTGGATGTTAGGATATACATTCCTCCTAACTTGAAGATTTCGGGGACGAAATCCTTTTAAGTGGGGGAGAATGTAACACCCGTGAATTCTATGACTGTGAAACTCACAAATTAAAGTATAATTAATTTCAAATCAAAGAATTAAGGGAAACAGGATACGCCATTGCGTTCGTCTCGAAAAAATACGCGAAATAGAGTCCGAGTTTTCGAAAAACGGATATCGTATGAAGAAGTTATGGACGAACTAAGTTAGGCGAAAAACCGAAAAAGGGCCAGAATGTACTGGCGCACTTGGGAAGTGCGCCAGAACAAAAATGAACTGGCGCACCTGTGAAGTGCGCCAGTACATTTTTGACCTGGCGCACCTGCCAAGTGCGCCCAGGTCAAAAATGACCTGCTGGCCAGGTCTGGTCTAGCCCTGGCTGGCCAGGTCGGTGTGTGGTCGAATTTCTGTGGTCTGCTTTGCCATTAGGGCTAGGTGGCGGGTTTTTATTGGTCTCTCTTCCTAATGAATGGCTATGATCTAACCTAGCAACATCAAAGGTCCTAATCAATTCCTAACCTCTATATAAACAACCCTAGACTAAACCCTAATCTATTCGTTCAAAATAAGATTATAGCCGCCATGTTGCTGAGGAACGACAAAGAGTAGCCGCCGACTAGAGAGAGAGTTAGGAAGAAAGTTCTAAAGCCTAAAGCAATTCAAGCAACCTAAAGCTAATCAATTCAACAAAGGAATCGTGTCTCTTAATTAGAGAATTCGCCGCAACCATTGTAAGTAGAGTATTACTTTGGTATAAATAAACAACTGTGTTGATGTGTATGCTTGAATTGTGGCAATGGAAGTAATTCGTGTTTGTGCAAAAATTATGTTATTCATTATAAAGAACTACATGCGGTAGTTCTATGCAAATATACGTTTGGAATATTGCGCAAATTATGTAATCTATGTTGAAGCTACATGTATGTAGTTGAGTGAAATTTATGCAAGTTTGGGGCTTTGTTATTATGTCGTCATGATGTATACTTTGTGCATAAATCGTTTTGCAAGCAATTGAGACAAGTTTGGTTGTTATAGTTCATATGAAACTATGTCGGAATTTTGACACCATAATCCATGTATTAAGTCATGCTTATGAATATGGCTAGTCTATGAATGATATTTGGCATAATTGAAATCTATGATTAAGTCTATCTTGTTTAAAAAGAATTATATGATGACATATGTGAGACATGGCTAGGTTAGACTCAAAAATCCCTTCTTGCAAGTTTAAACAAAAACCATGATTAGGAATTTTTATGCATAAGTATGTTTATACCATCGTTATGTGATTAGACTTAAACCATGATTAAGTTGAACTATGCTTTTGTGTTAGTAACAAAGTATCCCCTTTGTAAACATGTAGGAACCTTATGGACATGACTTGTTTATGTTTATGCCATGAACAAATTTAACTTTACTTATGCCATGCTTATGTTTGACATTATGCTATGCCTATGCTAGGAATATTTATGACATGCTTATGTTTGACATTATGCCTAAATAAGAATATAGGTTCATGTTGTAGTTAAACCTATGCAAGTTCACATGCTTTGATTTATGTCACCTATGTTGCCACTATGCAAGTACACCAATATCTATTTTGTATTTCCAACGTCGTATTGCAAGTTCATGCGCTCACCTTCCCCTCTTTGTGTATACGCCATAAGCCTCCCTTTTCGCATGGCTAAATTGGGCTTTAAAAAGCTAAGCCCAATATATATATAAACGGACGTGTAAAACGGGGGAAAATAACGTTGGGTTAAAAATAAATTAATGAATGAAAATATAAAATAGAAGGGCCCAAATTCAAGTATGGGTTGGGCCCGTGATTGGTGTAACCTTTACACCATTAACTTAATAATGGGCCGCAAATATTTACATATAAATAAAGCAGAATGACAAGATATGTAAATGAAGAAAATACGATGTGTTTAACCCGAGGTTGGATTGAGTTGTGATGTAAACCTGCCCGGAACCGCCCGGCTGTCCAGTAGTCACAACAATACCTATCCAATGTGGGAGGTTAAACATGGAGCCCAGCAAGGACCCGAGGTTAGACTGAGTTGTGGCGTAAGACTGCCCGGAACCAACCGGCAACAGGCAGCCACAACAATACCTGTCTAATGTGAGAGGTCAGGGCCTTAATAAGACAATTAAGGCTGAGTCAGGATTGTTAGGATTAAGTGAACTTAAGACTTAATCAAAATGGAACATGCTAAACTAAACGGACTGGTGGGGTTAGGTTAGGAAACACTTAACCAACTTAGCATGTTGGCTAGAGATAGAAAACCTAGTAACGGGGGACCCTTTTCAGCAGTAACCCTAAAAGGTGTATCAGGATACCCTGAAACTAGGCAGGGTGGGGCACGATTACTGGGCTGATTGTAAGAGGTCAAAGCGACGGCGGTGGTGTAGCAGTGTAGGTTCTAACGGAGTGCGGGCGTGCACACACTCCGGCGCAGAAAAATAAGGCACTGGACACCAGTAGCATACCTGTGCACTCTAAGGTTGTGTCGGGTTGCCACTATGGGACTTGATACACCCCATGGTGGGACCAGCATAGGTAACTACAGACATCGGGGGCCGTAAGACACATGTAACTATGCGAGTAGGAGCCGATCATCATTGAATGGATCACATCATCCTGATTATGGGGTGCAAATTGGAAACTAGTTTATATGGGTTCAGAGATTTACATGGGGTACGATAGTATATTCGACCCTAGGTAACTTAACCAAGTTCATAGTGTTTGCCCACTTCCTGTTTTACTTATCATACCCAGTTCTTTATTCATAGACAAAGTAGTACTAGACTTACTCAGGCTTTATGTCTGACTCTATTTTTCTTTCGTCTTCTTTCTTCCGTTCCCCCCCCCCCCCCCCCGGGTCCTCAGGGAGGGAACACAGCAGCTTGACCAGCCTCAACATCCAGCTTGAAGAAGAGAAATGTATTGCTTGGACTTTCCTGTTTTGAACTATGGCTTTGGACAATCCACTATGGGGCTTTTGCAGTTCATCTATGTTTTATTTATGCTTCTTTGAAAATAATGTACTCAAGACAGATTATGAAAGTGTTATGTTTTTGGAAAGGATGTTGTTGTAACACGTATTTGACTTTATGAAATAAAATTTGTTGTTCTTCCGCTGTTTACAAATATGTGTTCTTATATCTGTCTTGTATATCTGTGACTTGTACTTATAAACCTCCACCAAAATTAGGGCATTCCCTTTGAGAGTGACCCTAACGGAGGTGGGGTGTTTCAAACAACGAGGTTTGAACGTCTTAGGAGTATGAAATAACAAAATGTGGAAGAGTGTATTGACTCTTCACTTAGTTTGAAGCTAAACTAATTTGATTGGCGAATGTCTTTTGGAAACTTAGTATGAAATAACAGAATGGTTAATATTGCATGAAACTTTATCATTTTTAATGAAGAATGGTTTAATGGTTAATAAATTTTTGTTTTTTAAATAATTGTTACAGTCCACCAGTCAGCAGGCACGAGGCAAATAGACTAGAGCTGCTATAGCCTCCGCAGAGATTGAGGAGTTGAGAGCTAGGGTGGCACAGCTTGAGGAGGAGAATCGCCGCCAAGCTATCGAGACTACTCAGCTTCTAGATCGACGCTTAGCGGAGTTTGCACAGAAGTATCAGCGATTCCCTTCATCAGCTGGTTCTGCAGAGGATGAGGATTAGTGATGGATGGATAGGTATGTTTTGTAGTTGGGCATGCACATATATATATATGACTAGTTTGCTATGGTATAGATCTATGACTGTGGGTTGACATTTTGCATGTATTTTGACGGTAAAAATGATGTGGTGGATTGACATTTTGCTTGTATTTTGATGCTAGACATGATGCGGTGGGTCGACGTAGTAAACTTGATGTATTATATGTTGTTGTAATGGTAAACTTTTTATGGTTTATTTGTTTTTTGTGGTTTTCATGATTTTTTGGGTAAGTTGGTGTGGTTTGCATGATTTGTGTATGGAATATTGTGCTGGGATTATAGACCGATGGTCTGAATACGTGAATTGAGGTGAATGGGGGCTGGAAGGCTAAATAGTAGGAGAAATACAAAAAAAATGCAGTATTTTCGACGGCTTCCGACGGCCAACAGGTACACTACGGATTTACGGCTTTCGACGGCCTATTGGTTCTCATATGTAACGGTTTCCGACGGCCGTCGGAAATGTAATCGACGAGCACTGTCGGCAGCAGTCGGAAACACTATTTACCGACGCCTAGATTTCCGACAGTTTTTTCCGACGGCCGCCATCGGATTCCGACGGCCGCCGACGGCAAAAAACCGTCGGAAATCCGTACTTTTGTTGTAGTGATGGCGAGCAATCAATGGAACCCCTTATTCTGCACCCCCTATTAGCCTCCCTATTTTTCACCTTTCGTTTATATTATTTTAAGTTGAGTGGATGGTGAGAGAGTTAGTGGAAGGAGAGAGAGAGGAAATATGTGGTGAAAAAGTGGGAGGCTAAAGGGGTGCTCACTATTTAGGGTGTCATTGAACCTAGCTCATTATATATATATATATATATATATATATATATATATATATATATATATGAAGGTCAGTTGAGAGTATAATACTAACACCGCATGGTTCAATCTAATAAGTTCCCCGCATGGTTCAATCTAATAAGTTCCAGTGCAAAACAAACAGTAATCACACTCTCTACCAATTACCATGCATGTTTCCTTCAGCTATTATAGCACGTATTATACATTGTTCAATTCAACTTCTGTGTTATTCCCTTCACCGCCATGCATGGCTCAAATTTTATAACATGTGCTATGATTCCGTAATTGTATTCCAATGTCATGTCATCATTGCTGAACTGTTAGTTAAACCCTGATCTAAGGATTAAGATTCCGAAGATCCGACCAGTCCGGACGGTGCATGTTAATTTTTGTCAAAATTTATAAAATAAATTATCCATGTATATATTAATATTGCACAAAATATAACATCACAACATGCCATGTTAATCCTCAACCCATACATACATGCTAATTTCAACAATAGACATTGGTGGGAGGCATGTTATGCAATGTAAATAGTTTCACAAACCATCCCTTGCAGTCTTAATGCATGCTAATTCGTAGTTTAGGACACCACATATAACACAACAGCACAATTAAAGTTGTCCAAATAACATCAATACGCTAACTATGCAACACTATGAAAATGAACACATCTAAAAGGAACGATATCGGTTCTTAATAGGTAATGCACATGAATAAGGACTTTTTACGTACTTGGGCCTGTTTTTGAAAAGTATCACAGGTTTAGGCATCTTCCAAAAGAAATAACAGATATAGGCCTGTTTTAGGTTACAGGTACACTGAAGGCGAGTTTTGGAAGCTCGCCTTCAGAAAACTACGAAAGCGAGTTTCCAAAACTCGCCTTCAGTGTACCTGTAACCTGCACAGACTTGCACATATTTGCCTTAGTGCTATAATCAACAAATCAAACATGCCTTACAACATGCCATAGTTGCACACAGACCAATCAAACATGACTTGGTGCTATAATCAACAAATCAAACATGCCTTACAACATGCCATAGTTGCACATAGACCATAACATAGCAAATTCATACACAAAGTCTGCTATCAAATTAAATAGACAAACACAACTAGTTAAACCAATCAAACATGCACTAATAGTTAGACCAATCAAACATGCACTAGTCTCGTCTCGGCCGCCTGAGTATCGGTGTGGAAGTTGAAGACGAACCACTGCCGCTGCTGCTCCTAGTGCGTCGTGCACTACTGGTACGTGGTAATGTAGGTGCAGGTTGAGATGGGCCATGCACAATTTCTTCGTGCGCTGCTGGAGGAGGAGAAGGAGGACCTGCAGGAGGAGGTGGAGGAGATGGCGGTTTCGGCCGATCTAGCTTGTTCCTGCAAAGAATCACGTTTAAAATCTTCTGTATGTTCGTGCACATCGCCCTTCCCTCGTCGTCAGTTTGCCTTTCTTTTAGTTTTTCTGCCTCCTCCCACGCATAGCTAATACCATCAACCTGCAAATTTTAAAGAATATTAGATAGAGTGGACTTATATAAAACTGATTGTATTTAATAGTACACACATCAACTTACCGCGTTCCTCTCTAGTGGTGCTCTAGGAACATACGGTGCTAACGCAGTATCTACTCTGGCATTAAGAACGTAGCGTCGTGTAATGTTCCAGTACCACCTCATGTACTTCGCCGTGGATATGGGGGGCTCCCTCTCGAACTGAATATACTCATCGCGGGCATTCCACATAGAATGATGCATGTGAAAGTCCTGCGCACAGTAGCCCTCACTGTAAGGCGGTGCATCATCCGGTATATGCTGCCTCATGCCGAACTGCCTCATAACCCTATCGGGAATGTGCCAAGCGGTGAAGGTTTAGGCTATCATAGGTACTCTCGCCGTCCAAATGTACCTATGAGTTCTGCAAGTGACTGGTAGTGGGGCTAGTACGTCATTAGTGTACGGATACCATGTAACCTTTTCGTCCGTAAGGACGTCCAACTCATTGCGGTAAAAGGCCAGCTCTCGTCTCGGTGTATGTCGCGTATTCTTTTTTCCACACCACCTGTTACACGATAATAAAAGGTACATATATTGGAAATAGTATGTGTTGTGTTTAATAAAATAAACTATCAAATAAGTATACCTAGCTCCAAGCGGCATCGATGCGTCGATGGGATTAGGAGTCACTACTAATCTTCCGACGGGAAGATAAGTCCAGGACCAAAGCTAAGTACACAAGAATATACTATTAATACAAGAGATTGATGCATATCACATTGTATAACAGTAAACTATAGAAATTCGTTTCATACCTGAAGTAGTGTCGGGCAACCAGCAACACAGTTATACTGTTGCAGCGCGGACACGAGTGGTCTATGACATAATCAGCATTGACACTCTGCAAATTTAACAGATAACAAAAATTGGGGTTTGACGTCTAAAAAACTGAAGATCAAAATATGAAAATATTAACAAATTGCTACCTGCGTCCGAGTAGCATTCGATGTCCTGTGTCGCGGCTGCAAATATAACACGCTTGGATCTACTGGTCCGGGCTCCATCTCCACATACTCTGCACAAATGCAGGATTAAATATTACAAAAGCTTAATGAAACCAATTCAAGATTTCAAGATCAGCTATTTTAGCTTCATCAACACTTATTAAAATCAGCAATTCCCAACATTTCAACATTGTCTGTGTCATACAACACCAACTAGATCGATACACACTTGGTGCCTAACACCCATCCTAACTCATTATTATGGCATTAGTCATATTTTTAATTCATGATTTACCAACAATTGGTGCCTAACATCATATTTTCAACATGTTATATGCCACATTTTCCTTCCACACATACTCAATATACACATACAATCAGTACATTCACTTTTATCAGTAATTTCTATCCAATTGGCTTACGAATTAAACCTAAATTCATGAATTTTCACACAAGTATGCCCTAATTTAAAAATTGAGAATTTGGGTTTAGAATCATACCGATTTCGTGTTGAACGCCGGATGTGCTAGCCATTGTTGTCATCTACGAATGAATTGGATAAAAAAATGGATGAAAATGAGTTTAATTTGAGTTTTTTTTTCGCACAGGAGCAAAAAGAGGAAAGGGAAACTGAAGTGGATAGGGGGAAGAAGGGTCTCGGGTTGGGGTGTTTTGTATGCAGGGATTTAACGAAGGCGAGTTTCGAAAACTCGCCTTCGTATTTTACTGAAGGCGAGTTTCCAAAACTCGCCTTCAGTAAACCATCAAACCAAAACAGGTCTATTTGTGTAATATTATCTGTAACCGGTCTGTTTGCGTGATACTTTGCAAAAAGAGGCTCACACACGTAAAAAGTCCCATGAATAATAATACTTAATAAACATACACATGCAATTAAACTTCAGCTACAGTACACTAAAAATTTGTTAGAAATGTTTGAATGGTTCAATCAACGGTTCAACCACCGGTTTTGAGGTCAAACCCCAGCAATTGCATAAGAAAGGTTCAACCATGTTCTAGGACGAAATGACTACCAGACTGTGGTGTGGTTTTTTTCCTGTTGGACTGCGGTTTGGTTGGGTCCTTATAACTATGCTCCAATGAGTCTCTTCACTGTGCACACTCCAACTCCATGTAGCCCCAGTTTCACCTATTTGTTTCAGCGACATGCTAAGACAGTATCTGTATCTTAATTAAGCAAGTCGCAAATCATTACTTCCCAGAGGCTACCCTACTCCAACGGTGCATTGCTTAACAACATTTTCTATTGTTTCAGTTTAGTTCGCTTTCATTCTAGCTCGCTCGATTTTCCGCCTTGTACCCACTGCGGAAGCAGTTATATTTGCAGATGTTCAATATGCTATCACCATGCAATCTGCAAGTATAATGAACTTAACGCGAACTCCATGCAATCTACCACCATGTGAGCACCTCGGAATAAGCCTAATATGTTCAAGCCACATCATCTGGCAACCTGCACATTTCCTACACTTATTCAATCATCCCAACAAATATCTTATCTCCATTATTCAATAATCAAATACATTCTTTGCTGTACTCTTAATTAAGAGAACATATGGTAACTTGAGCCGATCCTCAACAATTTTCTTATTTAGCTTCCATCTCTTTGCTTTACTTGTACCAATATCGTCAACGTTTTCCACTGTATCTCACAATATAATAGTGTTGTTTGCACACTAACGGTCCATAATTAGGCAGACAAAATAATGACATTTTTAGGCTGTACAATTAATTTTTGATGCTTTCTTACCGAAAGTTGACACACAAGGGTGTGCAACACTGGGCGTCTAGCTTCATTAATCTGCGTAAAAAAAAAAGGTCAAATGCAAATAATAGACTGCCATAGAATGCAAAGGAGTGATATATAATGCTCGGTCGAAAAGCAATCTGCGGTTCATGTGTGAAAGTAATAAACATTTTTTTTTACAAAATACAATGGAAACAGATCATGATGTATACAACATGAAGTCTGGCAAAATCATTGTGGAACAGATGAAGTAGCAAGAGCATATCCTGTAAAAGTACCACCAGTAGTTCGCTCTCATTCTTTGCATACTCAATATCTTCTCCACGTTAAATAGAATGAACAACTGTTGTATTTTTCTAAAGAGATAACCATTACAAAAGCCATATATTTATCCGGTAACAATGCATGTGAAAACATCCATTAATATTCGTTGTTTTCCGCAATTATGTCGTAGGCAAAAACACTATATAAGTTATGTTCCTTATCACATTTATATGCAAATGGTACAAAAACTCAATGATGTTTAGAGCATGACAAAGTAAAATAAGATTGATGGTTAATATTTTCAGCAGTGATTTTTCATGATGATGAAGAATTTAGTTTTGCTAATAATAATAAGGAAAGCCTAATATAAAACAGAAATGCTAAAAGGCCCGTTAGTTTTTCTGTCCAAATGTGCGAAAATGAAATCCAGCGGTGCTGCTTCGTCTCCCCTCTTCAATCCCACGTCCACCCATGAATTGCGCGGCTCCCATACTAATTCGCACCCAAATTTCCGGGCCTCACAGCATCGTCCAATATAAAAAGCATGTGAGTACCGTTGCATGAGTTTTTACATAATGCACATATATCAAAAAGAGGTTAATTTCATAATTAAAGGATAAATATCAGGAAAAATTAACTAAATCTCAGTGACATCAAATAATGTTATAATTTCGAATATTATCAGATAAACCAAAATCTGGTTTTCAACAATGATAAAACCAAGCACTCTCTAGATGGAACATGATGTATAGCTAACGACGTACAATGGTTTTGTACCTGACCAAAACAAAGGGAAACCTAGTTGTCAATTTCATTAATTAACCTTTTCAGTAAATGAAACATTTATTTACCGTAAACAAAAATAGGTGCAGCAATGGAAGAAGCTGGTTTTTTGCACTGTATATTAGTCAAGATGATTATCATACTCTAAGTTTTAATAAGTTGGTTGGGATGAAGATACCCTGTTTTAATGATGATACCTGAAATGATTATATACTAAATGTATGGAATTTGATTAATGCAGAAAAATTTGTGTATGCTGGCCTAGTGGAATGAAGCAGTAAGTGCAATAATGTATACAGTTAAATGAAGATGATTTACATGTACATTGTATACACCGAAGAAGCGAGTACTTTGAAAGTGTAATGTTTGTGTTTAAGCTGAATAGCCAATAAATAAAATGCAAATAACAACTAAATAAGATATATACTGGATAGCAGTTGGACAAAGTGATCTATTGCTAAAGCTTCTTGCTGAAAAAAATGTAATATTTTGAAAAAGTGAAATAGCAGAGCCAAAAGCATTTGAGTATAATTGAAAAGGGCACAAAACAGTAGTGCACAGGGTTGGTCCATGTTGCTCAATTCTCATTTAGTTAATGAATAAAACACAAATATCATTTTATGAACCTGAAAGACATACATATGCATGGAACAACAATAGCGTGAATGAAACTAAGGAACCAAGATACTGAACCAATATTCAATCAATACAATGTAAACAAATAAAATTTTGCATCCGTGAAGCATCTGTGGTAGAAAATGGAACCAAAAAAAAAAGACTTCTTTATCCTAATGATGTCATTTTCCTGCAAGTTATAAAGGTGAAAGAAGAATGAATACTTTTATTCTTTGGTACCAAAATTCTAAATTGCTCCAGTTTCCATCTGCTAAGACCACATTTAATTTTCTCTCTACAATTTGAATTAGAACTATCCTTTTATATTTAGATCACAAAGAGCATGCATGCACTTCTAGTAAGAGATATAAGTATGCTTGGCTTGTAATATTATAGAAAATATATTGTTTGTCAGAATACAATCAGCAATATTAATAAGAGAAATTCTCGTGTGGAAATATTTTTCAGCTTAACAACATGTGCCATGATCCTTCGCTTCAGCCGCACTAATTTATGCATTCGCTATGAAAAGCAGGAAGCGAGCAAGGTTAATTTTCGTTTTATATAACGGATTATAGTGGCGATACTAAGAACTTAATGCCACAATATGCTTTCTTTATAGTCCCGCAATAAAAGAGGAGGTTGTGTAGTTTTTTTTTTGGTTAATTAAAATTAATACATATAAAATTACACATAGTAATAGCTTCAATAAATGATACGCAGTGAAGAAACATAGATCCGTATTAATCAAAATTGAGGTTCTATACATTGTATTTTAAATAAACAAAATTAATGTTATAAACTAACAAAATTAGAATTCTCTGTGTAGCAATGTTACTCCAAACAAAAGACGCCTATATTTTACACGATGCAGCATATTAGGTCCTACATACTCCATCGATCGTATAATAGCTCCATCAGCTTTAACAAAAGAAATATCATATACTAAGAAACGAATCATAAGTTTATCAAATGCATAACATGTATAGTGTGTGTGTGGGTATGCAATAAAGTATGAAATATTTTCGTTATATTAAATTCATGGAGAATAAAATGTTAAGTTTTTTTTGAAAGCAACTTACAGATATCAACTTCATTACAAAAAGTGGAGCATAAATCGTCAACTTAGTGTAACTTGAGCTAACATAAACCATGCTGCTCTTTATGCCCTTCTTTTTAAATAAATCACCAGCAAAAAAACTTCCAAGATGTGCTAAGTGAAGGAGAAGTCTCTCAAAACCAGAAGTGCACCACTGATAACAGATAATGCAAGTTCACATCTAGTAATGACATATGATGCGAATTTGGATGGGAAAATATGCTTTAGGAAATTCGTAGTATTATATTTTAAAGTTTTCTTACAAAACCATGTGAATTGAACTTTAAGAAACAACTGAAACATAAGGAGCATGAGGAAATGAAATATAAAAAGCATGAGGAAATTGCAGTTATATTATAATAGTTCTTACAACTCTGTTCATTAATGTGATTTATAACTGTACCTGCATCTCTTTTAGTAATAACATTCTTAAGATTTAAACTGCCTATAAGATGTATACATAACAATCTCAATAGCAAACACCTCACCTTCGACTGTAGAGTTTCCATCACTGTCGCAACTACAGAAGCTGCAAACTTGCTTTTGCCTGAGTCATCAAAATCGACACTGAATTTATCTGGAAAGGAGCTGACCGTGAAGTATTAGTTGACCGGAATGTTGCCTCATGCGCTTGTACCTGTAGTGAAGGTCAGCGACAGTTTCAACCTTGGAGTTGCATATGGAAAAAGGGAAGATTTTGTTCTTTATAAGAAGGGAAGGAAAAAAATTTAAACTAAAACCAATTCTATAATTTCCTTGAAATTAACGTGCATAACAAAACACCTCTATATCCAAAATATATATGAAAACAAAAGTTCAAATATTCTACAGTTTCTAGGATTTTACAATCGCAATTCACAGCAAACTTTACAGTTTTTAAGATTCATAATAAATAGAAAGATAAAACAAATATGCAAATAAAATCTTACCATAATATTGTTTGTATATTAAGGAAAACCAAAGTTTCTTGGAATTCAAGACGCAAAAAAAATGAAGTTTCTGATTTTGAACCATGATATTAAATGCCTAATATTTAAATGAATTCAAAATGACGTATTAATTGTGCACATGTTAATTTATATATGTAAGCATATGACTTACAATATTAGTCCGATAATCATATACCTGAAAAAATTAAACATATATATACGATCATTGAAGTAATATTTCAAAATTTTCAAGTTTATATAATTCATGTACAACCTAATTTCATAATCATTTTCATAATGCTAATTAATACCAGTTTTGTATATTTAAATTTTAAAAATATATTGATCGTCGCAAGGATAGAAGGCAATGGCATGTACCATAAAATAATTATATGTTACGAAAACTGTGTAAATAAGGGAAGCCAACTTGAAGGAATAATACATCTAAGAAAATCTAATGCAAGGATATGTAGTATATTATTCAAAATATAATGAACTATAATTTACGCTTATAACAGTAGTAAAATGTTAGATTTGATCACATGGAAGATTAATCAATTATTAATGCTCTTAATCTTTTGTGTAGCATTTTACTACAGTTACGCGTTACATAATTTGATCATGATTTCGTCAAACGCCAAATTAAACATTGAAAGGAAAGAAATGTACATTGACTAATGCAAATTCATGTGTCAAAGTCGCAAGAAGTTTTGATTTTACTGGCATAGAAAACATAAATTAGTAAAATGAGTTACATTGTAAGCTTGCTATTTAGATTGAGAGAACCTTGCACCTATATACAGTAGTAGTAAAAAGTTAATTAGAAATGGTTAGGAAAAATAGTGTGTTTATTGCAAGAAACAAATAAAAGGTGTCAAGCATTAGAACATGTAATTTAAGTTACAGTCATTCCTAAATTTTATCTTAAAGCAACCTGTTGATTAAGGGTGAAACCAAGCTTTCTACTTAATCATTATCAATGTAGAAGTGAAATCCATGCTATCTCTTTATAGAACATAAAAAGAAAAAGAAAAAATACTCCCCAAAAGCTATCAATGGATGTATGAAGTTGTTCACCTTTTGATAAAAATGTATGCAGAACAAAACATGTCTGAAAGAAGATACTTGTTAAAATGCAGAAAAGATTAAAACATACAGTTTGTTAGCAAATGTAATATAGAAATCCCAATAAAAGACGAATTTGCAAAATAATCGAATAAGCTGCTAATTTTACATAGGTCGAATTATCTTTAAAAGCAATTAAGTGGACAACATATACATCCGTATGAGTTGTCTATTGCGTTGCTTGATTAATCAACGTAAAAACATGCAATATTTCTTTATATCATTTTCCAAAATCAAAATAACCAAGTTTATCAGAAAACATTAGCTCGAGGAAAAAGAAGTGTAATCGATGGTTGTTAAATTTTACGTTCTTTAGTCAGAGATATTTTCTACAATGAAGGCTCTATAATATGAACAGCCAAACATCCATGTAGGCAAATTCAGTTACATATAAATATTTCAACCATTAAATTCTAACACGAAGATTGATGTCAAAATTAAGTAAAAAAAACTCACCGATTATTGAGAAGAGATGAAAAACTTTTCATGATCAACTAATTTTCTTGAAGCTTTAGCATTTATCTATCTTATAACACGAAAAAACGCATAAAGTTAAGATTAAAATGCAATGCAAATTGAGTGAAAAAAACTTCGCTGTATCAGTAATAAGACGAATAGACAGGAGTTAGCATGCTGATGGAGTTCTTCACATTCAAATTTACCTAAGGAAGAAGGAAAACACTACAAGAAAAATGCCCTATTGCAACTAACTATTTGCAACAGGCGACAAAAGACAGTTGCAGTAAACAATATTTAGCAACAGACCTATTATAGCAGTTGCAATAGATAAGATTTAGCAACAGACATTTTCGTTCTGTTGTGGAAAACATATTTTTAGCAACTGCGTTTCCCTTCCTGTTGCAAAAACGTACTTTTAGCAACTATGCTTCTATAACAGTTGCAACAAACATATTATTTGCAACTGCGCTTCAAAGCCAGTTGCGAATAAATATCTTTAGCAACTGTTTTCGCCAGTTGCAATAACTGCCAGTTGCGAAAAACATATTAAAATAAGTATAAGCTTTTAATGATTAACTTTTAATAATTAATTTTAAATAGTTACTGTTAAATGATTAACTATTAGTAATTATATAATAATTAAGATTGATATTTAATAATTATTAATTAATAATAAAATTTAAGTATCGTAAAGTGATATTTATAATTGATAATTAAATAATATTAATTAATAATTAACAAATAAAAACAAATAGCATTTAAAAAATAATAAAATAAAAAATTAATTATTAAATAATAATAAAACACTAATGGATAATAATTAATAATTAATTCAGAATATGAATATGTTTAAATATTAAATAAGTAATAAATAATTAAATAATTAATAAATTCATAATAAATAAATAAACGACAATTGATTAATATTAATATTAAAGAGTAATTAATAGTTAATAATAATTTCTTGCATGAATTAATTTATAATTTTTGTTTGATAAAGGTATTTTTATGAATTGTAATATTTTCTGGTTATCAAATGATCTTCAACGACTGATTTTTCCTGACACTTGCAATAGATGGTCTTTAGCAACTAACTAATAGTCGTAATAAGTCATTTTCAGCAAGTGACATTTCCCGATAGTTGCAATAAATGAATTTCTAGCAACTGCGCTCTTTTGCCAGTTGCAATAAATATATTTTTAATAACTATTTTTTTTATCCCAATTGCTACAAACATATATTTTTAATTAAATAATTATAATTAATGGTTATGTATATAATCATTTTTTGGTATTTAAAAAGGTAATAATTCATAATTACTAGATATAATCTATAATGTATAATTAGTGATTATTAATAAATAAATCATAATTACTAGATATGATCTATAATCAATTATTATTTTTATATGTAATAATTTTCTATAATTAATTATGGATAATTATAAGTTATTATTTATATATATTTATTATATTTAATAATTAATTAATAACACTACAACAAAAACACCGTATAACAACGTCTGCTTTACAACGGGAAAATAATGCCCGTTGTAATAGTGACAAAAAACAACGGTTCTCTACCAGACCCTTGTAATAACTGGCCTATAGGAGGACTTTTTGACAACGGGCTTCTGCCGCCCCTTGTAATAAATTCTATTACAAGTGTCATTAGCAACCCGTTGTAATAGGTTTCAGGTTTAGATCACCATTTGCATATTTTACAGCGGGCTCTTCATGCCCGTTATAATAGGATTATTTTACGACGGTCTCCAGCCACTTGTAATAGAGTTCTGTGTAATCTCATTTTGACATCGGGCAGCTTTTGTCCGTTGTAATAGGATTCAGTTTGACTACTAGGTTATATATATATATATATATATATATATATATATATACTTTTACAACCTATTATACCTAACGATAATTAGATGTCCGTTGTAACAAATGTATGCTATCAATTTTGATAGTCAATAATTTATTTTTACAATGCTTTATTAATTTTTTTTATTTAATAATTAATCATTAATGATATTTAATTAATCATATGCTACTAAACGCTAATAGTTAGAAATCAATGTATGAATGAAATTTACTTTAGTCCCACATTGCCAAAGATAAGATAAGATGTGTGTATATATGTCCATTCCTCATTCCCTATATTGGCCCTTAGGGTCAGGTAATTTTATGCGAGGGGGAGGACCTACATCATGTGAACCAAACACACACGCGCGCGCGCCGCCCGCCCGTCCGACCGAACCGAACCGGGCCGGGCCGGGCCGGGCCGGGCTTGGCTTGGGCTTGGGCTTGGGCTTGGGCCCAGTAAGAAATCTTATTTTTACTTCGAAAAACAAAGCAATTTTCGAACAGATTTTTTGGCACGAATGCGAATGCGGGTGCGACCCGTTGGAATCAAGCGGGTGCGACCCGTTACAATTCAAATGAGCGGACGCGTTCATTTGAATTCAAATGACAACGGACGCGGTTTTTCAAACGGGTGCGACCCGTTAACGCATCCACTGGAAAATTATATATATAATGATTCTGATCAAATCATTCACCGAATTAATTTTCTTCTTTTTCCTCCGTTGTCTGATTCCTCGAATTACTACATCTCAGCCAGTGCATACTCGCTACAATCTCGAGCAGATTCTCGTCTGTTGTATCCTGGGAGGCTTCGACTGAAAGTCTTAAGGAAACTGTACGATACAGGCCTCAGACGAACTCGGTTAGGTTTCACTTCTTTGTTGTTTACCTTTCATTGTGTATACAGGATAATTCTGTATACTGGACCAATACTGTGGTATTGGTTAATTTGTGCGCGGTATCATACTGGCACTGTTTGACAGACAAAATTGTTCTGTCGCTGAATTGATTTAAGTGCAAATCAGTTTACTTTAAACAGATAGTAGTACTGATTCTAATTTGAAATGCTTTTATTCTGTTACAAATTAGAAACAGTAATATTCTGTTTCAAATTCTGTGTTGCGAATACAGACTGAATAATATCTTAAGACTTTCCCTGTTTTTGACAAAACAGAGATGGCAACAGAGCAAACGACGCTCAAAGCTGGCAATTTGAACAAACCAGAATTGTTCAAAGGAGAAGGTGATGATTTTCTGACATGGTAGAATCAGATGCTGTTCTATCTCACCACCCTTGGCTTGCAAAAGTATCTTGAAGAAGATGAACCGGTGCCGCCTACACCAGGAAATGCCAAGGATGCACCAAAGCATGATGGTCCGTCTATTGATGCGTGGAGGCATTCGGATTTTTTATGCAGAAACTACATTCTCAACTGCCTAGATAAGGTTTTGTACAAAGTTTTCCAGCCCATAAAGACTGCAAAAGCTCTCTGGAATGCTTTGCTACAAAATACAAGACGCAGAATGTGAGTTTGAAGAAGTTCATCGTCGACAAGTTCATGGACTACAAAATGGTGGACTCAAAGTCAGTGACTTCTCAAGTGCAAGAGTTGCAGATTATTATCCATGAGATGGAAGCAGAAGGTCACAAAGTTGGTGAATCATTTCTGGTTGAAGCAATTACCGGAAAGTTGCCACCATCTTGGAGAGACTACCGCAACTACTTGAAGCACAAAAAGAAGGAGATATCCTTACAAGACCTCATCGTCAGATTAAAGATAGAGGCAGATAATCGTGGAGTCACTCAACCTAAAAGTGAAGAGGCGCTTGTTACTGAAGGGTCAAAGAAAAACGGGCACTTCAACAAAAACAAGAAAAAAAGGCGCCAGAGGACAAGCAGAATAACCAGAAGAAGTCCAAGAAATTCAATGGTGATTGTTGGGTTTGTGGCAAGACTGGTCATCAAGCAAAAGAGTGCAGACACAAGAAAAAGAAAAATTCGGAAGCAAATGTGGTGGACAACATGGACATCGATGAATCCAATTTTTCAGGAGTTGTGACCGAATGCAACTTGATCCAGAATTCTGCACAATGGTGGTTGGACACGGGTGCTACTAGGCATATATGCTCTGATAAGTCCGTCTTTTCAACCTACACCAAATTAGATCAAGATGAGAAACTCTATATGGGCAATTCATCGGTTTCCATGGTTGAAGGCAAAGGAACAGTCACCCTCAAGTTCACTTCTGGGAAGACTATTCGTCTGAATGATGTCCTTCATGTTCCAGAGATCCGCAAGAATCTCATTTCTGGGTCCATGCTTTCGAAGAAGGGATTCAAGATGGTCTTCGAGTCAGACAAGATGGTTCTGTCCAAGGCAGGAATCTATATAGGAAGGGGTTACTTGTGTGATGGCCTATTTAAGGCAAATGTAGCCGTGATCGGCAATAATATGTATTCTGATAATGCTATAAATAAAAAGGAAGTTTCTTATATCGTTGAGCATGAAACTTTATTATGGCATGATAGATTAGGACATATTAATTTCCGAAAAATGAAAAAACTTGCAAATTTAGAGTTAATTCCTAAATTTCAAGTGGATAAAAACTACAAATGTGAGACATGCGTAGAAGCAAAAAGGGTTAAGAAACCATTTCATACGGTTGATAGAAGCACCGAACCACTAGGTTTGGTACATACTGATTTATGTGATTTCAAATCAATACCTACAAGAGGTGGGAAAAAGTATTTTATCACATTTATTGATGATTATACACAATATTGCTACGTATATCTTTTAAACAGTAAAGATGAGGCAATTACATCGTTTATAAAATATAAAGCTGAAGTAGAAAATCAGCTTAATAAGAAGATCAAGATATTAAATCGCCGTTTGAACAATTCTGTGCAGAAAATGGAATAATTCATCAAACGACAGCACCATATTCGCCACAACAAAATGGCATAGCCGAGAGGAAAAACAGAACGTTAAAAGATATGATTAATGCAATGCTTTTAACGTCTGGTTTACCGACGAACTTGTGGGGGGAAGCTTTGAATATGTCTAATCACATATTAAACAAAGTTCGTCACAGTAAAACGGGAAAAATTCCATATGAGTTATGGAAAGGACATCTACCAAGCTTCAAATACCTCAAAGTGTGGGGGTGCTTGGCAAAGGTTCCTATCTCGCCTCCCAAGAAGGTCAAACTTGGACCAAAAACAGTAGATTGTTATTACTTAAGGCCAGCCCAAAATAGTAGTGCATATAGATTTTTGGTATTCAAGTCTGATATAGATGATATCCATGTAAATACAATCATGGAATCAAGAGATGCTTCATTCTTTGAAGATGTGTTTCCACACAAAAGAAATGAAGGAAATAATGTCCCCAAAAGGACACGAGAATAATCAAATAGCCCACATGAAGATGAAACTCATCGTGAAGTTGATGAAGTTGAACCAAGAAGAAGCGTAAGGGCCAGAACATCCAAAACATTTGGCTCTGAGTTCCTCACTTACGTACTTGAACATGAACCTCAAACATATAAAGAGGCCATGTCATCTTCTGAATCTTCGTGTTGGAAAGAAGCAATCCAAAGTGAGATTGATTCAATTCTAAGTAATAAAACTTGGGAAATTGTTGATATTCCACCTGGAATAAAAGCAATTGGCTGCAAATGGATTTTTAAGAAGAAAATGAAAGCAGATGGCTCTATCAACAAATATAAAGCCAGATTAGTAGCCAAAGGATATCGTCAAAAAGAAGGAATAGACTTCTTTGATACATATTCACCTGTTACACGAATAACCTCAATAAGAATGTTAATAGCAATTGCATCCATCTATAATCTAGAAATTCATCAGATGGATGTAAAGACGGCATTCTTGAATGGAGATCTCGATGAGGAAATCTACATGGAGCAACCCGAAGGTTTTATATCCAAGGGAAATGAAAATAAAGTCTGTAAATTGGTAAAATCATTATACGGACTCAAACAAGCTCCAAAACAATGGCACGAAAAATTTGATAGTGTCATGATGCAAAATGGTTTTCGTATAAATGAATGTGATAAATGTGTTTATTATAAACAAATTGGACAATCATATGTCATGATTTGCTTATATGTGGACGATATGTTAATTTTTGGTCCTAACATAAAAGTTATAGAGACCATAAAGAAAATGCTGATCAACAATTTCGATATGAAAGATTTAGGAGTTGCAGATGTTATTTTGGAATCAAAATAATAAGAACCCCTAATGGAATTGAATTATCTCAGTCACATTATGTTGACAAAGTGATTGAAAGATTTCAAGATCTTGGGATTAAAGGAGTAAAAACACCTTTTAATCCATCAGAAGTACTACATAAAAACACTAATGAGAGTGTAATGCAACTGGAATACTCTCGTGTAATAGGATGTCTAATGTATCTTATGAATTGCACGAGACCAGATATAGCCTATGCAGTAAGTCGACTGAGCAGGTATACAAGTAATCCAGGAAAGGAACACTGGAAAGCACTAATGAGAGTGCTTGGATACTTAAAGAATACCACAAATTATTCTTTGCATTACGGAAAATATCCAGCTGTATTAGAAGGATATAGTGATGCAAACTGGATTGCCGATTCAGAGGAGTCAAAATCCACAAGTGGTTATGTTTTTACTCTAGCAGGAGCAGCAGTATCGTGGAAATCTACTAAGCAGACATGCATAGCTCGATCAACGATGGAATCTGAGTTTATTGCTTTAGATAAAGCAGGCGAAGAAGCAGAATGGCTTCGTCACTTCTTAGAAGATATTCCACTTTGGCCTAAACCTGTAACGGCCATATGTATTCACTGCGACAATCAAGCAGCGCTAAGTAGAGCGAAAAACTTTGTTTATAATGGCAAATCTCGACATATTCGAAGACGCCATAACACGGTTAGGCAGTTACTCTCAAATGGAACTATTTCCATAGATTATGTGAGAACAAATGATAACCTAGCGGATCCATTTACAAAAGGGTTATCACGAGAGAAAATTGACTGCGCATCGAGGGGAATGGGTTTAAAAGCCTAAACCAACAAGAGTTATCTTATACGGAAACCTATCCTAGCGACTAGAGATCCCACGGACTAGGATCAATAGGCAAACCAGTTCTGAATAACTCAAGATGTAATGCATTTAATCCTACTCCATTCCTATGGTGCACAATATAAAATGCATGCCTACAGAAGTTTCACAGGTTAAAGCTATGCTTTTTAATGATGACCATATCTTGTAAAATAACAAGTGGGGTATATGTAGGATACTCCTAATGGTAGTGATCACCTATGTTAGCGTGAGCTGGGTCGGCTCTATGAGAATATTAAAGGCTTATATTATCTATATACACTCGCAGAACCAGAAAAGTGTTTCAGGACCAAAATGAACACAACCAAGAGATTGGGTGATAAGGGAAATAATGTTTGTTAAACTTATTGTCTGGTTATACAATAACGGCTGATGGTTCAAGATGAAATAATTCACCGATTAGCCAAGTATATCCGATGAGTTTCAACAAGGGAAAGTTCAAAGTGAAATATCTACTTATCCTCAATAAAACATTATTCCATATGTAGTCTGAGATATTACACTTTGTGTGGGGGAAAAAGTATATTATCATTCATGTGGGGGATTGTTAGAAATCAATGTATGAATGAAATTTACTTTAGTCCCACATTGCCAAAGATAAGATAAGATGTGTGTATATATGTCCATTCCTCATTCCCTATATTGGCCCTTAGGGTCAGGTAATTTTGTGCGAGGGGGAGGACCTACATCATGTGAACCAAACACACACACGCGCGCGCGCCGCCCGCCCGTCCGACCGAACCGAACCGGGCCGGGCTTGGGCTTGGGCTTGGGCCCAGTGAGAAATCTTATTTTTACTTCGAAAAACAAAGCAATTTTCGAACAGATTTTTTGGCACGAATGCGAATGCGGGTGCGACCCGTTGGAATCAAGCGGGTGCGACCCGTTACAATTCAAATGAGCGGACGCGTTCATTTGAATTCAAATGACAACGGACGCGGTTTTTCAAACGGGTGCGACCCGTTAACGCATCCATTGGAAAATTATATATATAATGATTCTGATCAAATCATTCACCGAATTAATTTTCTTCTTTTTCCTCCGTTGTCTGATTCCTTGAATTACTACATCTCAGCCAGTGCATACTCGCTACAATCTTGAGCAGATTCTCGTCTGTTGTATCCTGGGAGGCTTCGACTGAAAGTCTTAAGGAAACTGTACGATACAGGCCTCAGACGAACTCGGTTAGGTTTCACTTCTTTGTTGTTTACCTTTCATTGTGTATACAGGATAATTCTGTATACTGGACCAATACTGTGGTATTGGTTAATTTGTGCGCGGTATCATACTGCAATGTTTGACAGACAAAATTGTTTTGTCGCTGAATTGATTTAAGTGCAAATCAGTTTACTTTAAACAGATAGCAGTACTGATTCTAATTTGAAACGCTTTTATTCTGTTACAAATTAAAAACAGTAATATTCTATTTCAAATTCTGTGTTGCGAATACAGACTGAATAATACTAATTATATTATTTTAGTACTTATTACTAATTATTAATAATATTATATTAATCATAGGTAATTAATCGCTGATTATATTACTTATATTAATCATAGGTTATTAATCATTAATATTATTATTTTATTATTTATTAATATTTTATAATTAATCATTAATGATATTATATTAATCATATATGCTATTAATTGCTAATTATAATATTTTAGTACTTATTACTTATCATAATATTATATTAAAAAATGTATGCTGTCATAGTTTAATTATGGTGTTAATTAATTTATACTTATAATTATGTAATACTTAATAAGTAATAATCATATATATTACTAATTTTAACAGTTTTGTTTGATATCACTGTGGTAATTTTATCAGGTAGGATATATATTTATCAAAGTTTTTACCTAACTATATTTTTATATTTTTATTTTTTAAAAAGAAACAGTACTTAATCAATATTATACAATAGTTGAAATTTGGCCTCCTCGCCGCCACTTACAACCACATTACTCATCGCTCAACCTAAAACTTTTCAACTGAGCCTCCCTCCATGCCTTTATAGCCCTTCCCTCATCGCTATCACCACCTCTGATTGCCTTAGTCCCCTTCCGTCCAATCATTGGTCAGTTTCCAAGCCACCGTAAGATTCTGTTTCATCACTGGACGGTAACGTACCAACATTTGATGATCAAATGTATTTCAATTCTTAGCCTATGCAGTAGCCATCCATTTCAATTCTTAAAATATTATGACATTCTTAATTAATTTACAAATATGATGATCAAATTTTAAGTGATTGTTATTAGTTTGAAAGGTTACACACTTATTATAGTCAATACTTAACATAATTTCGTGCGTTGCCGTCGTTCATTTCCCCATTACTGTCTTTCGATCAACACATACAATATCCCATTAACAAAAACATAATTTCCTCTCGAAAATCAATCTTCCCACATAATCGATCATGGCGGCTCCAGCGTTTTGATTTTTCCATAGCAACCGCATCACTTCTCCGAATCTACGATCTAGATCTACTTCTCTCGCTTCGAAGTTAGGGCAAACGAAATCGGGATCCAGATCTACTTCTCTCGCTATGAATAGGTATGGTTTTAGTTTAGTTTTCTATCTGTTGATGATGTGATTATGTGATTTAGGTTTTCTATCTGTTGATGATGTGATTATGCGAAAAGTTAGCGTTTCGATTATGTGATTTAGGTTTTCATCTGTTGATGATGATTCTTGTGCTTTTGATATCGTTTAGCTTGATTTATTTCCATGTGAGTATATCGAACCAAAACCATTGCATGGAACTATATTACCTTGTCAGCGTTGTACTGCAAATATGTGGCAAATTCGTTGCATGGAAACTAAATTACAAACATGCATTAAGTTTGGGTCGATGTTACCTCGGTGCATCGGATAATCACCCAAAACCTATCAAATCACCACACAGCCGAGAGAACAATATGTTTATTGGATTCATAGTCTTGGAAAATGGCAGAGCTGAGATCTTTAGACTATGAGGCTTTGTCATTTAAGTTGTATGCTCTAGGCCTTCTACCGTGTTGGTGGTGTTGATAGTGGCAATCGTGAGCCACTCTTTAGTTAGGTTTTAGATTTTGATCAAATTAAAGAGGAGTTACGTAATTTTGAGTGTGCAGATGGATTGGTTAATGCTTGGAGTTGTTGTGGCAAGGTTTTGGGTATATCAAAAGAGTGGCAGAGAGGACGAAGGGGAAAACACATAGGAATATATATATATATATATATGATCTTTTCTTCTTTTCTGCTTTAATAATAGCTATAATACAATCAAATTATTCAGTCAATCGTAAAGCTCTCAAAATATCGTTGGATTCCAAGTGAAATAAATGGTTTGTATTGAATAGGATCTAATGACATTCTTTTTTAAGATGTTAACTTATATTTGTTTCCATGGGTGGAACAGTGATAATAAAGACCAATGGACGCTGCTAATCCCAACAATCAAAATATGATGTTGACTTAATGCCATGAACAATAGTGTTAACGAAATTGAACTCCTTCGTGTACAAGTCAAATTTGAAAATGTTATTCAACATCATCCGTCTCTATCACTAAAATCAAATCCTAATGACAAAATACAACCGACATAATTAAGTTGAATTTATATTTTTTATATATTATATAGCAGGCGATTTGGAAGACACCGTAAGCTATTAGTGATAATTAAAGCTGAACTACTGAGCTTATAAAATATATATTACAAAACAGTACATATATTGTGAAAATTGGTTCGCACTTTTCCATCTTGCATGCGTATGCAAATCATAATAGACCAGTGTAACTGATCCGCAGAATATCTTAGGGGATACAGTTAAAAATTTGCAGAGAGTTAAGTTGCTGCTGTTCTTTTATGAAGGGGCATATTGTACACAGTCCACCCCTCACGCCAGATTATTTAAAGTGATATCGATGGGTAGGTTTTGGAAATAAAAGGGATGTACGCATATATAACAGTAATAAGTTAATTAAAATCTATCATACAAGCCAATGTTAAGTAAACCTCGAAATTGTTAACTTGCATTCCCTAAATGGGCCATTTTATCTTTGCCAACATGAATTAAACAGCTCCCAGATGCTGGCAGAAGTACTTATCATCGGCTAGTGCAGAAAGTTCAGGGTCATAATTAAATGTGGCCCATATTATATTGATTATCAACCAAATCTAGCATTTCTTTACTTGTAAATAGTTGGCAGTACCCACATCCAGCTCTTATTTATCTTTCTATTTATTTACATACTGCACTGACTTTAAATTGCTTTGAGTCTCCAATCTTAGTACAGTATCTGCATTAATACATATAATACTTACAAAAAAAAGATAAAGATAAACAAATAAATACCTGGGTTTAAGGATATTCAAGAATTGTCTGAAAATATATGTTGTTGAGTAAGTGAAGGACTTAAACAGGCATTGCCAATCGACCTTGTAGTTTACAAAAAAACAGCACCTGCATCTGGAAATAATTAGCCCAACTGGTATGAATTAATAAGTTGAGGTCATTTTGGCAGGCATAATTATTAACAAGGTAAAGTTATGTCTTTGTTATAAGACGTAGCTGGTGCATGCTTCCATATATTAGTTTTCATAGAGGGAAAAAGTGAGTGAGTTAGGGTGGAGTGAAGATCCCACTCTTTTGGGTTCCAACATGTAGTTTAAAGTCTGCAATGAGAATGATTCAAAGAAGAAAGGTTATAAGAGTAATTAAAAACTAAGTGTAATTAGTGAAATCTTAGTGAAATTATTATAATTGGTGAAATTTGATATTTAGTATGAATTACCAATTAAAAATATTTTTCAAATAGTTAAACATTTTGTCAGCGTAACAACCATATGTATGATTTGTTCTATATATAATTAAATAATCAACTGCTTATTTGTATGATGAAAAACTTCTAAAAAATTTCAAAAGTTCCAAAAGCATTAGACATGAATAAAAAAATAGCCAATTAGACATGAATATATATATAGGCATTTGCAAAGATTTTTAACCTACGATTATAATGTTGTTAATTCCGTGAAGCATCAACGACTCCAAGTGTAAGAGTTGGAATGATGTCTAAAGCGATATTCCGTCATGAGAAAGACTCATATTTTTTTGGACATAACATCTTTTTCATTAGGTTTTAACATCAGAGGATTATCAAGATGGACAAAGCATGGATCCACCTACCAAGGTTTTGTCAATTTTGACTAGTAGTTTATACTTGTAATTATTTGTATATTGATTAGTGATTTGTTTATGTGTCATAGAATGTCCGAAGAATACAGACAAGTTGTTCGGAATTTTGTTTATGGGCATGCAGAAAGGAAGGGAAATCCAGAAAAAATTGTTTGCCCCTGTTCAAAATGTAGGAATCTTATCCGCCATCCATCAAGAGATGTCGTATCACACTTGATTATTTTTGGATTTGACCCAACATATGATGTATGGATTTTTCACGGAGAAGCACGCCGTTCAGAAAGTGAAGGTAATGGGGAGACAAATGCATATAAAATGTACTTAGACACACAAATGTGTAATGAAGAAATGGAAGATCATGGTAATGTAAGACATGGGGTAGAGATCAAGGAGATAATAGAAAATTCTGAAATTCCTTTGTACCCTGGTTGTGCAAGCCACACAAAGTTATCAGCGACAATACTTCTTTACAGGCACAAGGCTCGAAATGGTGTATCTGATATGGCTTTTACAGAACTCCTTAAACTTCTCAAAGATATGCTACCTATGGAAAACACGCTTCCTGATTCTACATATGCAACAAAGAAGCTGCTCAAATCATTTGGTTTAGGCTATAGACAAATACATGCATGTGTAAATGATTGTTGTCTTTTCAGGAAAGAGCTTGCAGATAGTGATTTTTGCCCAAAATGTGGAAAATCTCGTTGGAAAAAAAATAAGACGAAGGAAGATGGAAAGCAAACCAAAGTAGCTGCAAAAATATTGAGATACTTTCCAATAATACCAAGACTGAAAAGAATGTTTATGTCTTCAGAAACAGCAGAGCAATTAAGATGGCATAGCACTCATAAGAGTGAAGATGGTAAATTACGTCATCCAGTAGATTCTTCTCAGTGGGCTACAATTGATAGTATGTATACTTCATTTGCGTCTGATCCACGAAATTTAAGGCTTGGTCTTGCAAGTGATGGCTTTAATCCCTTTGGAGATTGGAATTCTAAATATAGTTGTTGGCCAGTATTTCTTGTTGCGTACAACTTTGCTCCGTGGCTTTGTATGCACAAAGATAATATGATGTTATCTTTATTAATTCCTGGACCACGACAACCAGGGAATGATATCGATGTGTAACTACAACCGCTTATCGAAGATTTGAAAAAATTATGGAATAAAGGGGTGAAGGCATATGATGCATACACTTGCAACGAATTTAGATTACATGCAGTTTTAATGTGGACAATAAATGATTTTCCAGCTTATGGAAATTTAGCAGGTTGTACCATAAAGGGTAAGAAGGCATGTCCTGTTTGTGGCGTTAATACATGCTCAATATGGTTACCATTTAGTAAGAAATGTGCGTATTTAGGACATAGGCGATTCCTTGATCCTAATCATGAATATCATCAAAGAAAAAACTTGTTTGATGGAACCATAAAAAATAGACAAAAGCCTCCAATACAAACTGGTATCCAAGTCTATGATATTGTTAAAGATATTTGTAATGACTGGGGGAAAAAATCAAAGGAGGAAGAGAAAGAGAAGGAAAAAAGGAAAAGAAAAAGGGGAGAAGAGAAGAAAACAAAAGGTCAAATGTGGAAAAAGAAGTCTATTTTCTTTGATTTGCCTTATTGGCAGGTAAATTTTAATTAGAAATTGCTTATTTTTTATCGATATAATCATTATTTTATTATTAATTAGTTATAATTTATTTTTGATTTTCTTAGGTACTTCCTTTGCGTCACAATCTAGATGTAATGCATGTTGAAAAAAATATTGGTGAAAGTATTCTTGGTACGTTACTTGATATTAAAGGAAAATCAAAAGATGGCATTAATTCACGTAAAGATCTAGAAGTATTGGGTATTAGGAAGAAGTTACATCCTATAGAGATGGGAAGCAAAGCATTACTTCCAGTCGCCCAATGCACCTTGACTGATCAAGAAAAGGAGATCTTTTACAATAGAATGAAGAATTTGAAAGTACCCGATGGGTATAGCTCAAATATTGGGAAATGTTTTGCTAAAGAAAACAAAATTTCAAATCTTAAGTCTCATGATTATCATGTTTTGATACAACAACTGTTGTCTGTATCACTGAGAGGACTTCTGCCTAATGGGACAAGGAATGCATTACTACGACTATGTTCTTTTTACAACGACATTTGTCAAAGAGTGCTTGATAAAGATAAATTAGAATCCATCGAGAATCAGATCGCATTAACACTATGCGATCTTGAGAGATTTTTTCCTCCTTCATTTTTCGACATCATGATTCACTTAACAATACATTTATCAAGGGAAGCTAGAATTTGTGGGCCAGTACAATATCGGTGGATGTATCCATTCGGAAGGTAAAATTTGAAATTAGTACGTATAGTAGTTGATAACATATGTGCTTGTGAAAATATTTTACTTACGCATCTTGATTATAGATGCATGAAAACACTAAAGGGGTATGTTAAAAATCAAGCACGGCCTGAAGGCTGCATAGTTGAGCATTATTCTGCTGATGAATGCATGAAGTATTGTGCTGGCTATATTAATGGTGCATTAGAAATTGGACAAAGAAAAAATAGAAATGAGGTGGAACGAAGTGATTCCATGCTCGAGGGGCATCCTATTTCTAAAGGAAATCCTATGGTACTCAATTAGGAGGTGATTGATGCTGCTCATCGATATGTGTTGTTTAACATCGAGGAAGTAGAGCCTTATATAAAGTAAGCACAAGTTTAATTCAATTATTTTATATGAAATAAATTAGATTGACTTGTATGATTACGTATATAGGATGCACAATGAGGAGCTGAAACGTTTGCATCCTTGGCTTTCACGGGATGATTTGGAACTTTCAAAGTTGCATTCAGAGACTTTTAGTAATTGGTTTAAAAAAAAGGTTGGCAATGTTATATCTTTTAGGATGGATAAGTTCGGCATAGAAGTATATGTTATTGTAATTAGTCTTTATGTATAACATTATGCTTTTTCAGGTTCAAGATGATAGAAAAACATCCGATGTTAGTGAACTAATAAATTGGCTTTCACATGGACCTCGTCATCAAGTAATTTCTTATACTGGCTATATAATTAATGGTCGCCGTTTTCATACTAAAGAAAATGATAAATCTACACAAAATAGTGGTGTTTCAATTGAGGCAAGTACTGTTCGCATAGATGGATCCATTGAGAAAGTACCATACTATGGTGTTTTGCGTGAGATTTTGTTGTTTGACTACCGCCAGTTTCAAATTGCCTTGTTTAAGTGTGATTGGGCAAATATTGACCGTGGAGTTAAGGTCGAAGATGGATTCACGTTAGTCAATTTACATCAATTTCAAAATCAATTTGCAAAGGACCCTTTCATCTTGGCGACACAAGCCATACAAGTGTTTTTTTTAGAGAAAGTAGTTCTTCAAATTGGTATGTTGTGCTAAGAGCACCCGCTAGAGATTTCCATGAGTTGGAAAGCTTTGATGAGGAGGATGAGTCAACTAGCAAACCGGTAGATGAGTCACTACTTGATGATAGAGATGTCGATGATGGGGACGAAAGTTATATAAGGAAGGAATGTGACGGTATTTTGGTATGATATAAGCACACTTTATTGATATTTGCATTACACGTATTTATAATTTTAAAGAGGGTAATTATACATAGGCTATGCATATAGTCATATTAATTAATCATGCATTATTGACCATGAATTTTGATTTTAATTTTGGGGAAAAAGGTTAAACTTTCTTTTGCGGGTATTGCTATTGTATGTTAGGATTTTCATATTTTGCAATAATGACTAATTAGTATGATGTTCTAATTATTTATGTATATTATGATTTTTTTCCAGGTTTCTCCCTTAGTCGAAGATAGTTGAACTTGAAACATCTGTGGGTAAAATGGTGCAAGATCAAGGAGAGGTACTTTGCACTTCTATTTTCATAATTTCCTGTTATGTTTTGGCCCTATATGTGCAGTAAAGTTAAGACAACTTACATAAGTATGCATATGTTTCTAATGTCCATGTGTGCGTTATGATTATGAATATAATTACGCAGTTTACTTAAGTATGCATATGTTTTATTTGGTACTTTTAGACACTTGTTTTTTTAGTCACAAGAACAAACCATTGATCAAAAATGAAAATTAATTATGTATAAGTGAGATTTCTTTAGATGCATATTTACCCAATCAGCATGACCTCCTTATCCATACTTGGTTAGGCATTTAACTGTTGACACTTTGGTCATGTAGAACTAATCTTGTATCTAGTGTTTATTAGGTAATGTGAACAAATTCATCAAAGTTTTTAGCATTTGATACAATTTTGACTCGAGATAACCTAAGGCAATGTATAGTTAGGTTAAGGCTAAAAAATAATCAAACATTTAATTGACTGGACGAAATAGCATTATTCAGCCTTTAATCTGAATTTCCTTCGTACCAATTTACTTGTTATTAGCCACATTTAGATGCGATTACGAAACAATGAAAAAAAATATACGATCGTAACATAATTTAACTATAAATCAAGCGCAGTATAAATTAACAAGAAAAAAAACCTGCCTCTGTAATGGATTTGCTTCAAAGTAAAGAGCTTCCAGACATCAATAAGTAATTACAGACAGTTAATAATCTAACAGGGAGGATACAATGTTATTTTTGCGTTGTATTATACGAAGAAGAAGAAGAAGAAGCTATCAGATTTGGTTTTCTTAGAAAAACTCGTAATGATTTAGAGCCGTGATTAGTGGTAAGATTAGCATGTGTGCTTGAGTTGGTCGTGCTTGCTTTTGCCTTTCATTAATACGCGACGTTGGTTTTAGTTTTCAAACCATTTAAGTGATAGGCATTGCTTGTATCACTAGTATTATTTTGCTCTTGAGAAGGAGATACTTCTGCTTACATAACTAATGACAACTATATAAACTTTGCTTACATAGTTACATGCTTATCAACACTATATTATTTTGTTTTATCAAATACCAATCAAATATTACTGGGCTATTTATCATCGAAATTGTGCTATTTATCATCGAAATTGGGCTGTTTATCACTGTACCACTAGAACAACTGTTGAAAATAAAATTAAAAACTTTCCATTGTTCATATCCATATACATCCACTTCTTTAATCAAATCAGTGGGCATCTTGATTCATTATTCAAGGTTCATGGTTCATAGACATAAATTTATGTCTGCTTCATGATTCATGGTCTGCATAGAATTTCAGCTTATAACTTAAATTCCTTTTTTTTCCTTCATAAACAGATTACAAAAAAACTAAAACTCAAGCTATATTGCGATTCTAATACACCACTCAGCATATGTAGAATTTTAATACCAAATATATACTGTAACTAAATGTGCATTCCTTGTATCACTAGTAAATAAATGTGCATTCCTCGGCAATACTGTAACTTTCCTAACAATAGGACAGATTGCTTGGTTGTGATTTGTACAGTTCGATTTTGAAATTGGGCCTTATGGAATATCACATTCCATTTTCTTCATCTGGCTTCTTATTTTATATACATGCATTGTTTTTGTGGTTAAGTTTGAACATGGTACAACATTTATATAAAACAGCTGAATAATGTTTCAGTGGTACAATACATAGAATTATATGTGGTGCATGGCACCAAATTATAGAATTTTATGCAAATAAGCCAAGAAATTCCTATGTCTAATAATTATATTGCTTATGTATTTCAAACAACAGAAATTGAAATTCCCTTCTCAAACAAAAACGATGTTCTGTGCTAATAATTCCTATGTCTAATAATTTTGTGTCGTTGTTCTGTGCTAAATACATATGCAAATAAGCCAAGAAATTCCTATGTCTAATAATTTTGTGTCGTTGTTCTGTGCTAAATACATATGTAAATTTTGTGTCGCTTCTATTTCCTTTTTTTCCAACTGTCGCTTTTGTTTCCTTTTATTCAACTATCAGACCTTTATCTGATATATGTTTGTCATTTATGTTAAGAACACGCCCGGATTACTATTAAATTTTGGCACTAAAATATTCTTTTAACCCATTGTAGACGTAACGAGGAGCACTTCATCACTTTCATGTATCTAGTTTGCTAATGGTTGGACTATAAATTTTGCCTAAATCTTTGCTAAAAATTACCTTGTGTCCTACTTTAGTATGCTGCACAGTTTATTATGCTACACAGTTTAACTTAACTAACTCAATAACCCATCAAACCTATACAAACATTTCAGAACTGTACTAGAATTTATGTTGACTGTGTATGCTAATTTCAGATATCAAAGGTAGCAATGAGATATTTAAAGAGGCAATCTCTAGCTGCAGTTGCAACTTCACATGTAAAAGATAAGACTGCTGGTGTGAAAATCAATGAAAAAAGATGTGCTGATGTTGCTTTTCAAAGTTTAAACAGCAATGTTAGAGGATCTCCTCGGAAGCGTATTGAAATGCAGCCTCCACCCGATAATATTCAGTCTCCGAATCCCAATCCGGTTAGAAGATCCCCTCGCAAGCGTAATGAAATGCAGCCTCAACCCAATAATATTCACTCTCCAAATCTCAATCGGGTTAGAACATCCCCCCGGAAGCGTAAGGAAATGAAACCTCCACCCGATAATATTCACTCTCCAAATCTCAATCCTGGCCCTAATTCAATCGGATCTACAAATATCACCCCCACAAACATAGATCCACCCAACGCCATGGTTGCCTTGAACAATCCAAATTCTAATGATGGTATTCAACAAGAGACGGCAAGGAAAAAAAGAGAGAGGACGATGATGAAAAAAATTTCTTTGACGCCGAATGAGAGGGCCGAAGTTATATTCAACGATCGTGGTCAACCAATAGGCTCCAACTCTAAACACTTATCATCGTATCTTGGTACCTTAGCAAGGGAGATGATACCTTTGACCATTTCAGAGTGGAAAAAGGTTGACATAAACTTAAAAAAAGATGTATGGACATGTATTCAGGTATGATTTTGATTTGTGCATTTAGTTTTTTTTTTTACTTCATTTCATTCCAATGGTTTATCCATCATAATTCCTGAAAAATTACTTTATGCTTTGCCTGTCAACTAATCTTGTATTAGGTAAGAGCTGAAATGTTCTTATTTCTGTTTCCAATATATATAATAGTTGTTGGCTAAAAATTAATAATTGCTGGCTAAAAATTAATAATTGTTTGTTGTGCAGTCAAGATTTATGGTGGATGAAGCATATAAGGATCTGTTGCTTCAGATGGTGGGAGTATGATGGAGAGAGGCGAAGTCAAAATTAGTTTCCGCTATTAAAGCAGCTTCTATGTGTTTTGACTCTTCCACTAAATTGGCGATGCTAAAACCGGATACTATAGAAGATGTTCAAGAGTGGAACGACTTTGTTAAGGAAAAACTATCGGAGAAATTTATGGTAATAAAAGTTGTATTTTATTCATTATAAATTAAAAGGTAAATTATAGTTTATGAATGAATTTCTCCGATGTAGGAAATTAGCAAAAAATACAAAGCATTGAGAGATAATAATAAAATTCCACATACAATGAGCAGAAAAGGTTATGCGAGATTAGAAGAGGATATGGTAAGAAATTCATGTACGTTTATATCAATAATATCTTTTTTTTTTCTTTGGTTCTTCCTTCTTACCATTGTTATTTGCAGAAAAATGAATCTGGAATAACAAATATTAGCAGGGATGAGCTATGGTGCAAAGCCCATACCAAAAAAAATGGAGACCCACCGAACTCCGTTGTTGCCGATTGCATTGTAAGTTTTTTATTTATTATCAAATATTTCGCTGGATCTATTTTTACTCCCATTCAAGGTTTGAAATCCTGGTTTCTGGTTCCGTTCCGGTCGCGTAAAAATATTAAAAGTCCGGTTCCGTTCCGGAAATTCCGGTTTGATGATTTCGGTATGTTTTTTTACAAATACGCAAATAAATATGTACTACTAATCAAGGTTTAGACTTTCGATTTTCGTTTTCATTTCGATCATTGAGAAATTTTGATATTTCAGTTTCATTCTGAAAAACTCAGAGATCCTGTTTCAATTCCGATACTTTTTCTTTCTTAATTTATCTTAAATTCTGTAGAAAATGTATGTTTTGATACAAAAATGTGCATATATCATAACATTTTCCGTTAGTAGCTTTCCAAAATTTTCGTTTTAACGCATCCAGATTTGTCGCTAACAATCAGCTGAGATACTATTAAAAGATAAAATACTATGCTCAGAAATTGCTCAAACAATCGGCTAAATTAAATAAGGGGATTGTTAAAGGGACTCCATTTTTTGTTAAGGGAGGGATAAATTTAAGGGGACTCCATCCTATTATTTTGTTGTTAAGGGGGGGTTTGCAATTTTTAAACTAAACTGAAATACATACTAAAATACCCTTGCGTCCCTAACCATTAAAATTAATTTCAGTTCGATCCTACCACGTTGCGAATAAAAAAAAATGTTTGAACGCTGAAACTGTATACATTCTGCATGGCTTACCCAGACGGTGGTTCATTACCGTATTACATTCATTCAATTGAACATAGTAGTTATGATTTGAAAGTCAAATGACTTGTACATCATTTCGTACTCAGATTTTTGTTGGCTAGAAAATAAAATAAGAAAATAGCCTCACGATACTGTTTACCTTCCTCCAAGCCCTTCAATCTTGGTAAACTGGTACAATCATAAAACGATGGAAAACAATATCATTGGTGCATGTAACTTGAATCCAGCGATATATTAATAATATTTTTTATGCTAAAACATTTTGATTTCCTACAAAATAATTTGAACAATAGGACTTCATTTTGTTGAAAATATCCTTTAAATTAGAATAAATTGTACACTAAATCCTATTATTATTACCTATATGTCTCATTTTAATAATTTTCAGCATAATTAAGTCCTCCATGTAGGCCTGCTATGCAAATATCATGCGATATGTTAAATTAAGAGCAAGACAAAAACTTACCTTGACAATATCACGGAAAATCCTAAAATAAGAACAAAACAAGTAACTCCACCTACCCAATGGATGCAATTTTAATAGACCAAGTATCGAAGGATGTATGGAACAATCATCCCAAGAAACAGTTGGTAACTCAAGCTAAAGGGAGAAAAAATAACAAGCACGGTCCATTTAATTCAAGTAAATATACATTTTAAGAGAAATGCAGATGTATATAATATTATAGTTTGACACTTGAACGCGCATTTATAAAGATGAAGATTCAAATACTGCTACATAATAGTAATTCAAAACCAAGCAAATAGTACGATTATGAAGGAGGTACAAGCCTTATAACATAATGCGGTCAAACTACAACAATTAAGTGTTCAAAATCATGGCAGCACACTACGTGTAAAAAACCTGCCAAATTAAATTCGGTCGTAGTCGTATCCTGATGAATTTACTGTAATTTCTCAATGGTCTAATGCCGAATATCTTGTTGCCATATGACAATAATCCCGGGTAAATGAAACAGTGTGCGACTACCGAAATATATATTGATCAACGATTATATGACTACGGGCGAGCTAATTGACGTTGAATCATCACTGCATATGTCAATTAGTATTCCCGTTGAAAATTTTGATCAAATTGAAGGATCAAATATCACGGTCCAGTTGCAGGATCAAACTGTACAATACTTATTTCATATAAACTATGATATTCAATGAAAAATAATATAGTCGATCAATATATTCAACGCGGTACAAATAATCAAAATTCATCCTATCCCAATAGGAACTCCCGTGATCTGATGCAACAACGCAACTTTCCTGAGTCTCCATTAACTTCACTGTATCCATTAATTATTTCATATCCAAATTAATTTTCATTCATTACTTAGGGTTTATGTTTTAAGGTATACATTCTAAAGGATTATAGGGTTAGCTTGGGAATTTTTATATTCATATTTAAGAGGGGGCTAATTTATTTTGTCCTCCCCTTAACAATTGTTCAATAATTAAAAAATGTAACCCCCCCCCCTTAACTTAAAATGGAGTCCCTTTAACAATACCCATAAATAATATACAAAATCCAAAGAGAAACCCTAAATAAAAGCCGCTTCTTCTGTGCTGCGGCTTCTTTCTTCTACGTTGCGGCTTCTTTCTCTGGCGCATCTTTCTGCATGTTGCTTTAATTTCTTCCTTGCTGCGGCTTGTTCGTTTATGGGTTTAGATTTATTTTCTTCTTTGATTTTTTTTTTCTTTTTGGGCTTCGGTACCGAAACGGAATTTTCTGCGAATTCAGCCCCGGTCATCGCCGGAACCGGACCGGGATGGCATGAAATCCGGCGTGCCGAGGGGAAATCCGGCATATTAACGGACATATAATCTAATGCACTTGTCTTCAATTGTGCATTGAAATCGGAGGACTGAACTTGATTTTTTAACTTTTGAAGATGCATGCATTTTTATGCGATGTGGTCACCTACACAAAATACATCGGTATACTGTTAATTAAACTATGGAACTCTAATCTTAAAATGCTCCAAATTCAATTTTGCAAGTTTGAAAATCATATATTGTAAAGGTAAATTAAAGCACTTGGTTATCTGGTTGCTGCAGTATTGCATAATAAAATGTTAACCATTTCTTCAGAAGAATATTAAGGAACAGTCCTCATACAACTTAAAATTTAATTTGTAGGCTAAGATAAAACAGCATAGTGGTGCTCATAGCTCAAATGGAACAACATCGATGAGTGGGGATGGAGTGTCACATCTTTTTGGAAATGAACATAGGGGAAGGGTGAGAGGACTATGTTTTGGTGTCGTACCATCTCAAATTGGTGCTTATGCAAGTAATTCCAAAACGGTGATTGCATTGAAAAATCAAGTAACTCATTTGACCGCTAAAGTAGAAGAGCTGACTAATATCGTCATGACGGTAAGTTTACAGTTAATTAGTTATTTGTTAACAAATATGTATTATGTGCTTATGAATTACCAAGTCATCTCTTGTACTTTTACAGAGAAAAAATGATACTGTGGCGGATAAGGAGATTCCTCAGGCTCATACACCTCAGGTTAGAATATAAAACTGGATTTTTATTTTTATTTTAAAAACCATATTAGGATATAATACTTAGAAGTATTGTGATTCCATGTTTCTAAAGATTTCGATTTTGTTAATACTTTACCATGGTTCACACATAACCTTTCTATAATTCCATAAGTAGGGTTGATCGTATTAGCGTAATCTCACCTGTTTTTGAATTCTTCGATCAGAACTGGAAGAGTAGCTGACCATTGTTGAGAGTAGTAGTGTTAATATATAAAAACTGTTGATTCCATGTTTCTAAAGATTTCGATTCTATTAATACTTTACCAAGGTTCACACATAACCTTTCTATAATTTCATAAATAGGGTTGATCATATTAGCGTAATCTCACCTGTTTTTGAATTCTTCGATCAGAACTGGAAGAGTAGCTGACTGTTGTTGAGAGTAGTAGTGTTAATATATAAAAAATGTTGACCTGCCGTTGTTGAGCAACTGTATATAAGCTGGAGAGTAGTAGTAGTATTACCATTTGGTAATTCTCAGCATGCGTCAGCCTGTTAGTCCTTTTGATCATATACACAATAAAACTTCCTCATATTCCTTTAATTACTTGGAATACATAAAAGCACTCGATAGTGGAGACTTGTTTGCAATTGTAATTTTAGTAACCAGTTGAGGAGTTACAGCAGTTGTCTTAGCAACGTGCTGGTCATACTCGTTCACTGGAGTCATAACCAATTGAGGAGTCACATCCGAACCACCTTCAAGTTGCACTGGACGAATGCAATCAAGTTGCACTGCAGTTTCAGTGGCATTGGTGCCTAAACAAACTACATTAACAGCTTGTTTTTCTTTGCTAACACCTAAGTTTTCGGAGAAAGAGAAAGCTTTAGTGAGCATGTCATTTATTTTACAAATCTCTCCTTCCTCATTTTCTTTATCGATATGAATCGATCCGTTCATTTCCTTCATCACTAGGGGCGAGAAAACCAAACTTATTGCCTAAGTAACTGCTAGAACAACCAAAATGTTGAACCTGGTTCTCAACAATTCCATTTTTCTCAATATTTGCCTTATCATTCCTGCTCTGGCTTTTGGAAAGAACAACACTCTTCTTTCTTTTCATCACTTTCTTCTAACTAAATTTCTTCTTAATTAGTTAGGGTACCAGAATTAACTTTCTCACTCACATTCACATTCTTGACACTAACTGGAATCTCTTTATTGCTAACAGCATCATCCTTAACAAGGCCATTGCACACAGCACTAATATTATCACTTAAACTCAGGTAGTTAGCTTTTACATGATCAAATATACACTAGGATTTCAGGTCGAGTAATTTTGCTGTCTGATTTTCACTGGAAGCTATGGTTAACATTTTCATAGTGAGAAAAATATTTCAAATTTTTATGCATTACTTTCTGCATTTGGTTAACAACAATTAATATTTGTATTCAAAAATATTATCAGAATTTAGTGCAATGCTGTAAGGTTACAGGCTACAGCAATGCTGTATAATAAGTTCTGAATGATGTATTTGGTTAACAATTTTTTCTGCATTTGGTTAGCAATGCTGTAAGATTACAGCAATATATTCTTTCTGCATTTGGGTAACATTTTTTTTTTTGCAGTCACACCGTGCTAGTAACAGTATGCAGGCTCAAGATCGACGGGATCGGGTTACTATGGACGGTTTGGTGAACAAAAAGTGCAATCTATTAGGTTGGGAGAAAAACATAGTTGCAGAGGAGACGATAGCAAGTACCGATCCCGATGCTTTGGTACATTTCAAAAAGCTTGGAGCTGATGCTTGGAAGATATGTGTGAATGTAGCGGTGGAACCGGAAGCTTTTTTGTTTAGGCCAAATTCAGAGATGTCGACTATCGGACAGGCCGTTGGATCTACCGTCGCGTGGCACAAAGATTACATTTCCTTGGTCTAGTGTTGGTACTTATGAAACTAGTTATGTAATTATGTTAGAACTTAGAACTAGGTGGCTGCTACTTATCTAAATCTTTTGGTATGTAAACTTATCTAAATCTTTTGGATCGGATGTAAACTTATCTAAGTCTTTTGGATTGGATGTAAACTTATCTAACTTTTTGAAACGTGTTGGAATTTTAAGACTTTTGCTTTAATCTTTTATTATGTGTTGTATCAGCATGTTAAAATATAAATATTATTATTATGAATCAATATGGTATCAGGTGTATATATAAATCTATTATTTCGCAACGGGCAAACCCTGTTGTTATATGATATTGTAGACAGTCTACGAAGAAGTATATTACCACGGTTGAAGACTGTTGTAATTTCACAACGGGCAAAACCTGTTGTTATATGATATTGTAGACAGTTTACCAACTAGTATATTACCACGGTCGACGACTGTTGTAATATACTGTATTACAACGGGTAGAAGCCGCTTGTAATTAATCAGTTATTACAATGGGTTTATAGACATTGTCATAGAGTCCGTGCACGTGATAGAGACACGTTATTACAACGGGTGTTTACGACAGTCAATGACCGTTGTAAACTTGGAAGGATCTATTACGACGGCTCATATTCAGACGGGCTAAAGCCCGTTGTGAAAAGCATATAACAACGGTTTTTGCCCGTTGTTAAAGGACTGTTTTGTTGTAGTGTAAATACCGTTGTGCGATTATACTAGTGCAAAAGTTATCTAAATGGGTAAATGATTCGATCCGTGCGAAAAGAATCAATTATCAAAGAGAAAATGTGAACTAAAGTTTGCAATTGTCTAACACTCCTCAGTCCTCATCTCAAAATATCTGCCCAATCCTGACCACAATAAGCAATTTAAACGATCAATAATCTCCGCCTTTCTCTCGAAGTTTCTATCCCCGCATCTCTTACCAAATTTTATCCCAACCGGAAACCCTAAAACTTTTGTTTTCGTGATGGCAGCTACCTCTGCCGTCATCTCCAACTCCTCGAAGCTTCTATCTCCCACCTTCCTCTCCTCCACCCGCCTCTCCCCTTCCTCGTCTCTCCTTTTCCGATTCCGCTTCAACCCCATCAACAAACCCCTTCGTCTCGTCAATCTCGCATCGTTACCCCAATCCGTTCCTTCTCCGCCTCCCCTGCCACCGTGACCAGAACTACAGACTACAGTAACTGAACCAAGAAAAAGAGTGTCAAAATCAATGGCCATCCATCACGTTCTGTTCATTTTGGCCGCAGTTCTGCTAGAATCACAGGCGTTAGCGCAGCAATCGGGTATGCCAGCACACTTCTCACCTGATTTTATTATCACACTTTACGTCTATTAAAAACTACGAAGGCTAAGGTTTATTAATTCAGGTTTTACTTAAATGGCGAAAATTAGCGATTTTTTGTCCAAAGACGATGCTAGTGCTATTATTCTACAGGGTGAAAACATGGATATGTTATATGGTTTGCAATCAGATCTGGATCTGGAAATGTCTGTAATGCAGGAGATGGTGTGGGAAAAATTGATTTGGAAAATAAAGATGTCCAGACTGTCGATTTTTTACTGCAAATTTAATATAGGAGAGGAGATCTTATTGATTATAGAATCTATGGGCACTTCATTAACATCTAGTTCTACATTCTATTCAGGTATGGTGAATTACGAGGTCTGAATAAGCAGGAGACAACTGATAATTACGAAGAGGAGAAAGTGCATGTATGGCGGAGAAGTTATGACATCCCTCCTCCAAATGATGAGAGTTTAGAGATGTGTTGAAAGAGCTGTACTAGCGTACTCAAATAGAATGTAAGAATTACATAATTTTATTTTGCTGTTTGAATAACTGATAAGACCTGTGCTATACTTTCATTGCACAACGTTAAGTTCCTAGAAATTTCTTTAAAGTACCTTTCATTTAAGTATACTTCTTAGGAATTATGTCTTCTCTTTTTTTGTAGACATATAGTTCTGTGCTTGTACATTTTAATTTGATGCGGCAATTGAGTCTAAATTTGTGCTATCTTTTGTTTCTGAATCACCGGTGTTAAAAATTAGAGTATATTTTCGTCCGTGTCAAAATTTATAATGAATGAGAACCTTGAGATGATATGGAACATTTTAACCTATTTAACGTTTCACCCATTAAAATACATGAGATTGATCCATATTCCAGAATACTTGAGTTTGATTTGGCAACGTATTCTTATAAGTTGACTCCATCTTTAATTATTAAACTGTGATCCAAATATCATTTGCATGGAGTTCTATAAGAAAGAATATATGTTACTAGAGTCCCGGGATTTTTGTATGATATCATATGCTTTTTTCATAGTTCATCCCTGTCATGTGCTTGGTTGCGCCCCATGCATGATAGCCCTGTTGCCTTGCGATATAATAAGTATGCCTTGCAACGAGTCACATATCCCATTCATATGCCTTACCTTGACATTTTGTTTTTTGTTTTTAATTATCCTGTATTGACAAATGGCATGCTCAATGCCCTATGTCATTGTACATATCTTGGTGGAACAGACTATAAATCATCCTTTAGTGAATATTTTGTGACATTCTATTATTTATTTACAACCTTTTCCCTGAAGATAGAATTGGGTACGTTCCCTTTTCTTCTATTGCCTGGCTTCACTTTATTTCGTCATTGTATGTGCTGATACTGATATGCACGCCCTGTAGCCTTGATGCTAGTCATGCCATGTAGCCTTGCATTTTTCATCCTTTCGTGTATGTTAATTTGTTCATGCTATTTATTATCTTACTGATGTCATTTTGCCTTAGTATTTTCATACATGCTTTGCTTGTATACGTACAAATAGCATGCATCCTTGCCTATGCATTGCCTGACATGTTAGTTAATAATGTTGTACTTGCACCTTTAATTTAATTCATGCTCATGTTTCATCCCTGGTAGCCTTACTTACCTAAAATGTTGTGCGAGCTCAATTTTCCATATTTAGTCTTATATGCATGATGTTGTTTTTCTTTGCTGGCATTTTTCAAGAAGACTTAGGATGCTCACTTTATTTATACTTGATTTTGAACCCAACATCGCATTAGTTTTGCCTTACTTTGTATGGCCATTTGTTCGAATGTTGGGCCTAAACCAGCCTAATTGAATTTATTTATTTTCCCGTTGTAAGTCTGTCGCATATGGCCTTGCAAATACAAAGCATACCTTTGTTTTTTATTTTTGATAGGTATTTTAGTTTTTCGTAACTCATCTCATAAAATAATTTGTTCATGCAAATAGTAATTTGATAACTACTAATTTGAGATGTAACAATCTCTATTTACAGGAGCTATTCGAGTCGAATCATATACAGTCGCCATGAGCAAATGTTTTGAAGTATATGTGTACAGCTTCTCAATTATTGATAAACTGGTGTACAGTTAAATGGCAGTCGTCTTTTTAATCAAATAATTTTGGACTTCAACATGCACGGATATTTTTCACGAGGTTTGGATGTACTATTTGATGATCAGGTATATATTAATTTTGAAGCATCCTTTTTCTCCATATTCTGAACAACTATTGTGTCTAGTTTTAAGTGATCTCACATTAATTCTACATTTAAATTACATGTGTTCTTTTAGTCAGGTATAATATTAAATTACATGTGTACTTTATATATTTTCTAAAGCAGTGTCTAGTTTTAAGCGATGGAAAAGTATACTTAAGCATGTTGACGAATTAATTTGCATTAAACTAACTTCCTTTCATTTGGAGAAACAGCACAGCATGTAGAAGTGACGGGAAAAGTTTAAACATACTCGCAGGTATTTCTCTGATGTTATCACTCAATTCTTTTCCCATGTTAGTAGATTTATTGACTGTGTTATTATTATCTAGAGACAAAGAGCTATCGTTAAGTCACTTTTGTATTTGCAGCATCTACATCCATGCTACTTTCCCTGAGCGAACTAAAAAAATAAGGAAAAAGAGTACTTATAAAATTATTGAGTTAACCACTGTCAGTGGTCTGTTCTTGTTAATTTATTGATATAGTATATAATAATTGCATGTTTTTGTAGCAGACCACAATTCTAGAGATTTCAATGGAGATCACAAAAGGATGGACTAGAAAAAGCTTTTAAATGTGCATGTATATCGGCAACAAATTTGGAGCATGAACTGCAAATTTGTTCTAGTGAACTGAAGATATTTATTCTCTTGTTATAGTATATGTATGATAGAGTAGAAATATGAGTAGAAACTACTCTATTCGAAAAAAATGTATTGTGTGAGTGAAGAAATTGTTATACATGAATAGTATATGAAATTGTAGAAACTTTTATTGTAATTGTTTGTATGATTAAAACTTTGTTAGAATAAAAAATTTATTTGTTTATTTCATCCTGTGGTATACGCTATTACTAAAATAAATACATCTAATATGTAATATCAATAAGCTGTAAAAAAAATTATATAGATTTATGAATCTATTGCAACGGGCACATACTGTTGCAAAATGGTCTGTTGCAACAGCAAAAGCCTGTTGCAAAAAAGTATACCGCAACATCTTATTGCAACAGGCAGTAAACGTTGCAGACATTTAGCAACTTCGGCTATACCAACAGGCGCAGGCCTGTTGCAATAGGTCTACTGCAACAGATATCGCCTATTGCGAAAAGTGTTTTTTGTTGTAGTGAAAAAAGCTTCGGTATTGAAAAGGTGCATGCATGAAAAAGGAGCTGGTATAGAAGGAGCAGGAAAAAGCTTTCAATATTTAATTCACAGAGGTACGATTGTTGCAAAAATAAAATAAAATATTGATTTGGACAAATCACCCCGGTGACAGAAGCAACCTAAAAGGAAAAGGATAAAACAAAAATTGTACACTAAACTATTAATGCATCACTCATAAATGCACAAGATAATCCAACCTGAATGTTAATGAAATAGTCAACGCTGCAACGGATACCAAATTCATGCGACGATTTTGATAAACACCACAAAAGGTAAAATTATATTCAGTGATTTGTGTAAGAAAGTGAATCCCAATTTTTTCGCAAATCTAAAAATTGAAGAAGCAAAACATATGAAATTGATCTTAGGTGGGGGGAAGAGTTTAAAAAGAATTCGCGATAATGAACAGCAATGAAGACCCCTCTATAAGCCAGCAGCACGCGGGGGATTAAATGGATGAGAATGCGGGGGAAAATCCGATAGAAAATAATATACGCACAGAAAGAGAAGACGGTTGGGTGCACAGTACATGTGTCACGCTCACGTGATGTTCGAACAAAAACTTGGGATGGCTTGTGAGGCATCTAAAATCAACTCAGATTTAATAGTATAGTATAGATTAGACAATCAATAACTTATTTGTTGTACATGCATGCATCACCTAACAGTGTTGCATGCCGTTATAATAGTCCTTAAAGGAGCAAGTAATTTTTTTTAAAAAAATTACTTATACTGGATACTGCTGCTAATGATATTACCATAAATCTAAATTTTAGGTAATACATACCATGTTCTTTTAGAGTAGAAACAATTATTTATATTAACATTTGACAATGAACATAAGGTTACTGAAAAAATATATGTAATTCTTCCAAAAACTAATGTTAGCCCAGCGATAAGGGGTATGACAGCCAGCTAGTGTGGAACAGTTCGGTTAGTACCTTTGAGAAACAAATCAATTTAAAATGGGATGAGCAACAATTCGTTGATAAGGAACAATTGGACATTAACAATATAACAGCCTATATTTAGTAAATAGGAATACTAACAATTATGAGTGGGTTCCAAAATAATTCATATTATTGAACCAAATAGAATGTGAAATTATGGTTATTGGTATAGTAAAAAAACAATCAACATAAAGGAAGCAAATTGAGCATGGTGTTGTAAAATAGAAGGTGGGGTAATATTTAGGAAGCTTTGTTATTGGAACTGAAAACTTACTTTGAATGCCCGAGTTTGGTGGTAATTTCAAGAGGATAATTTTCTTATTACTTCTTCGATTTTCACATGTTACAGTCCCAGTCTTGCCTTACTGAATAGGTTATAAAAAGGGAGTTATTTTTTGAAACAAAAGAAAAGGTTCATGGGCATGCAGGAAGAAAACCCAAAACGGGTAGATTGATTGGTTTTCCATTCTATGACAAAAATTGTTCTCCCAAAAATAAAAGGATATAAAATAGGCTAAGTAATGGTGTTTCGCAAAATGAGTAAGTAAACTAAGCCCATTTTTTTTTTACAAAGCAGCACTTGCAGATGGACACCCGGAAAGTTCTTCAATACGATAACTTACAAAGAGTATACATGCATGGGCAGGTGTCGTACTGTATATTTCATGCACTGAATACTAACACACAAATACGCAAGTGACAACAAACATACGTATTAAAATTATATGTTTCGCAAAAAAATGCAAAATAACAGTGTACATTAACAGAGCACATAACATTGAACAGTACATGTGTGTACAAACGTATAATGTTTACCACGCATACGCTGTACCTTTCTGATGTATAGTTGCCAAAATAGTCGACTTATGCTCGCCAATGTCCTGCTGCCAATGTGTATTTGATGATGTAGCGCTCCAATTATTTCTTGATTAACCCCCTTGACTTGCACAATTCCGAAATGAAGTCGGACGATACATGGGAAGCAGTTATCTGTTATACCACAATTACAATATATATAAGATCATAAGGCATGTTGATGGAACCAATAGTTAGATGGAGAACACACACACATATGTGTACATACATATACATACATATACATACATATACATACATATATATATAGGGGGCGGCTATTCGAACACAAAATTAAACACAAAGAGAGAGAGACACAGAGCCTCAACCGTTAGATCTTTTTGACTTTACATAGAGAGGTGTAATTCATGGGGTTATCCAATGGTGCAAATTAATTGTGTCACCATTTGTGTCAAAATTTTGTGTTTCTATAGACTTTCATATATATATATATATATATATATATATATATATATATAGTTGTTCTGGAAAGACTTCGTATTACAACCATATTGTACTGCTTTTGATAACTAACCTGGACCACCATACATTACAGTTATCATAGTGGAATTACACCTAAATTTATTATTAAAGCATAACACTGTTTTGATTACACCTTGTGGTAGCCTCTATTTATTTCTTATAGTCTGAATCTTACTTCACTGAAGTGGTTGCTAAAGGCATTACAGAATTTTGTTGATTGACAGAGGCGAGTAGTCGAAAGCTGCATTGAAGGTAATCATGTGTGCCATTTTTGAATGTTCTGCATATGTCGTGCACTGAAATACATTGTGTAAACATACACTATATGATTTAGTACAAAATAGATGTGAAGAAAAAAACAATCAAGTTTGTATGATTTGTGCACCACGCATATATTTGTTGAATGAGCACCTTTATTTTCAAAGGTGCATGCATAATCAGTTATTAATAACAAAGCTAGAGCTGAAAATAGGGACTATGTTTTTACTGTAAGTCAATCCCTAATTTACTGATAAATGATACATATAAACATCTAATTGAAGCGAAGTAAGACGTTGCTGCAGTAGTAATTGAGAAAAATGGACAGACCTGGAAATCACAATTGAACACTGATATTGAGTGATAGGCAAACAGCAAGTAACAAAGATTCAACGGTTGCGAACAGTCAAACCTGAAGCACGAATGGTTGGAGATTTAAAAGAGGGACGTCGGTAAAAAAAATTGGACAGCGGTGAACATGCATTACAGGCGAACAGATGTAAACATAGAATAATAAACGCATAAGCAAATAATTGAGTAAGAGCAAGCACCAGATTTGATGAGAAACATTACCGGCGGTATGCAGAGTGAGTAAGGGAAGCAGCAACGGTTCGGAGAACTTACTGGCGGAGGACGCAAAGGGAAAACTGACGAAGTAGGGACGGAAGTGAGTCTAACCGACGATATACCCCGGCAAACACCGGATGTATAAAAATAGGCGGTTGATTTTTCTGGTCTAAGAAATTTCGTGATACAGTGGTCAATTTGGGGGAAGAGAAGTGAAAGACGGAGGAAGTTACGTTAATTGGTAGGAGTAATTCATTTCTCAATCGGGCTTCCTTTTGTCAAATTGATGTACTTGCGCAACGCCCCTAGAATGACGACACGTCAGCTTTGGAAGAAAACTAACGTTCCAAGTCAGCAAATCTATTATTCTACTTTCTAATATAGGTAATAGAATAGATATATCGATTTGTTTTCCATGAAGATTCCATTGTGAATGGAATGTGATTTTGGGTTGTCGTGAATGGTATCTTTAATAATACTGTTCTTAGACACAACGGAGTTAAGAAAATCAGAAACTAACTAGAGATTAGTTAAGTTGAATGGTTTCCTGGGTATTGATCTGATGTTGGTTTCGGCCTTCGGGGTTAATACTCAGGGAATTTTTCACTTGCTAATTTACGGTTAAAGGCTGATGGAATGGAATGTGATTTTGGGTTTATCGTGAACTATGTTTTAAATGACATTGGTTCTTTAACCCAGTTAAAGACAGGATATGGTTTTCCAAGTTAAACAATCGTTAATATTGATTTTTGGGAAGATTAAAACCAAGTGGAGTTTTAATGCATCTTTAATTAGATTGAATTGATATTCAAAGAAGATTAAAGAATAAATTTAAAGAATTTATCTTTGATAAAATTAATGGGAACCTTTCCCAAAGTATAAGAATATTTGAATAAAGGAATATTCTGGATTGGAATAAGGCGTATGTTGTGTTTTTATAGCACTTGTTTATTATGTACGCGAGTTATTCGGAAAGGCCGGGTTTATCCCATTCTGAATAATTGATTCGACGATGTGTCGAGGATGAAGACGGTGGTTGAACTGGAGGTCTTCACATCGTTTGGATGATTACTGATGTCTTGACTGGGCTGTACACCCAAGGCAAGGTAATAAGTGGTGATCGTCCAGACGTACTTGGAGATTGACGGATATGCGAGGGCCTCTCCCCTGTATTGGACATATGGGGGAGGAATAAGGTGCCTCCGGTTTCGTTCAAACCCAAAAAGAACTTGTAAATGGATGTGTGTCTGACATCGGATTTCATTCTGTGTGATTGATAGACATCGGTTGCATAGCGTGAATTTCCTGTGTGGCATGCTGAGATGCAAATGATCAAGGCTTCTTGTAACAACCCGAAATTTGGGGCTGATTTAAAATTTTTATTTTGGAAATTTTAAGGGATTTTGAATATTTGAAATAAATTATTTTAAATAATAACGACTAGAAATTTATTTTAATCGAAGTTAATATGAATATATTTAATTTAATTATAAAAGGAATTAGAAATAGCACGGTAGTTTGAAAAGTCAAATCTCAACTTTGACTGACTGTACAGGATGCAGAATAAATCAGATTTTGGTAAAACCAAAAATAATAGAATCTATTTAAAAATATCTTTCCAACGAATCCCAAAAATTGAAATTCCATAGCGGGAATTAAAAGTTATGGCCAGTTGAAATTTCAGAATAGTCGTTGTAGAATTTCTATATATATTTTTAATATTAAAAATAGCCATTTTGCAAACGACCTCGGTTTTCGATGAAACCACTTTTTTTGGATCCAAGATGTCAAATTATTGCTAGGTTTCAATTCCCATAATTTTTGGAATAAATTTGTGACCGTGGCAAATAGATATGTGTTTTGTAAATTTCAGTCAATTTCGATCGACTGGAAAATGGTCATTTTTCAAACAGTCTCAGAATTCGACAAAATTAATTTTGTTAGGACTGTATCGTCAAAACAAAGCCAGAAATAATTTTTCTGAGTTCGTATGTGGCCCCGGTAAAATTAAAAAGTACGTTCGAATTTAATATTAAGGATTTATTTTAAAAATAAAGGAAACATGCTGTAAACTTCAGAATTAGACTTCGGCACTAGCGCCATCGCGTTCAGATGGCGTCAAAACATATTGTTCAACAGTCGTTGGGCTCCGTTTGGAGATCGGACGGAAAAACCCTAATTTTGAAATTAATTAAATTAAAAAAAAAAAAGAAAATACGCCCTAAATACAAGTATAAATACGTATGCTACAGTACCCTTCTTCCTCATTTCCTTCAGCCGCCGCATAACCTATACCCTTCGAATTTTCTTCCTCCGATTTCTCCCTCTATACTCCGTTTCAGAACCCACCGTAGTTGAACTTTCCGAAGTACTCAATCCCCTCTTCGATCTCATACCAAAATCGGACCTCCCCGTGCCCTGTAGCCACCGCCGTGCCCCCCCAAAGCCCGCCGCCGTCGAGCCCCGCCCCCGCCTCCACAGGCGATCGCACTGCCCCCCTTCCAGGCGCAAGCTCCCCTCTGACGGCGCGCAAACCTCTCCGAAAGTTACTGCATAAATCTCCCGAAAATTCAAATCAAAGATTTGAACAAAACTGAAAATAAAGGTATGAATTTCACTTAGATTTGCGACACTTATTTCTGTTGCAATTGCAGTTGTAAAAAGAAATTGATAATTAATTCATACGAACCCCAAATTGAAAATTTTCAGATCCGTGTGAACCGTGATATCGAACAGACCCTTTTAGAAGAGATTGGGAAAATTTCTGAATTTATTTGGATTCTTAATTCTACTCAAATCAAGGTGAGTATTCCGATTTAAATAATTAATTTTAATTTAATTATTTCACTTGCTCATAAATCATGTTGTATATGTGAGTAGTTCTGATCTGTGATGTTGTGATTGTTTGTTGATTTGTTTTTGAGATGTTGTATGATTACATTTCTAGTTATCGATAATTGTAGATCTGGAATCATATGTTGGTTCATACACATGAATATCAATTAAAAATGAACCTAGTTGGATCTAAATTTGGAATCATGCCCCCCCCCCCAGATCTACCTTTCTGTCATGCAGATCTGTTTTATTTTTATTTTATTCACGTATACCATCTGGATTGAAGTAAAGATCTAACTTTTGGTACAATTCATAAATCTTAAATTGATTTGCTTATTAAAATTGGAAAGGTACATTTTTAATGTAATTAAAAAGAGATTTTTACATTGTAATCAAGATTACATTTTTAGTATAATTAAAATGCAAGATCTTTACACCGTAATGTTAATTACATTTTTAATGTAATTAAAAGGAGATTTTTACATTGTAATCAAGATTACATTTTTAGTATAATTAAAAGGCAAGATCTTTACACCGTAATGTTAATCACATTTTTAATGTAATCAAAAGAAGATTTTGGCATTGTAATAAAAAAAATTACATTTTTTTGTAATTAAAAGGTTAAGATTTTTACATCGTAAGATCAATTACATTTTTAATGAGATGAAAGAAAGAGGTTTTGGCATTGTAAAATTTATTTACATTTTTAATGTAATTAAAAGAATGAATTTTACATGTAAAATAAAATTACATTTTTATATGTAATTAAAGAAGGAGAATTTTCATTGAGAATAAAATTACATTTTTAATGCAATTAAAGAAGAAGAATTTTCATTGAAAATAAAATTGCATTGTTATATGTGATTGAAGAATAAGATTTTACACTGTAAATAAAATTACATTTTTATATGCAAATGAAAGAATAAGAATTTGCATAGTAGATAAAATTACATTTTGATGTGTAATTAAAGTATAAAAATTTACATTGCAAATTAGAAAGCAAAATTTGACGTGTAATATTAATTACATTTTTATTGTAATTAAAAAGTAGGATTTTACGTTGCCAATTAAAAGACAAAATTTGACGTGTAATATTAATTACATTTTTAATGTAATTAAAAACTAGGATTTTATGTTGCCAATTAAAAGACAAAATTTGACGTGTAATATTAATTACATTTTTAATGTAATTAAAAAGTAGGATTTTACGTTGCTAATTACAAGACAAAATTTGACGTGTAATATTAATTACATTTTTAATGTAATTAAAAAGTAGGATTTTGTATTGTAAATTAAGAGACAAATTAAAAGATAGGAATTTTCCCTTATAATGTTAATTACATTTTTAATGTAATTAATAAGAGAAATTTTACAATGGAATCAAAATCATATTTTCAGTGTAATTTATAAAGATAGAATTTTTCGTCGTTAATGTAATTACATTTGTAATGTAATTAAATAGAAGGATTTGACAATGTAATTAAGGAATGATATTCTACCGTTGTAATGTGAATTACAATTTACATTGTAAATAAAAAGGGAGGATTTTGCATTGTAATTAAAAAGGAGATTTTACATTGCAATTAAAGGATAGAAATTCTACATTATAATGTTAGTTACAATTTACGTTGCAATTAAAAAGGTGATTTTACATTGTGATGACAGAAAGAAAAATGGAATTTACATTTTAATGTAAATAAAAGAATAAAGAATGGAATTCAACATTGAAATGGAATTTACATTTTTAATGTAAATAAAAGAATAAAGAATGGAATTAAACATTGTAATATAATTTACATTTCTATGTAATTATAAGAATTAAAGAATAAAGGGAGAAATTGGACTTTGAATTATAATTTACATTTCTAATGTAAATAAAGGAATAAAAGAATTTTTTTATGTTGGAATATTATCTTCAGTTTTAAATGAATTAAAAATGAATGGGTGTCGGTAGTTGTTTAGTTTGTTGTTGGATTGAATGACGTTATTATGGTTAAACGTTTATATTTATATATAGATATAATTAAAATTAAACGAATCGAGCGCAGTAGTTCGCGTTTTGGAATCGTACCTTTAAACGACTATATCAAAAGATCCGACCGTCGGATTTTCCCTAAACGAAAACCGTTAGGACCGCTTTGGGAAGATCTTTCCAACGATATAAACTACATTAAAATCCAATGGTTAGATTTTGAGAAATGTGTAAATCAAAATTGGTTGAAAACAGCGCTAGGGTCGCCCATTGACCAGAAGCGTCGTTAAATAAAAATTTAATTATTTCAAATAATTAAAAATAGGAATTAATCGTTACAAAATAATATAGCGATGTAAAATTGGTTTTTCAAATTATATATATGAGAATTATTTGGAAAGTCCAAGTTTAAACTCATTCCAAATAATCAAACGACGTCTAAAAATCGAAGTTTGAAGACGGCGAATGAAGACCGTAAATCTTCCCTCGAATGGACAACGATCAAGACCCTGAATTGACTTGCTCCCAATTCAAGGGTCAGGGTAATTTCCCAAACGTACATGTTGATTTCACGGATATGCGGGTACCTCCTTTCCGTACTGGACATACGGGACGAGGGTATCTCCAGTTTCGTTCAGACCCAGAACGGGCTTATAAGTGGAATGTGTGTCCGACATTGTACTCCTTTATATTGTATTTATTGATTTTTTACCGAATGTATGAATGTTTGGTGGCGGAGAATTTATTCTCTTGCTTAACACCCTTTTGTATATTTTGGCAAAGGATTAATAGTATGATATGGATTGGCAGTGCAGCATACCAAGATGCAATGATCAAGGTTTCTTGTTGAAAAGCAGAACCTTGTGATGATGATCAAAGCACATCTTGAATAAGCATAGCTTTGTGTATTATGTAGCTTCACAAGCCTCACAAACCGGTTGAGTCTAAAACGGAGCAAGGGAACGCAGGGAGAGCAGCACATTTCTTTTTAGATAGAAGTGGTGTTTGAGTTTTACACGGCCCGACATTTTACTTATGTGGATGATGGAATGAGGCACCTCAGATATTAGGTCCTATAGGACCGGGAAACGTGTGTTCAGGAATAACTAATCCGCAAAATCGTATGTGCGGACCGGCCCTGCAGGATCCACTACACTAGAAAAGGTCTTTCATAGCTTTGAAAAAATGCTGCTATTTCTTGTAGTAGCGTTTCGGTAAACGCTGCGACACGACATGCAACTAAAAATTTGAAAGTTTTAGTTGCGTTGTTAAAAACGCTACCAAAAATGAACATATTGTAGTGTTTTTGAAACCCTACAAAAAGTTTTTTTAGCAGCGTCTTAAAAATGCAACCAAAGTGGTACGTGCACTTTTGTTTTTTATTTTCTATAGCATTTTATCTTTACTACTATATATATTTTGTTGCGTTTTACTTTTTCTGTAGCACTTTTGAAACGCTACTAAAAATTATTGATTAATGTACAATATATTCTAATTGCAACTATTTACTGTTAATGGCTTGTATCGTTTCCAACAATCACTTATATAAAATAGCAATATTAAAACAAATAATCAATCAGATAATCAACATTTTCAACCAGCATCAATATTCACCGTAATTAAAAACACATTTATCTCATAATCAAGTATAATATCCATAATCATTTCAATAATAGTATTTTGACAAAATAAGCAAATCCACATGACAAAACTATTTACAAACAAATTACATAACTATTACGAACAAAAAATTATAACACATAATTAGTTAAAGCATTGTTGATGACATAATTACCGACAGTTCTTTGATACGACAGTTCATCACTTCGAAAATTTTATTAACCTGTACACAAGTATAATAGTCAACAGTTAGAATTAATACAAGTTAAGTTAAAAATCAAGGTTTATTTCAAAAAAGAAGAAGAAAAAACTTCATTTCAAGTTAATATTGTAGACTTGCACAAAGGTTCTGATCTTAAATCATTTTCTTCCTTTTTGGAAGTAAAGAAAATTGTATCATTAGTTTAAAGAACGAAGGGGTTCAAAATCAAATGCATACTAATATATCAAAGATAAAACAATTATATCTAACACGATGCTACATTATTTGAAAGATATTCATCTCATTGAAAAAGGAATGGTATTGCAAGTTTCACAGAAACAACTATACAATTACCATTTATTTGCACTAAAATTTGAATTATACTTGTTTAACTATAACTGGAGATCTTAAAGAACACATACGATTCTAAACAAATTCTCACCATTTTCTCCGCCTTTGGCTTCTCCGTGCACTAGGGCATCCGCTTGCTTTCCCAGTGAACAATACCATGTAATACCTGAATGTATATACATTTAAGAATAATAAACTTAAGCTTGATTGTATATATTTAAAGCTTATGTAAAAGCATACATTTGTACCTGCCGAATGCGGTTGTGCTAATATGTCCTTCGACAAGCCCAATCTCTAACTTTTCATCCCAAAATTGAGTTGCTGCCTATAAGAAACCTACACTATCATTTACCAAATCAATTATCCATACAAAATTTATGAGGACAATAACAATATACAACAGGATAAAATTTCATACAGAATAAAATCATGTACAAACTAAAGTTTGTCAATGGAAGATTGCTTAAATAGCAAGCTGTTAAATTATAGGCATATACCCTATGCCAGAAAATTTTAACGCTCACATGTGAAGAAAGTAGCAGTAGTAGTGCCCAGACATTCTAGTGCATTTAGTTCATCAAAATATTTTTTAAGCCGGTGTGATCCTTTCATGTGTGTATGAACAGGGCAGCCAAGCAAATATTTTTTAGTCGTTGGATATCTGTCCTTGGATATCTATTTGCACTGCCACTATTGGATCCAACATGACCCCACGAACAGGGCAGCCAAGCAAATATGCTGGAAATTCATGTGCAAAGATCAATATTGAATTAAAGACATGTTTAATAATATTCACAGTATTTGGTTAAAAATGTATAATTTAAAATATGTAATTTATGATATCTAAGTTAAAATATATAATATTCAATGAATGGTTAATACTATTCAACTGATTGAATGGTTTACAATAATTAAACACACAATTTATACTAAATATAGCTAAGATAATAAATATCTTATCACTGAACAAGTAATTAAACTATTTACCATCAGGTCTGATGCAAGTTTATACCCGGCTTGTACTCTAAAAATTGAGTTTAAACTCTGTGGTTGAGAAGATGTAATTGTTGACATAGGCCAAGTTCAACACAAACATATGGAATATCTTATGTTCAACATGAATGTAAAAAAATGAGTTGTGTTAATGTCTTCTAAAATAGGCCTATTAAGTACATGCCTTTTACAGTAAAGATAGTAAAATAAAAATAAAAATTGTTTGAATTTAAGATACCGACAAGGAGATGCCATGCTTCATGAACCAGTACCCTTCACCTGTATGGAGGCACAAGCATGCGCATCACAATCTACCAAAGTGGCACAAGCATGCGCGTCACAATAGTAGATGGACTGTTTACGTTTGCAGTATGTTAGAGAAATTGCTTCTGAACCTGCTCATCGAAACCTACTCAAAAAAGATTACTTAAATAGCTTCATTATTGGCATTTAGCAATCAATTCTTTCCTGATAACTTCAAAAGTCCAGCGGACTTGTTCATGATTGCCTGAAAGTACATCTTATGTGAAGTCAACCTGAAAATATAATATGAAAACAAAAGCAGTTACATTTCCCCAAAGTAAAGGAACATTATAACTGAAGTTGTGTTTCTTGTAGAAGCTGCCATTTTGGTAAAATAAAATTGTGAAAGGCAGCTAAGAAGAAACAACAAAAATAACTTTTGGGGTGATCATTCATCCTAAGACTATGATTTGTGTCAACTTCATGAATATCAACAACTCTACAAACCGATGCTTGAGTCAAACCGATCCATCACAGCTATGAGGATATATTTTCCTATTCAGAAATTTACATGCAGTGCTATTACCCTCTACAACCACTTTACCAAATCTACTAAACTCCAACATTACCTCTGTGACGATCCCAAAATCCTAGGGGCGGTATTAAGGATAATCATTAGGAAATAACACATTAATCATCATAGCAGAGTACAGATAATAGCAGAAACAATAAATAAAATAATTTTACATGGATATGACAGCGGAATCACAACATGTAGGAATATCAGAATAGCATAACGTGGGATATACTTAGTAAATAAAAAGGAAAGTGATCAGTCATCATCGCCAGAGGCGGAATACATACATGCAGTGAGACATAATAAGAGTATCAGTCTACATCGCCAGTGGCGGAATACATATACATATAGTGAGAAATACGGGAAGTAAATCAGTCTGCATCGCCAGTGGCGGAATCATAATATAAATACAGTAATGGCGGAAAATATCAAAGTCAGCTCTATGAAGTCAGCCTCGCCATGAGCCAAAAGTGCACGCTATGCAGCAGTGCAGAACCAAAAACCTCCTGTCACCTGTGTACTAGGCTGCCCGTGTGAAAATAAGGGCACCCGCGTTTGCAAAGTGAAACAAACAACGAGTCAGTCATGGGGACTGGTATGAGGAATCTACTTAACAGTTCAACAACAGTAAATAGCTAATCATAGGACCACGCCACTTTCGCGGAACGGGTTTACTCCAGTGATTGCTAGTGCATTTAAAACAAAGTAAATTCTTTTTAAAACAACGCAATGCTTTTAGAAAGAATGAAGCCATTATAAGACTCAGGTCCCATCACACAATGCAACGCAAGCCGGAGGATAGAGTTTTACCTTATAATAGCCAAATATGCTTGATACGTATAAAGCAAAATCATTTGATATTATTACTAGTGCATATATGTTTCAAAAAAAACGAATAGCATCATAAATATCAATCATAGGCGACATGAGCGTCCCATGCCACTATGTCGCCGTATATGAGTTACAATCGAATCCATTATCTCGTATTGGAAATTGGATTTCCGCCATGAGTCGAGGCAAGGGGCAAGCTCCTCTCCGCTTTGAGACACTCTAGCAAATGCCTCGGGACTACACACTCTGGGTAACCCCTGGATCCTCCAAGGTCGGTCCTCACTTACGTTAGAGGATTAATTATGCATGAACACACGTTTCCCGGTCCTTACAGACCTATAATCGAGGCGCCTCGCATTCCAACAACCACAAAGGTGAAAAGTAGATATATATGTCAGGGCTGGTAGGTCACTGACACCACCATAGCTAGAAAGAAACGTCATGTTCTCCTTGGGTCCTTATCCCGTTTTTAACTCATACCGGGGTGTGAGGTTCGTGAATCTACGAAATACACAAAGCTAGGCCACGTAGACCTTGCTTTGATCATCATCCACAAGACTTTGCTTTGCAACAGAAGCCTTGATCACAGCATCTTGGCATGCCACATAGGCAGTCCACTCCATACGATTGATTTCCATCGATATATAACCTCTAAGCTCGTACGTCTCAGAGAAGGGCATTAAGCAAAAGAATAAATTCTCCACCGCCAAACAGATATATATTTAACAGAGATCAATCAGTATAGAACAAAATCCAATGTCAGACACACAGTCCATTTACAAGTCCGTCCTGGGTCTGAACGAAACCGGAGGCGTCAAATTCCTCGTATATCCGTCCAATCAACACATACGTTCAGACGGCTACTACTTCCGTCCCCTTTCTGGTAGCTACTCCGGTTAGGAACCTCAGTAGCGCCCATCCAACCGATACGAATATCGTCGGTCTTGAATCGTCTTTGCATTTTCCAATTCGAATCGCTCGATAAATTATTTGAAATGAGGGTTAGCTCGGACTTTTCAAATAATTCACGTCATTAGAATTTAAATCGATTCATTTTATGGTTATGTTATTCGGCATCCATCTTTCAGTTATTTAGTGTTATTCTCATGTCATACACATACAACCATCAAATATCAAACAATTCAAGCCCAATTGGTATATTTGCAACCTATGTTGCTTATAATATTTTATAACGATTTTTCGCTATTTTTATTTATTTAAAAATGACCATATTTAATTAAACGACGTTTCAGGTCGTTTCGTGTCACTGGCGCTGTTTTTCCCTTAATTTGTTTTACACATATCGGAAAATCTAACCGTTGGATTTCCACAAAGTCTATATCAGTGGGAAGATATTCCCAAAGCGAACCCAACGGTTCCAGTTTCGTGAGAATCCGACGGTCGGATCTTCCACACTAGTCGTTTGAAGTTACGGTTTCAAAATTCGAACTGCAGCGTCGTTATTCGATTAAATTTAATTATATTTATATTTATATATAAATATAAACGATTCTGGCGCTGTTTTTCTTCAGATTTGAATTAAACATTCCGGACAATCCAACCGTTGGATTTTTACAAGGTTGGTGCCGTTGGGGAGGTATTTCCAAGGCGAACCCAGCGGTTGCGGTTTCGGGAAAATCCAATGGTCGGATTTCTCGTACTAATCGTTTCAAATTACGATTCCGAAACGCGAACTGCACAGCCTCTATTCCTTTTAATTATATTTATATTTATATATATAAATATAGTTCATTCTATAATTTCAACTATAGTTCATTTTATAATTTCAACTTCGTTTTCACTTCAAATATTTCACTAACGCCTTAATATTTCGAAAAATTTCGCCATAACCTCCTTTGTACGGGGAGGGGTTTGGAAATTTATTGGGCCGTATTAGGTACCCAATAAATCCTAAAAAGCATTCACATATTTTTAGTGATATAATTTGGTGTTTACGGGGGAGCATGTACTGATAATTACTCCAGAGAATAAATTCCCGTCACCCCGTTTCCGTGTGGAAATAAATAGTCCATGTGCCGTATCTAATAACTAGAGCGACGTGATTATTGTCAACTCCAAACCCGTGTAGGGTTTTTATTAATCTGGCAATTTATCGTTATAATTTATATAGTCCATATCAGTCATCAGTTCAACCTGTAGTACTTAGTCATCGCCATACAAGCCTCTTGCTTGTATGGTAAATCTTCCACCTCGTCACACAAGCTCCAATTGCTTATGTGGAATATGATGAAGTATGCCTATCGTCAAGAAGTATGCCATGTAGTGTAGTTCAAAATTAGTTGTTACTATCCTATGGCGTTGTTTATTATTTCACACAGAAAAACCAGTACTCCGCATCCAATGGCATTCACAGGAGTTGATATATAAATAAAATTGCACAGCCAACTCATCAAGATTTACCTATTTGTCGGGCACGCAAATAATTTCTTTACTCAACAGCTAATCCATTTTTCCTGTTCAACACATGTATATATATGCAGAACAAGCTAATAATAATATTTCTAGCAAACTATTATTTATTTCAACACGTGTGTATTTTTAACTAAGCGTATACATGATAAAAGGAATATTTTTATCATCAAAAATATTTATTCGACACATGTGTATTTTTAACTAAGCGTATACATGATAAAAGGAATATTTTTATCATCAAAAATATTTATTCGACACATGTGTATTTTTAACTAAGCGTATACATGATAAAAGGAATATTTTTATCATCAAAAATATTTATTCGACACATATGTATTTTTAACTAAGCGTATACATGATAAAAGGAATATTTTTATCATCAAAAATATTTATTCGACACTAGTGTATTTTTAACACTTCATATTTATCATAAAAATATAGTTTTCAATGTCGATTCATTTTATTTTTAAAAGATGATAACATTCAACACATGAACTTCAACTCAACGAATGAATTGGAATTCAACACATGAATATACTATATAGTTTGTATATATATAAAAATATGATTTTTATTGCTAAAGCCATTTGTTTAAATTCAAATAATATTCAACACATGAATTTCAACCCAACGAATGAATTGCAACTCAACACATGAATATTCTATATAGTTTGTATATATATAAAAATATGATTTTTATTGCTAAAGCCATTTGTTTAAATTCAAATAATATTCAACACATGAATTTCAACCCAAAGAATGAATTGCAACTCAACACATGAATATTCTATATAGTTTGTATATATATAAAAATATGATTTTTATTGCTAAAGCCATTTGTTTAAATTCAAACAATATTCAACACATGAATTTCAACCCAACGAATGAATTGCAACTCAACACATGAATATTCTATATGGTTTGTATATATATAAAAATATGATTTTTATTGCTAAAGCCATTTGTTTAAATTCGAATAATATTCAACACATGAATTTCAACTCAACGAATGAATTGCAACTCAACACATGAATATTCGATATCGTTTGTGTATATATAAAAATGTGATTTTTATTGCTAAAGCCATTTGTTTAAATTCGAATAATATTCAACACATGAATTTCAACTCAACGAATGAATTGCAACTCAACACATGAATATTCTATATAGTTTGTATATATATAAAAATATGATTTTTATTGCTAAAGCCATTTGTTTAAATTCGAATAATATTCAACACATGAATTTCAACTCAACGAATGAATTGCAACTCAACACATGAATATTCGATATCGTTTGTATATATATAAAAATGTGATTTTTATTGCTAAAGCCATTTGTTTAAATTCGAATAATATTCAACACATGAATTTCAACTCAACGAATGAATTGCAACTCAACACATGAATATTCGATATAGCATATGTAAATAATTTCAATGAAGGAAAATTATTCTAACACATAAATATTTCAGAAAATTTCGGCAGCATAACGGCAGGGTAGTTAAAACCGGGACCGTCCCTAGTACGGCTCCTCGCTCTACCTTAAAACCTCGCGGTTTTTGACAATGGGGATTATGCATCTAGTTCGCACGCAGGCGGCATGTTTTATTTTCAATTCCACAATCCTATTCTATTTTGTTTCAACCACGAGAGGGTATTTTTCAACCACAAAGGTATTTTTCAACCATAAAGGTATTTTTCAACCATAATATCAACCACAAACAATTATTTCCAACTATTCGTCAAACCATATGATATCACGTCAATCACAAGCAATAAATATCGTCCATGGTCTGTGGACGAGGGGAGTATATATATATATATATATATATATAATATAATTCACTTGCATTTCATCACAATTCAAAGCATATATTTTTCAAACAACGCTTGTATAATTTATACATCGCTAATATAACTTATACAACACATGTACATGAGGTATACAATGCGTATATAATTTACACTTCGCTTATATAATTTATACAACACGATTTCATTAACACAAATAGTTTAGATTCCTCACATTGGTTCTTGCGGTGCTAAAAATCGTAGGAAGGTCAGAAAAATCCGCGACTTCTTCTAGAATGTAGAGAGCCTCCTTGCGGTCACGATGTCTCCTGTTTCATCGAATTTCGTTAACATAGCAAAAAGTTATGATTTTTACAAGTTTGCAACGCTTTAAAGTGTAAAAATCAGTTTAGCCGTATACCCCTTTTTGATTTCGAAACTAGGGTTCGGATTTTTCAGAAAATCCGTGAATCGATGCTCCGATCAGAGAGTGGGACTTGAAAGAGGGGAGCGAGGCGGTCCTATCGGTGGTCGGAGGAGCAGGTATGATCGCCTCTGGCGATCGTGGCGTCGATGTGAAGTCGGCGACTTCCTGGGCGTCGTTCTCGACGCTGGCGAAGGGAGGGAGAGCGGGGGTTGGTCGGACTTGAAGAAGGAGGTGGGCGGCGTCGAGTAAGGGTGGTGGCGTTGGCTGGCGTCGCCTGTGGCGGCGGGATTTTCGTCGGGAAGGAGCGAACGACTGTAGTCGTCGATAGTTCTGGCGGCTTAGGGTTTTTTTAGGTTTTTTTTTTTAAACAAAATTTCCTATTGGCCAGTATTTATAGAAAAATTTTAAATAGTGTTTTTGCAAACGAACTCCTTTTTAAACCCAACGACTGTCGCCCCTAGCTAAATACCCCCATTCCGGACACAATGGGATATGTTTCGTTGGCCATTTCGACTGTTACAGTCAGTTATTTTTCAAATTAAAATGTAAAACATTCGATATTTAATTTAAACGTACATTTCAATTTGCCAGGGCCACAAACTGAATCGAAAAATTCCAGAAAAATAAATCTAGCTTTGTTTTGACGATACGGTCCTAACAAAACCAGTTTCGTCGAATTCTGAGCTCGTTTGAAAAACAGCCATTTTTAGGTCGACCCATTTTAACAGAATTTGACCAAACACGTTATCTTTTGCCCCGCTCACATACTAGCTTCAAAAATTACGAAATTTGAAACTTAGCAATAATTTGACATCCCGGACCCAACAAAATTAGTTTCGTCGAATTCCGAGGTCGTATGCAAAATCTCAATTTCCAAGGGCTATATATACTATATAGCGACCTTTCTGAAAATTCATTTGGCCATAACTTTTGATTTCTGTTATGAAATTTTGATTTTTCAGATTCGTTAGAAAGGTATTGATAAACAGATTTAAATATTTTCAGTTTCGTCAAAATCCGTTATATTTTCCACCCGGTACAGTCAGACTAAGTTTGTATTCAAAATTTCAAACTGCCATATTATACACAATTCTATATTTTATGGAAATATATTATTTCAACTATTCAAATTTCTTGTTAATAACCTAATTCAAAAAAAAATTAAACTGGTTCACATTTTCCGGGTTATTACAATCTCCCTCACTTAAAACTTTTCGTCCTCGAAAAGGAAATAACAGTTAAGCAGGAAATAAAATGTAAGTGCAAAGTATTGTAAAGGTACCTTGCACCGGAGTTAGTCAGAGATGTCCACTCTGCATTTGGGATAGGCTTGTTTAATGCTTTCCTCAGTCTCCCAAGTACAGTCTCTGGGATCACTACTCCATTGCACTTTGACCAAATGAATCTTTTTCCTCCTTAGCTCCCTAGTTTCTTTGCCAACTATCTTTAATGGATCCCTCTTGAGTGCTAATTCTGGAGTTATGTCAATATCCTGTTGTGCTGCTTCTTCCACAACAAGATCTGGATCATGAACATGTTTTCTGAATTGAGATACGTGGAACACATCATGTACACCAGGTAACTAATCAGGTAATGAAACCCTATATGCAAGAGTTCCAATCCGTTCAAGTATAGGAAAGGGACCAATAAATCTCGGTGCCAACTTCCCAGTCTTGCCAAATCTGATTACTCCTCGCATTGGAGAAACTCTTAAATAAACATAATCACCAACGGCAAACGATATATCCCTTCTTCTCGCATCAGCATAACATTTTTGTCGGCTCTGCGCAGTTTTTGATCGCTTCTTAATGAAATCGACTTTATCTGATGCTTCTTGAATCATATCGGGCCCTAACACAAGTCTGTTGCCAGGTTCTACCCAACATGCAGGAGATCTGCACGGTCTACCGTATAATGCTTCAAATGGAGACACTTGCTTGATAGCTATTGTTGTAAGAGAATTCGGCTAAATGCAAGTGATCTTCCCATGAGCCTCCAAAATCGATAACGCAAGCCCGCAATAGATCTTCTAAAATTCTATTCACCCGCTCAGTTTGGCCATCCGTCTGAGGGTGATAAGCGGTGCTTGGATTCAATTTGGTTCCCAATTCTTCCTGGAATGCTTCCCAGAATTTGCTAGTGAATAGGGGGTCTCTATGGCTGACTATACTGAGCGGTACTCCATGAAGTTTAACAATTTCTTTGAAGTAAATCTGTGCCAGACTTTGAGCCGTTCTGTTGGATCGGACAGGGATAAAATGGGCAGTCTTCGTGAAGCGATCTACGATTACCCATATACTGTCGTTTCCTTTTCTAGTTCGAGGCAGGCCATCGATAAAATCCATCGAGATTTGTTCCCACTTCCAACCTGGAATTTCTAATGGTTGCAATAATCCCGCTAATTTTTGCTGATCACTCTTAACTAGCTGACAAGTGGAGCACCTGCTAACATATATTGAAATATCTCTATTCATCGCCTTCCACCAGAATGTGCGTTTAATATCGTTATACATTTTTCTCACACCGGGGTGGGTACTTAATTTGGACTTATGGCACTCATCAAGTATTTCTCTTCTGAGCTCTGGAATTCCAGGCACAAAAATTCTCCCTTTTAATCTTAGGACTCCATGGCTATCAAGGCTAAAATCTGAGGGTTTTCCTTCTTGGATCCTTTGACTGATTCTTTGAATAAATTCATCGTCTTTTTGAAGAGTCGAGATCCTGTCTATTAACGAAGACGTGATGACAAAACTGGCGATGATTTCATTCTTTTTGCTGAGCGCATCTGCTACAACATTGGCTTTCCCTGGAGTGTATATAATTTCAAAATCGTATGCTGCAAGGAATTCTAACCAACGCTGTTGCCTCAGGTTTAAATCTTTCTGAGTGAACAGATATTTCAAGGATTGATGATCGGTGTATAGTTCGAATTTCTCGCCCAATAAATAATGCCTCCATATTCTTAAAGCAAACACGATGGCTAATAACTCAAGATCATGAGTAGCATAGTTTCTTTCATGCGGCTTTAGTTGATGGCTGGCATAAGCGATCACTTGGCCCTTTTGCATTAACACTGCCCCTAGCCCTCTAATAGAAGCATCAGTCCATACAGTCAAGTCTTGGTTACCTTCTATTATTGTCAATACTGGAGTGGTTGTCAACTTCAGTTTTAGCTCCTGGAAAGCTTCTTCACATTCGGGAGTCCATTTGAATTTTTCATGCTTCTTTGTAAGCTTTGTCAATACTCCTGATATCTTTGAAAAATCCTGAACGAATTTCCGATAGTAACTAGCTAACCCAAGGAAGCTTCGAACTTCAGTGGGCGTAGTAGGTTGTTTCCAGTTCTGAATCGCTGTAATTTTGCTTGGATCTACAGCAATTCCTTCTTTTGACACGACATGGCCAAGGAATTTAACTTCATTCTGCCAGAAGACACACTTAGAAAATTTAGCTTTCAAGACATTTCTCCTTAGAATTTTCAACACTTGTTCTAAATGTTTTGCATGCTCTTCTTCCGACTTAGAGTAGATTAGAATGTCATCGATGAAGACTAGAACAAATTTATTCAACACACCACGGAACACTCTGTTCAAAAGATCAACGAAGTATGCCGGAGCGTTACACAAACCGAACGGCATTACTAACCATTCGTAGAATAAATCGGGACCCCTGAAGGCTGTCAAAGGAACACAGTCTTAAGCTATACGCAATTGGTGGAAACCCGTAGCTAGGTCCATCCTGGAAAATACTTTTGCTCCATTTAATTGGTCTAACAGATCGTCTATTCGGGGCAAAGGATATTTGTTCTTCAGTGTCTGCTTATTGAGATCCCTGTAATCGACGCAAAGTCTTATAGTACCGTCTGATTTCGGGACAAATACTACTGCGGCTCCCCATGCTGAAAAGCTTGGTCTGATCAGACCTTTCCAAAGTAATTCTCGGGTATGACTACTTAGCTCTTCTTTTTCTTTCGGGGCCATTCTCCTTATTGGATGTACTACTGGTCGGGCGTTAGGAATCAGATCTATCCTAAATTCAATTTCTCTTTGCGGCGGTAAGTTTTCTACTTCTTCAAACACATCCGCGTAGTTTTTCACGACCGGTATCTTTTTTATTGAAGGGGGAGTAACTTCTAAAGAAGACCAAAATTCGGTTCTATTTATTTCTGAGCCATGGCATGGTATATATATAGGTCCAAGCTTCGTTTCGACTTTAACGATCCTCTCGGCACATCTAACTTCGGCCTTATATTTTGTTAACCATTCTAAACCGAGAATAACATCAAATTCCAATAGATTCATGATTATTAAGTTGATAGGAAACTTGTAGAAGGAATAGGAGACAGGCACTCTACAGTATGAACTGAGACTAACAGAACCTCCTATCGGATTTTGAACTTTAATTGGTTCCTTTAGAATTCTTTGATTCAATTTTAACTTGTGAACAATTTTACCAGAAATGAAGCTACGTGATGCACCAGTATCAAAAAGTACAGAAACAGGAATATTTTTGATAGTAAGGGTACCTCCCAAGACATCGGGTTTACCTGATCCATCGGTGATGGCTGGCGGGGTATTTCCGTCATAGACATGGGCCTCTTGTGCGCTCTTCTTCAAAGGACAATTCCTGCTGTAGTGCCCCTTCTTGTGGCAGTTGTAGCATTCGGCAGAGTCATTGGCCTTTGGCTTCTTTGGGGCCTTGCATACATTAGAGAAATGACCGGGCTTCCCGCAATTATAGCAGTTTCCTTTCGGGATCTTTGCGGGTTTTTGAGTAGCGGCCGCGGTAATGCTAGATTCGGGTTGGTCTGTTGAAGCCTTGCGCTTATTCCCTGCTTGGCTTTTAGCGCGGTCTTGGCTAGCATGCCTCTCATCCATGTCTTCGTAGTTGCAAGCCATCTCTACTAATTCTGTAAAGGAGAGTTTGATGTTGCTCATAGCTCTATCATGGTATTTGCGCTTCAGCCCAAATATGAATCTCTTATTCTTCGCTTTCTTGGTCAAAACCAGCTCTGGAGAATAGCGCGATAGCTGAGTGAACTTATTTAGATAATCTTGAATAGAGAGGTCTCCCTGCTGGAGATTAGCAAATTGCTCCCGCATCCTCTCTAGAGCTTGTTCCGGTACAAACTTCTCATTGAATAAAGTCTTGAACTGCTCCCAAGTCCGGATAGTACCAGCTGCATCCCCAGAAGTAATGGCATCCCACCACAGCTCTGCCTCTTCCTGAAGGAGCCAAATGCCAAGTCGGGCTTTATTGTTAGTTCCCATACCCATACCTTCGAAGATTTTCTCACAGGTTTTTAGCCAAGCTATTGCTTCGGTCACTGTGCCCGTGCCAGTAAAAGGTTTCCCTCCAAGGTTTCTGTACCTCTTTGCTACTTTGTCGAGCTCAAAGTCTTCAGGTGTTGGTGGCTGAACAATAGGGATTTCTACAGCTACGGGGATATTCCCCCGTCCTCCTGCTGCCACTCCTCGGCCTCCACGGCCTCCTCTAGCTGCCGCTGCTCGTGTAGCCATCTAAGATAATACTGTATAAGCAAGAAAAGAGTCAAGCTCACAGATTTGATAATATTCATAAATGATAAAGCAAGAGAATACAAGGAAAGATAATGATGATGTACTGATCAAATTGTTTTGCTAATCTGCTTAGCTCATCCTAGGACATTGCTAATCCTATCTCTAATGAGCTACTTGCATTAGAACACTACTGATTCTATTCTGACGAGGTGTTTAATGTGTTAGATCCCGGAACTAAGGTTAACCAAAGCTCTGATACCAACTGTGACGATCCCAAAATCCGAGGGGCGGTATTAAGGATAATCATTAGGAAATAACACATTAATCATCATAGCAGAGTACAGATAATAGCAGAAACAATAAATAAAATAATTTTACATGGATATGACAGCGGAATCACAACATGTAGGAATATCAGAATAGCATAACGTGGGATATACTTAGTAAATAAAAAGGAAAGTGCTCAGTCATCATCGCCAGAGGCGGAATACATACTTGCAGTGAGACATAATAAGAGTATCAGTCTACATCGCCAGTGGCGGAATACATATACATATAGTGAGAAATACGGGAAGTAAATCAGTCTGCATCGCCAGTGGCGGAATCATAATATAAATAGAGTAATGGCGGAAAATATCAAAGTCATCTCTATGAAGTCAGCCTCGCCATGAGCCAAAAGTGCACGCTATGCAGCAGTGCAGAACCAAAAACCACCTGTCACCTGTGTACTAGGCTGCCCGTGTGAAAATAAGGGCACCCGCGTTTGCAAAGTGAAACAAACAATGAGTCAGTCATGGGGACTAGTATGAGGAATCTACTTAACAGTTCAACAACAGTAAATAGCTAATCATAGGACCACGCCACTTTCGCGGAACGGGTTTACTCCAGTGATTGCTAGTACATTTAAAACAAAGTAAATTCTTTTTAAAACAACGCAATGCTTTTAGAAAGAATGAAGCCATTATAAGACTCAGGTCCCATCACACAATGCAACGCAAGCCGGAGGATAGAGTTTTACCTTATAATAGCCAAATATGCTTGATACGTATAAAGCAAAATCATTTGATATTATTACTAGTGCATATATGTTTCAAAAAAAACGAATAGCATCATAAATATCAATCATAGGCGACATGAGCGTCCCATGCCACTATGTCGCCGTATATGAGTTACAATCGAATCCATTATCTCGTATTGGAAATTGGATTTCCGTCATGAGTCGAGGCAAGGAGCAAGCTCCTCTCCGCTTCGAGACACTCTAGCAAATGCCTCGAGACTACACACTCTGGGTAACCCCTGGATCCTCCAAGGCCGGTCCTCACTTACGTTAGAGGATTAATTATGCCTGAACACACGTTTCCCGGTCCTTACAGACCTATAATCGAGGCGCCTCGCATTCCAACAACCACAAAGGTGAAAAGTAGATATATATGTCAGGGCTGGTAGGTCACTGACACCACCATAGCTAGAAAGAAACGTCATGTTCTCCTTGGGTCCTTATCCCGTTTTTAACTCATACCGGGGTGTGAGGTTCGTGAATCTACGAAATACACAAAGCTAGGCCACATAGACCTTGCTTTGATCATCATCCACAAGACTTTGCTTTGCAACAGAAGCCTTGATCACAGCATCTTGGCATGCCACATAGGCAGTCCACTCCATACGATTGATTTCCATCGATATATAACCTCTAAGCTCGTACGTCTCAGAGAAGGGCGTTAAGCAAAAGAATAAATTCTCCGCCGCCAAACAGATATATATTTAACAGAGATCAATCAGTATAGAACAAAATCCAATGTCAGACACACAGTCCATTTACAAGTCCGTCCTGGGTCTGAACGAAACCGAAGGCGTCAAATTCCTCGTATATCCGTCCAATCAACACATACGTTCAGACGGCTACTACTTCCGTCCCCTTTCCGGTAGCTACTCCGGTTAGGAACCTCAGTAGCGCCCATCCAACCGATACGAAGATCGTCGGTCTTGAATCGTCTTTGCATTTTCCAATTCGAATCGCTCGATAAATTATTTGAAATGAGGGTTAGCTCGGACTTTTCAAATAATTCACGTCATTAGAATTTAAATCGATTCATTTTATGGTTATGTTATTCGGCATCCATCTTTCAGTTATTTAGTGTTATTCTCATGTCATACACATACAACCATCAAATATCAAACAATTCAAGCCCAATTGGTTTATTTGCAACCTATGTTGCTTATAATATTTTATAACGATTTTTCGCTATTTTTATTTATTTAAAAATGACCATATTTAATTAAACGACGTTTCAGGTCGTTTCGTGTCACTGGCGCTGTTTTTCCCTTAATTTGTTTTACACATATCGGAAAATCTAACCGTTGGATTTCCACAAAGTCTATATAAGTGGGAAGATATTCCCAAAGCGAACCCAACGGTTCCAGTTTCGTGAGAATCCGACGGTCGGATCTTCCACACTAGTCGTTTGAAGTTACGGTTTCAAAATTCGAACTGCAGCGTCGTTATTCGATTAAATTTAATTATATTTATATTTATATATAAATATAAACGATTCTGGCGCTGTTTTTCTTCAGATTTGAATTAAACATTTCGGACAATCCAACCGTTGGATTTTTACAAGGTTGGTGCCGTTGGGAAGGTATTTCCAAGGCGAACCCAGCGGTTGCGGTTTCGGGAAAATCCAATGGTCGGATTTCTCGTACTAATCGTTTCAAATTACGATTCCGAAACGCGAACTGCACGGCCTCTGTTCCTTTTAATTATATTTATATTTATATATATAAATATAGTTCATTCTATAATTTCAGCTATAGTTCATTTTATAATTTCAACTTCGTTTTCACTTCAAATATTTCACTAACGCCTTAATATTTCGAAAAATTTCGCCATAACCTCCTTTGTACGGGGAGGGGTTTGGAAATTTATTGGGCCGTATTAGGTACCCAATAAATCCTAAAAAGCATTCACATAATTTTAGTGATATAATTTGGTGTTTACGGGGGAGCATGTACTGATAATTACTCCAGAGAATAAATTCCCGTCACCCCGTTTCCGTGTGCAAATAAATAGTCCATGTGTCGTATCTAATAACTAGAACGACGTGATTATTGTCAACTCCAGACCCGTGTGGGGTTTTTATTAATCTGGCAATTTATCGTTATAATTTATATAGTCCATATCAGTCATCAGTTCAACCTGTAGTACTTAGTCATCGCCATACAAGCCTCTTGCTTGTATGGTAAATCTTCCACCTCGTCACACAAGCTCCAATTGCTTATGTGGAATATGATGAAGTATGCCTATCGTCAAGAAGTATGCCATGTAGTGTAGTTCAAAATTAATTGTTACTATCCTATGGCGTTGTTTATTATTTCACACAGAAAAACCAGCACTCCGCATCCAATGGCATTCACAGGAGTTGATATATAAATAAAATTGCGCAGCCAACTCATCAAGATTTACCTATTTGTCGGGCACGCAAATAATTTCTTTACTCAACAGCTAATCCATTTTTCCTGTTCAACACATGTATATATATGCAGAACAAGCTAATAATAATATTTCTAGCAAACTATTATTTATTTCAACACGTGTGTATTTTTAACTAAGCGTATACATGATAAAAGGAATATTTTTATCATCAAAAATATTTATTCGACACATGTGTATTTTTAACTAAGCGTATACATGATAAAAGGAATATTTTTATCATCAAAAATATTTATTCGACACATGTGTATTTTTAACTAAGCGTATACATGATAAAAGGAATATTTTTATCATCAAAAATATTTATTCGACACATGTGTATTTTTAACTAAGCGTATACATGATAAAAGGAATATTTTTATCATCAAAAATATTTATTCGACACTAGTGTATTTTTAACACTTCATATTTATCATAAAAATATAGTTTTCAATGTCGATTCATTTTATTTTTAAAAGATGATAACATTCAACACATGAACTTCAACTCAACGAATGAATTGGAATTCAACACATGAATATACTATATAGTTTGTATATATATAAAAATATGATTTTTATTGCTAAAGCCATTTGTTTAAATTCAAACAATATTCAACACATGAATTTCAACCCAACGAATGAATTGCAACTCAACACATGAATATTCTATATAGTTTGTATATATATAAAAATATGATTTTTATTGCTAAAGCCATTTGTTTAAATTCAAATAATATTCAACACATGAATTTCAACCCAATGAATGAATTGCAACTCAACACATGAATATTCTATATAGTTTGTATATATATAAAAATATGATTTTTATTGCTAAAGCCATTTGTTTAAATTCAAATAATATTCAACACATGAATTTCAACCCAACGAATGAATTGCAACTCAACACATGAATATTCTATATGGTTTGTATATATATAAAAATATGATTTTTATTGCTAAAGCCATTTGTTCAAATTTGAATAATATTCAACACATGAATTTCAACTCAACGAATGAATTGCAACTCAACACATGAATATTCGATATCGTTTGTATATATATATAAATGTGATTTTTATTGCTAAAGCCATTTGTTTAAATTCGAATAATATTCAACACATGAATTTCAACTCAACGAATGAATTGCAACTCAACACATGAATATTCTATATAGTTTGTATATATATAAAAATATGATTTTTATTGCTAAAGCCATTTGTTTAAATTCGAATAATATTCAACACATGAATTTCAACTCAACGAATGAATTGCAACTCAACACATGAATATTCGATATCGTTTGTATATATATAAAAATGTGATTTTTATTGCTAAAGCCATTTGTTTAAATTCGAATAATATTCAACACATGAATTTCAACTCAACGAATGAATTGCAACTCAACACATGAATATTCGATATAGCATATGTAAATAATTTCAATGAAGGAAAATTATTCTAACACATAAATATTTCAGAAAATTTCGGCAGCATAACGGCAGGGTAGTTAAAACCGGGACCGTCCCTAGTACGGCTCCTCGCTCTACCTTAAAACCTCGCGGTTTTTGACAATGGGGATCATGCATCTAGTTCGCACGTAGGCGGCATGTTTTATTTTCAATTCCACAATCCTATTCTATTTTGTTTCAACCACGAGAGGGTATTTTTCAACCACAAAGGTATTTTTCAACCATAAAGGTATTTTTCAACCATAATATCAACCACAAACAATTATTTCCAACCATTCGTCAAACCATATGATATCACGTCAATCACAAGCAATAAATATCGTCCATGGTCTGTGGACGAGGGGAGTATATATATATATATATATATATATATATATATATATATATATAATAATTCACTTGCATTTCATCACAATTCAAAGCATATATTTTTCAAACAACGCTTGTATAATTTATACATCGCTAATATAACTTATACAACACATGTACATGAGGTATACAATGCATATATAATTTACACTTCGCTTATATAATTTATACAACACGATTTCATTCACACAAATAGTTTAGATTCCTCACATTGGTTCTTGCGGTGCTAAAAATCGTAGGAAGGTCAGAAAAATCCGCGGCTTCTTCTAGAATGTAGAGAGCCTCCTTGCGGTCACGGTGTCTCCTGTTTCATCGAATTTCGTTAACATAGCAAAAAGATATGATTTTTACAAGTTTGCAACGCTTTAAAGTGTAAAAATCAGTTTAGCCGTATACCCCTTTTTTATTTCAAAACTAGGGTTCGGATTTTTCAGAAAATCCGTGAATCGATGCTCCGATCAGAGAGTGGGACATGAAAGAGGGGAGCGAGGCGGTCCTATCGGTGGTCGGAGGAGCAGGTGCGATCGCCTCTGGCGATCGTGGCGTCGATGTGAAGTCGGCGACTTCCTGGGCGTCGTTCTCGACGCTGGCGAAGGGAGGGAGAGCGGGGGTTGGTCGGATTTGAAGAAGGAGGTGGGCGGCGTCGAGTAAGGGTGGTGGCGTTGGCTGGCGTCGCCTGTGGCGGCGGGATTTTCGTCGGGAAGGAGCGAACGACTGTAGTCGTCGATAGTTCTAGCGGCTTAGGGTTTTTTTAGGTTTTTTTTTTTTTTTTAAAGAAAATTTCCTATTGGCCAGTATTTATAGAAAAAATTTAAATAGTGTTTTTGCAAACGGACTCCTTTTTAAACCCAACGACTGTCGCCCCCAGCTAAATACCCCCATTCCGTACACAATGGGATATGTTTCGTTGGCCATTTCGACTGTTACAGTCAGTTATTTTTCTAATTAAAATGTAAAACATTCGATATTTAATTTAAACGTACATTTCAATTTGCCAGGGCCACAAACTGAATCGAAAAATTCCAGAAAAATAAATCTAGCTTTGTTTTGACGATACGGTCCTAACAAAACCAGTTTCGTCGAATTCTGAGCTCGTTTGAAAAACGGCCATTTTTAGGTCGACCCATTTTAACAGAATTTGACCAAACACGTTATCTTTTGCCCCGCTCACATACTAGCTTCAAAAATTACGAAATTTGAAACCCAGCAATAATTTGACATCCCGGACCCAACAAAAGTGGTTTCGCCGAATTCCGAGGTCGTATGCAAAATCTCAATTTCCAAGGGCTATATATATTATATAGCGACCTTTCTGAAAATTCATTTGGCCATAACTTTTGATTTCCGTTATGAAATTTTGATTTTTCAGATTCTTAGAAAGGTATTGATAAACGGATTTAAATATTTTCAGTTTCGTCGAAATCCGTTATATTTTCCACCCGGTACAGTCAGACTAAGTTTGTATTCAAAATTTCAAACTGCCATATTATACACAATTCTATATTTTATGGAAATATATTATTTCAACTATTCAAATTTCTTGTTAATAACCTAATTCAAAAAAAAAATAAACTGGTTCACATTTTCCGGGTTATTACAACCTCTGTCTACTTCACCATCCACATCTAACCACCCATGCCCTCCCGACCAATAGTCAAATATCTGTCTCCTGAACCCGGAAACCATCTTCCTCAGCACCACAATACATTAACCAAATCATTCACTGCAACAAACACCAACCATTTCACCTCATATACAACCTTCTTCCATTGCAAACCACAATCAAACCAGAACCACTACCTCCAACCATCAGTTTCTCCATGTCTCCCCCATCAACAGCAACATAAAAGTCAGTCATATAAAAACTTCATCCACGCCGTACCATCAGCCAGCTTCATTTACCTGAACACCTCACTTCATCAAGCTTCTGAAGTCCATTACCACAAACCACCACTATCTCATTGGAAAACAATCGACTTCAACTACCTCAGACACAAACTTCAATCACTGCACCACACAATACAATTCTTTCTCTCTTAAATTGTTTCATCAAACCGTACTTAGCTATGAAGTGCAAAGATATCGCATAGGTTGAAAATGGAAATATTTGCAAGCTGAAGACCTAGAAAATCAAATTCATGGTTGATTATCTAAATCTAAGCTGGACAGAAAATACCAGCTTGTCAAATAGGCACAAAACAAACCTAGATTCCCTTATGATGGATCCTGATGCTCCAGCCAAACAAATGTCATATTTGTAGTCCATGTCCAACTTGGATGTACCTGGTGAAATACTGTAATAACAAATAACCAAAATATAACAAGATGGCATTGATAAGAGACCACCATCTATTAGTTCAAGAATAAATGAACAACCAAAAAAGGTCACTTAACCCCCTACTGTAAAAGAGATTTCCTTTGTTTTTCAAAACAAAACAACCTGTTTTGCCAAAAAAAAAACACAGTAAATGAAATATTTTGTATTTTTTGAGATGAAAATGAAAACGTATATCATGTAAAAAATTAAAAACAAAATAAAAAGCAATGCAACAAACAATAGATTAAGAGATATATACTCTGTATAATAATGACTAACAATGTTTGAGATCTCAATTTTTGGAAAATAAGACTAACAAACTTTTAGAAAATGGAGCACTAGAATGATCAGATAAAGCTAACAGACAGAAGTCACCATGCAAGCTATCAAACCAATAGGGAAACTAAACTCCTCATCATTTCATTCCTTTGCTTGGTGCCATCACTCATGAGTAGTTTGCATGCAAATGCCCACTTATAAAATAGTTTGTCCATTTCTGAAATCAATTTTAATCAGTTATAGGAACATATTCACTAATTCTGTCTATTCAATAAATTCACAAAACATATATAATATTTACTGATAGTATCCACTATTACAGGTTCTTTCTATAGGGCATTACGAATCAGGTTCAAGTGGTCTAAGAAAATTTTCTATTCACTTAATTCATAAATCAAAAGCTAATATGTTTTATTGTCTTTTAGCGAGGACTGGAGTAATGGTACATAATCCGTTATTTGAAAGGATAGAGCAGTCACACCTACCAAAAATTGAAGTATACTAACCTATAACGATGGAAACTGATAGAAATTAGGTGTACGAAATTCATATTTGAATGCAACACATGTTTTTTCTTTGGGTGGGGGGTGGGGGGAGAGGGGGGTTCTTTCCCTAAAGAATTTTTGAATTATCACCAAATGGAGGTGGAGCCTTAGCGCAACGTGGTTAGCGAGCTAGGCTCCTAGGTTTGAGTCCGGAAACAGCCTCTTCGCAGTGCGAACCAAATGCTGATAGACTTAGGTTCGAGTCCAGGAACAGCCCCTTTGCAGTGCGAACCAAATGCTGATGGACCGGGAACTTCCTTGTTTAAGATACAAATCAATCACACTAGTTTCTTTTTTAAGCAAACTGAATCCAAGAGTTGTTGGATATACACTTAAGAGTTATGCCACGGCTAAATTTTAATTAAAATCGAGCACTAACAAATTAAATGTGCATATAAGCGTTCAGATATTAACTAAAAGAACTACCTAATGTCACTAGAAGAATGACCAGAGAAATATTTGAAGCGAATTTGAAACTTCTTTTGATTGATTATTAAAATAAGTTTGTAGGTTACCACTGAACGAAGTATTGTCAAAGCATGTAAGCTAACTACTTATCAATTGTAAACATTGCATAATTTGAGAAACTTGCATCATCAAATACATGACAATGACAAATTATATATAACTTTTCAATCCTATATCCAATGACAACCATGGTTAATTAATAAAACAAATCTAATAACTATATATATGTTATATGAACACTTAGATATATATATATATGTATGTATGTATGTATGTATGTATGTATGTATGTATATATATATATATATATATATATATATATATATATATATATATATATATATATATATATAATTTGAAGTTGATAAATTAAATTATCAGAAGAATGTAAACATGTCAAATAACAACACCAAAATGGATCAAATTGTGTTACAGACTCAATTTCTTGCATCAGCCTCCATTCTTGTAACTCCTAAATTCAAATAGCATCAGACTAAATTACTAACCTTACACCTTAAGCATATTTTCTACATTAGAGCACCACACAATAAAGCAGCTAATACTAACCTTACACCTTGAGCATGGTACGGATTAATAAATTACTGTAAAACCAATTCAAATATCTCAGGAACTACTTATCTCAGAAAAGTGAAGTGTGATCAAAGAACTGTGGCATTGGGATCAATCAGTAGTGATGAAGCATCTTTAAAGCAGCCAAAGTAGCCTTTTGAAAATGCTCCTTTTCTTCACTAAGCATTTGGCTTTTTGAACGCTCAGACTGCCTGCATCCCTCTATCTCTTCACGTATCTTTGTTCCTCTTTGGCTAATCTTACTGCATAATGTAAAGAAAATAAAATCGTTCGCTTTTACAGATGTTAACAGTGATCACTACTAGTACTTGCTAACATGATTAAATAGCAGCATTCATGACTATTTTTTAATTATAGCATAAATATATCAACAAAATAGTTTATATCAATTAGATATGGTTATAACTAGTGAAACTAACCTGGTCACTTTAAGCATATTTTCTACGTCAATGTGCACTTGGTTGGATAAATCTGCAATTTTAAAAAGAATGTCAAATCAACAGGAAAACATTGAACGTCAAACTATAATAGCCAAAGATAAGCGAGAAAGTTGCGTAATGTTCATTATAAATCATAGTTTTTTTAATCCGTTTTGGAAAATACAACTTTACAAGCCCACAGAAGTTCTTCCACTCGTTATATTATAAATTAGAATAAATGTATTTAGAGCGATTTAAATTTTGATGAACTGTACATATCCTATAATGATAAATATACCAATTAGATATGATTAACGAACTCATTATATTATAATTTGTCTTGAGGCCTTTATCGAAATCTTTGTTTAGGTATCTCGGACTCCCACAAACATTTATTTGGTAAATATAAATTTTTCATGTTTTACGGTTAAAAAAGGAAGAAATACTTTTTATACATTTTACCTCTAATGACACAGAAAACCTACAATCGTTTGAAATGCATATATTTCAAATAATAATTTTAAAAACGAGAATTACACTGTAACACCCCGTATTTTCTGTGAACATAAAAATAACAAATCAAGGGATAATTAATTTTTAGAAAAATAATTAGGTGAAACGGGTTGCGCCGTTGCGTTCGTCTCGGAATTCTGCTTGACATAGAGTCCGAGTTTGCGTAAATTGGACTCCGTATGAAAAAGATATCCTTAAATTAAATATTGCAGCAAAACATGAAAAAAAAAAGGAATGAGAAAAGAATAATGTTTAGCATTGTTCTAAGAATTTTAAGTAAAAGACATAATAGCTCATTTGGTTGGAACATGTGACTTACATACAAGAGGTACAGAGTTCAATCCCTGCCAACGACATATTTTTTATTTTAGGGGAATGGCTGAAAAGCGGCTTAGTGTGAACGCGGTTAAAAAAAAATAGTTAAGTGAGAAAATGGTTAATTGAGAAGAAAAATACAGTCAATTTATTTGGAGGGAAAGATTTATGCATAAATAGATATGTATGCATGTATGTAACTTCATTATGCATTGATTTTGCATGTTGCAAGGAAAATAGAAAGAAAAGGGGAAATTAAATTATATGCTCGATTTCTTTTTTTTTAGGCAAGCAATTAATTTGCATTATTTGAATTTATGAATAGGTGTGTGTGTGTGTGTGTGTATATATATATATATATATATTAATATATATATATATATATATATATATATATATATATGGGCAGTTAATGTAAGCATAAATAGATTGAAATTAGTTTGTAGATGAGTGTTAATTTGTCATTGATATTAATTAAAAAGAGAAATATATATATATATATATATATATATATATATACTAAGTAGGCATAATTTGGGTAATTGGTATAATTGGTATACCGTTAATTAGGAACATAATTAATGTTATAATTTAATGGTGAATGATTTAAATATGAACCATAAATATGTAAATCAGTAAAAGATGAACATTTAGTACAAATAGAAGTTTATTAATTTGCTGAGTCATAAGGGCTGAGGTGTCACCCTATCTTGGTTGAGAGGTTGTGGTTAATTCTAAGGACATCCGACGGCTACAATCAAATTGAAACTCTATAAATAAGTGGGTAGTCTCTAACCCTAAATCACTTGAAAAATTAGAGAACCTACCATCATGTCGTCGCCATGGAGTTCAGCGTAGCCGTCACAAATTAAAAGAAGGAGAAAACCTAATCAACAAACTAAATCTACTCAACAACAAATCTAGTTTCTCTTTCTCTTCTTAAATTGTGAGTATGATGATTCTCACAAGATTATTATTAAACTAACTAGATTTAGTTATGAATGGATCACAAGAAAGTGATGTGAATTGTTATATGTTATTGTAAATCTTATGCTATTATGTTATAGATCTTATGCTATTATGTTATTGTAAATCATGCTATGTCATATGTTGTAAATCATGCTATGTCATATGTTGTAAATCATGTTATGTCATATGTTGTAAATCATGTTATGTCATATGTCGTAAATCATGCTATGTCATATGCTATAAATCATGTTATGTCATATGTTTTAAATCATGCTATGTCATATGTTGTAAATCATGTTATGCCATATGTTGTAAATCATGCTATGTCATTATATACATATGTTGTAAATCTTATGTTGTCATATATGTTGTAGATCTCATGCTATATTATCACATATGTTGTAATTCTTATGTTATGTGATAATGATGTCATATATGTGTAATTCTCTATGTTAAGTTGTGATGAATCATACATGTTACAAAATCATGATGTTATTATTTATGTGAATTAGTTCATGTTTAAAGTTGATGTTATTAAATTAAATGGATCTTGATTATGGGAATTTGCCTATTAAGTTAGGTGTACCCATATACATGAATCTACGATTTAAATGGATCTTGATTATGGGAATTTGTCTATTAAGTTAGATGTAACCATATATATATATGGACCCATATTGTTAAGTTAGATGATGTTGATTCACATGTGTACCTATACAAGTTTATGAAATTGGGTTAGGATCATATTATGTGAATTATGACAAACAAGTTGACACCTTTAGATCCATGACATGTATAATCTTATGCAAGTTGTATTTTTTTTAACATATGCAAGTTTCACCCCTTGTTATGATCTATTTAGTCACATATATATGTTGTTGTTGTGATAATTTCTTTTATGCTATGAGTTTGACTATTCGAGTCTAACATATATCTTGCGTTAAACGAATGAACGTTCAAACGTGGGGTAGGGGTAATATTAAGTAATTAATAAATTGGGGTGCAATTGATATGATTTTGCATACCTTGAATGGATGCCCATAATTGAGTCAATTATGGACATTATTAAAATTGGAATTAATTAATAATTCAAATAGGGAATTATTAAAATTGTGGAAAACGGATTATTAATAATAATCAATGCTTAGGACACGAGGTTGGACTCGTTTGTGACGTAAACCTGCCCGGACCCGCCCGGCAAATCCAGTAGTCACAAATGTCAGCCCAATGTGAGAGGTCCTAGGCCCAAACTAAAGAATAACGGTTGTAGAGACACGAGGTTAGACTCTTTTATGGTGTAAGACTGCCCGGACCCGCCCGGCAAATCCAGCTGCCATAAATGCCAGTTTAATGTGAGAGGTCTTTATGAGGTTATGGCCTGAATGAATTAAGAAATACTTAACCAGATAAACATGTAAAGTGGGACATGGGCGTTAAGTAGGTGCCTTGGGTGGCATGAGTAATGTAGGGGGGTGCCCTTAGTGGCATATGAAATACGATTAGTAAGACTTAACCAAACACACATGTAAATGAACATGACTAAGAGGGTTAAGTGGGATATACTAGTGGTGACAAGCTTAGGTGGGTAGCTTGTGCAGGCCCATTTCAACCAGTATCCCAAACGTATCTTTGTGGGCTCGACCCAAGTCGAGGACGGGACACGCATACTGGGTTTGACTATAAGAGACCAAAATGGGGAGCGGTGGCAACGCAAGTCCAACGGGTTTCATATGCGTGTGTGGACCCGGGCTGGTAGGTAAGACGTTGTTGCATCGTGTAGGTATAAGCCGTGTATTCTCAGTTGTATCGGGTTGCCACTTTAGGGGAGTGATACACCCCACTATGGGGCCAGCACGGGTATCTACGAGTTAGGGAGCCGATCGAATGGGGTAGGATAGTAGGTACACCTAGTGGAGATAGGAGCAGACGGCACATATGTAGTCAGCTAGGGGTAAACGAAGCTACCATTATTAATCAGTTATCAAGGGGGTACACCTAGTGGAGATAGGAGCAGACGGCACCTATGACGTCAGCTAGGAGTACGTGGAGTTACCATTATTAAGGGGTTACGTCTAGTGGGGATAGGTACACGTTGGGTACCTATGATAGCAACTAGAGATATACAGTCAAACATGGGGGATAGTGGGTACATCTAGTAGTACACGAAGCTATCATCATTCTATTTAGCCAAGGGGGATCAAATTCCAAGAGTGACTAGTAGGGGTGCAGTTAGTGCTAGTACAGTACGGTATGGTACAGTACGGTAGAGTACAGTAATTATCCTATGTTGATTAGGAAGCGCCATTAACGTTAGTGTTAGTGGACGGGCGTGGTGCAGTGTAGTAATTATTCGTTAGTAATTAGGTGTGCCTTTACCATTATCTTTAACGTTATTTTGGTTCATCTCATTTCCTTTGTATGTTCTGCCACACCTAATAGTTCATAGACATTTACTTGTCTTCCAGCTTATGCCTTAGTCTAGTTATTTTGATAATAGTATTGTTAGAATTATCATACTCGCCAGACTTTATGTCTGACCCCCTCCATTTCTATCCTTTCCCCCTCCAGGTCCTCAGGTTGGACCCAGCTCTAGTGGAGTTTGATTGGATTGCTTTATCTCTCTTGGAAAGCTTGGACCGTTGAAGTAAAGTCCAGCTTGTTATCTTTTTCATGGATATTTGTATAATGGGATTATGTATTTTGTTTTTATCAAGATGGATAATGTACTTGACCCTGTTTAATGATTTTGTGATGTAATAAACATATTTAATTTCCGCTGCAATAAAATGAAGTTTTAGATTTCCAAGTACTGCTAATTATCTGTCTTGTTGTAGTTTTTCTGTTCTATATTCACTATTAACCTCCATGGAAGTTAATGCATTCCCTTTGTGAGTGACATTAATGGAAGTGGGGTGTTACATACACTCTACCACTAAAACCTGTAAGACATGCTGTCATGCTGATATTCCATTCTACACTCTATAGACAAAAGGTAATCCGTACCATGGCATGGGCTACTACTTTAAACGATAAAATTATAACAAACAATTTACTATCAAAAGTAATATTACTAATTGTTTATCGTACCATGACTGTTTTACATTTTCGTCTTTCTTGTTTTTTGTATAATACTAACACGGTATTGTATAAATTTGTATATAGATGTAAAAAAGGAACCAAATCTACATCAAGATGCATCGTTGTCACCATTAACAAAAATTCAAGCAAATTTGGACAGTAAATGTGAAAGTATAAGCCAAGAAGATAAACTTACTGATTTTTTATCTAAGACAACCGATGGAAGCGTTAAAAGTAGCAGATTGTTACCTTCTAACATTGAATGACCGAAAGCTGTGGGGATGAAGGTCAGAAGGTGACATCCAACGCCAAACTAAAGCTAGGGTAAATGGTCGAAGGTATCTTTTACAATAGCAATATCTCCTTTCAAATTGCCACAACACTAAAACGCGCACAAAAATCAGAAGAAATTTTCCCTGTTCACCCATCATTGTTGCTGAAAAACACGATGTATTATTGGAAAAGAATCTCAGCTAATTCTAACCTAAATTACCGCATAAGTAAACTCTGTAAACCATTTCAAATTGAAGATGTCATGAATGCACTATTTCAAATTGGAAAAAGAAAAAAAAAACGTACCTTGCATCAGCCGTTCAAAAGAAAGCCCTGAGAGGAAAGGGGATCGACGACCAAAAAAAAGAAACAAAACGATACTTTTAGAAAATGTGCGGAGCTGTGGTTCTGATTCGAAGGCGGAAACTTTGTAAAGGAAAAAGTATGATGGTGCGGAATTCGAGAAGGAGAAGTAAGCTGAAGTGAGGGAAGATAATTTTGTTGAAGGCGGAAAATATAAGTTGTGGAAGGAACATGTTGAAAATAAAAGTTACGAGCGCCAACATTTCGTGGAAATTAGAATAAAACATAACTAAGCCAAAACAATAGTAAAAACAATATTGGATGCATTCACATAACAAACGCTGCTAATAAATGCATCTGTATGTAGCTTTTCTTGTAGTGATCCAAGGGTTCACTGCGGGGAATCTGAGACATTAGCTAGAGTGTCTCGAATCGGTAAGGAAATCGTTCCTAGCCTTGACTCATGATGGAAAACCAAATTCCCAATATGACCCTACAGACTTGATTGTATTACTAGTATGAAGGCATAATATATGGTAGCTATGCTTCCTAGGATTGATACATTTATTTTGAAATGTTTTTATATACACTAATAATAATATCAAATTCGTTTTTATCGTACCAAACATGTTTAATCATCATAAGGTAAAACTCTATCATTTGGTTTGCGTTGCATTGTGTGATGGGACTTGAGTCTTATGATGATTCCATTTTTCCAAAAGCATTGCGTTGTTTTATGATTTATTTATTTATATGTTCAGTCACCTTAATTTATGCACGGCAATCCATTGGAATAAACCCGTTCCGCGTCAGCGGCGTGGTCTTTGGATTTGCCTTATTACTATTAGTTAAATTAGTTAAGAATTCTCACACCAGTCCCCTGACTGACTCGTATTTTGTTTCACTTTGCAAACTCGGGTGCCCTCTTTTCCACACGGGCAGTCGAGTAGTTTTTGCAGATATTTATCTCTTGAGCAAGATTCTGGATTGAAGCCTAAAGCTGTGTCCAGAGCATAGTTGTCTTCCGCTGCCTTTGTTATTTTATTTCCGCTGCACTGTATTGTATTTGTTGTAATTTAAATCTTCTGCTGTATTTTATTCAATGTACTCTGATATTCTGTACTCTGATGTAACATTATTATGATGTTTATAAAAGCTTGTTGTTGTTGTTCTGATGTTGTTGTATTCCCAGAGTTAACGCATTCGGGTTTTGAACTGTCTTAGTCGATTTTGCGATCGATTAGGTCCGGGCAAAATCCATGCCGTTACACTTCTGTTGCAAAGCAGAGTCTTGTGGTTAATGATCAAAGCACAGCTTTAATATAGCATAGCATTGTGTGGCGTTAATTCGTGAGCCTCACATCCCGGTGTGAACCAGAAACGGGAGAGGACATCAGGGAGGGCATGCGTTTCATTCTAGCTAGGAGTGGTGTCAGCGTTTTACTATCCCTGGCATTTACTTATGTGGATGATGGATTGCGAGGCGCCTCTGTTATATCAGTCTATTCGGGGCCGATGGAGTCATTTGGTTCATTTACGCCCCATAGGGCGGGGAAACGCATTGTTCAGACATTTTAATCCACTCTATGTGGACCGGCCCTGACGATCCAAGGGTCGATGCGTTCTGACTCTGAGGCTCGGGCTAGACAGTCTCGAAGCAGTAAGGACGATCCCTTGCCTTGGTTCACAGATGGAAATCCAACTTCCAATACGACATCATGCGCTTTTAATTGTAGAACTAGTATGGCGACATGATATATGGTACCCATGCCGTCTATGATTGATACATTTATATTTGAAGTTGTTTTCTTCACTTATAGTAATAATAAAAGATGAAATTTAGCGTATCAAGCATTCTTTGGCTATTATAAGGTAAAACCCTATCCTCTGGCTTGCATTGCATTGTGTGATGGGACCTATGTCTTATAATAGCTTCATTGTTCTTTATTTAGCATTGCGCTGTTTGTTTTATGCACTGGTATTTTTGGGAGGAAACCTGTTTCATGTTATACGGCGTGGTCCCTTGATTTACCTAACTTTAGAAATAAAGATTAATAACTGTTTTAGTTCTCACACCAGTCACATGACTGACTTGGAGTTTATTGTTTTAACCTAAACTGTAACGACCCAAGGATTTTCGGCCCGGAAAATCGACAATGAATACCTTTACCGTAATCCCATGTCGACCTTCCAACATTGAAAACACTGGATAGTTATTAGAAAGAAATTAGAGGGTGAGATAAGAAGGAAAGAAATATTAGAATAGGAGAAGAAGAAGAACTAACACAACATAATCAGAGTCTCACATCACAGCGGAACAAAATATAATATAGAAATAAATCTTTATTGAGAGCTTTGAATAAAACTTACAATATCAGAGTACATCAACAATACTGGACAGTTATAATAATCTGTCCCATATACAACACACAGAGGAATAGCAGCTGTATAATATCATACGTCTGAACACCTCCATCTCGTCTCTTCACAGCATTCGATAACCTGAAACTGTACACCCCGGGCTAACCCGAGCATTTACAAAACACCGGGTCAGTCTGGTGAACCAGAGTGAGAAAAACTCGCACAGTATTAAGGGTATCACACAGCCTGATTTTAAAGTTAAAATCTTTTCGAAAGAAAAGGATAATCGTAAGACCAAATCCATACATAAATACGGACGGCTTTTACCTTACGTTAACCCAAACCAGTTTTGAAATCAATATCTTGTTCTACTATTATAATAGTGTCTAAATACAAGTAAATATCAATCTAGCGGAACGCTTGCATCTCACGCTCCACGTATATAGTATACAATCAAAACCGTTGGCGCTTATTGGAGATTGGATTCCGACTATGACAAGGTATGGGACCACCTGCCGATAGTGTACCTCTAGAGGTGAATACACTACGTTCAACAAGAACGTCTTGCAACCCGACCCTCACATGAACGACCACTCATTTCGCTTGAGTGTATTGAATGTATATCACCAACGGTTGGGCTCAAATCACCATTTCCCGAAAAGGGACAGCATCGAAATAGTTTAAAGAAGCAAAAAGAATTTCTCTAGATAGGTGATTATACATCCTAATGGGAGCGACCCACATAGCCATGCTGCCTGCCCGATTTTTGTCATTTCCCGGTTGTGAGGCTTGAGGTTTAGATTCCCTTTTTAAAATATTTGGTCTCCATTTACTTTGAATGCCACATCGTCAAATCTACCAGACAGCACTAATTGACGTCCACAAAAATACTCTAGCGGTTAAGCTAAGAGAACGACCATTCTCCGCCAACAACTATAGCACGTTTGAAGAAATCAACGTACGTAATTCCTTTGGAAATACTCTGTCAGACATCCGTCTGTACAAGTCATCCAGGAACAGGATGAACCGAAGGTACTCTCCTACTGCATCCGATATAGGAATCACCCCATGGATCAGTAGCGAGAAGTCCTTGCAACCCGTAGATTCCAACTATGACAGAACCACAGTTTATCTCTAGTTGCACTCCAGAGATTTGTAGCGGATCTTCCGTTTATGAAAATCCACGGTCTTCAATACTCCATCTCGATCATCTTCCGATATCTTCACGCATTTGTTGGTCGGAATGGTTTTCGAATAAATTCGATCCCGGTCTTTCCGTTCCAACAATCGTATTGGACAGATTTGATAGTCGGTGATTTAACTATCAAAATAATCAGTGATTCAATCATGATAATCCGGTGAGTTCACTGGTTCAGTATTCAGCATCAATTGGCCTTTTTTAATTAAAACAAATGTAATTTAAAACTCTTATATATTTTTATCTTATGAACATAGTTTCGCTTCTTATTTAACATAAGAATTGTCTTTAAATTAATATTGTTTCATTACTCAAAACAATAATCCATACTTATTCTTATGGAATAGAATTCAACTTTACGTTTCCTTTCTAATTTACAAATATCGTTATAATTCCACACAACCCTTTTTATTTCCCTTTTCACTTTGGAATCCTGGTGTGTGTATATATATATATATATATATATATATATATATATATATATATATATATTCTCAATTTTCATTAAACGTTGCATTATTATTTCTTTAATAGAAATAATAAAAAAACTACTAACTCCTTTCACCACTACCAACTAATATCATCCTCAGATAATCCTGAAGTCGTTCAAGTTGGGGTATTTTAATTACCTCTCAGACCTTGATCAACAACGTTAAGATAGATACCAGTTGTAATCCAAAAACTAATCTTTCATTCCAATATCCACACCAATTCTATTTAACTATTTTATTCAAATACGGTTTCATAAAACCTTTTTACTTTGAAAATCTCTTTCTTGGATATAACCATTTTTCCTTAATTTCATAATTAAGTAATCTCTTATAAAACACCTTCTTTTAACCATTACCTCTCAAAACAAATTCACTTTTATAATTCGGATTTGATTACAAAATCCTACGACCCACTTCTTTTTACCAAATTCACTTTTACTAATCCCTTTACAAATCCATTCCATCATTTCCTGCTTGAAATTCTTATTTCAATCCCCAATTGTACTTAATCGCATTATTAAGTAACGTTATTGTAAAATTAACGATATAACACCTCATCGCTTTAAGTGAACTCTGGTTTAATCTAACCCTTTCTGTTCTCAATTCCCTTTCTACTTAATTCAAATATTTGAGTCACATTTATTTAAGCTATCGCTTAAATTCTTCTTTTATAACTTCATTATAACAATTTCGGGTTTTAAATATAAAACCCGTTCATAAACTCCTTTCACTATTTCATTAGATTCATTTCAACTTCGATTACTTTTTAAATGAATTCAGTTAAAAAGTAATTGCCAAATTACTGCTAATCAGAATAATACTTTATCTTAATCATTAACTGGTGTAAAGGTAGTTAACTCCATTATTTACTAAAATAAATATCAAAATTAAACAAATATTCATTAAACTATTTAAGGCGTAAATTCGAAACAAACTAATTTAATAGTCGATTCCAGTTAAAACGGTCGGTTTAGTCCACTCAAACCCCGGTTATCTCGTTAACCCATTCCCATTCGTTTTCCTTTTAAATTAATTAAAAATATAATTAATTTAAATAATTCCATTAATTGTTTCTTAACAAAACAATTATCCAATTTTAATCGTCAGGTTAATTTCTATTCTCATATTTATAAATCTGATTAACATCATAATTGGCTTTATAAAATCAATTAATAATTAATTATAAACTAAAATAAATATTAAATATTTATTTCCTTTTTAACAAACTTTAAATTCAAAATAATATATTTCAAATTTATCTCCAGTTATAAGATAAATTTTATAACTTCAGTTCTATCGATTTACTTGACGGTAAATCAATATAAACAAAACAATTTACTTAGGCCAATACCTGCCAATTACTCAACCAATATGGCTCATTGGTTTAAACTAAACAGATGTTGAAATTTCAGTCAACAATCAACAATCAAATCAGTTATCCCATCAGATCAGTTCATATATGATAATATGAAAATAAATAATATATTTGAGGAATCCCGTTGGATCCCTCCAACCTGTTCTTCCCTATATTCAAATGGTTATCTCAAATCAGGTCAATCAATTCCAATAACTGATAATTTCTATAACAGCAAGTAACAACTATTTAACACCAACCAATTAACAAAACAATTCAATCAGTTCAAACAATTAAACACGTTTATAAATAAACGTGACCAATAAGGTAAGTTACCTTCATTGGGTCCATTCGTTAAAATAACGAATTGATATTTCACTGAAATTAAACAATGGTTTAATTTCAGCAGTTAAATCAGCAAATAAATATATAATTAGCAAACAGTCAACCATTGGCAAGCAAAGCACACAAAATAAAAACCTAATTTATATATAAAATATAAATGGGAAGAACTGAGTGAGTTTAACTCACCTTGATTTCGTTGTCGCTAAAGCAGTTCGGTTTCTGGTTAAATTAAACTAGTGTTTAATTTAACTAAGACTCCCAGTAGTCACTAATTCTGTCCCAGTCAGTTCCAAAATATGAAGTTCGTTCATAAGGTCCCGACGTCTCTAGTCTGGTCCAATTCTGATAACATAAACATGAATCACATAATTATAAACGATAAGGCTTAATTTAAAATTATTATCCCTTAGTTATAAAATTATTACGTTAATTGTTTCAGATTAATGACGCGGGTCAATAGTTCTCTTCTTCTCCTAATTTCTTTGTTCATTTCGACCGATATGTCTTCAACCTTCATGGTTCCATAGTACAATTAAATTCCCAAATTTTTAATTAGATTAACTAACTTCATTTAATAATAAAATAAATGCTTTAATTACTAATTTCATTTCTCATCATCAGGCCGATCATCTCCTTGTCTCTCTCATTTCCTTTCTTAGAACAAAATCCCCCAGGCAAGCCTGTAATTCGCGTTTTATCATGTAAGGTCCCAATTCAAATAATAACCCATTAATTAATAACTACTTAATAGCTGATTACCTTTCATTACCCTTTACCAATAGATTAGGTTGATCGAAAATTCCCAGGTCCTCATTCTCTTCTGTTCAAGCATATAAAAGAGGTAATGCGTCTGAGTATATATTATACATTTAATTGCATTATAATTTTACTAATTCAGATTAGAGAATTACGGTTTAAAGTAATTTGGGTTGATCTACAAATTATCCACTCCCAGGTCTTCCTTCGTTTGTTTTCATCTGCTCGATACAGGCTTTACGCACAGCTCGATCCAAACAAATCAGCGCTACCCTGTTCATAAGCTGGATTAATACTTAACCTCCCTTCAATCAATATTACTTAAATTTTAATTACTTTCGTTATACCCCGTTTCTTTCGATCGCGAGTCCCAGCACTGGATACTTTGAAACCAAACCTTGACCACCGTTCACCATCTCATCGACCGGACCATGATTGGAGGAGTTCGACTGGCACGCCCTCACGTCACTGGCCATCTCCCAAATTCCCAGGCAACTCGTAGCTTCTCAACGCCCTCTAGAACTCACGAACCCAACTAACTTCAAGGCCAAGATCCGATCATCTCAGAAGGTTATACACGATCACCACCGGTTAGAACTTCCATCTCGCCGAGCCTTAAGTGTTTGTTTCAGAAAAGATTTCGATCTGGTAATATAATTAGAGAAAATTAAGGGAGGAGTTAGGGTAATTCTGTTCATTGATTTTGTAAATGGTGGCTCAGAAGTTGGGTTTGACCATGCGTTATAGTTGACATTGGGAAATTAGGTTATGCGGCTGTTAGGATTGGTATTTATAGGACCATGTATTATTATAATATTACTTTACAAAACTTCACGGTGAAGTAACGTTAAAAACACTTCACATACGACCTCTGTTTTCTGATAAATAAGCTAATCCTAGCATATAAAAATTTTCCGGACCCAATGGGATAGGTTTCGTCGAATTCCGACATCGTTTGAAAAAAATTCCTTAATAAAACCAGCGAAAAACACGCGTTTAAATCTTCCACGGTCACTAAATAAATCCAATCAACTGGAAACTTTGAAATCCTATAATAATTAATTAATACGAATCCAACGGCACTAGTTTCGTCGCATTCCGAGACTGTTTCCCGATAGGCATTTTTTTACACGCACAACATTGTCAATTTGGACACCAAATTACCCAGTCTCCAAAAATAACAAACTATATACCTATCCTGACTATAATCGACGATACGAACTCAACGGAATTGGTTTCGCGGCTTAATCTAATCGTCTGTTCAAGTTACACTCAAATATCTCTTTATTAAATAAAATAAATTAAATTACGCGCTATAAAAATTAATTGGGCGTTTACGGCTACCGTGGTCACATACGACATCGGTTTGCCACATAATTTGATTTTCTTACAATAGTTTAACAATACGGTTCCAATGAAACTAATTTCGCTAAAAACGGAGACTGCTTGAAAAATGGCTATTTTTAATGCTATAAAAATATCGAATAAATATAAATTAAATTCCAAATAATTCAAATAAATCATAATAAAATATTTTCAACATATATATCCAAACAGAATATATATACAATTCTAAATATAATTTATACAACTCAATATCATCCATTTTGAGTTAAATGATTTAAATTTTTCCTTTTAAATATATAAAATAAACGTTATATTAAATAACGATTTCCATAGCGACTATTTCAAAATTTGATTTGGCCATAACTAACAATCTATAACACGGAATAGGGATTTTTCTTTTCCATATGAAAATTATCATCAACACGCTCCCAGCGTTTCTTGTTTCACGGAAATTCGACTTATATCGGATCCTGTATGTTCAGTTGAAGTTCAAAACTCCAAATTACGAACTGCAGCGCCATTTCAGGCTCGATTTATAATTATTTAAATATATAACGTTAAAACTTCGTTTAAATAACGAATTAAATATTAAAATCCATTCTTATTCCAAATATAATATTTAAAATAAATAAATTAAATTAAATATTTGGCTGCCAAAAATACGGGTCGTTACATAAACTTTGGTGCCCCTATTTTCCACGGGCAGCTAGTAGTTTTGGTTTTGCAGATTTATATTCACATGATCCTGGTTTACAGCTGGAATGATATTCGGAAAGCTCTGTATCTGTATATTATTTTCAGTTATGTTTTGTATTATTTTCTGCTGCATTGTAACTTGTAAATCTCTGATATTTATCGTGTGTGTAATATTTATTCACACTCTGTATATTCTTGTATTCTGATGAAATTATTGTAATAAGCAATGAAATTTTCTTCTACTTATGTTCTGGTTTGTCGTGTTCTCAACTCAATTCGGGCTTTCCTTCACGGGGAAGTTCGGGTCGTGTCAGATATATTGTCATTGGAGGTCTATAGGATCATTGTACCAAATCTGCAAGAATTTGTATAGAAGATACGTCTACTTTACATTGTTTGTTGCTATTAATAAGGAGGTGTATTTTGTAGCCTGTGAAATCAAGATTGTAAAGGTGTTCTTGCCACCTGTGGAAAGCAAGCGATTATAGTGAAATTTTGCACGGTGGAGTACAGGACTGGATACAGGATTGGTTAATCCGAACCAGTATAAAAATCCTGGTGTTATTTACTTTACGGCTTTTTATTTTATTGCTTATTTCTTTTGATTTGAATTTGAATAGATATTGTTTATATCCCTAGTGTCTGATGCTTTAATTAGAAGCTTTTATCAAGTCTTTATTCTAGAACACTGTTTTTAAATCTCAGACAGACACGAGGAACGAAGTCATGAAATAAATTGACTTTTTAAAAGAATATATTAATCTAGATGTCATTCTATGTTGCATTTGTCATATAATTTATATATTATTTTACTGCTTTTTAACTTCAATTTGGTTGTAAAAAATCATGTCAGAGAAAGCTTACTTTTAAGCTGATAGAATATAAAACTTGAGTGAATATATTTCTAAGAGTTACTTGTTGAATATAATGTCCATCAAGGAAAGAGACTTGTTATTATATTGTTGAACTTTCCTATAAAGGTGAATGTGCAACTTTAAGAGATTAATAATCCCCTAAGCTAATATAGAATTATTGTTGTATATGGTTTCTCTTAATGCATGTAATTTATTCTTAACATATGATATAGAGATTTTAAATTGCTTCGTGAAATTTGATCTATAATTTTTCTTTTGAAATAGTTTAATGCAACTTGCTCAATTTAACTGTGATGACCCCTAACCCTGTTCTACGGTGGCAAGGGTAATCTTTGGAATATAACACATAAACAAATAACAGCAGAACAGAAATAAATAAATACACCAGATAATATACATCAAAATACACTGGATAAACATAATCATCAGAGTTACACAGTATACAGGATCATACTTAGTACAAAATACAGTTCAGCTTTACATAAATGTCTACAGCGGAATCAAAACATAATATGCACAACAGGAGCTGAACAACAATAAAAAGAAAGAAGTGATAGAATCCATCTTCAGCTCCACAGCTATCCAGAAAGAGCCTGCCAAAACCTTAATACAAGGCTGCCCGTGTAGAAATAGGGGCACCCGAGTTTGCAAGTGAAACAAACTACGAGTCAGTCATGGGACTGGTATGAGAAATCTACTTAACTTATTTTACAATAAGGCCAATCACATGACCACGCCGCTAACGCGTTACGGGTTTACTCCATTGGATTGCCAATGCTTTAAAACAAGTAAATCTTTTAAACATCACAATGGTTTTGACCAAAAGTGAAGCCATTATAAGACTCAGTTCCCATCACACAATGCAACGCAAGCCGGAGGATAGAGTTTTACCTTATAATGGCCAAAATATGCTTGATACGAATAAAACAAAAGCATTTGATATTATTACTAGTGTTTATATGTTTCAAAAACAATTTCAATCATAAGTATCAATCATAGACGGCATGGGTATCATATATCATGTCGCCATATATAGGTTTACAATCAAAACCGCACGATGTCGTATTTGAAAATTGGATTTCCGTCATGAAACAAGGCAAGGGATCGTCCTTACCGCTTCGAGACGCTCTAGCCCGCCCCTCAGGCAAGTACTCTGTCAAGCCTTTGGATCTTCAGGGTCGGTCTACACGGAGTGGATTAAAATGGCTGAACATTGTGTTTCCCGCTCTATGGGGCGTAAACTGGTCCTATCCCGACTAGACCATCGGCCCCGTAACGACCGATATAACCGAGGTGCCTCGCTATCCATCATCCACATAAGTAAAATGCCCGAACGTGTAAAACCCAAAATACCACTCCTAGCTAGAAGGAAACACATGTCCTCCCTGAGGTTCTTCTCCCATTTCTGGTTCATACCGGGGTATGAGGCTCGCGAATCAACGCTATACACAAAGGTAGTTGTTTAAAGTCATGCCTTGATCATCAACCACAAGGCTCTGCTTTTCAACAAAAGCCCTAATCACTGCATCTCTGTATGCCACGTTGTCAAGCTACAACGTCAGACACGCATCCATTTACAAGTCCGTTCTGGGTCTGAACGAAACCGGAGGCACCTTATTCCTCTCCCGTATGTCCAATACAGGAGAGAGACCCTCGCACATCTGAACGATCAACAAATACGTCCGGACGACTACCACTGTAACCCCTTCAGGGTAGCAACTCCCATCAAAGACATCAGTAGCTATCCATTCGATGTGAAGATCCTCGGTCTCGCACCGTCTTCGTATCTTCGACTTTTAACCGTTGACCAATTATTTGAAATGAGAATTTACTCGGCCTTTTCAAATAATTCACGTATATTTAGAATTTCAAATCAATTCATTTCAATGGTTAAATTATCTGACATCCATAATTTCGTTTATTAATGTAATTTTCACGTTAAACACATTCAACCATTAAATATCCTATAAACCGAGTAAATTCAGTTTATTTTCATTCCATATCGTTTATAATATTTTATTACGATTTATCGCTATTTTTATTTATTTAAATATAGCCAATTTATTCAAACGATGCTTCAGGCCATAACACGGCCATGGCGCTGTTTTTCTTCAGGTTTGATTTACACATATTTGAAAATCTAACCGTTGGATCTTTACAAATTTTATGCCAGTGGAAAGATCTTTTCAAAGCAGACCCAACGGTTCCAGTTTTGGGAAAATCTGACGGTCGGATCTCCCGGTACAATCGTTTGAAATTAAGATTTCAAAATACGAACTGCAGCATCGTTAGTCGATTTATTTTAATTATATTTATATATATAAATAAATATAATCCATTCTGACACTGTTTTCATTCAGATTTGATTTAAACATTCCAGACAATCTAACCGTTGGATCTTTGCAAAGTTGGTATCGTTGGAAAGATATTTCCAAAGCGAACCCAGCGGTTTCGGTTTCGGGAAAATCCGATGGTCGGATCTCCCGGTACAATCATTTGAAATCACGATTTCAAAATACAAACTGCAGCTTCGTTATTCGATTTACTTTAATTTATATATATATATATATATATATATATATATATATATATATATATATAAAATCCGTTCTTTGATTTCCAAACCATTTTCTTTTCATATATTTGAAGTAAAAAATTTATCCAACAAATATTTATTTCACACATGACTATTTTTAACACTTTATGTATATAATAAAAATGTAATTTTTATCGTTAAAACGATTTATTTCCAAACCGATTATTTTTAATACTTCGTATATATTATAAAAATGTGATTTTTATTGTTAAAACAATTTATTTCAAAAATGAATATTTTATATACTTCATCTACATGATAAAAAAATGTAACTTTTATCTTTCAAACATTTTATTCGTCATATGAATATTTTCCCAACACATGAATATATTTCAATGCATGATTATAAATCAAACACAGAAATATTTCAGAAAATTTCGACAACATAACGGTAGGGTAGTTAAAACCGGCACCGTCCCGAGTACGGCTCCTCGCTTTACCTTATGCCTTGCAGCGTTCCCTAAGGAGCTTATCCTTATAATCTAAATATTTCAATCATTTTCACATCCCAATGGATTTTTCCACAAACAATTCCAATTTTGTTTCAACCACAAACAATCATTATCAACCTTTCGCATTTATCAACCAAAATTCAAACAATCACAAACAATATATATCGTCCATGGTCTGTGGACGAGGGGAGTGTGTGTGTGTGTGTGTGTATATAAATATATATATATATATATATATATATATATTTACGTATATACATATTTCACTTTCATTTCAATTTTATTTCAACTCACATATAATTTTTACAACGCATATATAACTTATACATCTCACATGCAACTTATACAACGCTTATATATGAGGTGTACAATGCTTATATAACTCATACATCGATTATATAATTTATACATCGTCATTCCATATCGTTTATAATTTAGAAATCTCACATTGGGTTCCACTCCTCCACAAATTGTAGGAAGCTCTAAAAATTCTCCGGTCTCTTCTAGAATGTAGAAGACGTCCACACGAGTCCACTGTCTCTTGTTTCACTGGATTTCGACCAAATAGCAAAAAATATGATTTTTATCGTGAAATCAAAATCCGTAGTGCTATTAACAGTTTAAAATAAAATAAATTGTTACCTGCTTTAAACCATTCAAAATTAGGTTTAATTTTTACTTCCGATCCGTAGCTCGTGATGTAGATCGGGATACACGGTGTCGAAGAGCTTGGAGGCGCGCACTTGGGGGTGGTGGCGCTGGTGAACTCGACGGCAACAGGAGGTGGCGGCGGCGCTTCAAAGGTCGGATGTTTGACGAAGCATATCTCGAGAAATACTCGATGAGGAGGGGTGTACTAGGTACAGATTTGAAAAGGGGGAAGAGAGCTTCAAAAAGTTCCAAAGGGGTAGGGTGTTTTGGTGAAGGGATTCACCCGAAATTGGCTGGGAAGAACGGAGCTCGTTTCCTCCGTCGAGCCTGGAGCGGGAAGAGAGAAATCGAAGCTTTTTTTTAATTTATGAAGAAAAAATATGATTGGTCGGAATTTATATTAAATTCTAAAATAGTGTTTTACTCAAAGAACTCCAATTCAAACCCAACGACTGTCGCCCTAGCTAAATACCCCCATTCCGGACACAATGGAATATGTTTCGTAAGCCCATTCGACTGTTTCAGTCAGTTATTCTTCAAATTAAAATATAAAACATTCAAATATGGATTTGAACGTACATTTCAGTTTATCGCGGCCACATACTGATCCCAAAAATTCCAGAAAAATAAATCTAACTATGTTTGGACGATACAGTCCCAACAGAACTAATTTCGTCGAATTTGGAGACCGTTTGAAAAATGGCAATTTTCTGGTCGATCCTAATTGACTGAAATTAAGCAAACACATTTTCCTTTGCCACACTCACATATTAACTCCAAAAATTATGAAATTTGAAACCTAGCAATAATTTTCCATCTCGGATCCAACAAAAGTTGTTCCGTCGAAAACGGAGGTCGTTTGCAAAATGGCTATTTTCAAGGGTTATATAAACTCCATAGCGACCTTTCTGAAAATTCATTTGGCCATAACTTTTGATTACCGTTATGAAATTTTGATTTTTCAGACTCCTTAGAAAGATATTCATAAACAGATTTAAAAAATTTTGATTTAACTAAAATCCGTTTTATTTTGCACCCGATACAGTCAGTCAAAGTTCGAATTCAAATTTTCAAACTACCGCGCCATTTCAGGCCTTGTTTTATAATTAAAATAAATATATTTATTTTCCAACATCGATTCAAATAGATTTTTGATCGTTATTATTTAAAATAATTTATTTTAAATAATCAAAATCCACTAAAATAGCCAAATTAATTTTTTTTAATTTGTTTAGATTTTCCAGGTTGTTACATTAACAACATCTTAATTTATAATTAACAGTCAAATTTCCATATTCCAATGTGGGAGAATCAATGAATTTTTTATTAAAAATGGTTCAAAAGAAAAAACATCGTTATCTTTTAGTGTACTTATTTTTGAAGTTGGAATGATTGTCATCCGTCGTTACCACTATTGTTAAAAGAATATTTTTGATTAATTATGAAAATTATCAAGGCTTCATTGCGCATTAAATTGGGGAAAGATGTGATGAATAATTAGCCAATGAATTATATTGAACGAATTGTATCAAAAGTCGTTCGGAAGTAGTCATATTGTTCGAAATATGAAACCTAGAAAGATATGTTTGTGAACATTTGATACTGTAATATTTTGTTATGCTTAAACTGAATATTAATGCAGTTTTGTAAATCAAATATCACTTTTCTTTTTCGCATATGGTTGAACAATTTTTCCATAGTTCCGCCCCCACCGATCTAAATCTCTGCGTACGCCATTAAATGTAAAACATATGAAAGCAGCATACCTCAGTCATGAGAGGACAGTTCGATCCGGTCGAATGAACTATAAACCTACAACAAAAATTAGAAAAACATCAGTTTGTCAATCAGAATCATTAGATCAATCAAAAATATTGTGAAAAAATAATCAACCATTTAAATTTATAATTATTCGTATGCATATGTTCCATTACAAACTGACAAAGCAAAGTAGTATATATAGAATTATTCTTTTTATGATATTAATCATTCTTCTTTCTTCCTATTTCTTGGAAAAGGAAAGAAAGTTTTAGAAATTAGTATAGATAAAATTCAAGGAACTAATCAATAAAAACATAATTAGTCCAAAATCAAGCCAACGATTCCTCTAAATATAGAAGTTGACATGGAAATTTAATACGAAGATCCAAAACATCCAAATGCCCTTATTTCAAGTGAAATAACCTAATGTAACATACTTAAGTTATTATTGCTAGACCAACATTCCAAAACGGTGTTTTCTTTAATTTGAACATGACTAAAATTTATATATATATATATATATGTATGTATGTATGTATGTATGTATGTATGTATGTATGTATGTATGTATGTATGTATGTATGTATATATATATATATATATGAATAAATAAAAAAAATTCAAGGCATGTATTCTTACATATAAATAATGATCAAAATATTTACCTTGAGATCCTTTTATGGCTCCATGTAACGAATGTATTAGTTGATTCTGTTATAGCAATGGTAACCAAAGTTATCCATTTACACCTAACAAAGGAAAGAAAATGTACTTGTAAGAATAACTTCAGACGTTACAAAGTTGGGGGAGTAATGTTCTAACCAATGTAAAATGTTACATTCACATTTTTCTACAGTCATGATAATAAATTGACTTTGAAATCTAACATGCATAAACTTTGTTAATATTATCAATTAAAAATTTTATTGTGTAATCCCAAAATTATTAATGCTTTACCTAAGTTTAGTTGTTTGTTCCAGCATTGATTGGGGGTTTAAACTATTTCCGAAAACAAAAAAAAAAAGGCCAAACCTTCAGCTGAAGCTGGTCAGTGAAAGAATACAATAAAAAGAATGAATACGGTACCCAAAAATGCGTTAAATTAGCATATTCTTGCAAATAACTCATGGAAACCCATAGTTGCATGTAATGTAACGCATCTTAAGCATACAAGATGTCTATGCTTAAAAAAGTGGAAAGCATTTAGCTCATAGCTATCATAATAGAAGAAAAATATTCAGGTATGCATTCAAAAGAAAACATAGTTTAATCGAAGCCTAATCACCAAGCTTACCTACACCAATATTTATCTAAAACTCGAAAGAAACATTGAATTAATTTAAAACAACCCAAACTGAAGAGAAGATTGAAAACAACCAAAAGAACACACACAAAATAAATATCATAGGAAGTCCCTAAATTATATTAATGAACTGTAAATACCCATGCTTATCTGGCCTACAATCCAAGAGGTAACAACTGCTACCTCTTTGCTTCATGATTATGTTGCTTCATTTTTTTTCAAGAAAAAACCGTATAGGCTTTAATTTACGTTTTGGATTTATTAATATATCAAAGACATCAAACGCCCTTGGACTAATTTAGTAGCAATAATAAACAACAATGTTTGCAATGGCAAAAAAGAGTTCAAAGAAAGATATGCATTGGTGAAAAAAGGGCAAGTAAAAAAATAGCAAGAAATGAGTAAAGGATAGAGATTTATGAATTAAATAAAAGAACAACATAAAGAGCAAGCTGAGATAAACTACATAATAGAAAAGTAAAAGAAAATCATACTAAGAAAAATAAATAAATAAAAAGTACAGTGGAGTGAAATATATAAAAATTATGTCCAAACGAAAAACATTCAAACTCTTGAGTCTTTTCCTTGTATAGAAATGAAATGAGAAAAAAAGTTTAAGAAATGTTTTTCTTTGTCATAACAATAAGCCCGTGAGCTTTTACTGTAACCATTGCAAATGCACCGCACTTGTATAGTTCAACATATATACGTGTAACAGTGAATATTTTGCAACCTTTAATTGTCCATCTATGTGATAAAAATGTACGAACATCAAATCATAAATCTATTATGGGATTTATGAATAGTATAAAGTAACCTTTAATGGCTCAATAAATTGCTTAGTAATTAACATTAAAAAATCATACAAACATTGAGAAATTTTTCAATAAGGAAATGCATAAAAACTTTGTCAAATTAATAATCAACATGATACCGAACATAAAAGGTCATACCTTAAACATGTAACCTTAAATGGCTTGATAAATTTCTTAGCAAACAACTATCACCAACAAATCCCCCAAATCACAACTGCCTCTACCCATCTGGTCCCCCTTTTATTGTCAGGATTCAAGCAATACAAACCGCAGCTTTCCTGTGCTATCACCCAAAGTCATGCCCGTAGCCTTCATCGCATAAAAAACAGTCACTTCTGCAAAACATAGCAGACCAAATCACCAATCATCAAGCTAACCAACCTCTCCTCCCCTCCAGTTCATCCTCTTGTGAATAATCTCTCCTTGACTCACCAACTCAAATCGTGATGTCCAACCACCCGAAACCAACAACCGAAGTCCAAATCACCCGAAAACACGAAGACAAATTGTTTGAGTGGAGATTTTTACTTGAAATTTAGATTTGGAAATTTTGCATTAAAAGAAAAATTGGGGCGATTTAGACCGCGGAGTAGTCGAATTACTGTAGATAGAATAATGATAGCTAGGTAAATATGCTTCTAAGGTTTGAGAGTTATCTTGTTTACAGGGTTGTTGATTCTTCGAAATTTGTATTGTTATGATATGAAAACTACAAAGAGAGATTGGAAATGAAAAGGGAGCATTGAGTTCCAAGAAATAAGAAAAAAATTGGACTGTTGAGTTTTTGTGGAGTCCTGTGTGCTTTGAGAATTGAACCCAGTAATAATGATAATACAGTATATAAGAGTAGGTTAGAGAGCTTTTATTAAAGAGAGAAAAGAAGAGTATATAATATATGTATATATTATTTTGATTATCAACTATTGTTTTGGCGGGAAAACAATTAACGTGGTGATGACATGCAGCCTCAGTGACCTTTGCTTTAGTATACTGCATGATTAGGAGGAAGATCTATATGTGGTTATGGTGACTCAAATCTTGCTGATTATCTTAACACATGTGAGATTCCTACATCGGTTTATGGCTCGATGCCTATAACAGTGTGGATTTCAAAAAAAAAAAGGGTATGCAACGGTGTGGAAAATTGACAGAATATAGCATTGAGGAATTTTATAATGTATGTAAATTTCTTTGTTGGTGGTTTAGGTTAGTGTGTTAGCTTTAATTGCTTATGCTTGTATTTCTTGATTTTCAGGGTCATGTGCATCGGAAATTCTCCGGCATTTTTGGTGGATCCATGCCAGTGGTATATTATTGTATTACACATCATCTATTATCAATATTCATCATGAATTTGTGTTTCTATCCAAGTTATTCATGCATTGCCATATAATATTGATTTTTGTAATGCTTCTATGAATTTTGACGTTTCTCGTCAGTATCAGCATTGCAAAGGGCTAAGAATGCAAGCTGTTTTACATGCATTTGTTAGATGCCTGCTCCGAAGGCCTTGTTTCTTGCCACCAGAGTGCTGAATGTTGGGTCCCTGATATTAGTTAAGTTAGAAGTTTCGGTAAGTAGTGCCCCAATTTTTTATCACCTTCGTTTTGAGCACTTGTGAATCGGAAGGTGCAGTTGGTTTATTATTTCTAGCTTTTAGTTTTCGTTCATAATAAAACATGGGCATGGTAATTGGAATAATTTTGAACTGTCCTATTTTTTAAATTATGATATTCCAAAAAACTCATAGTGAAAACGATCATACTCACACATTGTGTGACATATACAAATTGTAACATACATAACATGTGCTCCTACAATCTTTAGAGAGTATTGCATTTATTGTTCTGAATTGTACAAAAATAAATTAATATGGTTTAGCAATACAACTTAACCAAAACTAAACCTTCAACGTTCGTATGATAACTTTCATGTTAAGCCTTTTTACATACATATACATATGTTTAACCCTCTCATCACACATTATAGAAGCAAACTAGAAAAGCATCAAAAAGTGCTCTTGGTGGAAAGAAAAGCGAATTTGAGAAATGGGATAAAGAAATAAAGAAAAGAAAAGAGAGATCAGGCGGAGGTGGTGCATAGAGCGGAGGAGGATGATTTGGTTGGTTCAGTGATGATCGCTTTTGGGCTGAGACACAGCAGGCAATTCTGATTATCATTGGCATCATTTCACTGGTAAGCGGTTACTTATTATTCTCTCTTTGGAATTACTATGTTATTTTTATCAAGAAAAGCTTCTAAATAGTATTCCAACTAATATGATTCCAGTATATATGCCTATACATGAAACATTTCTACAGTGTCACAATTGATTTCTTTTTCTTTTTATTTCATACTTTTTAAACTATAAGTTGTATAAATACCTACATAAAGTAATATACATGGAATCAACGGCTTTGCTTGAGCTTTGTTAGGCTTGGCTTGGCATATGCTCTGATTTTGAGCTTTGACATCCAAGCACTTAATGATGTTATGCATTCTGCCTTATCTTTTATAGTGCTCCTATATTGATGCCTTGAATTTTTTGGAACTTCATTGCTGAATGATTTGACTGTAGCATTTAATTTTTTGACACTACAACGAAAACACTATATTACAACTTTAATTTTGCAACTGTCACAAAATAACAGTTATAATAAAGGTTTTTACAACTGTCCTTTATCGAAAGTTGTAATAAACATATTTTTGACAACTTTTATACTTTGCCTGTTGTGATAAATCTCTATTACACCCTTTATTTTTTGTTAGTTGTAATTGATGACTATTTTCAATATTAATAATTAGTATAATTAATAATTAATTTTTAACAATTAATAACTATTAAGAAATAATTACTAATTTTAATAATTAAGAAGTAATAATCAAGAAGTAATATTTAATATTGAGTCATTTATTTTTGGTAATTAATAATTAGTAATTAGAATGTTTTTATTTGAAAATTATACAAACTTATTTCTTGCGGTTCTTATTTCTACTTGTTATAATAAGGACCTATTAGATATTAACAATAGTTAATAATTAATAACTAATAATATTAATATTTAAGAATAATTAATAAATAGTAATTATGCTTTGCTAAAAATAATAATTATTTTTTAATAATTAATGTCAAGTGTTTAATAAGTAACAATTAGTAACATATACATAATTAGCTTTAGGTGGGAACTGACGTCTTTTCTAAACTCAAATCTTTTCAAAATAGGAATTTTAAGTGGGAAACGTGAAAATTTAGGCGGGCCACCTCTCGGTTATTGTACACTAAATTAAAATTATCAGGACAAATCTAAACAAAATTGATATCCCCCCTTTCAATTTAACACCCGCCTTTCCTGAAACTCCAAATCAGATACAATAAAAATATCGACATCACGCCCAATCTGATGGATCCGAAGCATGACAATTTCACAAGGGGTTATGATGAAGATGGTATAATGCGATGATGGAATCAGGAAGATAATAACAAAATAATTCAATTTTGGCCCTAAATAATAATTGATTTCAGTTTGAAAAGAAGACTGTATAACGCGATGATGGATCCAGAACTGATGAGACTCATTCAAGAATAGATGAGTCGAATATCGCTTTATGAACTCATCAAACTCCAGCAGCAGGTTTATTTTATTTTATACTAAACATTTTTTTCAGTTAATTCGATTAATTAAATCGTGTTCTAGATCTTAAATCGCTTGCCAGTTCATTGTGATTTTAGATGCTGGTATCGATCAAATTTAAGTACAGAGGTTGAATGATTGGATCTGTTGTATCGCTATATGATTGGTTTCTGCTTCCTTTTCTCTTCTTATTCGCTCGCCTCTGTCATTACGTTCGTTCTCCTTTCCACCGGCTTTTCTTCTCTTCTTCATCCTTTACCCTAGCTTTAAGTTGCTCGTTTTTTCCCCTGATTCCTAATTCACTTATTTGTTTAGATCCAATAATGCAAACTTGAATCTACCATAAATCAAAAATTTCAATGATTCAGTGGCTTTCAGATCTAGCGCGAAGTCATGTTTTTGGGTTTATATCTGTTTCCTTTTTTCTTGTTATTCATGGATTTACTATTCACTGTGTGCCTATACTGGTTGCTCACATTGCTCGTTGGTTCGCTCAGTTCTCCAAAGTTTTGAATTTGCACTCTTATATTTAATTAAAAAAAATTATGAGTATATTGAATGCTGGATATTAAAATTGTTTGCTCGCAATTCTTATAAAATATATGGAAGAATCGTATAAGTTTGGAAGATACTTCTTGGCTAGAATTGAGAACTATGAATACAAATATGCTAAAAGTGACCAAGTGATATCAAATTATCATTTATGGAATGAAGATTCTAATGAAAGAAAAAAAACCAGGTGAATAATTAGCGTATGTCACAGAAAGTAGAGAGAAGGAAACGTTAGTATCCCCATGTGATGCATTTAGTTCACTATAGCGAGCTTCATTGATAGAAACTGTAATATAAACTGACATTTAGTTCACAGATTGACAATACCACAGCTACACGACTTCAAAAATATGCAAGTAGATAAGTAAAATCTTTTTAGGGTCACTGTATTCTCTTTTGAGCTCCACCAAATTTCTTTTTTTTTTGTTACTTGTCGTCCTTCTTCATGAAGTTCTTTGTACCCTCAGTTCGAGTATAATTTAGGTTACCAGTTCTGGTTCTGTAACAAGCTTGAAAAAGTTAATCAGTGGTTAGAAAAGTAAAACAAGATCTGCGGACAATTTTACAAGTCTACGCGTGTTGATGAGAACAAATGTCACACGTTCTCATATCATCCAAGTATGCGGTAACAGACTAACAGGAAATGTTTGAACATCAAGTACCACTACTACAGTAAATTTGTCCATGTTTTACTTAGAAAAAAGAAGGGTTCTAACTGCAATCTATCTCGGATGGATTTGGTTCCTAATGGTGAATGGCTTTGCTGCTGGGATTAGGAGTGTACATGTGAGTCTCTTATTTTGAAACTGTTAGTGTGTCATTAGTCATACTGTCTTGCCCCTGTATGGTTGTGACTTCACTTTCTATGTTAAGTTCTATATGTAATTTTCTTGTGTACTGAATGGAGGGATAAAAAATAGTTTTTTTTTTGTATAATAACACTTGGTTGGATGGAAAAATATATAAACTTGCAATTTGATATATAAGTGAGGCACATGCAAACTCAACTTGTGCAGGACACTTCAAAATTAGATCATGAATGAGCATAGGCTGACATACTATCATGTTTTCCATTGAAGAAGGCAGCAGTATATTAAAAAAAATAGTCCTTAGCATAATCAATACCTATATTAATTGATGAGGTACATGAGATGTTTAAATGCTCAAATATTCTTTGTCACTTGCAATGAAATCCATGTTTTGTTCTCATTATTGAAGCTCGTAACATAGGAATATTTTATAATCTGGTGAACATTGAGCTGTCTGACTGTCTGATATAAGCAGTTGATGAAATTATACATGCTGATTTGGTTGGAATTCTCAAAAAATAGTATAAACTATATAGTACCTTGAATTATTATTAGTTGTGTTAGATTCCTTCATTCAACCAGGAGGTTCAGTTTGATGGATGCACGGATGTGATATGAGCTAGAAGCCTGATGATTGAAGGTTTGGCAATGAATGTGGTGCCGAGATAAAAAAATTATGTTTTTTTTAAGTTTACCAATGTGTTTAATTAAAATTATGCTTGGAAACTATGATCTTTTGCAATCATCTTATAAATTTACTAATTCATTTAAGGTTATTTGTTGTTGTAAATTCAAAAGAATAGATGTCTTCCAAGTGGATGTTAATTTTTCTAATCATCATTTGTAATGAAGAATTAATATATATCACTGCGATGATGTATGATTCATTAGTTTTATATTTTGAATATAAAGTTGTAACGTTTTTTATATGAATGGATCCGATGCTTTGAATTTATATCAATTTGTTTTCTGTTTATCCAGCTCTTATTGCACTTGCAAAATATATTCAATTATAGTTGTAGTAAATTGTTTTACATTGACAGAAATAATTGTAAAATTCACGAAGTCACAACGGTTCATAACAGTTGTAACAGGTAATACTACAACGATGCATACAAGTTGCAACAAAGTTTATTACAACAGTGGAGAACAGTTGTAAAATATACGAAATTACAATGCTCCAACAGTGCAAAACAGTATTAAAAGATTTTTGTCTATTATAACTTTTTAATATACGACAGTTACATCACCATTGTAAAAAGTATATTACATCGGTTTTCCACCATTGTAATATGGTCAATTTGTTGTAGTGTGAAAACTTCACTAATTATTGTTTTGACTGTAATATCTTGAGCTAATAGTCTATTAGCACCATTCTAAATTAATGTCGGCTGTTGCTGGATCTTACGGATATATAGCACCTGGTGAGACTTCATTTATTATAGACGTATATGAAATATGGGTAGTTCTATTAGACCCTTGAATTTTCCATTTCTTAAGCCGGTAGTTTACATAAATAAAAACACCCCAAACATTAATCGAAATTCCTTCAGTTCTGGTGATTATTATTTTTTTGATTGGTTTCATGGATACATATTATAGCTTCCTTCATTCTCATCCGGTGATTATTATTTTTTGATTGGTTCATTGTTCTTCACTGTTCTATTGCACATATATGCATATGTACACTTATGTACATATATATACATTTAGAGACATGTACACGTATGTATATATGCAAATGATCCACTGATCTGAAATGCTTGGTAAACCTCGAAACTGTGCATATATATGTATATATTTAAAAACTTGTACACTTCTATAATTGACAGGTGTGCAGATGGCTGGACAGATAGATATGGAAGCAGTTGAAAACTATGTGTGACAGGGAGTGTCAGCGAGTCTGTATATGAGTGAATCGAATGACAGTGTAGTGAGGAATGTATGTAAATATATTGAAATAATATATTTTTTAAAATAAAATAATGTGTTTGAATTTCCAATTGTGTCAGTAATACATTATTTAATAAATAACGTTATATTCAATAAATGTTGCAGTATGTGATGGTAGATGTTGTAGTATATGATAGTAAATGTTGCAGTATGTGATGTTGAATGTTATGGTAAACCAGCAATTTTTTTCCATCTAATGGTAAAAATGTTGCCATAAATTAATGAATGTGGGCCCCACAACAGGATTTCGTCAAGCTGAGCTACATATTTTAGTGGTCCCCACATGTTAGTGCTCAAATTGTGGGCCCGCTTAGTACATTTAGTACCTGTGGCAACAGCTGTACCGATGTTGCCAAAGGGTCGCAAAGGTGTTGCCTTTGACTCTATGTCAACGCGATAAAATGCAACACCAAGAAAGTGTTGTCACATATCATTTTTTGCCTATAGCAACATTTGGCACTTCCTGCATCACTTCTTTGGTGTTACAATATGTAATCTATGGCATAGTGGATGGACCTTTTCTGGGTCGAAATTTATGCCCACTCCGGGCGAGTTGATACATTTGGTATCAGAGCATAAGCTACCCAATTTTATGGAAAATATACATATGAGAGGCGTGTTTGTATTTTGAAAAAGGGTTTTCGACTGTATATATACTCATATATTATTACATCCAAATAGGCATACGAAACTATACTAAGATGCTTTATCGCTTGCTTTCCTTTTCGGTTTGAAAACTATCTCAGGAGTATCCACTGAATGATTCTTCCTTTCTTTTTCAGGTAGTAGAATGGATAACAATCCTTCCGGTCAAGGAAACCAGGAAGGATCTCGGTATTTGCTAGAATGGTTCCAACAGTATCTCCGGACTATGGAACAAGTCCTGTAGCCAATCTTGCCCCAGCAAAGCCTATAGATCGAGCCGCTGAGGTAGCATTCGATTTTCCTCGACTTTGTAAATATTTCACAAACCTTGGTGGAAAATCGCCCTTAGGGACATAAGATTTTGTTGGGGCTCAATATTGGACAATGGACTGTGAAAGGATCCTTAAGGCCGTGGGATGGTCGGATGAGGTTAAGAGGAGAGTTGCTAACTGGCACTTAAAGGGACAACCCTCGAATGGTGGAACCTGGTATCTAGAGATAATGTAGGTCGAGTATTTACGTGGTTGAATTCAAGACCTGTTTTGAGGCAAAGTTTCTACCAAATGCTGAGATGATGATCCAATTAGAGAAGTTTATCCATCTCAAACAAGGAAATCTAAGTCTGTAGGAGTATGTTGCTAAATTCACCAAGTTATGCAAGTTTGGTAGGGGTTGGTGGATTTCCCAATGAACATGGATTTTATATTTGTCAAGCGGTTGAACTCCTTATTAAAAGAGACTTTAATGGCCCAAGTAACATTCAGAGCAATATTCGAGTCATCGCTGGAGACTGCCATCTTATGCACGGCTGAGGGATCTAAAGAGAATAAGAATGGTTAGAAGGGAGAAGGCAATTCTAGATCTAAGAAGAATAAGAAGAGAGAATGGTGGAAAACAAGAAGAAAGGGGGTAAGTTCACGAAAGAAGCTAAGACTTGTACAAGGTTCAATCGTAAGGGCCATGAGGCTAAAGACTGCATGACTAGTTTGGCAAAGAAGTTGCTTAAGGGGAGGTGGTTCAATTTCCATGAAGAAGGACATTTATCTAGGGATTTCCCAAATCCCAGAGTTGTTCAGAACAATCAGACTTACGCATTAGAAGCAACACCGATACAGATCCTACCCCCGAAAGATCAAGGGAAACCTGTACTTGAAGGTATAACTTCTATTTTAGGAATTTCGTATATACCTTGTTTAACTCTAGAGAGACCAATATTTTATTTCTAAGAGATTAGTTAATTCATTGAACAATTCCTTATCCATCACTAGTAATCCGACAGAGGCAGCCAACCCCACTAGAGGAACTAAGTATCTTGAGTTGATTCGTAATGACCTAGTATTGGATATCGACGATGTCGAGTTCCTCTGCGATGTGTATGCATTGGATTTTATGAGGTATGAACTTATTTTAGGTATGGTTGGCTATCATTTTATGAAGCCATTCTAGATTATGACAAGAGAGTTGTTCACCTTGGGATCCGAGGGGGACATTGTCTGAGAATTACTTGTAATATTAGAAATAAGGATAAAGCCATATTGTGTGCCTTGTCTCCTAGTTCGGAAGGACCATCTTCGGTCCCTATAGTATATGAGTTCTTAGATATCTTTGAGGAAGTAACGGGACTTCCACCCATTAGGGAGATCTCTTTTCGTATTGATTTAGAGAAGAACACCAGATGGGTAACTCTACCTTTGAGGCATATGACGCCTAAAAAACAAGAGAATCGGGTAAACATATTTCGAAGTTGCTAAAGAAAGGCTTCATCCGACAAAGTACGTCTGAGTGGGGTGCACCTATTGTGTTTGTCACCAAAGATGATCGATCCCTAAGACTTTGTGTAGATTATAGGGAGTTAAATAAATTAACTAAGAAGATTAGGCACCCATTACCTAGAATTGATTATCTGTTTGACCACTTGGGAGGAGCCCAAGTATTCTCCCAATTAGACCTTGCAACTGGATTTCACTAATTGAGGATTCTAGAAGATAGTAAGTATAAAATTGCATTTAGGATGCCATATGGATTATTCCAATAGTAAGTTATGCCCTTTGTACTAACGAATGCACCCTCCTTTGTTGACCTTATGAGTAGAGTGTTTAGGGGCATTCTGAATAAGATCGTGGTGGTTTTCGTAGACGATATCCTTATAGTTTCCAAGGACCATAAAGAGCATGGAAGTCACTTAAGATAGGTCCTAGGAATTTTGAAAGGAAACTAGTTGAAATACAAGTTTTCAAAGTGTCATTTTTGGAGAGAAGAAGATATATTTTTAAGGCATATTATGTCGGGTAAAGATTTGGTAGTTGACCCCTCGAAGATCAAGGCAACTAAGGAATGGAAAATACCCCGAAATGCTTGGAGGTAAGAAGTATCCTTGGGTTAACAGGATATTACCAAAAATTTATTAAGGACTTCACAAAGATTGCTACCTTTTTAACACAACTAAAGAAGAAGAACTTAGTATTTTCTTGGGGTAATAAGTGCGATGTGGCTTTTAGGAAATTGAAGGAAGAATTGACTAGTGCGCCAATTCTAATTATCCTCGATGGTTCAAAAATGTTCACGGTTTACACTAACGCATGCGTAATCGGTTTAGGAGTGGTTCTCATGCAAGAAAGAAGGTTAGTTGCTTATGCTAGTAGACAGCTCAAGGACCACGAGAAAAGATACGAAGTTCATGACCTAGAGTTGGTTGCAGTAGTATTCGCCTTGAAGATGTGGAGGCACTATTTTAAGGGGTGAAATTCGAGCTTTTCACTGAACATAAATCCTTAAAATATTTATTCTCGTAGCATGAGTTGAATTTTAAGACAACAATAATGGATTGAATATATTGTCTCTTTTGATTTCATGATCCAGTATACCCTAGGGAAAGGGAACGTCATAGTGGATGCTTTGAGTAGAAGGCAAGCATCTTTGAATGCAATTTTAGAATGGATACAGTTGGAGTTTCTCTCCAACTTTAACTTACTTCCACCACCTATAACTTCTGTTAGTTTTCTTGGATTTATGTTGGTTTGACCTGCTTTAAAGGAAAGGAAACAGAGTATGCAAGATCTTGACGAGGAGACAAGAGACTTGAAAGAGAAAGTAAGGAAACGGGAGATCTTTCCTCATTCAGTAAGATATTTTTTTAGTGATGATGGTAGTTTGCTTAGGGATGGACAACTTTGTATCCTTAAGAATGAGGAGTTGAGGAAGGAAATTTTAGGAGAGTGTCGTAGGTCGAGATGACCATACACCCTGGTGGAGAAAATATGTATAAGGATATGAAGAGAAATTTCCACTGGGAAAGGATGAAAAGAGAGATAGCTGAATTTTTGGCCAAGTGTCTAACGTGCCAAAAAGTTAAAGCAGAGCAAGGAAGGCCCGGAGGGTTATTGTTACCTTTAGAAGTTCCCATATGAAAATGCGAGCATATTTCCATGAATTTTTTTGATAGGCTTCCAAGAAGTCAGAGAGGAAATGAAGCTATTTTGGTCATATTAGACCGTTTGACCAAGAGTGCTCACTTTATACCAGTCAAGAAGAATAGGGTTATAGCTTCATTGGCCTAGTTGTATGTTAGAGAAATAATTAGGTAGCACGACATTCAATCAAGTATAGTTAGCAATCGAGACCCTCTAGTCATAAGTGAGTTTTGGAGAAGATTACAAGTAGGGTTAGGGACAACACTCAACTAGAGTATAGCCTATCACCCACAGATTGACGGTCGGTCAGAAAGAGTCAATTAGATCCTTACAGATTTTCTTAGAGCTTGCATTATACACCTTGTAGGAGTTTGCGAATAGTGCCTTCCTCTTGTGGAACTTGCATATAACAACAGTTTTCAAGCGACAATTGGTATGTCCCTTTTGAAGCGTTTTATGAACGTTCATGCAAATCGCTAACTTTTTGGTGGGAAACTACCAACAAGGTTCCACTCGGACAAGACTTCATTCGTGATTCCATGAAGAAGATTTCTTTGATTAGGCGGAGCATGAAGGCAAGACTATCAGAAATCTTATGCGAACAAGAGGAGGATGGAAATTGAGTTTAGAGTTGGAGACTTGGTATTTGTAAAGGTTTCACCCTTCAAGAAGACTGTCCGATTTAGGAAAACTGGGCAGCTATCTCCCAAATTTATTGGACCTTTTTAGATCATCTAGAGGATAGGATTATTGACTTATCGTATAGGTCTCCCTGAGCATCTATCGGGAGTCCATAACGTTTTTCATATATCCCATCTAAGGAAGTGCCTTCATGACTTTGCTTTTAGAAATCGAGCTTAATGAGATTAGAGACATAGGAAGCCTCGAGTTAGAGTCTAGGGTGCCCCTTGACACTGCAAAGATTGTAAAGCACGAAATTAGAAGACTCCGCAATAATACCATTCGCCTTGTCTAAGTACAATGGGAAGATGATCCTGTGGAAATCACTTAGAAGACTGAGGATAAGATGAGACAGACACATACAGAGTTTTCCTTGGGTAATATTCTCTCTAAATTACGTTTATGGATGCATTGTGGCTGCTAGATTGAATTCCAGGGAAATGGATGCAACACAATTGCACAACGCACTCATATAGAAATATATGCATATTAGGGTGTTTTGCATATGTATTGCATTAGTTATTACACAGATATGCTAGGATAGAGCTCACTTTAGTAAGTCTGCAGTTCATAATCACTGTGATTCATGAATGTTTATGGATGAATTAAAAATAACATGAGTGTATAACATGGATGTTCAGAGCGAGTTGTGTTTTTCACCCCTTCAGAAAGATTTCGGGACAAAATCTATTTTAAGGGGGAAAGAATGTAACTCCCCATAAAAATATACTAAATAGACAAAGAGATTTAGTGAATTAAATAAACAAAAAATATTAAATGGTGGAAAAATGAGAATTTTGAACAAATAGGAATTTGGTCATGTAACCATGATATTTGGATCCATGAGGAAATTCTGATACGTTTTCATATATAATATGTTGAAAATGGAGTTCGTACGAAGAAATAATAATTTAGTGAAATCATATGATAAATGTATACATATAAGAGTTTAAATTAATAATATATATATATATATATATCTAAGGGATATAATGACATAATTAGAATAATAAAACATTCGCTTAGCTGAATTTGAAATTCAAACTAATAGATAAGATCAAGGGGAAAACGAATATATTACATAAGGAAAGGAATTAGTAATATAAGGAAATTTATAAGTTAAATTAATTTATTGAAACGCATGCTGTCGGGCTCATGGGGAGTTTTTGCCCTAGAGCGGTCGATATCTGGGTGGTAGACCTCCCTTCGTGGGTTGGTGTCGACTGCTTAGTGCGGCCTAAGCATGGTGAGGGTGGGTTAGGTTAGTGTTTAGGCTGGTTTTATAGGAAATGAACAGTTAGGATTAATCTGTATCAATCTAACGATTGTCATTCACTTGCACTCTTATAAATACCACCTCATTTACCTCACAATTCCTTAAACCCTCTCATTCTCTTGTGCCACCATTCTGTCGCTGATATTCTAGAAATTAGGTTTGAAATATGTTTCTTCTTCTATCCTTAATCTATTTCTTTTCTATTTTATTTTTATTTAGATTTTTATTCTGAAATTTCTATAATCTATATGTGAGACTCAAATTTCTAGAATTCTCTTATATAGATTTGCAGTAAGATTAGAGAACGACGTTGATTTCTCATTTACAACATTCAAATATTGTTATTTTCTTTGCATCAATTACTGTGAGTGGAAATAATATTTCATTAAACTGAATTGTAAGTTTTGTATATTTCATACTTATTTGTATGCATAAGGAGGTTTGTATTTTCATGATAATATCATAATAAAAGCTATCGAAATATCCTATTTTTACCTTTTGCAAAGTTTGTCAATCAGTATTTTGGTTTTATGAGTTATTTACTTATGTTTGAGGAATGATTTGGTGATTTTGCTTTTGTTTAGTTGGATTTGCCCATTTAAATAAAAAACCGATTAAAGCTGTTTGTGGTATAAAAGGGTTATAATATTTGGTTTGATTTCAAAATTTGGATAAGTTTAGATATTTATTCTTAATGGAGAATTTGAACGCATCCAAATTTGAAATAATCGAATATTAAGGTTTTTATGTGCAACATAGAAAAAGGGTAAATTTGATTCAAACAAAAGTTTATGTGTGTGTGTAAATATATATATATACACATATATATGTGCATGTGTGTGTTTTTGTTGAATGTGTATATATGTACATATCGCCTTGTTTCTCTTTCATTATCTAAATAATACTAACAAGTCTAGGATACATGTTTGAATGATTTATGTTGATATTTTCCCATTTGCTGCTTGTTATTAATTTCATGAATTGAGTAGTTTAATATGGGAATTAAGTTTGTATACCTTATACATGAACATGATTGACAAAAATTCACCGTTAGAACATTTCTAAATTTGAACGGAAATTAGCGTTATAGTGCGCATTAAATTATATATCTATATAGTGTAATAATGGCATAATAACTACATTGGGATATGATTGGAAATTTTTAAATGTCCTCACATGAATTGTTGCATGTGTGTGTATGTGTATAAATGACTTATATATATATATATATATATTAAATAATGACACACAGACACGAGGTTACCAGTCATTTGTGATATAAGTCAACTCGGAACTAACCGACAAATCCAGCAACCACAAGTTACTTAGGCTAATGTGAGAGGTATGGGTGCCATGAGCCATTAAACTTAGTGCACTATGACATGTGGTTAAACACTCTTGTAGTAGAAGTCTGCTCGGAACCACTCGACATATCCATCATCTACAAGTAATTTTTTTAACGTGAGAAGTCTAGTGTGTATATATATGCCTATTATGTGCGTGAGTAGATAGGCTTACTACCCGCCTTGAGAAGGTCTTGAGTGGCTGACTTTCCTCTTGACTTGTTTGGGTCTTAGGTGGTTAGGACTAGGCCCATTCCGAAGGTTTATTCCTTGGATTTGGACCAAAGTTATGGGACCCTCCGTTATAGGTTGAAATGGTCAATGGTTCCTCCTTCTCTAAAGTGGTTTACTCATGCTGATAACGGAGTATGGTACTGGAATGTCCACTTCTTTTAGGAGCTATGTGAGAGCCAATCTAGGGACGGGTTTGGTATATGTGGAACGTAGCATGTAATTTAATCAGCCGCCGTCTTAGGGAAGTCTAAAGTGGCATAGGTCTACCAACGTAATATCAGTTAAATAGTAACATGAGGCATCCACCAGAGGAGTCTTAAATGACTATATGTGGGACTACCCTAAACCGGTACTAAGAGGAGAGGTACTACTTCTCATATTACTTGTGAGAATACACACACACTCTCTCTCTTATGACGTTGAAGTGTTAGGACAGGGTCTTAAGTGGGTAGGGTCCGCCTTAGTGTCATGAGAGATCATAAGAATCAACCCTTAATAAATATGCTAGAATGGGCCTTAAGTGACTGAAGATGTCCACCTCATTGGGTCTTAAGTGATCGTTGATCTACTCTAAATACATTAATGAAGGTGTTAAGTGATTGATTCAGATGTCCACCTAGTTATTAAAATATACCTTTGTGTCTTCATGCTTGTGTGTTTCGTAGACATACTTTGAAGTATACAACCTGCCAAATTTAGAGTATAGTCTTTAAAGACTTGTTATTTTCATTCATCAGAACTTTATGTTCTGACCCCTCTCCTTAACATACCCAACAAGTTAACAAGGCGTAGGCATGATGGACGAGACAATGATGGATCCCGAAGAAGGCAATGATACTATTATTTTGTTATTAGTTGTTATTGCTCTTTTATTGTCGGAATCACTTGACGGTGAATAATGATTATGTACCATTATAAACATGTGGATTTGGTATTTCGTGTATTAAACATGTGGTGTTTGAATAAGTGGCACATCTGATTTTAACTATTATATTTTCTCGTTCCGTTGTGTGAGATTATATCAAGTTAAATTATCCTGTTATACTGTGCAAATGTAATTTCTTACAAGAACCAACGACCTGTTTAGAGTTGCTCTAAGTTTTGATGGGCCTTTTACGGGTCGAAATTTAGGCCCACTTCAGGCGGGTTATTGTAGAACCAAACCAAACCGATATTTTCTTGAACCAAAACTGACCGAACCGATAATATTTTGTTCAATTTGGTTGGTTTACTTGGTTTATTCTAAAATAAAATATATCTTCTAGTTGTTGATATAACATAGGATTTTGACAACCAATTGAGTTCATATGATGCAAATATTTTATAAAACAAACTCTTCTTTTAAAAATGTTAATATGAAACTAAACAAAAATAATACCATTATGAAAATATGTCAAATAATAGCATTATTAGGGGTAATTTTTAAAAGTAAAATATATTAGTTTTTATATTTAGTCTAACTGGTTGGTTCGATTTTCAAATATTAAAACCAAACCAGACCAATAATCCAAAGTAACATAAAAATAAAAACGAAAACCAACCAATTAACTTACAAAACCAAACCAACCGAACTTGATTGGTTTAATTGGGGTTTAACCAATAAATGCTCACACCTAGATACCGTAGAATATTGCCTAATTACAAGGCAACTGTAGAATATCTTTAGGCTTATTAAACTTAAATTCCCAATTTCTTGTTTATTTATAGTAAGCTTTGTTCCTTTCTTTTCACTTTCCAAATTATAACCTTCACGTTATAATATTTCTTACACATTGTTCCCACTAAACTGTGCTTATTATATTTCAATTATAAGTTTACAATAAGTCTTTATCTTCTTATAACTTATTTCAATTATGTTACCTTCCCATGTCATTCTTACCATTTATTCTTTTTAGAAAGTTAGGCATGTTCCAAATTTATTGGTTACCAAAACTGTAAAGAAATCTTTTTCCATAGTTTAAGGTAATTATTATAATAGGAACCCATGATTACAAAACATTCCTTTTCTTATTTTTGAGGTTGTCAAATTAGCGTGTAATACGATTAACTCCCTATTTCACACTACTCTTCATTTATTCATGATTTCAATTTGCAATCATGTTTCCTATTTTTCTTTATTTAGCCAAACTATGTAGGTACATTTCTTCTTCTTTCCTAACAAATCAATGTAGGTTGCTACTAACTTTCAGATTTGATTAATATAAATATAAATATATATATATATATATTACTGTCTTTAACTAGTTTTTTTTGCTTATTTTTCTTTTTGACATAACTATAGTAGTTTTAGACATAGTTTGGTTTATATCTTTCTTACATTCAATTCCAACAATTTCTACATTAGTTCCATTCTAGATCTGAAATTTGATTCTTATAAGTAATATAGAAATCATTACATTTACCATTAAACTAAAAAATTCACTTTGCAAAATATTAATGATGTCAATGTTGAAATTGTTGATACGCAAATCACAATTTTGGGCAACAAATACTCTTACATATTTTGTGGAGAGATTTGTTGCTAGATTTTATGAAGAGATTTGGTGCTAGATTTGATGAAGAGATTTGGTGCAAGATTTGATGAAGAGATTTGGTGCTAGAATTTATGGAGAGATATTGGTTGATATATTTGTGCACATTTATTGTAACACCCCGTAATTTTATAACATTAAAATTCACAAATTAAAGTATACTTAATTTTTAGAAAAGAATTAAGTGAAATGGGTTACGCAGAGAAATATATATATATATTGATATATATATATATATATATAAATTAAAAATTAAATAAATAAATATGCGAAAAAGTTCAAAACAGCTAATTGGGAGGGGGAATAACCGAACCGGCCCATTTTTGAGGTCGACCCAAGCCCCGCTGGGTCGACTAGGGGTTAATCCAGGGTGTTTGGCTATCAACCCGTGGGCCGATTCGCTCAAATGCAGATTTTGCATTTGATTAGTTCTCATGGTTTAGGGTTAATCTAATGGTCCTAAATAACTTCCGACACCTATAAATACATCCTAATGCTAAACCTAAACCTAACTAAAATAGAATAGTTACCGTCGCCATCGAAATCAATGGAGCCGCCACCAACTAAGAAAGAAGAAAAGCAAATTCAATTCTAATTCTCTCAACCCTAAAGCAAAGCAAAACTCTCTCTTTTCTTCTCTAAATTGTGAGTATGATGATCTTAAAAAGATTATTATTATTTTAATTAGATTGAGTTATGAATGGATTATGAGTAGATGATGTGAATTATCATATATGTTGTTGTAAACCCTTTTTGCTATCATGTATATTGTAAATCCAATGTTATGTGATGATGATATCTTATATGTTGTAAATCATGCTATGATGATGTTATGTATGTTGAAAGTTTCTATGCTAAGTTGTGATGAATCATACATGTTAAAAAGGCCATGATGTTACCATCTATGCTAGTTAGTTCATATTAATTAAATCATCATGTTTGGGTTATGTTGATCTATATGACAAGTCACATATGCAAGTTAGATTGATTAGAAAAGTTATGAACATATACCAAGACATCTATTATGACATCTAGAATTATGCTATGACATATGTGATATCCTATGCTAGTTCACACCATCATTATGTTGCCTAAAAACCCCATATGCAAGTTTATGTATAGATTTGGGCTATGATCATATCATATAAATTGAGACATTTAACAAGTTGACACCTTTTGATCCTTAACATGTGTAGTTTATGCAAGTTTCACCCCTATTATGATTAGATTTATTTTAATTGTCTATATGTTGTGATAATTTATCTTTGTGCTAGGTGTTAGACTATACAAGTCTAGCCTATATTATGCGTTGAATAAGCGAACGTATAAACGTGGGGTAGGGGTAATATTAAGGATTTAATATTAAAAAGTTGGGGTGCAATTGATATGATTTTGCATGCCATAAGTGGATGGCCATAATTGAGTCAATTATGGACATCATTATAAGTTGACTTAATTAATAATTTGAATAGGGAATTATTAAAACTGGGGTAAAAGATTTTAAGTGTTAATCAATGCTTAGGAACGAGGTTGGACTCGTTTGTGACGTAAACCTGCCCGGACCCGCCCGGCAAATCCAGTGGTCACAAATGTCAGCCCAATGTGAGAGGTCCTAGGCCTAAACTAAAGCATAACAGTTGTAAAGACACGAGGTTAGACTCTTTTATGGTGTAAGACTGCCCGGACCCGCCCGGCAAATCCAACTGCCATAAATGCCAGTCTAATGTGAGAGGTCTTTATGAGGTTATGGCCTGAATGAATTAAGAAATACTTAACCAGATAAACATGTAAGGTGGGACATGGGGGTTAAGTAGGTGCCTTGGGTGGCATGAGGAATCTAGGGGATGCCCTTAGTGGCATGTGAAATACGATTAGTAAGACTTAACCAAACACACATGTAAATGAACATGACTAAGAGGGTTAAGTGGGATATACTAGTGACAAGCTTAGGTGGGTAGCTTGTGGGGGCCCATTTCGACCAGTATCCCAAACGTATCTTTGTGGGCTCGACCCAAGTCGAGGACGGGACACGCATGCTGGGTTCGACTGTAAGAGGCCAAAACGGGGAGCGGTGGCAACGCAAGTCCAACGAGTTTCGTATGCGTGTGTGGACCCGGGCTGGTAGGTAAGACGTTGTTGCATCGTGTAGGTATAAGCCGTACATTCTCAAGTTGTATCGGGTTGCCACTTTAGGGGAGTGATACACCCCACTGTGGTGCCAGCACGGGTATCTACGAGTAGGGAGCCGATCGAAAGTGGGTGGTGGGGTACACCTAGTGGAGATAGGGGCAGACGGCACCTATGTAGTCAGCTAGGGGTACGTAAGGCTATTTATAAAGTTTCTGTGTGAAGCAAGTGGGATCAAACAATAGGGTGACTGGTGTGGTGCAGTGTAGTAATGTGCGGTGCAGTGTAGTAATCATTCGTTAGTAATTAGGTGTGCCTTTACCGTTATCTTTAACGTTATCTTAAACGCTATCTTTATCTTCCTAAGAGTTCATAGACATTTACTTGTCTTCCAGCTTATGCCTTAGTCTAGTTATTTTGATAATAATATTGTTAGAATTATCATACTCGCCAGACTTTATGTCTGACCCCCTCTATTTCTATCCTTTTTCCCCCTCCAGGTCCTCAGGTTGGGCCCAGCTCTAGTGGAGTTTGATTGAATTGCTTCATCTCTCTTTGGAAAGCTTGGACCGTTGAAGTAAAGTCCAGCTTGTTATCTTTTTAATGGCTATTTATGTGATGGGATTATGTATTTTGTTTTTATGAAGATGGATATTGTACTTGGTTATGATCTATGGTTTTATGATGTAACAAACATGTTTAATTTCCGCTGTAATAAAATGAAGTTTTAGATTTCCAAGTACTATTTATTATCTGTCTTGTTGTAATTTTTCTGTTCTATATTCACTTATAACCTCCATGGAAGTTAATGCAATCCCTTTGTGAGTGACATTAATGGACGTGGGGTGTTACACGTGGTATCAGAGCTTAAGGTTACCAGAACAGATAAAAATACTTTAGAAAAATAGTTATTTTTGGAAGAAGTGCTTTCAAAAACATGTTTTAATGAGAAATTTAAAGAGAAAAGTTTTTAAGAAAAACATAATCCCCAATAGCCACATATCTTTATCTTTCGAATTCTCCATTCTGAATCTTTACTTTTTCGTTTCAGCATGGCTGAAGATCTTAATCTACCCGACGGTGTAACGATACCAGGATGGTATAGGAGGCTATTGGAGGCTAGGGCCGCTGCAGGTCCAGCCAATGTTCCTCCACCACCAGTTGCACCCGTTCCTCCTCCTCCTCGCGTAGATACTTTTGCAAAGACGTGCAAGGAATTCAAGTCTATGGGTGGAAAACCATTTCAAGGATCAGAAAAGTTTGTGGAAGCTAGAGATTGGCTTAAGGAGGTGGAAGAATTGCTAGAAATCTTTGAAGTAGAAGAAGGGAGGAGAGTTCGTTTAGCAGCTTGGTTGATGAAGGGAGAGGCCTTGTTTTGGTGGGAGGTCACTAATGGGGAGCGTCCTGTTGACTCTTGGGCGAATTTCAGACGTAGGTTCGAGGCGAAGTTTCTCTCAAGGGCGGAAGAAAATCTATATATGGAAAGGTTCTTGACATTGAAGCAAGGAAGCTCATCAGTGAAAGAATATGTCAATAAATTTAATTACTTAGCAAGGTTTGGCTTGGACTTAGTGAACACGCCGGAGAAGAAGGCGCTGAGGTTCGTGAATGGCTTGAATGAACCGTTGCAAGGGTTGGCTATGACCCACATCCCTATGGGGGCCACCTTTGAGAAGTTAGTAGAAATGGCGCTTATGCATGAGGAGAAAAGCGCTAAAGCTGATAAGGCACCCGAGAAGAAGGGGGATCAGAAGAAACCACAACAGCAAAACAAGAAGGGTGGTAAAGACAATAACGGCAAGGGAAAGAAGAAATGTTTTAACTGTGGGACACCAGGCCATCTCAGCAAGGATTGCCGAAAGAAAAAGAAGACAGGCTATTTTCATTGTGGCGATGTGGGACATTTAGTGAAGGACTGCCCAAAGAAGGGGCAGAGGGCAGGAGCTACCTCGGGAGGACAGGTGCAGGCTCTTATGGCACCAGGGCAGGCAAGGGGACAAGTTCAGGCTCTCGCGGTCCCACCGCTGCAAGAACGAGGTAGAACCATTTCTGTTGAAAGCTTAGTTTTTCTGTTTGATCATCCTGTCCGTACCTTATTCGATTCGGGCGGATCGCATTCATTTATCTCTACATCATTAGTTGAATCACTGCACTTAAACACCAGTTTAGTAGAGGATCCCTTAGTTGTTTCGAATCCAATTGGGGGGCTCAGCTTATTTGTCTATGATGTGTTTGGATTTGAAAATTTCCATACTTAGCGTTGAATTTAGATGTGATGCTTATGTGTTGGGCTTCACGGGCTATGGGCTAATTTTAGGAATGGATTGGTTATCCAGAAATGGTGCTGTTCTTGATTGTGAAAGGAGAGTAGTTAGGCTCGTGACTCGCCTTGGCAACATTCTTGAAATCTTCTGTAATCCCATAAATTCGGTTATGCTAAGTTATCTAGAATCGCTTGACACGTCTGAGGAAAATCTACGATCTGTTAGAGTGGTCCGAGAATATTCGGATGTGTTTGAGGAGGTGAAGGGCTTGCCTCCGAAGCGGGAGATAGATTTTCGAATATATCTTGTGGATAATGCGAAACCAGTATCTTTGCCAGTACGCTACATGGCTCCACGTGAAAGGAGGGAACTCGATAAGCAAGTGAAGGAGTTGCTTGAGAAGGGGTTCATAAGACGAAGTATGTGACGGCCCGCTCCGCACCAACCGACATTTACTCCCAAAAGTGCGCTGTACACATATCCAGTTAGCACAGGACGGTCGCCAAAAGAAAAAGAAAGAAGAGAATGGGCTAATCAAGGAACCTGTAATATGTCTCACAGCGCATAGAACAAAATATAATAATAACATACTTGACATAAAACAGAAGAGACAGTGCATAAGCTAAAAAAAACAGAACTGAGCATCATAGTAGCGGAAATCCAAAATATAGCTTATTACAACTTTTCAAACTGTCTCAAAGAAAAAGCAAGAATAAGGAGGTACACTACTAATGCCCAAGTAGCGACCACCAACGACACAGGGAGAATATCTATATATCATACGTGGAAGCCTCCTGCTCACCTCCGAATCAGCTACTCGTGCATCACCAGCTAACCACAACCTATCTCTAGTCTGCTCGTGTGAGCACCCAGAGTAATAAGAAGAGACATAAAACTCTGGGTCAGACATAAAGCCTGGTATGAGCGATAAGCATCTAAACAGAATAATAACAGGTATAATCCAATCATACCTGAACCTGGACCTGCAATCAAAGAGTTAGCACTACATACTGTACAACACTCTAAGGTGCCCTTTCAAATGGTGTAAAGATAACGGGGTGGGGGTGTGCATGTCATAGTGATGTCAAACAATCAAACATAGCAAGCATCCTCACATCTCTCACTCAGTGCGTAAAGCATACGATACCCACTACCTTGGTCCTCTAATCCTTTGGGCCATGACGGAATCCAATCCCGTGTAACTATCACTACGAGCCCACTATCCATCTCTCAGTGGTGGACCAAAGTTATGAATACCGACAACCCCTTTGCACACGTCCCGCAGCAAAGCCTAACCATGAAGTGAACTCATTGGTTCCCGTCTGGATCCTGAGTACAACTTCCCGTTTGAACTACCTTTGCATCTCGGGTTTTAGTCGTCATCTTCATTCGGATCGGTCTTCCTTCAGTTCTTCTCCTCGGATCGTGCTACCCTGAGTGGTTCGGTTCGGTTCGCGCTTACCATCGGATCGTGGTCACCACCTGAAGACGGTTCGGGTCGCCAACATCAACTCGTGGTCCTCCAGCTCCATCGGATCGGTTCGATTACCCTTCAGCGGATCGGGTCGGAGTCTCTAAGTCCATCGCCACGGATCGGTTCGTGACAAGCTCCTTCGGGTCGGGTCGCGCTTCATCAGTTCGTGGCGCCCCTGTCGGATCGGCGTCGTGCTTCCTTCTGGTGATCGGAGCTGCTAGCGGATCGTGAAGATGGATCGTGGTGGAGGGCTCGTGACGCAGCATCAGATCGGTTCGTGATACTCATTCGCGATCCGGGTCGAGGTACTCCAGTTTGGGGCGTAGCACTGCATCAGTTCGGGTTCGTGGGTCTAACCACGATCGGTTCGTGGGACATGGGGGCGATCCGATCCGGTCTTGTACATTTTCCTGCAACTTCTTTCAGCGACTGTTTATGCCACCCGATGGTGTTTTTGACCAATCTAACTATTCTAATCAATTGCAAAGCAAACCATACAGTCATAGCAACATGTAGAAACATCCACAAACAGCAAAACAACAATATGATATGTCAAAACGGACCAAACATACCCAAAAACTCATATTTTCCCCTTAAGCATGTTTAAGCAAATCTAACGATAGGATTAACAAAACTTAACCAAATCAATCCAAATTTCTAACAGAGGTCTAAAATAATATTTAAGAATTTATACATATTTTTCCAGATTTTTAATATGCATAATTTCGCTAATTATCACTAATCACCCCTTAATCCCCTAAATTCCGGGATTAACAAAATTAGTCCAAATTAACCCAAATTCATATCAGAGGCATAAAATGGTGTTTTAGAATTTTAGGGATTTTTCTAGATTTTTCTGAGCCATAGTTTCGCTAATTTTCGCTAATTACCCTAACTAGCCATAATTAGTGAAAAAACTAAGCAAATCACTCACCTTTGCCACAATTTAACTTTCAGAACTGAAACTCCTCTGATATAGATCCAATCTCTATGTGTTCCAGCAGCTCTATTCCAAATCCTATGCTAATTCGCCTTGATTTGATGTAGTTTTGCTTAATCTTTGATTAGAAAGTGATTAGAGGTGATTTGGAATGATTCTAGATGTTGGAGGCCATGACTAGGGTTGAAGAAAATAAGTGGCGGCTGGAAAAATGAAGTAAAAACCGAAATCCTAACCCTAGCAGCCCTTAAATACCACTAATCCCGAAATCCCCCAATGGGCCTAATTACTAACTACCCGGTTAAGCCCAATTAGCTGAAAATAACCCTTTAAACCTTAATTCAGCCATATCTCCCAAACGGTAAGTCCGTTTGACTATTATGACCACTCTACGGAAAGAGAAACCATCATCTGGAGCTAATGGAAGTGGTTTCAGGTCAAAATTCCTAACCAATCAAAAGTTATGGACAAAACAAGATCAACTAGAGGCAAAACGGTCATTTAAAAATCGGCAAAAATCATGAACATGGGAAATGACCCTACTAGTCGTTTCCCAAAGTTACATGACCATACGATTTCGTATCAAAGAGAAATAAATATTCTACGATCTTCCGATGCGTAGAATGCGGGTCGTTACAAAGTATATCGGAGTGGGGTGCTCCAGTAGTATTTGCCACGAAGGCGGATGGGTCCCTTAGACTTTGTGTGGACTATAGAGAACTTAATAGACTTACTAAGGAGAACAGACACCCACTGCCGAGGATTGACGATCTCTTCGATCAGTTAGTTGGCGCCTCAGTGTTTTCGCAGTTGGACTTAGCCACTGGGTTCCATCAGTTGAGAGTGGCTGAGGATAGCATAGACAAGACTGCCTTTAGGACTCCGGACGGTTTCTATGAATGGCTAGTGATGCCCTTCGGTTTGACAAACGCCCCAGCATATTTTGTTGATTTGATGAGTAGGGTGTTTAGGGAGTACCTTAACAAATTCGTGGTAGTCTTTGTAGATGACATCTTGATCTTTTCTAAGGATGAAGAAGAGCATGCTCTACATCTTAGGGAAGTGTTGGAGACCCTACGAGCGCATAGCCTTAAGGCTAAATTTTCTAAGTGTCACTTCTGGAGGAAGGAAGTACGGTTCTTAGGGCACGTGGTTTCCAAAGAAGGGATAGCCGTGGATCCCGCGAAGGTGGTGGCCATCCAAGATTGGAAGGTCCCTAAAAATGCTACCGAAGTGAGAAGTTTCTTGGGGTTGGCTAGCTACTATAGGAAGTTTATCAAAGACTTCGCAAAGATATCAGCTCCATTGACACGCTTGACGAAGAAGAACCTAGTTTTCACATGGGACGTAGATTGTGATGATGTGTTCCAACGTTTGAAGAGAGCTTTGACTTCAACCCCAGTCTTAGTATTGCCAGACGGGAGTAAGCCGTTTACCATTTATACTTATGCTTGTGGGACAGGACTAGGCGCAGTCTTAATGCAAGAGGGTAGGGTAATAGCCTATGGTGGAAGGCAGTTGAGAGCGCATGAGAAAAATTATCCTACACATGACCTAGAATTGGCCGCTATTGTTTTCGCACTTAAGTCTTGGCGTCATTATCTTCTTGGAGAGAAATTCGAATTATTCACTGACCACAAGTCTTTAAAATACCTATTCTCTCAAAAGGACTTGAACTTAAGGCAGCAAAGGTGGATGAAGTTCTTAGCGTCCTACGACTTTGAAAAAGCCTATACCCCTGGCAAGGGTAACGTGGTGGCAGACGCCTTAAGTAGAAAAAGATTATCCTTAAGTCCTTTGTTTGTTGAGCGGCAAAGTTTAGAATTCATTTCGATGTTTGACTTTAGACCTTCCGTTGACTTCGTACCCGGTTTGCTAGCATCCTTGGAGGTCAGACCTACGCTTTTGGGACGGATTGGCGAGGCACAGCGAGACGACCCGCAGTTGGTTGAGTTAGTAGAAAAACTCAAAGGAGGGGAGTCATCAAGCCATCTCCGTAGGTATACCCTAGACGATAAGGGTTGGTTACGTAGGGACGGTAGACTTTGTGTACCAAAAGACGATGACCTAAGGAAGACTATTCTTGACGAAGCACATCATTCGAAGATGACCATTCATCCCGGCGGGGACAAGATGTACAAAGACATGAAGAGAGTTTACTTTTGGGCCGGCATGAAGAAAGATGTGGCCGAGTATGTCGCTAGATGCTTGGTGTGCCAACAAGTAAAAGCGGAGCAAAAGAAACCCGGTGGGTTGCTTCACCCATTGGAGGTTCCACTATGGAAATGGGAAAGCATCTCGATGGATTTTGTGGATGGATTACCGCGATCGAGGAAGGGTAATACGGGAATTTGGGTTATAGTAGATAGACTTACTAAGAGCGCCCATTTTATTCCCGTGAAGAGTAAGAGGACTGCTCCATGGTTAGCTTCCGTATACGTTCGAGAAATAGTTCGTTTGCACGGTGTTCCTTCTAGCATAGTGAGCGACCGCGATCCTATTTTCACTAGCGAATTTTGGAGAAGCTTACAGGAGGCGGTAGGGACTCAGTTATGTTTGGGCACCTCATATCATCCTCAGACGGATGGCCAGACCGAGAGGGTGAATCGCATTCTAGAGGATTTTTTGAGGCTGTGTATCCTAGACTTTGGGGGTACGTGGGAAGAGCATCTTCCATTGGTGGAGTTCGCATATAATAACAGCTTTCAGTCCAGCATTGGTATGGCACCATTCGAAGCTCTTTATGGACGACCTTGTCGTTCACCTACATGTTGGTGGGAATCTTCGGATAAGATCTTACTTGAGCCCAATATGATTAGAGAGACTTCGGAGAAGATCGACTTGATTCGAAGGAGGATGAAAGCAGCACAGGATAGGCAGAAATCTTATGCGGATAAGAGGAGGACAGATCTCGAGTTTGAAGTTGGGGACATGGTCTTTGTCAAAGTGTCTCCATTACGAAACGTTGTTCGCTTTGGGTCCGTTGGGAAATTAGCACCAAGGTTTGTAGGGCCATTTCCTATTAAGGAGAGGATTGGACGGATGGCGTATAGAGTGGAGTTGCCCGAGAGACTTAGTGGTGTACATGACGTATTCCATGTGTCACATTTGAGGAAGTGCTTGCACGAGACCGCGGAAGTGGTAGAGCCGAGCTTGCTTAGAGAGGTGGAGATAGAGCGTGATGCGACAATTCGACGAGCTCCTACGCGCATTCTTGGGTCGGAGATCAAGAGGTTGAGGAATCGAGAGGTCAGACTAGTCAAAGTGCAATGGGGAGATGATGAGAGCAATGCTACTTGGGAGACAAAAGAGAAGATGCGTTCACGATACCCTTTTCTTTTTGAGGGTATGTCCTTTAATTTCTCCTTTATCGCTTAGCTTGTACTTATCTTATCATTAGTATATCCTCTCGCTAGTATCTTTGACCTTTAGTTAGGATAATCCTATGGTTGAAACATGTGTTTGAGACATGTTATGTATGGTGGATGCAAAGTGGATGCAAGTGTTTGCTAGTGGTTGCTCGTGGATGCATATACACACACTATTAGGCACCAGATCGGCTGAGTCACTTCATATTGCATATTGCATATATATGGATGTATTTAGTAAAATGGATGTATAATGGTTGTATTATCATATAGTTGCTGCATTCGGGTGGATGGTTGTGCACGCATATAGAATTAATATGTATCATTAGGAATCTTTTGCATACATATTGGACGCATGGCACTATCATGAATTGCACTAAGGAGGTCGACTGAATCAGTAGACCGCCTAATTTTGCATTAGATATGGACATATACACACACTGTGCATATAAACATTAAAGCATTAGAAGTCTTTTAAGGACAATGGATGCTGGTGTTTGATGGTTGAGTAGATGGACGATTAGATGGTAGGATATACATTCTTCTTGACTTGGAGATTTCGGGGACGAAATCCTTTAAGGAGAGGAGAATGTAACACCCCGTAATTTTATAACATTAAAATTCACAAATTAAAGTATACTTAATTTTTAGAAAAGAATTAAGTGAAATGGGTTGCGCAGAGAAATATATATATTGATATATATATATATAAATTAAAAATTAAATAAATAAATATGCGAAAAAGTTCAAAACAGCGAATTGGGAGGGGGAATAACCGAACCGGCCCATTTTTGAGGTCGACCCAAGCCCTGCTGAGTCGACTAGGGGCTAATCCAGGGTGTTTGGCAGTCAACCCGTGGGCCGATTCTCTCAAATGCAGATTTTGCATTTGATTGGTTCTCATGGTTCAGGGTTAATCTAATTGTCCTAAATAACTTCCTACACCTATAAATACATCCTAATGCTAACCCTAAACCTAATTAAAATAGAATAGTTACCGTCGCCATGGAAATCAATGGAGCCGCCGCCAACTAAGAAAGAAGAAAAGCAAATTCAATTCTAATTCTCTCAACCCTAAAGCAAAGCAAACCTCTCTCTTTTCTTCTCTAAATTGTGAGTATGATGATCTTAACAAGATTATTATTATTTTAATTAGATTGAGTTATGAATGGATTATGAGTAGATGATGTGAATTATCATATATGTTGTTGTAAACCCTTTTTGCTATCATGTATATTGTAAATCCAATGTTATGTGATGATGATATCTTATATGTTGTAAATCATGCTATGATGATGTTATGTATGTTGAAAGTTTCTATGCTAAGTTGTGATGAATCATACATGTTAAAAAGGCCATGATGTTACCATCTATGCTAGTTAGTTCATATTAATTAAATCATCATGTTTGGGTTATGTTGATCTATATGACAAGTCACATATGCAAGTTAGATTGATTAGAAAAGTTATGAACATATACCAAGACATCTATTATGACATCTAGAATTATGCTATGACATATGTGATATCCTATGCTAGTTCACACCATCATTATGTTGCCTAAAAACCCCATATGCAAGTTTATGTATAGATTTGGGCTATGATCATATCATATAAATTGAGACATTTAACAAGTTGACACATTTTGAACCTTAACATGTGTAGTTTATGCAAGTTTCACCCCTATTATGATTAGATTTATTTTAATTGTCTATATGTTGTGATAATTTATCTTTGTGCTAGGTGTTAGACTATACAAGTCTAGCCTATATTATGCGTTGAATAAGCGAACGTATAAACGTGGGGTAGGGGTAATATTAAGGATTTAATATTAAAAAGTTGGGGTGCAATTGATATGATTTTTCATGCCATAAGTGGATGGCCATAATTGAGTCAATTATGGACATCATTAAAAGTTGACTTAATTAATAATTTGAATAGGGAATTATTAAAACTAGGGTAAAAGATTTTAAGTGTTAATCAATGCTTAGGACACGAGGTTGGACTCGTTTGTGACGTAAACCTGCCCGGACCCGCCCGACAAATCCAGTGGTCACAAATGTCAGCCCAATGTGAGAGGTCCTAGGGCTAAACTAAATCATAACAATTGTAAAGACACGAGGTTAGACTCTTTTATGGTGTAAGACTGCCCGGACCCGCCCGGCAAATCCAGCTGCCATAAATGCCAGTCTAATGTGAGAGGTCTTTATGAGGTTATGGCCTGAATGAATTAAGAAATACTTAACCAGATAAACATGTAAGGTGGGACATGGGGTTTAAGTAGGTGCCTTGGGTGGCATGAGGAATCTAGGGGGTGCCCTTAGTGGCATGTGAAATACGATTAGTAAGACTTAACCAAACACACATGTAAATGAACATGACTAAGAGGGTTAAGTGGGATATACTAGTGACAAGCTTAGGTGGGTAGCTTGTGGGGGCCCATTTCGACCAGTATCCCAAACGTATCTTTGTGGGCTCGACCCAAGTCGAGGACGGGACACGCATGCTGGGTTCGACTGTAAGAGGCCAAAACGGGGAGCGGTGGCAACGCAAGTCCAACGGGTTTCGTATGCGTGTGTGGACCCGGGCTGGTAGGTAAGACGTTGTTGCATCGTGTAGGTATAAGCCATGCATTCTCAAGTTGTATCGGGTTGCCACTTTAGGGGAGTGATACACCCCACTGTGGGGCCAGCACGGGTATCTACGAGTAGGGAGCCGATCGAAAGTGGGTAGTGGGTACACCTAGTGGAGATAGGGGCAGACAACACCTATGTAGTCAGCTAGGGGTACGTAAGGCTATTTATAAAGTTTCTGTGTGAAGCGAGTGGGATCAAACAATAGGGTGACTAGTGTGGTGCAGTGTAGTAATGTGCAGTGTAGTAATCATTCGTTAGTAATTAGGTGTGCCTTTACTGTTATCTTTAACGTTATCTTAAACGCTATCTTTATCTTCCTAAGAGTTCATAGACATTTACTTGTCTTCCAGCTTATGCCTTAGTCTAGTTATTTTGATAATAGTATTGTTAGAATTATCATACTCGCCGGACTTTATGTCTGACCCCCTCTATTTCTATCCTTTTTCCCCCTCCAGGTCCCCAGGTTGGGCCCAGCTCTAGTGGAGTTTGATTGAATTGCTTCATCTCTCTTTGGAAAGCTTGGACCGTTGAAGTATAGTCCAGCTTGTTATCTTTTTAATGGCTATTTATGTAATGGGATTATGTATTTTGTTTTTATGAAGATGGATATTGTACTTGGTTATGATCCATGGTTTTATGATGTAACAAACATGTTTAATTTCCGCTGCAATAAAATGAAGTTTTAGATTTCCAAGTACTATTTATTATCTGTCTTGTTGCAATTTTTCTGTTCTATATTCACTTATAACCTCCATGGAAGTTAATGCATTCCCTTTGTGAGTGACATTAATGGACGTGGGGTGTTACATTTATTGCAAGGATATTTGGTGTTTGTCCAAATAGTTTTATAACATATATGAAGATAATTTGGATGTCAAGTTTTCTAGGGCATGAAGCAATTCTCTCTATAAAAAGGGTCAGCTAACATCTTCATTATGTGTGGGTGAGAGCCACCAAAAGTGATCGGTCTAGCTATTCCAAATTGAGTGTTCTCCTTCAAATTATTTAGCCATTAGATATTCTCTACCTATTTCTCAATAAGGTTATTGGTTCAAGTTGTAATTGTTTATAACGATAGTTGAGATTGATTGTAAACAATTTTTTTTATTGGTGAATCAATAAAGAGGGTGGTTGGGTGGAATATCATGTGCTCATATTTCCGATATTATTTGTGTTGTTTTTGTTTTTCAATCAAATTCGTCTTCAAGTGATTGGGTGAAAAAGATCCTATTTTTCTTGGCGTTTTGTCAAACTTCCGCTGCGCACAAAACCCTAACAGTTTGGTATCAGAGCGATTCTCGCACAACAGATGGAGTCAGTTTATCGCATAGCTTGGAGTGATTTTGGATTGAAGATTGTAGATGTCGGAGATGATGTTGCTTTCACGGATGGCTATTGTGGATTAGGAGATTTTGAGAATTTGGAATGAAGAACCTAGTCCGCATCAAGGTAGAGAGGTTGGTTTTGATCACTGCTGAGGATCCGTTGAGGATCATGTTATCGATTGTTGTCTTCACGTTGATAATTCTCGAGGGATCCATGTAGATGAAGAGGGATCAAGTGGTAGGCGTATATCGATAAAGAGGAGGTGTGATTGAGCCTGGAAATCAATTAGGTAATCTTATGGCCTGATTAAATCAAGAAGGTGTGATTGAGCCTGGACTTGAAGAGAATACAAGATGGTTTTATCTCGTAGCCGTTAAAAGCGAGATGGTGTTAATTGAGAAAGAAGAGGTTGAAAGTGAGATCTAAGGGGCTATTGTTTGAGTGGAGAAGATGTTGTGATTTGGTATTAAGGCGGAGTGTTGAAATTGGTGATACACAAATCACAATTTTAGGCAACAAATAATCTTACATATTTTGTGGAGAGATTTGTTGCTAGATTTTATGAAGAGATTTGGTGCTAGATTTGATGAAGAGATTTGGTGCAAGATTTGATGAAGAGATTTGGTGCTAGATTTTATGGAGAGATATTGGTTGTTATATTTGTGGACATTTATTGCAAGGATATTTGGTGCTTGTCCATATAGTTTTATAACATATATAAAGATAATTTGGATGCCAAGTTTTCTTGGGCATGAAGCAATTCTCTCTATAAAACGGGCCAGCTAACATCTTCATTATGTGTAGGTGAGAGCCACCAAAAGTGATCAGTCTAGCTATTCCAAATTGAGTGTTCTCCTTCAAATTATTTAGCCATTAGGTATTCTCTACCTATTTCTCAATAAGGTTATTGGTTCAAGTTGTAATTGTTTATAACGATATTTGAGATTGATTGTAAATAATTATTTTATTGGTGAATCAATAAAGAGGGTGGTTGGGTGGAATATCATGTGCTCATATTTCCGATATTATTTGTGTTGTTTTAAATTCATCTTCAAGTGATTAGGTGAAAAGATCCTATTTTTCTTGGCGTTTTGTCAAACTTCCGCTGCACACAAAACCCCAACAATTTGGTATCAGAGCAATTTTTGCATAACAGTCAAATTGGCATACTTTCAAATTTTCCTTCCTTATTAAATCATCAAGTTTCCCCTTTTTATTATTATAACTACCATTAGTTTGCGCATAGTTATAATTACATTAATTTGCTTCTAACCGCAATTTTCTTACTGCGCGCACAACCACTATTCACTTAATTTGTGCTTAATAACAATTCAATTTGATTTGCGCATAACCACAATTCCATTAATTTTTAACATAATCGTGATTCAATTATTTGGCGCATAACTAAAATTTAATGAAACTGTATGTTCCACAGTAGAAAAGAGGAAAAAAGAAGAAGAAAACATATTGTAAATTCTAACAGGAGTCAAACGATACAAAATATTGTTATCGAAAAATATAATTTAAATCCACTCATCTATTAGCTTTCCAATTCTAAAATCTGATTCAAAATTATTAACCGTGACTGTAGCAATCACAAATTTATAGTTTAGAACCCAAAAGAAAACAAAAGGATTGAACTGGAATCAGCTCTATGAAACTTACCTCATACGAAAGAATTTTGAGCGCCTACAATCTTAAATTATGAATTTTATTCTCCAATTCTTTTTTCTGAAGGCCTAAACTAATTTAATTTGATTCAGAAAAGGTTTTAGAGAAGAAATGAAACGGCATAGCTTCCATATCTGCTTAGAAAATAATGAATTTTGATGGCTAGCCCTGGACGTTTATTTATAGTCACACTTAAAAGAACCTGGTCCGTTATATTTGTGGAAAACAAATAAGAACCATCACTCAAAAGAAAACCACATATTCTCTTCCTTAAATAAATATACATGTTTGGAGAAAATATGTATAAGCCTTTAAATGCAGTGATTAATTCTTGCATATTCTCTTCCTTAACGTTATAATTTTAACGTTCTTATTTACTTCTTTCCCCATCGTTTAGACTTATCCATATCAAATTTCAAATGCGAAATATATACACGCATATAATCTTCCTATGTTTTTATTTCCTTTTTAGTTCAATTAACGTTATTTTTAACGTTTATTTCCATTATGTTACACACCTTCTTAAACGTGCATTAATTCCATTTCAAATGCACACCATTAATACACTAATATGCGGATATCTATTTTAAGTTGAGACGTTACTTAACTAACGTTATTTCAAACTTCATTTTTATTGCATAATTTTATACCATTTATGACACACATTTATATTGCGCATTTCTTCTGCAATTTATATCTAAATATTGTTTCTTTCTTAATATCAATTATGACATGCATTATCAATTAATATGAATGTTTCAATTTTTATGTCAATTACTTTCCTTTTTCCGATTGTCCATTTATTTCATTTTCAAACGACCATTTTTCTAGGAAATTATGTACATAAATTAAATATACAAATTATATTTGCACACATTTAAAAACAAATATTATCCGACGCTAAACTTCGTACGTTCGTAAATTTTCAATAGCAACTTTGTTAGGAACATATTATATATGTAAAGTTATTAGAAAAATGCAACAAACGCGATGGTATATGTTTCCAACCTAACTGATAATTCCAAAAATAAGTATTTTTGAATCACCGTTTTCTATAATTATTTAATTGAATTAATATTATAAAAATGCAGAGTGTTACATCCTCTCATCCTTTAAGAAATTTCGTCCCCAAAATTAAATAAAGGGTAAGCTTATGTAATTTCCCATATAATTTACAACCATCATGTGTATATCCAATTTCGCAACTATTTATGCACTTATGCGAAGTGTAACACAACATCAAAATATATAAATGTCTAAGCGGTGCCTCCTATATGAATGTAAATTTTTTTTTGAAAATCTTTTGAAAACATGATGCACACGTCCAAAATATATTGGTAATATTTTGAAAATTAAAAACATTTTTTCATCCAACTTTTTCCCATACCCTTACGGAGTAAGAACGTAGTTCATTCAATTTTTTGCATCCAAACCCTACCAACCAACATTAAATTCATGAATTTCAGGAACGTATAATTTTTTGAATTTGGTTTCTTATGTTAGAAAAAGGTAGAAAATGAAACATTACATATTTTTCATCCACTTTTATGCACCTTTTTCTCCATACTTCAAAATCATAATTGCCAATCTTACAAAAATATCTATTTTTCTATTCCAAGCATAGTTTACATAAGAAAAATTTCTTTTCAGTTTTCCAAGCTTACTTGGAAGAATTTATTTTCTTTTATTGTTTTCAATTTTTGCAGTTGTCGCCTTTATTTGTTTTTCATCTAGTTGTCCATATTTTACCTTCATTTTCATTTAATTCACAATATCCTATGTTTTTGTTCTTACCTAGCGATTACTACAAACACATAGGAAGAAAATACACCACTAAACATTCTATTTTTCTAAAATAGAACACTACTTTCCTATTTTCTCAAAGGGTTCTAAAGAGGATTTTATTAATTACTAACCCTATCATAAGAAATCTCAACTTGCTTTTTCCCATTTATTTCCTTTCCATTCTTTTCCATTAAATCATGCAGATTTTTAATTTACTTTTACTTCTTCCTATTAAACATTAACCACTTGAAACATCTTTCCAAAATTTACTTGAATCTTTATTTACTGTCCGTGCACACTAATAGGACCCCCTCACTAAATTATTTTTAATTCAATAAAATTTCATATTCTCAAAACTTTTCCCAAAAGTTAAAATCAAAGCAGATAGGGTTATGTACTTTAACTTAGTTGGAGCTTTATTTATTGTAGTATACATTTCATTTTCAAGAGGGATTAATAAGATTAAGTTTATATGAACCTTTTCTAAAGAGGACTTTTTATGTTTTGTGTAAAGATAAAGAAAGCTTCAATTTTAATTTATTATTATTTTTAATATAGGTAGCACAAAATATAGTGCTTCACCTATATTTTGTACACCTCTTTCGCTGTACATTTCCTTACCACTTTAACAAAATATGTTTACATACAAATATATTGATTATAAAAACTTATCTTATAATTATTCTAGTTCCAACAAGTTAAAGTTTGTCACAATCCGTTCTCGAAAATTTTTATATTTTATTTCACCCAAGGTCACCTATGCGCCCCATAAGGCCAATTCATTTATTCACTCTTTCTCTTTACCACTTATGTCGCTTAACCCCACAACTTGCGTACACATTTAATACTTTTGAAAACAAGTTTGCACAATTACCTCAGAAGTTCTTTTAATGCAACTTTTAACATTGCAAACCAAAAAAATTTAAAAATAGAAAACTTATAAAATTTTGAAACTTAATTATTTTTTTCTAGAAATCTTTTTTTTTTACATTTACAGCTTTTTTCCAAGTTCTTTTTAAAAGTTCTAACCGTGGAGCTAATTCCAAAGTGGTTTCTAAATTTTGCATTGTTTAAACTCGATGCGTGAAATTACATACCTTTATCCTAATTTTCTTCTTTACATAAATTTCTACCAAACTATATCTGAACTGAAGAATAAGACTAGCGTCACTTTTACGCCAAATGCATATGTATAAATTCCTAATCCAATTTTCTCTTTCTTAATCATTTCTCAGTCTACAAGGCCCTCTACCCAATCCACTAATCTGAAATACCAAAATTTCAAATATTTACACATGGGTTTTTTCCAAACATTTTGTACAGTTTCCACTACAACCACTCATCAGTCTATAATCCTCGTACTTCCATAATTTCTTTTCTTAGTGTACAAAGTTGACATCCCAACTCTCTCTATGTGTTCACTTAATTAGTGGGTACCTCTATGAATATATGTATATATATAATATTTATATTTTGAAAATACAAATACGCTCACATGCTATCTACATATGAATTCTAAACTTAAGCTCTAATACCAGATGTAACAACCCGAATTACGACAGACAAGATTTTTTTTTCAAAAATCTAAATCTATCGAAACTCAACTCGGTTTGTCTACTTTCATGCAGAAAGGCAAAGATAAATATAACAGAGCTTACGATAAAATATCTCACAGAAGAACAAATAAAATATAATAGTAGATACATACTTACCCATATAATGACACTAATTAGCAAGTATCTCTAAGCTGCAGAATTTCAACCACCTGTCTAACCTGTGGGTTTGTTATGGGGGAGGGGGGGAGGTCAAAACAAAAGTTCTGGAGAATGGACGAATCATACTTTCTACAATAACACTACATACACCGTTCTATCACGAGTTCTTTATTTATTAAGTTGTTTGGGTTTATTTCATATTATACATTCGATCTTCCACGTAAATCATACCATCTTCTCCTCGGTAGATTAACCTAACAAATAATACATATGTAATTATATGCCAAATAAACTGAGGTACTCTTCGTAGTAACTTCCTCGAGTGGTCCTCATCGTCGTATTACGAAAACGTACGGTACCACGCTACGAGGGCGTATCAAATCTCCAACGCTACGCCACGAAGGCGCCAAATACCTGAGTTCTTAATGCAACTCAATCGGGGATTTTACTATCTGTTAAGAATGGCCTCGGGATGGCCAAACAAAATGGCTTCGCTAGGCCCAAAATACAGATATCTAAAGTTGGTATGTCTCTTCTATGACTCTTCAAGGCCTCACCAGCCAACCCCCTAACAAAAGACTATTCAAAAGAGCTAAGTGACCGATCATAACAACCAATCTAAACAAACATGTGGTCCCTCATCCAATAACTGATAGTGAAGATCATTGACCTTTTGGTTAAACTCCAGTCTTACCCGTACACGCTCTAACTGATGTTGACAGACGTTCGACGACCTACTATCCTTTGTTATGTCTTGACCACAAAGCCTCCCTGCCTACGAGTCAAGGAAGCCACCAAACCATCCTATGAATCATTTGAATCAGTCTTTAGGCTGCCCCACAACTATGGTGTAACAAATCAACCAAAGCATACTCACCGGATTGTAACGTACAGACCATGCTTCTATGGGTACAGTCCAAACCTTACCACAGAGGACCATCATGGAGTATCCTCATGTCCAGTAGAAGTCCCACACTTCCCTCCAGTCCAATCGAATAAATTGGACGTGCTCGCGCCATGTCTCCCGACGCCTTTGATGAACTACCTCATTGGCTTCTTCATCCTTACGAACTGGACCTAATGCATGACGTTATTTTATTAGACCCTATGTCTAATTTATTCTTAAGAATTTTACATATTTTTCCTTTTTCGTTGATTTACAATATTCATTAATCTATTAAACTGAATATTATTTATTTATAAATCAACTTTGTTGGTTACCGTAGAATATTGCCTAATTACAAGGCTACTTCAGAATATCTTTAGGCTTATTAAACATAAATTCTCAATTTCATGTTTATTTATAATAAGCATTTTTTCTTTCTTTTCACTTTCCAAATTATAACCTTTACGTTATAATATTTATTACACATTGTTGTCATTGAATTGTTCTTATTATATTCTAGCTATAACTCCTTGTTCTTTTTATAACATATTTCATTTATGTTACCTTTCCCTATCGTCTTTGCCATTTATTCTTTTTAGGAAGTTAGGCATATTCCAAATTTATTAGTTACCAAAGCGTAAAGAAATTTATTACCATAGTTTTAGGTAATTATTATAATAAGAACCCATGATTGCAAAACATTCCTTTTCTTATTTTTAAGGTTGTCAAATTAGCGCAATATGATTTACTCCCTATTTCACATTAATCTTCATTTATTCATGATTTCAGTTTGCAATTATGGTTCCTATTTTACTTTATTTATCCAAACTATGCAAATACATTCCTTCTTCTTTCCTAACAAATCAATCTAGGCTACTACTAAATTTCAGATTTGAATAATATATATATATATTACTATATTTAACTTGTTTTTTTTTTTCTTATTTTTCCTTTTGACATTTAATATAAACATAATTTGGGTTTATGCCTTTCTTACTTTCAATTCTAACAATTTCTATATTAGTTCCATTCTTGATCTAAAATTTGATTTATTACAAGTAATATAGAAATAGTTAGATTTACCATTAAACTAAAAAAAATCACCGTGCAAAATATTAATTATGTGAAATTGGCATACTTTGAAAATTTCCGTTTTTATCAAATCATCAAGTTTACCTTTTGTTTTATTACAACTAATATTAATTTGTGCATAACTATAATTAAATTGATTTGCACTTAACCATAATTTTCTTACTTCGCGCATTACCACTATCCACCTAATTTGCGCTTAATAACAATTAAATTTGATTTGCACATAACCACAATTCCATTAATTTTTCACATAACCGCGATTCAATTATTTGGCGCAAAACTGAAATTTTATGTAACTACATATTCCATCATGGAAAAGAGAAAAAGAAGATGAACATATTATAATTTCTAACATGATCCAAACAAGGCAAAATATTTTTATAATAAATATAATTTAAATCCACTCACCTGTTAGCTTTTCAGTTCTAGAATTTGATTCAGAATTATTAACTATGGCTATAATAACCATAATTAAATTTACAATTCAGAACCCAAAAGAAAACAAAAGAATTGAATTGGAATCAGATCCATGAAACTTACCTCGTAGGGAAAGGAGTTTTGAGCGCCTACATTCCTAAGTTATGAATTTCATTCTCCAATTCTTTTTTATGAAAGCCTAAACTAATTTAATTTGATTCAGAAAAGGTTTGGAGAAGAAATGAAATGGAAGGGCTTCCACGTCTTCTCAGAAAATAATGAGTTTGATGACCAGCCCTGAACATTTATTTATAGTCTCTCAAAAGAACTTGATTTGTTACATTCATGGAAAGCAAATCAGAACCATCACTCAAAAGAAAATCACATATTTTATTCTTTAAATAAATATACACGTTTAGAGAAAACATGTATAGACCTTTAAATGCAGTGATTAATTCTTGTTTATCATGTTCCTTAACGTTATAATTTTAAAGTTCCAATTTAATTATTTCCTCATTCTTTAGTCTTACCCATATAAAATTTCAAATGCGAAATAAATATGCACATATAATTTTTTCCGTTTTGACTTTCTTGGTTTTTATACCACTTTTAATTCAATGAACGTTATCTTTAACATATATTTCCATTATGTTACACGATTTTTTAACGTGTGTTAATTCCATTTCAAATGTGCACCTTTAATACATTAATATCCACATATCTATTTGTTAGCCCTCTTTTTGGAACTAATCTTATCGGGCCAAAAACCAAAGCCCAAACGCACAACCAAATACAAGTTGCGCTCCAAGAGGCCCATCAGGGGCGCTACATCAAGCAATGGTATATCGGCCCAAATCCAACTCAGTCGGATTGACTGCGCATTACTTGAAAAATCGCTCACCAGGGCGACCGAGTTTCTCGCTTCCAGAAAGAACTCGTCGACCGGTTATCTCGAGCCAGCGTGGAAGATTTCTACAGAGCCAGTCCACTTAATATCCCGATTTCCAAGGAGATAAAGGCGGTCAACCATATGCGGGCAAAGCTCTGCTTTTGATATACCTCTCCACGGATGCCACGTCAACCACAATTTTCGAGGATACTATTTATAAGCAGTGGAATCAGTCTTCTAGGCGCAATTCGAGCCAATGGATGGATTCTACGTGTCTGGACCTTCCCGAAATGGCCGGACCATTTCGCAACAGCCCAAGCAGCATTTTCCACCTATAAATACCTCCAAGCTTAAAGAGAAGGAGGACTTCTCTTGGCCAGACGGCTTTCTTCAGACTTTTAATCTCTACTCTCCTCCAGAATCTTAATCTCTCAAAAGGAAGAAAGGAAAATAGTCATTTTTTTTCTTTTCTCCAAACAGAAAAAGCATTGTATTTGTAATAAAAAAAAAGAGAGAAACAATATATAAAGTGGACGTAGGCATTGTCTTTGCCGAACCATTATAAAAATTCTGTGTGTGCTCCCCGTTCTTTTACTTTTTATTGCGTATTTTATCTTTATTCGTGTGTAGATCACGCGATTGGGGGTTGATCGTCACTAGTGACCAACTTTTGACGTCAACACTTTGGTGCGCCAGGAAGGGGAAGCGCACCGACACCGCCATCGAGCTCCTGCTTATCCCAGGTCATGGCGAACAAACGAAAGAAAGATGCAACATCCTCTCGTCCTGCAAGCGCCGATGCAGCTGATGTCGATGCTGCAGAAGCAAGCGATGAAGTTTCCTCTCATGACAACATGTCCTGATTCCTTACCCGGAACGACATGGATAAAATCATGGTCGAACTCAGAGACCATATGGCATCTCAGGGTAAAGTCCTCGAAAGACAATAGAAGTTGATGGATCACCTTATCGGTCGACTGGAAACAGGGTTGAACGCTTCAACATCAATTCCTCGATCGACCGAAGCTGGGGCAGTAACAGATCTTCGGTCTGCACGAAATCAGGCCACTGATCGGACTACACCTTTATTTCATCCTGGTTTGGTTCCACCAACCGATCGATCCCAGCCGAGAATATCACTTCCAGCAACCAGCGCGACTGCAACAACAGAACCTCAGGAGCCAGGCAACCAAGATCTAGGTCGTCTCCACTCTTTGGAACATCTCGACCTATCGAATCAGTCGAGCTACCCCCGGGTCCCTCAGAATCAACGCCATTCCCATTACAACCCGGGATCTTGCCGCATACCAGTCTAATTACTCTTCATCTTCAACGAAGAGTTGGAGTACCCTTCCCTTCGAACGAAGGAAGCCACCCTACCATGCCGGTCCTCACCGTAGCGGAAGAAAACGCTACCGTAGACCCTCCTAACCTCGCTTCAAACGGGGACAACCCTGGCACCCGAACATCACACGCTATGCTGGATCAGCCTAGACCTTTAGCTACAAATATGGCTCGATCCACAACTCATCAGGTTCCAGAGGGGCCATTCTGCCTAGAACCACCCGCCAGATCTCACCTTCCCTCACACCTTCACTCAACTCTCGGAGGTCGAGCCCAGCCAACGGCCACCCTTCCGAGCATGCTTTTGCCGGATCCTCGTGCAGAACCCCCTCAGGATGCAGAGTTAAGTTCATGGCAACGACTCCTCGGAGATGGGAGTCAGCTTGCAAGCATCATCCGACGTTTCACTCGGGGCAATTCTTCGCAGCAATACATTGAAAATGTCAATCGCAGCCCCTTCACTAGAGAAATCAGAAATTCTCGAAACCCTCCGGACTTCAGGTTCCCTGCCATCGAACCATACAACGGTCGCATTGACCCGACCATTCATCTTATGCGATACATGCGACATATGGAAGTACTTGGTGCATCGACCAGCTTCATGGCTAAGTGCTTTCCACTCTTTCTCACAGATATAGCCGGTATGTGGTTTCGGCAGCTAATAAAGGAGTCGATCAGTAGTTGGAATACTCTGGTCACCCGCTTCATCGAGCAGTTTCGAGTGCATATCTCTCGATCGAAAAGTGTTATGTTTCTATCTACCATCAAACAGCGATCCCGAGAGACGCTAAGATCCTTCCTTGAAAGGTTCAACGCAGTCGTAGCATCTGTCGATCGGCCCGAGCCATCGATGGTGTTGATGGCAGCCATCGCGGGAGTCCAGAAGAGATCAGAATTCTCGAACTCCTTAACTAGGGATCCTCCCAAAGATATAGATGATTTCTATTCCGAGGTCGAAAGATTCCTCCGACAAGAGGTTGCCAGCCTTGAGATGGAGAGCCTTGAAGTTTTAGTAGCCAAACAACAAGGTCCACTCAATGGCAATGGCCAGAATAAAGGAAGAGGAACGACCCCGGAAAAGGATAAACGCAATGTACGACCTCGAAATGAAAACAAATATAATCGGTACACCGAGCTCAATTCATCTTTTCTCGATATCTATCTCGATATGCGCGAGTCCTTCCCCACTCCAAGGCCACCTCAACGAGAACCGACCCAGATGGAACTTGACTCTGGCAAGCATTGTATATTCCACAATGTAGCTGGACATAATACAAATGATTGCCGACATCTGCGCGATCTCATCGAAGGGCGAGTCAGAAAAGGGGAACTTGCTGAGTATGTCAAAAATCACGCGCCGACCATGCCGCCGCGACCTTCTGCCCAAGCTCCTCAGGCTGGTCCGCAAGCTCCTAGAAATGGAAAGAACCCTGAGACTAGCACTCATTGCATTATCATTAATTAGATTTTTTTATCTTTTCTCTCGATGTATGTCTTTCAATAATAGGGACGCCTTGATGCTATGTAATCAATCGCTGTCCCCGTAGATTTTCTTTGTAATAGTTTCTTAGCAGTTATGAACTTTACTTTTTGCAAAAGTAGATCGGTTGTTATAAAATTTCTAAGCCGAACCAGATTAGTGTTCGCCATTAAGCCGAGCATGGTTAATGCTCGCCCCCCTGTTCTATGTGGTTAGCACGAAAGCCCACCACTACTTCAAACACCTACTCTTTCAAGTGAGAGAGGTCGCTTTTTCTTAAACACGAGTGTGGATTACACTCTCTTTCTTTACACCACGAGCATGCATAGCTCGTTAAACTAACTAACCTAACATGAGTTGAGCATGAGAAACACTTGCCCTAAGCCGAGTATGGTTAATACTCGCCCTATCTAAGCCGAGTATGGTTTACGCTCGCCACTAAGCCGAGTATGGTTTATGCTCGCCACCGAGCCGAGTATGGTTTATGCTCGCCACCCTCTAAAGCCAAGTGGAATAAAATGCTCGACCCATGGTTTGTTTTTTATTTGCAGGAACCAACTTTTGTACCAGTGGCGATCATCATCTCGGCCTTAATACGGTTTCCGATAGTTGTTGGTTTTCTGGCCTTAATACGACCTGACATGGTCGTCGGATTTCTGGTCTTAATACAACATCGGACCGTCAGTCTTCTAGCCTTGATATGGTCTGGCGCGACCATAGCAGCTTGAGCGTTTGTGCTTCAGTTCAGATTTCAGAATACACCTCCCTCTGTCGACGAAGATACATTCTGAGGGGCAAAGTGTTAGCCCTCTTTTTGGCACTAATCTTATCGGGCCAAAACCAAAGCCCAAACGCACAACCAAATACAAGTTGCGCTCCAAGAGGCCCATCAGGGGCGCTACATCAAGCAATGGTATATCGGCTCAAATCCAACTCAGTCAGATTAACTGTGCATTACCTGAAAAATCGCTCACCAGGGCGACCGAGTTTCTCGCTTCCAGAAAGAACTGGTCGACCGGTTATCTCGAGCTAGCGTGGAAGATTTCTACAGAGCCAATCCACTTAATATCCCAACTTCCAAGGAGATAAAGGCGGTCAACCATATGCGGGCAAAGCTCTGCTTTTGATATACCTCTCCACGGATGCCACATCAGCCACAATTTTCGAGGATACTATTTATAAGCAGTGGAATCAGTCTTCCAGCCGCAATTCGAGCCAATGGATGGATTCCACGTGTCTGGACCTTCCCGAAATGGCCGGACCATTTCACAACAGCCCAAGCAGCATTTTCCACCTATAAATACCTCCAAGCTTAAAGAGAAGGAGGACTTCTCTTGGCCAGATGGCTTTCTTCAGACTTTTCATCTCTACTCTCCTCCAGAATCTTAATCTCTCAAAAGGAAGAAAGGAAAATAGTCATTTTCTTTCTTTTCTCCAAACAGAAAAAGCATTGTATTTGTAATAAAAAAAAAGAGAGAAACAATATATAAAGTGGACGTAGGCATTGTCTTTGTCGAACCACTATAAAAATTCTGTGTGTGCTCCCCGTTCTTTTACTTTTTATTGCGTATTTTATCTTTATTCGTGTATAGATCACGCGATTAGGGGTTGATCGTCACTAGTGACCAACTTTTGACGTCGACACTATTTTAAGTTGAAATGTTACTTTACTCACGTTATTTCAAACTTCTTTTCTATTGAATAATTTTGTACCATTTATGACACGTGTTTATATTGCGCATTTCTTCTGCAATTTATATCTAAATATTATTTCTTTGTTAATGTCAATTATGACATGCATCATCAATTATAGGAACATTTCAATTTTTATGTCAATTACTTTCCTCTTTCTAACTGTCCATTTATTTCAATTTCTAACGACCATTTTTTTGGGAATTTATGTACGTACATAAATTAAAAATATAAATTATATTTGCATACAAATATTTTTCGATGCTAAACTTCGTACATTCAAAAAATTTCCGTACGAACTCCGTTCGAAACATATTATATATGTAAATTTATCATAAAATTGCAATTATACGTTCCAAATCCCAATTCTGACAATTCCAAAAATGTTCATTTTTCATTCATCGTTTTCTATAATTATTTAATTAAATTAATATTATAAAATGTGGATTTTTATAGGTCAGGCCATGATCTCTTTACCGGTAGTGATCTAAATAATTTCAAGCCCGATTCAAGCAATTAAATCATCGAACTTTAATGCTTTGGCCTTGAATATGATGATTGAATATAGTGGCCCGGACTGGAATAAAAGCATATACCTAAACATGTATGACTAATTGCACGAATTCCAACTTAATTGTTGAACTTCAATATTTTAGCATTCAATCCCAATGCTCGGTTAAATCCTAACCCTTGATGAAGAAGCTAGTGAGATATCAATGATAACGGTCGCTTTGCACGAACTCTAAAACTCATCGTCTTTGTTATATTTCTAAATTATGCAGTTATATACAGTATTGCATACAATACACTTGGTACATAGAGCACGGATCAGTCACTCTAACTACAATTACTTATTGATTTTTCATATCTAATGGGACCCAGATGCTCTGATCGCGTTGGAGCGATGGCTATTGAAAAAGATGCTCAAACTACACATCATGATTCCATTACCAAGTCAAGTTTAGCAACAGTTTTAGCTAGACTTAAATACTAGACTTACATAAAGCCATAAAGCTGATCAATCTAAGGGTTAGGATCATGCTCATAAAGCTCCTTATGATGTTAGAGGTGGCATGGTAGAGGGTATACCTTTAGCTTATATACTCTAGAAGAAGCCATAATCCTGGAAGATTTGATTGACTCTCTACAATCGAGACAAGACAAATAAACATTAAGAGAACCATGATAAGTATAGCATACCATTTAGAGAAGTATGAGTCCAAGCAATATAAATAGTGCACATATTCCTAATGAAATCAACCAGAATCACTACCAGTTTGACATAAATATATATGAGAGAGATGGTGCGATAGCATGAAATTCTCAGTAATATTATCAGTGATCTTGATACTATCTTCACCAGTAAATTTTGGGATGCATTGCAGACAAAACTTAGGGATAAAGTTAAATATTATCACAACATATCATTCTCAGACGGATGAAAAAACGGAGTGGGTGAACCAAATTTTAGAAGACTTCCTAAGAGCTTGTATCTTAGATTTTAGCGAATCGTGGGAGAATTACCTTTACTTAATGGTCGATCTTGTAGGTCCCCAAATCGTTGGATTGAGACCAGTGATCGATTGATACTTGGCCCAGATATGATTACGAAAGCCTCTGAAAAGGTAGAAGAAATAAGTAAGAGAATGAAGGAAGCGCAAGATAGACATAAAAGCTATGCTGATAAAAAATAAGAGAATTAAAGTTTCCAGTTGGAGACCATGTATTTTTAAAGATCTCATCCATGAGACACGCGTAAGTTTTGGTCATACGGGAAAGTTAGCTTCTCATTATTGAAACACCCCACCTCCATTAAGGTCACTCACAAAGGGAATGCCTTAACTTTGGTGGAGGTTTATAAGTAAAAGACCACAGATAAACTCAAGACATATATAAATACACATATTTTAAACAGCGGAAACCGAACAGACTTTTATTTCATCAATACGTGTTCAAAACGAAACATTCCATAATTGTCTCAAAATACTTCCATCATTACAACCACATAACTGTCTTGATTTTTAAAGAAGCATAAAACATAAATAAAGTGACAAAAATCCCCAAAGTGACATCCAAAGCCATAATCCGAGCAGAAGAGATCCAAATCATACATCAACGTTCTTGGAGCTTGTAAAGAGCCTGATTGAGCTGAGCTGTTTCCTCCCTATGGACCGGGGGGGACGAAAGAAAAGAAGACAAAAAGAAAATAGGGTCAGACATAAAGCCTGAGTAAATCTAGTAACTCTTCAGTATATGAATAAGAAAAGGGGCATGATAGATATATACTGAAAATAGGAAAGTGTCACAAGCTAAGGGAGTGTCGAATGTACTATCGCACCCATACTATATCTCTGCATCTACTTGAGTTTATTCAAACTGGCACCCCATGGTGAGGGTGAAGTGATCCCCATTTTCGAAAGATCGGCTCCTACTCGCGTTAACATGTGTCATACGGCCCCCAAGAATTGTAGATACCTATGTTGGTCCCACCATGGGGTGTATCAAGACCCATGGTGGCGGTCCCGACACAAATCTAGAAGGCATAGGTTATACTACTGGTGTCCCCAGTGCCCTGGTTGTCTGCTCCGGAGTGTGTGCACGCCCGCACCCCGTTAGACCTGCACTGTGCACCCACCGCCGTCGTTTGACCGCTTACAATCAGCCCAGTAATCGTGCCCCACCCTGCCTAGTTTCAGGGTACCGTGGATACCTAACTTGGGTTACTGCTGAAATGGGTCCCTCGTTACCAGGATTTTCTAGTCAAACATGTTAAGTGGTTAAGTGTCTGTATTTACCTAACCCTACCCATCAATTCTTGTTAACATGTTGAATTTGGTTAAGTGTTATAGTTGACTTAACCCTACCATCTGTCCTTAGCCTCTTAGGAGCACCTGACCACTCACATTAGACAGGTATTGCTATGGTTACTGGATATGCCGGTCGGTTCCGGGCAGGTTTACACCGTAGATCGGTCAAACCTCGGGTCCTTATTGGGTTCAATGCTTAACCACCCACATTGGATAGGTATTGTTGTGACTACTGGACAGCCGGGCGGTTCCGGGCAGGTTTACATCACAACTCAATCCAACCTCGGGTTAAGCATTTCATGTTTTCTAAAATTTACATATTTTATTATTTCTCAATTATATATGTAAATGTCATATCTTTTATTTTTGGGTATAACAATTCATACCGCTTAAATGTCGTTGTCATTGGCATGTGCCAAACATGCCAACATATATTTTCAATGTTTTACACCCAACGTTAGTACCTCCGTTTGTTCGCAACATTATAACATGTGTTGGGCTTGTCACACTTCAGCCCAACTTTATGAACGTGAGAAAAAGGGGAAATCAAAAACATGTAATACATAAAGGTGTGTGGCGCATGAACTTGCAACTTAGCGATTCAACTAACATATAATATGAGTCATGTGAACTTGCATTCAAATCAATGTATAACTAAGTAGCTGACATATGAAATGGCATAGTTTAGGCTTACACAAACTTGTGTTTAAACATGTTTAACTTGGCATAATGTCAAACACAAAACTAGCATGATGTATATTCACCAAAAGGTCCAATTACAACATTTAATCACATAGCCTATTTCAACATGAACTTGCATAGTTTTTGAAACCCAAACGATACTTAACATAGATCCAATTACACTTGCAAATAAACATGAACTTGCATAGTTTATGAAACACAAACGATACTTAACATAGATCTAATTATACTTGCAAATAAACATGAAAGCGATATCATAGGTTTTGGGTCATGTAGGAATAAAAGGTTTCAAGTCTAAATCATGTTTACATAAGCCTTAATTTAGACTTAGTGAATGCATAAGGTCCATTTGTCATAGGCATAAACAAAAAGGGATCAATTTCTAGTTTTTGCCACAAACTTACAAGTGCCATTATTTCCATATACAATTGTTCAATAGGCTTGCATCAATCAATTTATGCCACAAACATCAATACACAAGTCATGATAGAACCATCACAATACATAGAATTTATACTATACAATGACACAGTTCTATTTTCATTTACATCGAACCACATCACAATTTTTATTCATATTCTGAAAGGTCACTATACTTACAACGAATGCAGAATCTTGAATTCTGGATTCTGAATTCTAAAACTGAGATGCGCTCCTTTGGGTAGACTAACGTTGCGTTGATTTAACTTTTTATCTTCTTCTTAATTTGATTCGTCTCTTAGGCTTTTCTCTCTTGACGGCTATGTTCAACCCCTCCCTGGCAGCATGACGACTCCTTTCTTATTTTTTTGTGTGAAATTTCAGTTGAGAGTTAAGGTGTATTTATAGATTTTTACATTGTTTTGAGCCGTCAGATGAAGACAGAAGGAATCTAGGCCATACAATGTTCAAAGAGCCAATCAAGAGGTGACACGTCAGCCCTAGTGACACACAGGGCCACAGAAATTCGAGCCAGAGCCAGACCTAGCCAGCCAGGTCAACCAGGCAGGTCGACACCCAGGTCGACACTATGGTTGACCTTGGGGGGACCAGGTCGACACCATGGTCGACCTGGGGTGACCAGGTCGACACCATGGTCGACCTGGTCTCTGGGCGGGAATTTTCCCGCCCAGCCCATTTTGAACCTGAAATTCGAATTTTGAAATTTAAACTGAGCTGTTTGAATTTAAATTTTATTCTGAAACTTCCGAAGGCCATAACTCCTTCATACAAAGTCCGATTCGCGCAAACTCGGACTCTATTTCAAGCAGAATTTCGAGACGAACGCAATGGCGTAACTCATTTCCCTTAATTCTTTCATTTAGAATTAATTACAATTTAATTTGTTAAGCTTAACGTTATAGAATTCACGGGGTGTTATATTCTCCCCCATTTAAAAGGATTTCGTCCTCGAAATCTTCAAGTTAGGAAGAATGTATATCCTACCATCCAATAGTCCATCTACTCAACCAACAAACACAGGCATCCACTGTCCTTAAAAGACTTCTAATGCTTCGTGATCATATGCATAGTGTGTGTATATGTCCTTATCTAATGCAGAAATCAGGCGGTCTACTGATTCAGTTGACCTCCTTAATGCAAATCATGTAAGTGTTATGAATCCATTATGTATGCAAAATTTTCCTACTCATAATTCTACATTAGTGCACAACTTATTCATACAAATGCGACAACCATATGACAGCATATCAAGTTTCAACCATATACAAATGAGAATACATATATGCATATGCAATATGAAGTGACTGAGCTGATCTATAACCTAGGGTGTGTGTGTGTGTGTATATGCATCCACGAGCAACCACTAGCAACCATTTGCAGCCATCATCCATAACATGTTTTCAAGTACATATTTGCATCAATTTGTTTTCTACCTAAGGAGTTAGGAAAAGGACCGAGGAGATATACCTAAAAAGATAGATAAAGCATAACTTAAGGAAAAAGATAGATCAAAGATGTACCCTCAAAAAGAAGAGGGTAGGCAGCGCGTATTCTGTCCTCCGTTTCCCAAGTCGCGTCTTCCTCGGCGTCGCTCCACTGGACTTTAACGAGTTTGACTTCGCGGTTGCGTAGCTTTTTCACTTCAGTTCCTAAGATGCGGGTTGGAACTTTCCTCGCAGTTGCTTCACGTTCCACTTCGGCTTCTTCTAGAATGCTAGGTTCCACCACTTCCGCAGACTCATGTAAGCACTTCCGGAGGTGAGAAACATGAAAGACGTTATGAACTCCGACCAGTCTCTCGGGTAGCTCTAATCTATAGGCCATCTTCCCAACCTTCCCGATGATAGGAAACGGTCATACAAATCTTGGTGCTAGCTTTGCTGCGGATCCAAAGCGAACGACGTTCCTTAAAGGTGATACCTTAAGGAAAACCCTGTCCCCAACCTCAAATTCAAGGTCGGTCCTTCTTTTGTCGGCGTAGGATTTCTGTCTGTCTTGAGCAATCTTCATTCTCCTACGTATCAAGTCCACTTTCTCCGAAGTCTCTCGAATCATATCTGGCCCAAGTATAAGCTTATCTGTAGACTCCCACCAACAAGTTGGTGATTTGCACGGTCTTCCATACAAGGCTTCGAAGGGCGCCATACCGATGGTAGCTTGATAGTTGTTGTAGGCAAATTCCACTAAAGGAAGGTGATCCTCCCAAGTCCCTCCAAAGTCAAGAACGCAAAGTCTCAAAAGATCCTCTAAAACTCTATTCACCCTTTCCGTCTGGCCATCAGTTTGGGGGTGATAGGTCGTGCTTAAACATAACTGTGTGCCTACAGCTTCTTGCAGACTCCGCCAAAACTCACTTGTGAAGATCGGGTCTCGGTCACTAACAATGCTGGAGGGTATCCCATGGAGTCGAACTATTTCCTTGAGATAAAGAGATGCTAGAGATGAGGCAGTCCTTTTACTCTTGATAGGTATAAAGTGGGCACTTTTAGTAAGCCTATCCACTATTACCCAAATGCTAGTGTTGCCTCTTCTCAACCTAGGCAGTCCGTCAATGAAGTCCATTGAAATGCTATCCCACTTCCACTGTGGGACCTCTAAAGGGTGAAGTAGTCCTCCAGGTTTCTTCTATTCCGCCTTGACCCGTTGGCAGGTTATGCACTTAGAGACGAAATCTGTCACATCTTGCTTTATGCCGCTCCAAAAGAAAGTCCTTTTTATATCCTTGTACATCTTATCACCACCAGGGTGTATAGTCATCTTGGAATGATGCGCTTCCTCGAGAACCTTCTTTGTCAACTCCCTTGCTTGTGGGATGGATAACCTTCCATCTCGCCTCAGCCAACCCTTATTATCGATGGCGTATCTACTGAGGTGACTAGAAGTCTCACTCCTAATAAGTTTATCAATCACATCAAGAAGCTGAGGGTCTTCACGTTGTGCAGCCCCTATTGAGTCCAAGAGAGTAGGGCGTACTTCGAGAGATGCTAGCAAACCCGGTACAAAATCTGAGGAGGGCCTAAAGTTAAAACTGGCTATATACTCCAGGCTTTGCCTTTCCACAAAGAGCGGACTTAAGGTCAGTTTCTTTCGGCTCAACGTGTCTGCTACTACGTTGCCTTTGCCGGGAGTATAGGAAATATCAAAGTCGTACGAGGCAAGAAACTCCATCCATCTTTGCTGCCTCAAGTTAAGATCCTTCTGCGAGAAGAGATATTTCAACGATTTATGGTCAGTGTATAATTCGAACTTGTCACCTAGGAGATAATGGCGCCAAGACTTAAGCGCAAAGATGATGGCGGCTAACTCGAGATCGTGGGTTGGGTAGTTCTTTTCATGAACTTTTAATTATCTTCCAGCATACGCTACTACCCTTCCTTCTTGCATTAGAACAGCGCCTAGTCCCGTTCCACATGCATCCTTGTATAGTGTGAACATTTTGCTTCCATCTAGCCCAGAACTGGGGCTGTTGTGAGAGCCCTTTTTAATCGTTGGAAAGCAAACTCGCAATCCAAATCCCAAGTGAACGCCAGATTCTTCTTTGTTAGCCTTGTGAGTGGGGCTGAGATTTTCGCGAAATCCCCAATAAACTTTCGGTAAAAACCGGCTAGCCCAAGAAAGCTTCGAACTTCGGTTGCATTTCTTGGTGTCTTCCAATCTTGTACTGCCACCACCTTCGCTGGGTCCATGGCCAACCCATCTTTGGACACTATATGCCCCAAAAATCTTACTTCTTTTCTCCAGAAGTGACACTTGGAGAATTTGGCTTTTAGTTGATGAGCTCGAAGAGTTTCCATGATTTCTTTCAGATGCTGAGCATGCTCTTCCTCATTCTTTGGGAAGATTAAGATATCATCTACGAAGACAACCACAAATTTGTTGAGGAATTCTCTGAACACCCTGCTCATTAGGTCTACGAAATAAGCGGGTGCGTTTGTCAAGCCGAAAGGCATGACAAGCCACTCGAAGAAACCGTCTGGGGTTCTGAATGTTGTTTTATCAATGCTATCTTCAGCTACCCTTAGTTGATGGAACCCAGTTGCCAGATTAAGTTGGGAGAAGACCGTCGCACCTACAAGATGATCAAACAAATCGTTGATTCGGGGAAGAGGGTGCCTATTTTTCTTGGTCAATTTGTTTAATTCCCTATAGTCGACGCAAAGGCGAAGAGAACCGTCCGCTTTAGTTGCGAACACCACTGGAGCACCCCATTCCGAAATGCTCCGTCTAATGAACCCTTTTTCGAGAAGTTCTTTAACCTGCTTACTGAGCTCCTTTCTCTCCCTTGGAGCCATGTGTCTGACAGGTAAAGCTACAGGCTTTGCGTTATCCACAAGATATATGATGAAGTCTATTTCCTGCCTCGGAGGTAAGCCTTTCACCTCCTCAAAGACATCCGGATATTCCCGGACTACTCTTACTGATTGCAAATTCTCATCAGAAGCATCAAGCGACTCTAGATAACTAAGCATAACAGCATTCAAGGGATTACAAGAAATTTCTTAAGTGTTACAAGCCGAGTCAAGAGTCTAACTACTCTTTTCTCACAATCAAGAATGGCACTATTACTGGATAACCAGTCCATGCCTAAGATCAAACCATATCCCGAGAAGCCCAAGACAAAGGCATTACAACTAAACTCAACGCTGAGAATAGAGATTTTCAAACCCAAACAAACCATTGACAAGTAAGCGGAGCCCCCAATTGGATTTGAAACTACTAAGGGATCTTCTACCATACTAGTGTCTATATGCAGAGATTCTACTAAGGCAGATGAAATAAAAGAGTGTGATGCGCCAGAGTCAAAAGTGTACGAACTGGATGATCATAAAGATAGACTAAACTTTCTACAGAAATATTACTACCTCGTTCCTACTGAGGTGCCACTAGCGCATGAACCTGACCCCCTGAAGTGGATCCGGCTTTCTGTCCGTGCCCTTTCTTCTTTGGGCAGTCCTTAGCTTGGTGCCCAGTCTCTCCACAATGGAAGCAACCACCCATCTTCGCCTTTCTTTTCCGACAGTCTTTTGATATATGGCCCACAATGCCACAAAAATTGCACCTTCTCTTCTCACGGGGCTTATTGTTCTTTCCTCCTTTCTTGAAGTCTGTTTTCTTTGCTTGTAGACCATCTTTCTTCTCTTCCACCTTAGTTTCTTTCTTGTCGTGGTCTTCCTCGTGTAGCAATGCCATGTCCACCAAGCTTTCATAAGTCGCTCCCGTGGATACATGGGTCATGGCAAGGCTGTTTAGAGGCTCATTCAAACCCTTGACGAAGCAAAGCGCTTTCTTGTGTTGGGTGTTTACTAAGTCTAGCCCAAATCTGACCAGCTGATTAAACTGATTAACATATTCCCTGATCGTCATGCTTCCCTGTTTCAGAGTTAGAAACTTCTCCATTTGCAGGCTTCTTTCTGCTTGGGAGAGGAATTTCATCTCAAACCTTATCCTGAAATCCTCCCATGTTTCCACCGCCCGCTGAGCATTGGTAACTTCTCACCTATAGTAAGCTTCATCCTTAAGCAACCATACCGCTAGTTGTATCTTTTTCCTGTCATCAACTCCGAAGATGACAAACAGATCCTCAATCTCCTTTAGCCAGTTTCTTGCCCCTACAAAGGATTCTGTCCCATAAAAGTTTTTTCAACCCATAGCCATGAAGTCTCTACATGTTTTTGCGAAGGCATTTCCAGCAGGAGGTGGAGGAGGAGGAGGAAGCGCGACCACTGGAGGAGGGATGTCTGCTGGGCCCGCGGCATTGGCCCTTGCTTCTAAGTACCTCCTAAACTAGCCGGGAATCGGCACTCCTTCCGGGAGGTTAAGGTCTCCAGACATGCTGAAACAGAAAGAAAAAATTCAAAACGAAGGATAGAGAGAGATAGATAGGGCACATGGCTTTAGGGGATTTTGTCTTTTTTATAAACATAACACTTTTTTTTTCTTGAAAAATGCTTCTTTAAATTTTCTTTTTGAAAACAATTTCAAAAACTTTTATCTTATCTGGTAAACCTCGCTCTGATACCAAGTGAAACACCCCACCTCCATTAAGGTCACTCACAAAGTGAATGCCTTAACTTTGGTGGAGGTTTATAAGTAAAAGGCCACAGATAAACTCAAGATAGATATAAATACACATATTTTAAACAGTGGAAACCGAACAGACTTTTATTTCATCAATACGTGTTCAAAACGAAACATTCCATAATTGTCTCAAAATACTTCCATCATTACAACCTCATAACTGTCTTGATTTTTAAAGAAGCATAAAACATAAATAAAGTGACAAAAATCCCCAAAGTGACATCCAAAGCCATAATCCGAGCAGAAGAGATCCAAATCATACATCTACGTTCTTGGAGTTTGTAAAGAGCCTGACTGAGCTGAGCTGTTTCCTCCCTGTGGACCCGGGGGGGGGGGGGAACGAAAGAAAAGAAGACGAAAAGAAAATAGGGCCAGACATAAAGCCTGAGTAAATCTAGTAACTCTTCAGTATATGAATAAGAAAAGGGGCATGATAAATATATACTGAAAAATAGGAAAGTGTCACAAGCTAAGGGAGTGTCGAATGTACTATCGCACCCATACTATATCTCTGCATCTACTTGAGCTTATTCAAACTGGCACCCCATGGTGAGGGTGAAGTGATCCCCATTTTCGAAAGATCGGCTCCTACTCGCGTTAACATGTGTCATACGACCCCCAAGAATTGTAGATACCTATGCTGGTCCCACCATGGGGTGTATCAAGACCCATAGTGGCGGCCCCGACACAAATCTAGAAGGCATAGGTTATACTACTGGTGTCCCCAGTGCCCTGGTTGTCTGCTCCGGAGTGTGTGCACGCCCGCACCCCGTTAGACCTGCACTGTGCACCCACCGTCGTCGTTTGACTGCTTACAATCAGCCCACTAATCGTGCCCCACCCTGCCTAGTTTCAGGGTACCGTTGATACCTAACTTGGGTTACTGCTGAAACGGGTCCCTCGTTACCAGGATTTTCTAGTCAAACATGTTAAGTGGTTAAGTGTCTGTATTTACCTAACCCCACCCATCAATTCTTGTTAACATGTTGAATTTGGTTAAGTGTTATAGTTGACTTAACCCTACCATCTGTCCTTAGCCTCTTAGGAGTACCTGACCACTCACATTAGACAGGTATTGCTACGGTTACTGGATATGCCGGTCGGTTCCGGGCAGGTTTACACCGTAGCTCAGTCTAACCTCGGGTCCTTATTGGGCTCAATGCTTAACCACCCACATTGGATAGGTATTGTTGTGACTACTGGACAGCCGGGCGGTTCCAGGCAGGTTTACATCACAACTCAATCCAACCTCGAGTTAGGCATATCGTGTTTTCTAAAATTTACATATTTTATCATTTCTCAATTATATATGTAAATGTCATATCTTTTATTTTTGGGTATAACAATTCATACCGCTTAAATGTCGTTGTCATTGGCATGTGCCAAACATGCCAACATATATTTTCAATGTTTTACACTCAACGTTATTACCCCTGTTTGTTCGCAACATTATAACATGTGTTGGGCTTGTCACACTTCAGCCCAACTTTATAAACGTGAGAAAAAGGGGAAATCAAAAACATGTAATACATAAAGGTGTGTGGCGCATGAACTTGCAACTTAGCGATTCAACTAACATATAATATGAGTCATGTGAACTTGCATTCAAATCAATGTATAACTAAGTAGCTGACATATGAAATGACATAGTTTAGGCTTACACAAACTTGTGTTTAAACATGTTTAACTTGGCATAATGTCAAACACAAAACTAGCATGATGTATATTCACCAAAAGGTCCAATTACAACATTTAATCACATAGCCTATTTCAACATGAACTTGCATAGTTTTTGAAACCCAAACGATACTTAACATAGATCCAATTACACTTGCAAATAAACATGAACTTGCATAGTTTATGAAACCAAAACGATACTTAACATAGATCCAATTATACTTGCAAATAAACATGAAAGCGATATCATAGGTTTTGGGTCATGTAAGCATAAAAGGTTTCAAGTCTAAATCATGTTTACATAAGCCTTAATTTAGACTTAGTGAATGCATACGGTCCATGTTATAGGCATAAACAAAAAGGGATCAATTTCTAGTTTTTGCCACAAACTTACAAGTGCCATTGTTTTCATATATAATTGTTCAATAGGCTTGCATCAATCAATTTATGCCACAAACATCAATACACAAGTCATGATAGAACCATCACAATACATAGAATTTATACAATACAATGACACAATTCTATTTTCATTTACATCGAACCACATCACAATTTTTATTCATATTCTGAAAGGTCACTATACTTACAACGAATGCAGAATCTTGAATTCTGGATTCTGAATTCTGAAACTGAGATGCGCTCCTTTAGGTAGACTAACATTGCGTTGATTTATTTGATTTAACTTTTTATCTTCTTCTTAATTTGATTCGTCTCATAGGCTTTTCTCTCTTGACGGCTATGTTCAACCCCTCCCTGGCAGCATGACGACTCCTTTCTTATTTTTTTGTGTGAATTTTCAGTTGAGACTTAGGGTGTATTTATAGATTTTTAAATTGGTTTGAGTCGTCAGATGAAGACAGGAGGAATCTAGGCCATACAATGTTCAAAGAGCCAATCAAGAGGTGACACATCAGCCCTAGTGACACACATGTCACAGAAATTCGAGCCAGAGCCAGACCTAGCCAGCCAGGTAGACTAGGCAGGTCGACACCCAGGTCGACACTATGGTCGACCTGGGGGGGGGGGACCAGGTCGACACTATGGTCGACTTGGGGTGACCAGGTCGACACCATAGTCGACCCTATGGTCGACCTGGTCTCTGGGCGGGAATTTTCCCGCCCAGCCCAGTTTGAACCTGGAATTCGAATTTTGAAATTTAAACTGAGCTGTTTGAATTTAAATTTTATTCTGAAACTTCCGAAGGCCATAACTCCTTCATACGGAGTCCGATTCGCGCAAACTAGGACTCTATTTCAAGCAGAATTTCGAGACGAACGCAATAACGTAACCCATTTCCCTTAATTATTTCATTTAGAATTAATTACACTTTAATTTGTGAAGCTTAACGTTATAGAATTCACGGGGTGTTACAATTATGTTGGACCTTGTCCTATCCTAGAGGGAATTGGCCCTTTATCTTACTAAGTAAAGTTACCATAGAGATTGGCAGGTTGTATATAGTGTCCGTCAAATATCTCATCTACGGAAGTATATGTATGTCCCCAAGCAAATAATAGAGTCAAACGCTTAAGAAAATATGGAGACACATAACCTAGTTTAGTTGTCATTAGACAACCAATTTGGATCATGGATTGTGATGAGAAACGATTAAGAAGGAATATTGTCAGATTTGTCAAGGTTTAATAGAGTGTAACACACATATGTAATTATGGTAACATAGCCATAATAAATTAATAAGAAGATCAATTAAGCTCAGAAGAGATTAAGAAAAAAGTAAGTAAATAAGGACAAAAAGAGTTTACTTTAATAAAATAATACCACTCCCCAACATCATTACTCTTATATATTATCATTACACTTACACACACCACATCCTTACACTCTGTGCAGTTAAAGCGCCCAGCGGATCCAATGCGGCGGAGGAACAAACAATTGTAGCGGGGATAAAGCGAGGAAATAACGAGATATAACAGATGAGTCAAAAATAGCATATAACTCATATTTAATGCTTTTACAAATATATAAATGACAAATAAATGGAAAATTGACATTTAACTTGATTATAATTAGTACATTCTTAATTTTAAATAAAAGCATAAACAAATATATGGAAATTAGTACAAATTGTTATTTTGCTTAACTAAATTTAATAGAATATTATTTCATATTCTGAAAAATATATGTTAAAAAATTATATTAAAAAAATAATTTTTTAATGCATAAATGTCATTTTTAAATCCATTTCTTTTATAAAAGATATAGAGAAATAACGGAATATAGCAAAAGCAGTAGGATATGTCAGGAATATCGAAATATAGCAGGTTTAAAGTGAAAAGGCTATTTGAGTGGCTATTTGGAAATAGCGTAGCGGTAGAAACCCGCAACACGATATAGCGGGGATATGGCCGGGGTAATAGTGGGGCATAAACTGCACAGCTTACACTTGACATGACAACACAAGGGTGCTCTACAGTGTAAGGGGTAGGGAGAGGTATTTTGGTAATTTCCACTATGATATTTTATTCCAAAGTATTCCTATATATACCCACTCCTTTTCACTTTATTTCTTCACACCGTTCTCTTCTTCCTCCTCTAAGTTCCTTAATGGCTTCTACATCCTAAGAAAAAATATTGAAAAAAGAAGAAATTTACTCACCATACATTTAAATATCCTAAGACGTCGAAACTATCATCAAACCACTTCTTATCTTCATTCGAAAGTCACCTCCATTAGACAAAGCTTGGAGACCCAAACCCTACCTCATACCCACTTAGGTTATGAGCAATAAGCAAGGAGCGAGGAGCTCGAAGCAATACAAGTTAGCAAAAGCAAAGTTGGAACATGTCGGGGTAGCCTAGGAAGAGTTTAGCAAGTTTCGGTAGTGCTTATGTCCAATCAAAGGTGAGGAACTAAACTTAAATGGCCTTAACTCTACCCAAGTTAATGATTGTTAAATGAAGTTGAAACGATTTCTATATGCATGTTGAATGTTTCTTATGAATGTCGTGATGAATATTTGGCAAGTTTGTTTGTTTATATGTTTGACTATATGGATGTTTAACAACTCACATTAAATACACATCGATAAACACAAAGGAATTCACTTTCCTTTTATTGAATGAAACGGAGAAAACAGAATGATTAAACCTCTCAAAAATGGTTTTAAATGTTTTATAAACACTTCTAAGTGTTTGAATGAAGTTTGGAAAGGATACAAATTTTGAAGCAATTATGCGTGGTTGCAAATCAGTAATTCATGATTTCACTACTTAAAAATTGAATCTTTTTACATGAAAAAATATGAATCCAAATTCATTAAAGCAAGATTTTTCCGAATCCTTATAATCCAAAGAATTGAAAAAATCAAGATTCCATTGGGTAGATTTTAAAATATGACTAAACTAAGTTTTGAAAAACATCGCGGTTTTGTTGTTCGAAAATCCAAAAATGGAGATTTTGAAAATGAAGTTTAAAATTCACGAAAATTAAGGAGTAAATCTTATAACTTATTTTGAAATATTTTAAAAGTGATTTGAGTTGATTATATGAATCTTAAAAATTGTTTTAATGAAATAAGCCTAAATGACACTTTTTGCAATGCTTTTGCAATAGTTTTCAATAATGATTAAAATTGAAGTTTAAACTTAATGAAGCCTCTCCAAATATTTAAAGAATGTTTTTAAATGATTAATGAAGTAATTTGGAGGTTGTTTTGAAGATATGGAAACAAATTGAAGATGTTAGATAATTAAATCAAATCAAAAACTAAAATAAGTAATGATTTAATCTTGGCTCTAATAAGCTGATGAGTAAGCTTAATTTTTCTAATTTTGAGATCTGGATGTGGGTGTTTAACCAAGGAGATACTTAGTAGCAACCAGCGCCCTCGCTCACTTGGCCCTTTCCTTTGTGAGGGATAGATAGGTTGAAATGTCGGAAACGAGTAAAGTATAAAAGATCAAATTTTCTGAAGATAAGTAAATCAGATCTCTGGGAGATGGATCTTGTTGTATTTATATTAAATTCCGCGGAGGAAATCCTTACTATCCATAAGAATTTAAAAAGTGTTTACACCGTTATTCAAAAGGTAGTTGGGTTTGAACACGAGAATTAATATCGAGTAAGATAAGTGTGATTTCTTTAGATCCATTAAATTAAATCGGACTTACCACCCAAATGAATTAATGAATGAGGTTTAATGATTTATATATATATGTATGTATGTATGTATATATATATATATATATATATATATATATATATCCCCGAAGAATATTTGAAGGTACACATCTTAAAAGATGTTGTATGTAGTAATAAATTAGAAAATGAAGAACACCCAAAACTACTTAAACAATTTTTTTATGATGATTGATCCGAGAAGACCAGGATCGAATTTGGACGATTCCTATCTTAAAATCACTTCAAATTTTTTTAATGTTCCGAAGTAATGAAGATTAAGGACTAAAGAATTATGGGGATTGAATGAAAGGTTGGTATCATTAACCTTAGGGGGATTATTGTTTTCATATATGAATCGACATCGATTCTGCATTTAGCTCTTCGATCGGTTTATTCAAACCCAGAACAACTTGCACGGATGAATGTCTGATGTTGCATTTATGACATGCGTTTGTTGATTCCACGAAGGTACATCTGTTAGTGGAGAAGAAGATAACTTCTCTTAACTTAACACCCTTCTCCAAGACGTATGAGCCCAAGGGTTGTACATTAGTGGAAATCAGTGACCTGTATTGGACTTGGAAACGTGACATTTTAAGTAAAGAATGTGCTTGAAGAAAAGGTATTCGTCGACCTCTAAGCCTAAAAAATTGGTGTTAACAAAAACAGGACACGCAGTGAGGTCGGTTTGGGTAGCGCCTATGAGGAGACGTTTATCACCTTTATAGATTTCTCATTATATATTGAGAAGTGGAGTATGCTAAGAGGCATCAGGGAGACCGGTCGGTTACGAATGGGGTGATAAAGTATTCGGGCAGTGCATTACCTGGTGTAAAGCTCTGTGCAACTGTTCTGGCCTTTCCAGTTGGACGGATGAGAGTGGTCATTGTACGTCCGATCTAGAGGTGTACTATACATAAGGTTGTCCCTTACCTTGCCATCGTATGGAATCCATTTCCTTAGGAGCTTGTGTATTTTTGTAAAGCCCATAAATGATGTGGAATTTAATTAGAAATAATTTCGCATATTTTTATAATTTATTTATAATGGGATTTACCCCGCAAGTCATTAAAAATAATATCAGACAATTTGGATGTAAAATGATTTAGTTACCATAAGGTAAAAATCTATGCCATGTTGTTTATATGTGGTCTGGTCTTTTTGGATACCTTATATTTTCAAATGGCGGATTTAAGTTTCTCACACCAGTCTCATGACTGACCCAAAATTGTCTTTCCCTTAAACTGTGGGTGCCTCTATTTTGTTAGGGTAGCCTAGAGATTGAGATTGATAACTCGTTTTGAAACATGAAGCCATAGAGCATTTTGACGATTATTGGAGCATGGAGCTTTTGGATCCTACCCTCTTTTTTTTTTTAACATATTATTCCGTTGTATTTATGTTTTCTAGCACTTGTACGAATGAGTTGTATAACCATTCTTGCTGGATTAGTACCAGACCACTTGCTTGTATTTCCTGATGTAAATTGCTGAAATTTAATATGATTTGAGATTCTATTCATTCTATTTTCTATCTATACTTTCTTTTTACCTCAAACCATCTGATTTTCCGGCACCAAATCTAGGGCGTGTGAATACTAAGGATAATTGGTGTCGGTTTTTGAGGTTGAGGAGTTGGTTCATTTCACAACTTACTTGATAAAACTTAATATTGATATCATTTGATATTTTTCAGTGGTACGTGAGATTCAACATTATTCATCCAACTTTGTAGGTGGTATGCGACACTAATGGCATTCGGTCTCCTCGGCTTCATTGATGACTCGTGACATTGTCTATTAACCTTTGTTGACGAGGGGCGACATTATACGCTTTTGACATTGGTTCATGCCCACACATCCGACACATTCCGCATGGGTATACTTTCGACATTAACGTACCTTCGTACTTTCGACGTTAGTTGTTGATGCAAACTCATGGTTATGTCGATACCTTTGAGATCAATAAGCAGTAATATACTTCTTTTCTCTTCTTTACTTCCAGCTTGTCGACATGAGTTCCTTGGTTTCAATTGTGAAGCTTTTGGATTTGCCATGAGATTTTAACATCGCAATGACATTACGCTTCGAAATGATATATTTTCGAGATTAATAAGCCTTTGATATCATTAACTGCCACATCTTTCTCTACTTTCAACAAAATTTCCTTAGCGTATATCCTTTGGAAATTATGTGTATAAAGTGTTATTTGTTGGAACAGGATTGTATTAAAAGGTATATAGAAAACAATTAGGTTTTAGTTTCTAAATCACCAGACCTAGGGCAAAAGCCTATTTAATAAGTACATTGGGCCATCTTACCAAACAGTCCACTACAGTTGAAGCCCAGTTGAATTTATCCGGCGCTGCGTGTGGGTACGGTCCGTTATCAGTTACGTGGTTTTTGGATCCAATTTATGCATCGATGGTATCGAAGAAAACTCCCTTTGTTTTCTCCATCGTTTTTAGTTTACTTCCCACTCGATCTCTGTTCTTATTTCTTTGCGATTATTTATTTTTCCAGAAATACACCGAAATATATTTCACTGCGAAAAACAATGGCGGCTCTAGCAAATTCCGTTGTCGCCGCTCAAGCCTTCAGCTCTAAATGGCTCAATGGTAATTATTAGTACAACAATCTGAGTTTAGTTAGATTAATTAACCCCTTCAGTAATTAAGATTTAGTTTAATGTATGGGCTATGATTTCATGATCAATTAAGGCTGCATGGTGACTGGAAATAGCTAATATAGGTCGAGCTTGTCGAGCTGATATGATCAACTTGGTAAATCTAGATGGTAACTTTTGTAGGAGGTGCATCGTGCATTTGAACTAAAGTATACGATCAATTCCAAGCGTGTATGCCTAATAGCTGAGTGATACTTTATCACGTGTTTCGGAAAGAAAATTACATTGAGACCGAGTGTGGTATAGTTGTTAGGGATACAAATCTATTCATGAAAACACACATATATTTATAAAATTATGAGAACACATTATTGGTTTTGAGGTCATGTCTCTGCTTATGAAGTGTTGTGATTTTTACAAGAAGTCTGGTCTAACCGCTAAAGATAAAGGACATTAGTCCGTTTCAATTTGTAGACCAGCAAGTGTTGGCTTTACTTTTCATAAAAATTATCTCAATTCTTCCTTCTCAATTTTACTGTTTTTCCACAAATTTGTTATTAGAGAGGTGATTCGACTAATGACATATTCAAGTTGTTTCAACGTCAACTTCCAAAACATTTGTAAACGATTACAGTTGAAGTATTCAAATGAAAGTCTATTTGGTGTGCAGTAACTATGTCGTATAACGGTGAACGATCATAGTTAACCTTCAACAGAGGAGAGAACATGTGTTAGACCCATAGTTATGAAAGGCGCGCCGCGGCGCGCGCCATGGCGCACGGCGTGACGAGGCGCGGCGTTTGCGCCATTTTTTGTTTGCGGCGCGGCACATATGAAAAGGCGCACCAAATGGCGCGCAGCGCATAAATGGCGCACGACGCAAAATGGCGCGCCTTTTCTTTATTTTATGGTTTTTTGTTTTTTCGCATTTCAAACTGCTTTAACTACTACTACTACAAATACAGAATACTCTTACCATCACTACAACCACCATCACAACTACTATTACTATTATTATCATAATGATATGAAATATGAAAAAATTTGTTAATATCTTTTTTTAGTTATATGTAAACATAATTACATCATCATTATTTCCTATACGATTATTATCAGCGAGTTAATAACCTTACAATTATGTAATTGGCTGATCTTAGCATACCGATATTTAGAACTAACATATATTTTATTATCCAACTTAGTTTAGATTCCTTTTAATATTGTCAGAAGTATATAATTTAATGTATAAAAGATCATAAAATATTGTCTAGCACTGATGCAAAAGCAAATGAATGAAACTTTGAAGCCGTGAACGATATATCAAGAGAAACAATTTTGGAAGAAGAAAAAATATTCCCATAAGATAAGCATTCAAGCAGCTCTAAAACATACCCTTGGATTTTATTTTATTTTTGCATATACGTAAATATGTCCAATGTCTTTGTATGATTTGTCTGTAACATAAAAATATTTCATGATTTGGTATTTGTTAAATATAATCGAGAATTAAAAAAAACGTATAATATTCGTGACGCTGTTGGTCCAGTATCTTTGAATGATATTGATGATTGTAATTAATGGTTAACTGAATATATGTCCGATATTGAAGATGAGCTTGTATTCGACGATGAGGATAACCTGACTTGGTGTGTTGCTGCTAGAGCAGCAAGAGTGGAGAGATTCAGTTTTTTAGCTCGTCTTTAATGTGTATTATTATTTTTGATTTGAAAACCATTGTGCTTGAAATTTTATGCTTTTATGTTTTTTTTTTGTAAAATACATAAAAAAAATTGTTGCGTATATTTTAGCAAAAAATAGATTTTTTTTAAATTTTTTGTTAAAATATTAATTATATTAAAAAATAAACATGCACAGTAAATTAAAAAGGCGCGCGCCATTTGCCGCGCCGTGCGCCAAGGTTCCAAAGAGGGTTTGCGCCTTTTTGTGCCATGCGCCATTAATAACACCGGTTAGACCGAAATCTGGGCCTAACACCCAAATTCAGTGTGGAGCCCCCATAATCACAGATCACAGATAAAAAAAGTAAAGAACATGGAACACACAAGCTTTTGATAGTGGTTCGGCTCAAACCAAGCCTACGTCCACTTTATATTTTCTTAAATCCTAAGAAATTACAGTTATAATGCTGTCTCACAATCCGTGAGGTCCATTTACATACAACATCCTTGTATTTTTATGAAGAAGTGGAGAAATGAAAGTGATTTTATACACGAAATCCCCGTGTTAATTAGATTTGAGGAAGACACAATGTCCTTGTGTGGCTGGTAATGGAGGTCGAGAAGTGTTGGTACCAAAAAGTCAGAGAACCCCATTAATTTGCCTTCAGGTGGTGTATTTATAGCTGATTTCTGGGTTCGGTTAGGGTGTCACGTGGCACGCCCAGAGGAAATCTCGAAATATCATGGAAAACGTGGAGAAAGCCTCTCCAAGTTGTGGTATGCCATGTGTGAGTTGATCCGGATAAGTAGGAGATAGTTATGCCATATGAATATGTCAAAGTTGCTGTGTGGAGCTCGCTACAAGCGGATCGGATCGGGTACTCCTTCCGATCCGAACCGGAGTGTCCAAAGCCAAGCGTTGAGTGGAAGTAGCTCTAAGCGGGTCGGGTCGGTCCTCCTCTCTTCGATCCGAACCGAGGTGCCTGTGTGCGAGCCAGAAACCAAGGTCATGCGAGGTGGTTTGCCGTGATGGGATCGGGTTCGCTTCCTCCATCGAACCGATCCGGGCCATCCGATCCGATCCGGAGTCCAATTGATGCTGAAATCCAAGTTGTTCCGGTTCTGCGTGCGTTTACGGAAATGGACGTAACTTCCAAACCGTAAGTCCGTTTTAGCCAAACGAAAGCTCTACTCGAAGCTAATTCAGAGGACTACAAGAGTTACGGAGCAAAGCTTCGTAATTGATGTTTTCGAGTCCAAAAGAGGTCATTTGATAGGAGTTCCGGCTTCTTTTATGTTTGAGTTGCGACTTTAACTAAATCGCTTTATGTCTTCTGACGATGTTCTCAATGCCTGAGTGCGTTGCTAACCAGAAATTCCATGTGTGACTGCTTTGACTAAAAATCATATCAACATTTTTGCCTCCCATAACATATCTTGCTGATTGAAGGAAGATGCTTCTAGATAATCCAAGAAATCCAAGGCCATGCCGGGCCTGCCAACTACAAGTATAATCCATACCTGCGAATAAGAAGAAATGTGTCAAATCCTGACAACTTTGCTTAACTTTTTTGAGCATAAAGCATGCTTAGGTGTCAAGTTGAGCATAAACCATACTCGAGGGACGTTCGAACCATCCTGTCAAGGCTTGGCAAGGGACAAACCTTCCAGGCATAAGCCATACCAAGAAGTTCAAACTGGGCATAAACCATACTCGAGTTTTATTGAGTTCCTTTGCCAAATCTTGACAAGACGATAAGCCATTTTTGAGTATAATCCATACTTGAAAAATCCAACGGAGTACAATCCATACTCTTATCAAGATAGAGTTGTACTTGCCAAAGCCTGACAAGACAGTCCGTCCCTAAGCATAATCCATACCTAAGGTTTCGAGATAAGTATAAGCCATACTTTAATTGAGATTGAGAATCCTGTCAAAACCTGACAAGATACTTAAAATTACCAAACATAATCCATGCTCGGAAAGTCCTTCCTTATTCAATTCAAAATACAAAACCAAAGCAAATCCTGATTGGTTTGTCATCGAGTCCAGAGCAAGCTTTGGGGCTAAATCCTAATCTCATACGTATGCACTCTGATTTAGCCAATGGAAAACCTAAAGAAAGCAAAAAAACATATCTTAAATCCTAAGAAATGTAGCAAATACAGAGTGATCCAATCCAGATCAGTTGATGATGAGCCCACGAGAGCTCGATCCAGGGCCATTCGCTCTCCGGGGAGCAGGTGGTGGCAGCGCGGATGCAGGCGCTGTTGGTTGTTTCACATACTCGGGTAGCTCTCCACGTCCTACTCGTTCCTCAATCAAATCTCGCAGATGCCTGCAGTCATTTGTATCATGACCGTCCATATCATATAATATGCAATATTTTCCAAAATCACGTTCTTTTTGTGATGGCTTCCTCCTGGAAGGCTTTGGATAGGAGATGGCACCGTTCGTATCCATGTAAATGTCAGTCAGGGTTGAATTGAGTTCAGTGTACTTTTCATATCTGGGCCCTCTCCGGGGCTGAATGTTGCGGTCATTCTTAACAGCGGCTTTTTCCTTCCTTTTTCCAGGATCAGACGGTCCTCCGTCTTTAAGCATGTTGACCTCGAGAACGCTCTTTTTAGAAGTTGCGTCCTCCTCCGCAAAAATCTGTCTGCTTCAAGGTAGAATTCGCCGAGGTTTCGCGGTGGGTTTCGGTACAAAGATTTTTTGAATACCGAGTTATCCAAGACAACAGATACTGCTGTCATCAATACCATGAACGGTTCAGGTCGATCAACTGATGCTGCTGCAACGTTGAATCTTTCCAGAAATGAGCGCAAAGTTTCTCTCGGCCTCTGCTTGATTGTACTGAGCGACATTACGTTTTTGGGTCGAGCGATGTGGACACGAAATTGTTCGATAAAGCGAGCGACCAACATGTTCCAGCTGTTGATCGATTCAGATTCCAGCTGCCGAATCCACATAGCAGCTATATTAGTTAAGAAGAGAGTAAAACATTTAATCATGACGTTTTCCGACGTCGATTGAACTTCCATGTGCCGTTTGTATCGCATCAGATGCACAGTAGGATCTGTCCTGCCATTGTAAGGCTCAAGAACTGGAAGTTTGAAATATGGAGGATTGTGAGAATTCCTGATTTCCTGTGTGAATGGATTGTGATTGACATCATCCATGTCACTCTGATAAGTGCGGCCTCTTGAGAGGCGTTCAATGAGATTGGCGAGCCGGTCGTCTTCAAAGAGCTGTTGCAAGCTGATAGGATCGGAGCCGATACCCCAACGTTAAGTCCAAAAGAGTGAGGGAGTCCTGGGTAAACAGCCCGGTTCGGATCGGAGGTGCTCCCGGTTCGGGGCTCGGATACACCGAACCGATCCGATCCTAGTGCCCCCCAGCCGAGGCAGTTCATGCTGAGATGATGCCGAATTGTGAATGGTATTGTCTATCCGAACCGGGACAGAGTTTGGCCGAGCTTGGCCTGAGTTCCTTCTAAGTCCAGCGTTCTCATCCAGAACACCGAATGACGCTTGTTGCGCATTTCCAATGGGAGGCAGATTCCCCCTAACTCCTGCGGTTCGGATCAGATCCGGTCCGATCCGGTTCGATGCAACTGTAGGTGTTGAGCTCTTTGCATTGTTTCCAGCGGGTTGTACGCCGTTGCTCGGCCTTTCATTCATCCGAGCGAAGAATTCATCCATCAACTCTTGTTGCTTGCGGAGGAGATCATCTTGCCTTGCCATCTGGATTCTCAGTTCAGTGAGAACGTCATCCATTTCTTCTCTGGTTAAGTATGCTGATGGATCTCCATGAGAGGAAACCTCCTAGCTTGCCTCATTTCTTGCAGCTTCAGTGCCAACTTCCTCGGTATGAGAGAAGGTTCCGTCTTTCTTTCGTTTTGCCATTTATCCAATAGCTAAGCAATCCGATTCCTTTAGAGCTAGAAATTGAAGTAGTATCATGTGCCCCTTCCTGGCGCGCCAAAATGTTAGACCGAAATCTGAGCATAACAACCAAATTCAGTGTGGAGTCCCCACAATCACAGATCACTGATAAAAAGCAGCAAAGAACAGGGAACACACGAGGTTTTGATAGTGGTTCGGCTCAAATCAAGACTGCGTTCACTTTATATTTTCTTAAATCCTAAGAAGTTACAGTTATAATGTTGTCTCACAATCCATGAGGTCCACTTACATACAACATCCTTGTATTTCTATGGAGAAGTGGAGAAATGAAAGTGATTTTATACACGAAATCCTCGTGTTAATTAGATTTGAGGAAGACACATTGTCCTTGTGTGGCTGGTAATGGAGGTTGAGAAGTGTTGGTACCAAAAAGCCAGAGAGCCCCTTAATTTGCCTTCAGGTGGTGTATTTATAGCTGATTTCTGGGTTCGGTTCGGGTGCCACGTGGCACGCCCGAGAGGAAGTCTCGAATTATCATGGAAAACGTGGAGAAAACCTCTCCAAGCCGTGGTATGTCATGTGTGAGTTGATCCGGATAAGTAGGAGGTAATTATGCCATAGGAATAGGTCAAAGTTGCCGTGTGGAGCTCGCTACAGGCGGATCGGATCGGGTACTCCATCCGAACCGAACCGGAGTGTCCAAAGTCAAGCGTTGAGTGGAAGTAGCTCTGAGCGGGTCGGGTCGGTCCTCCTCTCTCCGATCCGAACTGAGGTGCCTGTGTGCGAGCCAGAAACCATGGTCATGCGAGGTGGTTGCCATGATGGCATCAGGTTCGCTTCCTCCACCAAACCGATCCGGGCCATCTGATCCGATCCGGAGTCCAATTGATGCTGAAATCCAAGTTGTTCCGGTTCTGCGTGCGTTCACGGAAACGGACATAACTTCCAAACCGTAAGTCCGTTTTATCCAAACGAAAGCTCTATTTGAAGCTAATTCAGAGGGCTACAGGAGTTATAGAGCAAAGCTCCGTAATTGATGTTTTCGGCCCAAAAGAGATCATTTGATAGGAGTTCCGACTCCTTTTATGTTTGAGTTGCGACTCTAACCAAATCGCTTCATGTCTTCTGACGATGTTCTCAATGCCTAAGTGCGTTGCTAACCAGAAATTCCATGTGTGACTGCTTTGACTAAAAAACATGTCAACAATATGCAAAATCAAAGAAGGTGAACTGAATTAAGCTAGAAAAAAAGGTAATGTTGAACATTTTCCACGAATTGGGTACATTTCCTCACAACTACAAAACTGTTGGAATTTGATGGATTTACAAAATTAAACTCCAGGCGGCCGTTTAATAAGGTAACCCTCTCCCGGGGGTTGGGGGGTGAGGGCAGCAAGAGCAGCAAGTGGAGAAAGGAAGTTATTGCATACTATACTTTAAATAAACAAACTATATCCCCTTGTTGGTTGTGCACAGACTTATTGAATTGCATGTCATTAGTTCGATCCTTGTAGGCAAAAAAAAAAAAAAAAAAAAAAAAAAAAAAAAATCAAATCTCGTTATTCCTTATTTCTCACCTTGGGCAACTTAATACACGAGGCCGAACTGATTAATGTATTAGCTTATACTCAAATATGTTGTGCTTCAATCAATAAATAATGTTGATAACGAAGGACTTTCACTTTTTAATAAATGAATAGAACCAAAATTTTGATATTATGAAATACTTCAACAAAATCTTATATTTTATAAATTGAACAGACTATGAAAAATGGTTATTAATCAAAAATATCCTCCTAAGCAAATGAAAGAAGGCTAACAGAAAACCAGAAGAGAGCTTTCAAGAGATAAGAAAGCAGTCTTCGATAGTACTAGAGGAATAGCTGTAAAAATATTAATGCGAACATGTGAAATTGTGAGAAATATTCAAACCTAAGAAAATAAGCCCTTCAGGATCAACAAAGAGATGAAAGCAAGGTTACCAAGAAAGAATAAAGGAGAAGGATTTCGAAGCAAATGAAAGCATTCCATTGCATGCTATATCCTTCGGGAAGTTAAAAGAGGAAAGCACATCATTCTAGCAAGAACAAGCCCTTTCGGCTAAGCCAAAAGACACACATTCATAACCTACGAAGGCAACAACCTTCAAGTCAGCCAGGAAAAAGCGAGTTTATACCTTTCGGACCAAACACGCCCTTCAATTCATTTGAAGGGATGATCCGATCTTTTAATCCCATAGTAGTTAAGGCGCTAAGGCGCAAGCATTGAGCCTGAGGCTTTTTTGAGCCTTGGGCTTTTTTGTGTGACTTTTATATAAGTTTAATCTGCTATTTTACTAACTACATATTAATTTTTAAACCATATTTTATAATTCATTCAATTATTTACATATTTTATTAATAAGATTTAAATTTTAAACCATATTTTATAATTTGTTGAACAATCAAAATTTTTATCTAACTATTTATAAATAAAAATTTGAATTTAGCCAAAAAAAAGTGCCTCAAACTGCAAAAAAGCGCACTCAAACTGCAAAAAAGCGCAAGCCTTGAGTTTTTTTGCGTTTAGGTGCGCCTAAGCGTGCGCCTTGATACTATGTTTAATCCCGAGAAAAAAATCTCCACTACACAAGGAAAGCCTTATCATGTCGGGGACGCATTTCAGTTTGCAAGCACCAGTCTTCTATTTAAGATAAAGGATGCCCTTTTAGAGAATTTGAAGGCCACTCATCGGGGTATCAGCCATAGGCTTACAGTGGGATCCGCTTCCGTCACCCAAATCGCATCGAAAACATCAAAATACAAGAGCATTGGAGCCACTCATCGGGGTATCAGCCATAGGCTTACAGTGGGATCCGCTTCTGTGGACCTTTGGCCTTCAGACCAACATTTGCGGGAGAGACCAAAAAAAAGGCAGGAAAGGCACGAAGGAGGTTGACCCGCATCTACAAATACGACCCTAAAGGTCCACAATCAAGACGGGTTTTTTTCATTTCAAAATTTGTAAACATAATTGTGAAATGCAAACCCTTGATCACAAATTAATTTGGGGATTTTTATTTCTTGTAACCTCGTTTGGCAATAAATAATCTAGCAAAGTGGGTTGATTATTATTGGTTTGAGAATATTAATTTCGAGGAGGAGATCAATCATTCCGGTTAGTAGCTAAATTAATAGTCATTACATATGATTCATACTTCTATTTTTCTTAATTCGATATATTATCAAGTTATGTTGTAAAATCTCCTCAGGGAAAAACAGGATAATGGCATACTCAGCCTCCAGGGTTGATGAATGTGTTTATCGAAACATAATGAATTACCCCTTTCAAAAGGATATAGGCTAATCTTTGAGGGGCTTTATGACATGATAAATATTAATGATATTTACTTGTTTGTTAGAATTTAACCCATTTAGATAAGAATTACCTTTCGGTGAGGAATATCTTGATTGACTTCTTAGTTGAAACTCCAGACCTTGAGGCTTTCGATGATTAGGCCTTCGACTATGTCGAATGTCGGGGTCATACAAAAAGCAATTAAGGATGCTATCGGCCTTACTTACTCTGAGCTTTCGACATTGACGAAGGCTAGAGTGGCAAGTCTGATGCTTACAAATATCCTTTTTGAAAGTATGAATTAAGCGAAACCCTTAATGGTTCTGAGAAAGGGGGTAAATCTCTCTTAAACCATAAAATTGGAGTAAGCTGGAAGTTCCGGACATTTCAGTTGTTCTCCATTTACATGGTTTTGAGTGTTAATGAATTTTATCGTTAACAATGGCATTATCAATGTATTAACACATAATCGACTATAAATGGTGACGTTATAAAGACATATTATGCATAATTTATTAAAAGAAATAATTTTTATGTTGTTGGCTTTTTCCAAACTAAAATGTAGTAATTAAAAATTAAAAGTAGACAATAGCAGTTTATGAACAACCAAATTTAGTTAAAGCAATAATAAGAGATTAATTAATAACTTGTAGATGAATTTGGTTGTATGTTGGCAAAGAAGGTTAGCCAGCAAAAGAGAACTTGTACGACATCGATTTAAAAGTGAGGAAAGAATAGACTCGAAAAAGTAAACTAAATAGAACACATTAGAAAATTCTTTAAACTAATATTTATTTGTGAGGGCCATTTTTCTACATATTTGGTCCTAGCAATCTTCGAAAATTCGAAATCCATTTGCATATGTATCCTAAAAAAGGATAAATATCATATATTTGAAAAAGTAGATATGGATACGAATATGAAGGTATCAACATTTGTAAATTATATATTCGATTGTTGTCAAGATTAAAAATTATTGTACGTATATTTTATTACATTTAAAGATATGTATTTTTTATGAATTTAACAATTTATACTATATGCATTTAGTGTATATCAACTACACAAAGTGATTTATTATCATCATATTTGTTGATTTTACATATTTTTATAATCAACGACATTGTAAAAAGACCGTCAAAACTAAAAATTTCATATCTCTTGATTTATCGAACATTAGCGGACATCATGATTATCCATATCCGTCCATACCCGTTGACCGCAAATGTGGATATCTGATATTCGAAAATGACTTTGTATGCATATATAACACTACTCGTACGAAAGTATCCGTTGACATACATCCATTTAGCTACATTAAAATTTACTATTAATAGTTATGGTATTATTTATGGAGTTGTATTAGGGGACCATTGCATGAAAAATGAGTTGAATCACATTAGATTGTAGTTTAGAGAACATTTTGGTATTTAGAAGACACTGATTCAGTTGGCGATGTCAAGTTATATTTCTATGTCTGTTTGATGTATTTTACATGGTCGTTAAGAAAACAATTGTTGCTTTATCATCTTATGAAGTGGAGTATATTGTTGCTACGGAAAAGTGTATGTGGAGCAATATAATCATGAAATATGCTATTAGAATTAGAGCACCCTCCATCTGCAACTAATTTTGTCAATAAAATTCTAGTATCAAAGTAACTGAAAATCTACTTCACCATGTCAGAGTAAGTTTATTGTAATAGTTATCACTTTCTCTGAGTGGAAACAAATGAAGAAACAGTTAAAGTTATTTATTAACAATTGTTAATATATTACAAAGCCTCTATCAATTGATTTGATCAAGAAATTAAAATATATATTGGTTACTGAAAAGGTCTGAGAAAGCTTGTTGGAAATATGAACCTTTCCACGAAAGACATACACATGACGAACATCAACCATTGTTTACAGATGTTAACTAATTCTTAATGAGGAGATGGTCTATTCATGATTCATTATATACGCGCACACACATATTTTAATTGTATGCCAATATATATTTTGTGTATGAAAAGAAAAAAGGGGTTCATAAAAATCATTTTAAATCATGCCTCTAAAGTCTAAACATATGGTGTAACTATTTTTAAGAACCTGTTTATTAGAGCCTATGTCCATTAGATTTATGTCTACCTATATTTTAGGTATATAGAGGCAAAAAGAGATGTTCATTTTCCAATAAGTTATAGTTTATGGTAAAATTAAACACATATCTGATTTAAGAAGCATATATATTGACATTCGATATAAGCATGTAAAATATCATCATAAAACATGATAGTCTACAGATATCACAATATAACTTAAATTATCCAAATAATCACCACCTGTCATAGCTTAGTACCTCCAAACTCGTCAATGCTTAATGCAGTATAAGCAAGGTTTGAGATCTTTCCGTTTAAAAGAAAAAATTAAATCTAATTCATAAACTTGGGAATCCTGTTCAAGCTTCTTCAATATTTATTTACAAATATATTTGTTTGATTTATTAATGTTTTACTTATAACTTACAATTAATTGAAAATAAAATATAAATGAATAATATTGATTAATAATGAACATTTAGAATAGTAAAATAAAATCTATACATTATTTTGTATTTAACAATTTTTTTTTTTGAAATTGAGTACTTTATTTTATGTACAAGTCTAGGTACATACTACATGACAAGTAGGTTAAATCCAACAACATAGGATTGTACCCATGACATCTTGCGCCATATCGAAATGTCTTGACCACTTGGACAATGGTTCTTGTCTATTTAACAATTTTAGTTACGCTATTTGTATAATAATTTGTGTTTTTGCATGTTTTCAAAGTATTTTTTTTGTTAAATTTAAAATATCCATAAATTTGACCCTCAAATTAATTCTTTTTCTTTGACCATCTTCTATATTATTCGATTTTCAATAATGAATTATATTGGACTAGATTTTTGATTTGGTTTTGTTTCAACCCTACCGAGACTAAAATAGAACGACCAAAATCTTGATGTTATGGTCCAAACCTCAAATCTTGAATAAAAGCTCATGAATTAAATAAGTTCACTAAATTACCTTTTCCATCCTTGTAAAAAAAACTACGATATTAACATATATAAATTTTATAGATTTCTTGAATATCACGTGTCAACCTCTGAGCCATGAATGAAAATATACGTCTTGTAGAAATAATATTTAAACAAGGCAATTGCGGAAAAAGTTAAAACAACAATAAGAGTTATAAAATAAGAAAAATAATGAACAATTTTCTATCGGCGTTCCATTTTTTCCCCAATTAAAGATTTATGCTAGAGAAACAAAATTTAATATGAATTTTTTTATTATAAAAATAAAAAAATGAGTAGAGGTTGTAGAGCCCACGAGATCTTATGTAGGTATGTCATTTCACCATCCATAAATTGATAGTAGTGTGATGTTTTTAAGTTTTTCATGAGTGCAGTGTAAAAAATTTGCTCCCCTTTGTAAAAATTTCACCGTTTTCTTCTCAACTTGGATACATTCATGTGTAATTAACACGGTTAACTCAAAAGATATGCATACACATGCACACACACCCCAACAACAACAGCTACTACTAAGCCATTAAATCTATACAAGTTGGGGTTGGATAAAGACAGAAGCCAAAACAAAAAGATGAAAAACTTATAAATAATAGTAATAACAAGAGATTTAAAGGTGAAAGTATAAATAAAGATAAAATAAATTTTAAAATAATCAAACAAATAATAATAGTAATAATAATGAATAAATAAATAAACCATGATGTTGATGATGATGTTGATGATGATAATAATAATAATAGTACTAGTAGTAATAGGTACCGAAGACCAACACTACTCCTTATGCCTCCGTAATAGTTATTATCACCTAAAACTAATAACACTCTCCTTAAAATAACCAAAAACTCAAGATTCTGGTACATAAACTGCTAACTTCCATGCGCTCTTATTCGACACCGACTTTTTAGATATATTCCAATTTCTCAAGTTTCATTTTACTACTTCCTCTCATGTCATCCTTAGTCGACCCGATCTCTATCTTTCTTTGAGCATTCAATACGACCTATAATTCCAATGCGCACAGGTGCGTCGCGAGGTCTCCGTTGGAGACGTCAAACCATCTTAAGCAGTGTTGGGCTATCTTCTTCTCAATTGATGCAACTCCAAGTTTGTCCTGAATATCATCATTTCTAATTCGGTCTCGTCTGGTATGCCTATTGCCCAATCGCAGCGTACACATTTCTGCTACTCTTATCTTCTAAATGTGTTACCTTTTACTAGGCCAACATTCTATATCATATAACATCGCAAGCCTGATTGCTATTATATATAACTTCCCTTCAAGTTTTTGTGAGATTTTCCCGTCACAGATAATGCTATATGCTAGTCGTCATTTCACCCATCTCGCTCGAATTTTGAAACTAACATCTTCATCAATCTCACTATCAAACTGCAACGTAGATCATAAATATCGAAATGATTCTTTCCTGGGTAGTACTTGACTGTGCAGGGTGATCTTTCCATCATCTGACCTGGCATCGCTGAACTCGCATTTCAAATACGCTGTTTTAGTTCTGCTCTCTCTCTCTCTCTCTCTCTCTCTATATATATATATATATATGTGTGTGTGTGTGTGTGTGTGTGTGTGTGTGTGTGTGTGTTTGTGTGTTTGTGTGTTTGTGTGTGTGTGTGTGTAGCAGTTTGGTTTATTCTATATCTTTTTGATTGTTCACTTCACGATATACAATGAAAATCTAAATAAAAATATTAAGATGTTCACTTTATTTTAGTTTGAGCTTAACACCCACTTAATTTTATTTTATTGGTAGAAAATAATGACTTATGGTTGTTGGTTCATCATTTTTGGAATTCTTCATTCATAAGTAATGTTTCTATTCAAATGTGAATGAAAACATACCACATGAATCTTCATTTTCCTATGTAAGTCATATGACAATTTGGTTTTGTTTTATACCCAATACCTCGGTTTTTTTCCTTGGTAACTCCAAAAATGGATTAACACCAAATAGACATTGCAGAACACAGATCTAGCAATTAAGCAGTAAAAATAAGTAAGTAAAGGAAACAAGAAAGAGAAAGAAGATGAGAATTTTTATAGTGGTTCGGCTGTTAACGAAACCTATGTCCACTTTATAACATCTTTATTATCTGACTGCTATGTTACAAGTTAGATTTGATTACTAGTTGAATATAAGAGACTGAGTCAGAAGTACAAGGATCGATTGGAGAATTACAGTAACCTCCTTGGTGATTATTGTATGGGAGAAGAAGACTGATTTCGGCAGCAAACTAGCAGCCAGTCCAAATATCCTTGTTTATGTTGTAGACATGGCTGTATTTATAGGAGTATGAGAGCAATTGAGACATAATATTGCCACCAGAAACTTTTTGCACTTGGCCCAAGATAGATCCCAAAAACTCAAGACGAACTGAGTAACTATGTTGACTCGATACCAAGTCATATCCTTAGTACATTTTCGACTTGTTCTTCTTTTGTCGCATTTCTTTGATGTTCACCATGTAATTTCATAGCTCGATGATTTGTTTTGATGATTGTTCATCCATGATTTGGATTCCTTTACAGCCTGGTTCAGAATGTCTTCACCTTTTGAAATAGGATGATTGAAATGCTATAAAACTTGGTGCATAAGTATAGAAGAGTTAGTAGATCACTGTGAAAGTGGTTTGGTTGAGCTGGGATCCATCATTATGACTCAGTATCAAGTCATGTAGATGACTCAGGTCCGAGTCATGTACTTAGCTTATTTTGTGCTTATATTTTTTGAAATTCTTTCCTTTGTTCTGTTGTGGTTCTAAATCATTTTGGCTTTGTCTCAATAATCTAACTCCGTTAGATTTCCACTTGGGTAAAAACCAGTTGACACATACATTGTAGTAAAAGCACTGACTATTTTACATGTTTTATCTTCACTTCACTTATATTACTTTGATTGTTTAGCTAGATATGTGCATCAACCTTTACAATAGAAGATAACCATTCTAATGATAATTAGGACTAAGGAGCTTTGAGGTCATCTATAAACAAGAAACCTGTTACTTGTAGCACTCTAAGGGCAATGCAATCAACTTGTCTTGCTCCTTTCTTCCAGTCCTTTCTCTTGGTCATGCCATTCCTTCCCTAAATCAAAATTTTGTTAATTTATGAGAAGTTGATGTCAACATATATTGTGATATCCCTTAGAGTGTCCATACCTACGGATTCTCTTCTGCGATCTTAAAGTACTTTTATGTATGTTGGTATTAGTTTCAGGTATATATGCTTCTATTCTCCAATTTTCAGTCTTCTAGCTATTCTTTTGGTTATCTGCTTAACGATTCTGATGTTAGATTAGCTTTAAGCAATCATGGATAGTTGAGTATTCAACAGAACTTTTATAAACGACACATATCAGAGAAATAAGATGGTGCATAAAGCATCTCTGGATAGCTATATATGCATGACTTAAGAAGAATAGCTTGTTGTGTATGAAGTTAGGATAAAACAACTCAGCAAGTGAAAACTTTATACATGAGCATAACTTCAAACCAACCACAGCTGCATAGACTGAATACTTTCTTGACTTTTGTCTACATAAGGTCTCTTATCTTACCTGTATGCTGGAGATCCTTAACTGTGAGTTCATATGTAACGAGTCATGTAGGTGAATGATCGTGGTGGATTTCAGCATTGTATGATATCTCCAATGATAAGTCCACATAAAACATTGTAAGGTCTATCATCCCCAATCATTCTTCTTATTGTACCTTAAGCGGACGGGCTCAACTTTATTCCCCTTAGGAGTTTACTGGTCCGCTGGGTTCTCCTATAGCATATTAACCCCCCCCCCAAAAAAAACCCCACAAATTTCTGTCAATCTCTGCTTCTCGTATCCTAAGCCTTAAATTGGGAACGTGAAACAGGCAAGAAAATAAATAAATTATTAATCAACTTTATTCTTTTATTGGTCTTGCTGGTGCCTAACTTTTTCCATAGTTTGCTCAACTTAATTTCCTATGGGAGTTTACCGGTCCATTAGGTTCTCTTGTAACATTTTTTTTTTAAAAAAAAAACTACAAATTTCTGATAATATCTGCTTCTCCTATCCTAAGCCTTAAATTATGGACAGGAAAAGGACAAGAAAAATAATAAAATTGCTATTCAACTTTATTCTTTTATTGGTATTGCTGTTGTCTAACTTCTTCCATAGTTTGCTCAACTTAATTCCCCCCGGAATTTATTGGTCTGTCGGATTCTCCTGGAGTATTTAAAAGATTTTTTTTTTTTTTTTTGCAATTTTCTATCAATCTCTGCTTCTGTTATTGTAAGCCTTAATTGGGACATGAAAATAATAAAATTGTTAATCAACTTTATTCTTTTATTGGTCTTACTGTTGTCTAACTTTTTCCATAGTTTGCTCTTGCTTGTTTGATTGCTACTGTCACAAGATGTACATTGTCAAGGTCCAGAGGTTGATAATATTTAAGGTGCACACATGTGACGGCCCGCCTCGCACCAGCCTGCATTTCCTCCAAGAGTGCGCTGTACACATGCCCGACTAGCACAAGACGGTCGTCAGAAGAAAGGAAAGAAGAGAATGAACTAATCAAAGAACCTGTAGAATGTCTCACAGCGCATGGGATAAAATATAATAATAACATACTTGACATAAAACAGGCGAGACAGTGCATAAGCTGATAACTAATAATCAATGTCAACATCAAAGCAGCGGAAATCCATATACAGCTTATTACAACTTTCCAAATTTACTGTCTCTAACCAAAAGAAAGCTAAAATAGAAGATACACCAACAATGCCCAAGCAGTGATCTTCAACAACACAGGGAGAATATTATGTATATAGTACGTGAAAGCCTCCTGCTCGTCTCCGGATCATCTACCCGTGCATCACCAGCTAACCTGTCTCTAGTCTGCTCGTGTGAGCACCCAGAGTAATAAGAAGAGACATAAAACTCTGGGTCAGACATAAAGCCTGGTATGAGCGATAAGCATCTAAACAGGGAAATAACAGGTATACTAAACCATACCTGAACCTGGACCTGCAACCAAAGAGTTAGTACCACATACCGTACAATACTCCAAGGTGCCATAATAAATAGTGTAAGAATACGGGGGTGGGGTGTGCATGTCACAATGATAGCAAACAAATCATCCATAGCAACCATTCTCGCATCTCTCACTCAGTGCATAAAGCGTACGACATCTACCACTTTGGAACACTAGACAAACTGAGGTAACGACGAATCCCGACTTGTAGAAACCCTGCTATGACCAAGCCAAACACTTGGAGTCATGACCAAACATTTCAATGACCCACTTCATTGGTCGTAGCCCTTGGTTCTACCGATGCCATAATGGCCCTGAATCCGCCTTCGTACCTCCTACAATAGTGGTTCAAAGCTATAGACGTCGATAACTCCTTGGCACGCGTCCCGCAGCAAAGCCCAACCATGAAGTGAACTCGTTGATTCCCATCTGAATCTTAAGCTCTAACTTCTCATTTGGACATCCTTTGCATCTCGGGTTTGGTTGAATTGGAGTGGGTCTTCAGAAGAGTTGTCGTGCAGTAGCAGCTCTAGAATTCGGTTCGGTTGGGTCACCCATGCTCGGTTCGGTTCGGAGTGCCACCTTCCTCTTGTCTTCTTTCATTCAATTCGGGTCGGGTACTTCGCTCCGGGTCGGGTCGGGGTCCTCCTCCAGGTCGGGTCGGGTGTCCTTCCCTCCAGCGCTCCAATCCCTGGCTTGTTTCTTCACGTATTCCGATCCGATCCCTCCTTGCCATCTGATCCGCGTGGCCTTCCCTCTTGCTAGTTCTCCTGAGTGTTTGCTTCCGATCCGAGCCCTGCATCTCAATCGATCCGATCTGGCCTCCAATCACTCTTCCGATCCGATCCGCTCCCTAGTTCCGATCCCCTTGTCCACCCCAACTCTAAGTGAACAGCCTTCCCTTTTGCCAAGCCTTCTCCAGCGACAAGTTCCAATCCAGTTCGAATCCCCTTGGTCAGTTCACAAATCCGATCCGACCCCCTTTCTCCGATCCGAACCGGTTCGGAACCTGCACACTTCTGCAACTTTCCAGCGAGCTTTTTACGCCATTCGACGACGTTTTCGAGCAATTTAACTATTCTAATCAATCATGAAACATACCATAGAGTCATAGTAACATGTAATAGCAACCACAAACAACAAACAACAATTTAAATGAATCAAAATGAATCAAAAGTGGCTAAAACCTCACATTTGCCTATAATCCCTCTTAATCATGTTTAAGCATACGATTAGCAAAACACATCGAAATTAACCCAAATTTCTAACAGAGCCTTAAAACATTATTTTAGAATTTTAAGAATTTTTCCAGAATTTATTTACGTATAAATTCGCTAATCTTCACTAATTACCCCTAATCACCGTAATTAGTGCAAAAACTATGCAAATCACTCACCTTGGCCACAAATGAAATTCTCAGAACTGAAACTCCTCTGATTTAGGGCGAATACTGATGTCTAACAGCGGCTCCAACCTTGCTTTGGTGCTTTTTCTCCTTAATTTGGTGTTGCTAAGCCTAATCTTCAATTAGAGAGTGATTTGGGGTGTTTTAGATGTAGGAAGCCATTACTAAGGTTTCAAGGAGGTTTGTGGCGGCTCAAAACTGAAATGAAAGTGATAACCTAACCCTAATCAGACCTCCTATACCTCTAAACCCGAAATTCCCCTTGGGCCTAGCTGCTAATTACCCGCTTAAGCCCAATTAAGCTGTCTTTCACCATCTGAAACTTGTTTCAGCCATATCTCCCAAACGGTAAGTCCGTTTGGCTAATGTGACCACTCTACGGAAAGAGAAACCATCATCCGAAGCCAATGGAAGTGGTTTCAGGTCAAAATTCCTTTCCAGTCAAAAGTTATGGCCAAAACAGTGCCAACTAGGGGTAAAATGGTCATTTAAAAATCGGGAAAAATCATGAACATGGGAAATGACCCCAATAGTCGTCTCCCAAAGTTACATGACCATACGACTTCGTATGTGACAGAAATAAATATCCTACGATCCTATGATGCGTAGAATGCGGGTCGTTACAACACACATGCATAAGGTTTTAAATTTTGTTTTTCGATCCCGTTTCGTCTCAAAATTTTCACCTATGCCGCATCATATCGGAGGAGATCTCAGATGAAATGAAAGTGTCTTAGGTGTACATCAAATTAATATCTTGGATATTAAACGTACATCTCAGAAATATCTCGAAGTAATTTTTTGGTCTAAATTGGTAATTGAAGATTTATTTAACAATTATGATTTTCTTAGTAAAAATAAAATAGTATCATACTTTTTTTATAAGGCAAGTGGGATTAGATGGTCTTTTACCATTTTATTAAAACCAGAAAAAGAACAACAAAAAGGAATACAAATAAACCTAAAAAACACAATGACAAAAATCAAACAAAGGAAAATAAATATTGCATCAAATGCTATCATCTTCTCTCAAATAAAATTTGGCTCTACATATTTTGGCTGAAGATAGGGTGAAAATATATAACTCCATGGATTCTTCATGTACAAAAATTATCTTATCCCCCCCTGTCCAAATCCCACAATGATGATATTTGATATTTATCAAATAGGTTCTGCTGGCATTGGTTTTCTCATAGTATTTTCGAAAATAGCAACCCATTCATTTAATAATTTCTAGAAATTGTATCTTACTTTATTTGCTTATAAAAAATTGCAATTATTGTTTTGGTGAAGAGTGGTAGTTTGATTATCTTAATTTATTTGGTAATGACTGAATGATGTCCAAAGTTTTGAAACACAAAAGACGTACATAAGGCGTTTTTAGGTCTATGAGGCGAGGCTAAGCCTCGAAACATTGAGGTGTAAGCTTTTTAGGTAAAAATAAAACGCAAAACAAATAAAGAAATTCCGACACTTTAAATTAACCAATGTAAAAATGAAAAACAAATAATTTAAGATCCGATTTCTACCAAGTGTGTATATATATATATATATATATATATATATATATATTATAGATTAAAAATAAATAATTGAAACTCATATGATTCAAATTTTGATTTCTTAAAACTATTTGAAGATTATATCAAACTCTATTTTTGATACGTTCTATCAATTCAAATCAATTTGCAAAATTTATTTCAAGATTTAACAAAATTTATTGAAAAACATTCTTTAAATAACAATGAGAAAATTCATTACATTGCTCATGATCATTATTTCGTAAACAATCTTATTTGACCATGTCAATATTGAAATTGAAAAGTAAAAAATGCTATTTTTTTCTTAAAATTTGTTTTTTTATTTCCATTAAATAATTAAAGCTTAATGACTTTTATTTGTTTCAAAATATGCAACTGAAGATAAAAAAGTTTTTAAGTCATATGCCTCAGCTGTTTGAGGCGTGCGAGGCGTACACTTTATGCGCTTTGTATGCCTCAAGTTGTTGAGGCGTAAGCTTTAGAGGTAAAAAGCCTTTTGGAATAAGCTTCAAGGTGTTTTATCTCTTATTTCCTCGAGGCGGCCCTTGAGGCGAGCATCGAGGCTTTTTTTTAAAAACAATGATGATGTCATCCTATTTGAACATCAAAAGCAATGAAGTCTTTTGTTGTCACTCGTTATGATAAAAAGTAAAAAGTATATTTAGAGAGTAGTTTCTTTTGCGAGAAAGAGAGTATATTATGTAAAAGAAAAAAAAATCTACTATATTTGAGGAGATGACCGTCGAGGAAGATATGACATAGATTTAATATCTCATCTAAGTATAAAAAGGAGATCTCAGATCAGGTGGGATATTGAGATTTAAAACCATGTATGTACATGGGGTGTGTGCGCGTGCATACATTTGTGTGTATAAAGATATGTACGGTAATTTGATGAACTTGTTCGGTTCATGAGCATTTAAACATAGAGATTACATTCCAATTTTGTACTTTACTGCAATATTCTTGCTCATATATTTAATTTGTTTACATTATTATATTATTAAGCATGTTAGTTTATCTACATTTTTTTTAACTCGTTCGAAATAATCAAGTAATGAAGTATTGAAGAGTTTGGTGGTACAAGGTTGTGGGGTGTGATGATAATTCGGAAAAAAAAAATTACAGTGTGTTGGTGATATTCTGAAGAAATATTATGGAATATGTTGCTATTTGCATGATTATATTGAATGCCAATATATATGTTACTTGATTCATATTTGCGTTTAATGTTACTATACAGTAGGAACTGTCTTTTTTTTAAAAAAAAAAAATATTAAACATTTCCTTTTTCTCTTCGTGTCTTTGTTGTCCCTGGATATATCATTGCATGGAATTATATCATTTGACATGCAAATTGTTTATTAACCGATATTATACTGGTAAGAAACCAATGGTGGTTGTGAAAATATTCACCTGACACTACAACACTTCATTATGCATGTCTTCCATAATTTATTCCTAACAGAGCGAGAACACAAACAAACATCATCGCTTCTCCATTTTGTACCACCACTGTTTTAGTGCTACAGTGTTTGAAATCAAATAATACTTTAAGGATGTTCAATCTACACAATGAACATTATATTCATAGAAAATGATATCATTTTGAGACTTCAAACATTTCCAAATTATTAAGTCAGTGTCAACAATTAAACCATTTATTATAATTGTTGATTTGATATAGTTTTTTGACCATGTTAAGATCAGTCAAACTAATCAAAAAATGATCTTGATGCATGTAAGAACTTAATAATGATATTTTCTTTTTTGTTTTCGAATTTTATAGCTTGAAAATCATAGGGTAACGTAAAGCTGAGAGTGGTGTAAAAAAAAAACCTTTGCATGCTATATTTCTTTGCAAATATAACTTCTGCTGTAATTAGGTAGTTTTCACTTTTCGTTTAGTTCCATCTTAATTCTTCTTGGCGTTATGTCAGATGGCTCGTCAAAATCACTGCATCAGTCTGTAGACTGCAAAAGTTTGAGCTCTTCTCTCAGCATAATCAATCCAAAGAAGGAAAAGTTAGGGTATTCTAAGCAACAACGAGTTGCTATTCGAGCTGGTTTAAGGTACCCCAGATTCTTACATGAATTATTATGTAAGCTATGTTTATACCAATGTAATTTATTTCTTGTGCTCTATGTTTCTTATAAGAACCATCTGTCAATTTACCAATTGAATTTGTGCAAACATTTAAACCGACAGGTGTGTAATTAATTTTCTTCTCTTCTGTCAACTTCTTGCCATTTCAACATTCTAACCAACGTGTAATGGTCTGGTTGAAAAGTTTTAGTGAAATGTAGATAATGCTGGTGCAGTACTCAAATTTATAAGTATTCTCATTTTTAAAGTCTGTCAAGCTCCATTTTTCCAATTTATTGCATTGTGACTATGTTTGTTAATTGATCATAGTGATAATACTGGAAGACAAAGCGATACTAGTAATATATTCGTTGGAGGCTTCATATTGGGAGGACTAATAGTTGGAGCGCTTGGTTATGTTTATGCTCCAAAGGTAAGATCCCTATTACTTCTCTCATATAGACATAAACCAACGTAGTATTAATCAAGGTTTAAAACTTTGTTTTTTGTTCCGATCTGTAATATTTTTGTACTTTCGGCTTCGTTTCACAAATTCTGTTCTAATTCCGGTGTACTTACCCTGGTATCGCCCCCCCCCCCCCCCCACAAACAAACCCCACCCCTTTTTCAAAGGCGAATGTTTAATGTTGATGTAAACGTAGCTCTAGTATGTATGCTCATCTGTAGAAACAACATAATAAACAGGTGTAGTGGTTGATTATTATTATTTTATTAAAAAACTATTGTTAACTACTTATCTGCTTCAACTTAAAAAATCATTTTCTCAAATTTTATATAATGATATTTATTAAGCATGGTTGATTGAATGTGTGATGAAACTGAAAAGTAGGAAAGTGGTTACTTCCATTGCAAAAGAATAATATGACCTAGATAGCCTATTGCTTGAGAAATGACCCTAATTTGTACGTTTGTCGTAAATGAGGATTTGTTAACCAGAAAAGCACAAGGATATCTTTGATACATAAGAAATATGGTACAGTAGTATTAGCCTTCACCATGCTGTCAAAAAGTGCTTCACTACTCCCAACGCACAAAATGAATTTGACTACCCTCATTTATTTATAACTGACAAACAACAGATCTATGAGTTTCTTCTCTTCTCAACTCATTCTATTTCACTGTTTACATACGGCTTCCTCGAAAATCAAATCAAATCAATAATTGACCTTGGCTATGGCCGAAACTGGTTTTCCAGCCAGAATCCGCTTCGGTTAGAACCAAAACCAGAATGAGATGGCCAGAATCGCGTGATTCTACCCGGAATTTCAAACCATGATATTGACTATACAGAACTGATTTCATGTAACTTATTAAACCTAGTTTTCAAGTAGTAAAGTGTGGCACCGAAATACTTCCTACTAACATATAATAAACGATGAAAATTATTGTGTTTGTGTGTGTGTGTGTGTGTGTGTGTGTGTGTGTGTGTTTGTGTGTGTAACCTTTTAATACCAAGTTCTTTCAGTGATATTATACTAAGTGGATTGAAGATCGTTGAGTGAGGTAGTTGAGTGAGGTACTGCTACAGGAAATCATTTCTTCATGTTCAGTTACTAATTGTCTATTGGACAACAATTTGTTTTATAAAAATATTACTGAATGAAGTTCCGTTGATTTATATTGAAATTTGATACCCTCGTATTTGGTAGTGTCAACCACAAAATATTTGGTACTTTTTTAGAAATTGGTATTAAGTATAAGGAATTATGGTGTCCTTTCCAATGCACTTAAGTACTTGTATTTGTATCTATAGATCTCTAACGCATTGGCTGGAGCTGACAAAAAAGATCTGATGAAAAAGCTGCCATGGTACGATGAAGAGAAGGCATTGGAGGTATCATGATATCTAATGTTGCATGTGTTATACTACTAAGATTGCTTACTATTTTACGATAAAAACCAATAAGTGTCATTTCAAGCTGGACTAGGACGACTTTTAGAAATAGGCTAACAGAACATATTTTTTTGGTGGATAGCCTTCCTTTGAAGCTTTCTTTTCTTTTCTTTTTTGAACAAAAAAAGGTATCATTTTCAGATTTGTATATGGTACTTTATAAATCTGCACATGGATGTACATTTTCAAGTGTGCATTTACAAATCGGTAAATAAGGCCTATTTTGTTATATGTTTCAGTCGGGGTCTATTTTTGAAATAAGTTTTTTTTTTTTTTTTCCCTCAAAGCTTGTTTTCAAAAAAAAAAAATCACTGCAATATCATTTCTCTGTTCAAGAATCACCTTAAAGATGTTTCTTTTATCGTAGTATCTAAAATATTGATTTATCGAGACAATCTTAGCTAACAACGATCATTCTATGCTGCTTCACAATTGCAGAAAACCCGAAAAATTCTAGAGAAAAAGATCGCGCAGTTAAATTTGGCGATTGACGGAGTTTCTTCAGACCTTAGATCAGAGGATGCTTCCAGTGGGTCTGCATCAACACCTGATGAAGTAGAATCTGCGGTCTGAGATCATGAATTCGACTCTTGAAATAAAAGCATAGCGAAATTATTTCTTTTCACTGAGCTTTGTTTGTTTAATATGTGTATTATATGACTCGATGTTGAGGATTAAATCCTTTTCTTTTTTTGCCTTAACTTCAGCTTTTACTTGAAACTATTGCTTCTAATTTACTGTATGTCTGTGACTGTTTTACTTTGGTTCATTGACCTTTCACATCTTTTGTCAATTATGTTATTGTTATATCATGTATGAGTGCACGGGGATCCTATTTTTGATGTGTTTGAATATTTTTTATGTGTCAAGACATGCATTTAAATTTTGTGCAGGAAGGACAAATTTTGTTTTGTAGCAGAGTTGAAGGATAAAGTTTATGTGAACGAGAACACTTTGATTTATGGTTATATTATTTCACGTGGTAAAGTCTGGGCAGGAGCCACCAGATGCAGCACGTCTCTGGGCGATGGTGCACCTGCTCTTAATGGTGGCGAACTTGAAACTTGACGATGACAACGATTCAGGGGAGGGATGCGGTGGGTTTGACGATGATGGAAGGAGATGATTATGATGTAGATTGATTGAAGATGGTTGGAAAATTGATCTGGTCGTAAATATGGCTTATGATTATGATTGATTGATTGAAGATGATTGATTGAAGATGATTATGATGGAAGGAGATGATTCTATGGCTTATGATTGATTGAAGATGGCTTATGATGTAAATTGATCTGGTCTAGTTGTGCTAGGAGACCTCAGTTTCTTCTATGGCTTATGATTGACTTGTTCGTTTAGCACTTCATGCTTCAGGATGAGGAGGCTATTGTCTAGCAACTTTAGTTTTCTACCTTGTCTGTTATCCATTTTTTGTTGTTTTTTGTCCGTTGTTATGTTGCAGATGTTGTAGTCGTTTATTAACACGAATCTGTTTTTGTACGCCATTGGAGAAAAACAATTTTCTCCCCTTTATAGTATATAGTATTTATTTCCAAAAATAAATAAATAAATTCCAATATATATTTTTGAAATTGTAGTTGTAGTTCATATTGAAGCATTTTATTTGTGTAGTAATGATATTGTATGTACTATATCAATTTCTCTTTGTTTCTTAAAGTGTTATATATATATATATATATATATATATATATATATATATATATATATATATATTGCTGTTTATAATTCTATTTTATAGTAGCATTTTATGAACTATGCTAGCAATTCCTGAATCATAGTAGTTTTTCTGTATATAAATTGCAATCACGGTTTACTAATAATTGTAGCTTCTTTTTAGATATACCTAGTAATGATACCATGCAATATCATTTCTTTTGTTAAATAAATATAGCTATGTATATTCCTGCTCATAATGTTACTTCATTATGTTATATCTAAAAATTATGACTAGTTTATATTCCTGCTCATAATTTTATGAATTGCGGTAGCATTTTATGGAATATATAACGTTTTTAAAGTAGTATGACTAGGTTATAAATAATTGTAGTTTCTTTTTATATGAATTATGTTATCAAAGAGTTGTGGTATGGTTCGTGAATTGTAGTACTATTTTTGAATTAATATTTATAAATACCACTTTCTATGTCATTTAAAGATTTTTTTAGTTGTGATATCATTTTTATTTTACGTTTTGAAAATTTTGTGCATTTGTAACAACCAACACTCCATTTGGCCAGAATTTTCGTAAAAACCGAAAACCAAAGTCTATTGGAACATTGATCATTTGTTTGGTTTCCTACAAATAAACAAATGTGTTTATCACGGCTCTAGCAAATAACTCACAGTGGAATAATTTAAATATAATATTAAATAAGCACTGATCGTAAATTTTACGCTTTCAATTTAAGCATCTCTATAAGCACCAGTCATGCACAAAATATACCGGTACCTGCCTTACGTTTATCCTATGAGTGGTTTTGAGGAGCCGGTCAAAACAATGCTTTTGTGACTGTTAAATTATACATCTTATTCATAACGGTATCATACACATATTGCCAACAATTGATGTTATATTAAGCTTTATTTAAGTTGCTCAGACTCCAACACTGCGTACGAACCACACCCATCGATCTCTCAGTAGGTTTAGCTTTAATATGTATGTGTACACCCCCCCCCCCCCCTCAGACCTATATATTGTCCCGAGTATCTTTCACAAGCAACTCGCTGGGATCAACTGTCACACCATATCATGATCTCGTCATCGTATGCTACAAGCACGATTAACTACACTCGTAGTGGATTGTCCAATGACTACATCATGAATGTGCACTTATACATTATAGCCGTAATAGACTGCCCAATGTTTACATCAAAGATGCCCTTGATTCCACTAACAAACTACACCATTGCATGTGCTGCATGGAATTCAGTCAGGGATTTTCTATTTGTCAGATTTATTTTCTTCCCGGACATGCTTCACCAACCACTTAGTCTTTAATTTTGAAGATATCTCTTGATACGACTTATTAGCATTGCCCTAATCAATCAATCTTGTAAAAACATATGGCATGCATGTCCTATCTGAGCATCTTGATAGCGAAATATCATTTGGCCCAAAGGCATAACACTTATCATTCCCGCTTAGCCGTTCGACCGATGATAGTCCAATAACTTGCAACACTATCCCTAGCAGTTAGTATCCGTGTGCCACTGGATTGCAAAATCTACCTAGTCATTCATCGACCCGTTAGATTGCATAGAGCAATCAAGGCAATATCCCTTGTCATCCTGGAGCAGATTAGAACCACTGATGTACTGCCCTTTGTCCACATCGCAGACACTATCTAGATTATTCCTCCACATTGGACCGCATCTCCAATGTGTGTGTGTGTGTGTGTGTGTGTGTGTGTGTGTGTGTGTGTGTGTGTGTGTCTGGAGGATAATGTTTTTCTTCCTCTCTCCAATGGAAGGAGGAAAGAGGCGAACTCATTTAACTGGAACCAACAAGGTTTCAATCCACAATTTTTTTTTTAACCTTCATCGATTACTAGGATCTCGCTTTCCGCATAATCTTTGATAAGCCTCACCTACATCTCTATCTTTAACGATTGCAGGGGATTTTACTCTTTTGGCTAATTCTATTTAGACCCAAAAAATTACCGAATATACCCAGAAAAACAGAAAAAATGGGAGAAACCCAGGGTTTTGCTGAGTTCACCCATGTGTTATTAAAGAAAGTCAATTTTACCCTCCCTCGTAGGGGCTCTACGAGATTCTTTAGTGCACCTCGTGGTGCCCCTATGAGGTGCCTTTAGGTCGCCTCGTAGGGTCCCTACGAGATGCAGTAATGATCTCATAGGGCCCCTACGAGGTGTAGTAAAGAATCTCGTAGGATCTCTATGAGGTAGGTTGAAAATTGGATTGCAAAGCAAAAGAAGTTTGATCATCTTTTTTTATGGGTTTACTCTGTACAAACATGGATTCAATTAGAATCAACCTATCCCTTTTAATCTTGGCTAATTCTATTTGGACCCAGTAATTTGCTGAGTTCACCCAGAAAATTGCATGAACAAACTGCCCTTGTTGGACATTTTTTAATTTATTTTCAGCTTACCTTGTAGAGCCCTTACGAGGTGCTCTTAAGGCAACTCATAGGGGCCCTAGGAGATTCTTTAGTCCACCTCGTAGGAGCCCTACGAGGTGACTTAAAGGCACCTCGTAGGGGCACTACGAGGTAAGCTGAAGAATCTCGTAGAGACCCCACGAGGTCTAGCAAAATTGTCTTTTTTTTATAATACATGGGTGAACTGAGCAAAACGCTGGATCCACCCTATTTTTTTTTTCCAGATTTGTGGGGGTGAACTCAACAAATTAATGTGTCGAAATAGAGTTAGCCTTTAATTTTCAATATCCCCCAGTTAAAATTCCTAATCTACCTACGCCTTAGATCCAAAACTAGTTCAGCCGCACTTCATACCTGAAACACCCCACCTCCGTTAAGGTCACTCACAAAGGGAATGCCTTAACTTCGGTGGAGCATTTTAGGTAAAAGATGCAGATAAATTACAAGATAGACAAATAAACAAGGGGGAAACTAAATTTATTTCGTAAGTACGTGATTCAGTTTAAACATTACAACAATTGTCTCAAACCAACTTTCAAATTATTACAACAAAATCCCTGTCTTGAATTAAAACATAAAGAAGCATTAAAACAACAGTAAGGCAGCATAAATCCCCAATAAGAGAGTATCCAAAGCCATAGCCCAAGGAAAAAGATTCCAAGCAATACATCTACTCTCTTCAAGATGGAAATGATCCGATCTAAGTTGAAGTATCACCTCCCTGCGGACCGGGGGGAAACGGAAGAAAAGAAGACGAAAGAAAATGGGTCAGACGTGAGTCTGGTAAGTTCAGTGACTATTTAGCATGTAAACAAGAAAAGGGTTATAACAGGAATAAACTGTATCTAGGTCAACACCCTAGAAATAAGATAATAAGACTGAATATGCTATCGCACTCATTTCACTTCTCTGCACCACCTAACTAGTGTCCCAACTAGTAGTCTATATAAAAAGATCATATTGTAATGTGATCCCAATCCCCATAATTGTGGTAGCCTTCAGGTGTACATCTATCGTGAGGATTCCACCTCAATCTACCTAACTGCCCTGAACATGTTAGATGTACCCTAACTACCCTATTGATCGGCTCCTTACTCGTATTAATTTTTCCTTGTGTCTGTGTCAATCGGCCCTCTCTTGCATGTAGATACCCTGTGCTGGTCCCACCATAAGGTCTATCAATCCTTACGATAGCAACCCGACACGATTCAAGATGCACAGTGTATAACTACTGGTACCCAGTGCCCGCTTTTTCCCACTCCGGAGTACGTGCATGCCCGTAAACCGTCGAAACCTACACTGACGTACCCACTGCCACTGTTTTGACCACTTATAATCAGCCCAGTAATCGTGCCCCACCTTGCCTAGTTCAGGGTATCATGATACATCTATGTGGGTTACTGTTGAAATGGGTCCCCGTTACTAGGGTTTCCTATTGGTTAAGTTTGTGGGCCTATATATACAAATATTACCCACATACACGAGATGTACTTAACCCTCCCACCGATTCTAGCATGTTTTCTTAACGGTTAAGTTTGTGGGCCTATATGTACTAATATTACCCACCTACACGAGATGTACTTAACCCTCCCATCGATTCAAGCATGTTTATTTAACGGTTAAGTTTGTGGGCCTATATGTACTAATATTACCCATCAACCCAATATGTACTTAATCTTCCTACTGATTCAAGCATGTTTATTTAATGGTTAAGTTTGTGGGCCTATATTCACTAATATTACCCACCCAACTAGATATGTACTTAACCCTCCCACACATTATGCCATAATGGTTAAGTGTTGTTCATTCATGTTAACTTAACTCACCCATTCATCATGTCATGTTGGTTAAGTGTTTCTTATTAACTTAACCCTCCTCACTTATCATGTTGGATTGGTTAAGTGTTTCCTATTAACTAAACCCCGTTCGTCCATCAAGTTGTATTGGTCAAGTGTTTCTTGTTATCATAACCCCACGTGTTCATCATGTTGTATTGGTTAAGTGTCATCAATCAATTCAAGTTACTTAATCCACCTACTTGTCATGTTACTTTGGTTAAATGTTGCCTTCTTGTGTCAACTTAACCCCACCACAAATCAAGTTATATTGGTTAAGTGTTGCCTCCCGTTTTAACTTAACCTTACCACAAATCAAGTCATATTGGTTAAGTGTTTCTTATTACTTAACCTTATCCATTCATCATGCTATACTGGTTAAGCGTTTTCTATTAACTTAACCCTAGTCATTCATGTTATATTGGTTAAGTGTTCCTATGAACTTAACCCTAGTCATTCATCTTGTTATATTGGTTAAGTGTTTCTTATTAACTTAACCCTAGTCATTCATCTTGTTATATTGGTTAAGTGTTTCTCAATAACTTAACCCTAGTCATTAATCTTGTTATATTGGTTAAGTGTTTCTCATTAACTTAACCCTAGTCATTCATCTTGTTCATTAGCATTAATTGATTTATTAGTGCACCAACCTCTCACATTAGATATGTGTTGTTGTGGTTACTGGATGTGCCGGGCGGTTCTGGGCAGTTTTACACCACATCTCAATCTAACCTCGGGTTTTTCTTGGGCACAGTGCACTAACCTCTCACATTAGATATGTGTTGTTGTGGTTACTGGATGTGCCGGGCGGTTCCGGGCGGTTTTACACCACAACTCAATCTAACCTCGGGTTAGGCATGTTCGTCTTTTTCTTAATTTACATATTTATCTTTCAAATTTATATGTAAATTATTGTCATTCAAGTCATGACCAATTCCTCTCTAAATCATATTCATAATTTTAGGTATATAGATTATGTCAATTTTATGCCACTAATCATTCATATATTTATGGGCCAAATTATGTCATTAATATGAATTTAAGCTTTTCCCAATGTTACCCCCGTCATATGTTCACACAATTCACATAGAATGTTAGGCTCGTAGCTTAGCCTAATTTATATACAAAAGGGGAAAGAAGGGAGCATGTACCATTCACACAACATGAAATAATAAGGAACTAACTAAACTTGTGTCATGTAAACGTGGCATAATATAATGAACTTGCATTTTTGGAACCAACTATGAGTCTTTAAGCATATGAGATTACCCAAATCCAACTAGACATGTAAATGTAAACTTTTATTTTGGGTCTAATGAACATAAACCTTAACCATATAGAATTGCACAAGTTCAACTAGACATGTGAATGTAAACTTTAATTTGGATCCAATAATCATGAATCTTAAACATATGGAATTACACAGGTTTAACAAGGCATGTAAATATGAACTTTTATCTTGGATCCAACAAACATGAATCTTAAGCATATGGTTTTACACAAGTTTAACAAGATATGTAAATATGAGATTTAATTTTTCATCCATTTTTCATAGATCTAAATGTGAATCTAAACATAATACATGTCTTAGTCTAACAACTTGCATGATTCAATAAACATAGATCTAAATGTAGATCTAAACATAGTACATGTCTTAGCCTAATAACTTGCATGATTTAATATACATAGATCTAAATGTAGATCTAAACAACTTGCATGATTCAATAAACATAGATCTAAATGTAGATCTAAACATAATACATGTCTTAGCCTAATAACTTGCATGATTTAATAAACATAGATCTAAATGTAGATCTGAACAACTTGCATGATTCAATAAACATAGATCTAAATGTAGATCTAAACAACTTACATGATTTAATAAACATAGATCTAAATGTAGATCTAAACAACTTGCATGTTACATAACATGGAAAAGTCACCAAATTTACATAATATACAATTGGTTTAACATCAACATAATAACCACAATAATCTCACAAGCACATACGATAGAATCGTTACAAGAATACGCATAAATCGGCATTGTCATTATCTTACAGCTAGGAATTACTCTAGTTTTCATTTTATTACAAATCACAACTTTTAATCGTTCACATCTAAACAATAACAGGACTTACAAAGAAAAGAAAGTCTTGTTTTCTGGGATCTATTTTCTGAAATTGGAAAGCAATCCCTTGAAGAAGACTATCAATTCTCTAAGTTAGTTTTGATTCGTAGCTTTAATCTTGCTTTTAAGTTGAAGAAGGAATGGTGGCTAAACTAGAACGATCATGGATGGCATGGTAGCTCCTTGGAATGAATTTGTGTGATATAGGGTTTGAGGATTATGGTTGCTTTTATAGAAGTTAAATCTTATGTGAGTCGTTAGATCGTTTTAGGAGCAATCAGAGTCATCCAATTAAAGCAATGTGTCACTCAACCAATCATAGCATGACACATAAGCCCTAACATCTCAAAATTTGTCATAAAGCCAATCAGAGAAGGCCACGTAAAAAAGACAATCCTTGACCAACAAAAAAACGCCACGTGCGCCACATGATGCGTACATGTCACACACACACACACATATACATACATACATACATACATACATACATACATACATACATATATAGATATATATATATATATATATATATATATATATATATATATATATATATTGGCGAGCGTTCAATGGCACTCCAAATAGTGCAGAACCCCTAAATGCCCCCTGATTTCAGCCACACATTCCGTTTCTCTCTCCCTCCACTACTTCTCTCTCCTTCCACTAGCATAATTTATAATAAATGAGAGGTGGAGAGAGGGGGGGGCAATTGGGGTGCTCACTATTTGGGGTTCCATTGAACGCTCCTCATACATATTTTCTATATATATATTTTTTTTCTTTTTATCTATCTTCCCAATTAACCATTTTCACACTAAACCACTTTTTGAACTGCGTTCACACTAAGCCACTTTTTTAGCCATTCCCCTAAAACAAAAATATGACGCTGGCGGGGATCGAATTCTATACCTCTAGTATGCAAGTCACATGTTCTAACCAAATGAGCTACTAAGTCTTTTACTTACAAACCTTAGAACAATGCTAAACATTATTCTTTTCTCATTCTTCTTTTTCATGTTTTGCTGCAATATTTAATTTAAAGATATTTTCTTCATACGGAGTCCGATTTATGCAAACTCGGACTCTATCTCAAGCAGAATTCCGAGATGAACGCAATGGCGCAACCCGTTTCACCTATTTCTTCTTTTCAATTTAATTATTCTTTAATTTGTTATTTTAATATTCTCAGAAAATACGGGGTGTTACATTCTCCCCTCCTTAAAGGATTTCGTCCCCGAAATCTTCAAGTTAAGAAGAATGTATATCCTACCATCCAATCATCCATCTACTCAACCATCAAACACAATATCCATTGTCCTTAAAATGATTTCTAATGCCTTCATGATCATATGCATAGTAAGTGTACATGTTCTTATATAATGCAAAATCAGGCGGTCTACTGATTCAGTTGACCTCCTCAATGCGAATTATGCCAGTGCCATGAGTCCATCATGTATGCAATTATTCCTAATAGTACTTTATAACTTCTGCATGAGTGCACAATCATTCATACAAAAGCAACATTCATATGATAACACATCAAGTTTTAGTTCATATGTATAAAAATTCACTCATGCATATGCAATATGAAAGTGACTGAGCCGATCGAGTGCCTAATGTGTGTATATGCATCCACGAGCAACCATTAGCAACCACTTGCAATAACCAATCATAACTATTTACATCCATTGGCTTCTACCTAAGGATTGAAGATATGACCTAGAGGATATTCCTAAAAAGATAGGAACAAACATGCATATAATTCCTAGAAAAACATATCAAGGATATACCTTCAAGAAAAAGGGTATGATGCGCATGTCTTATCTTCAGTCTCCCACGTCGCGTCTTCTTGAGCTTCACTCCACTGTACCTTAACTAATTTAACTTCACAGTTGCGAAGCTTCTTGACCTTCATTTCCAAAACTCACTAATAAAGATAGGACCTCGATCACTTACTATGCTAGAGGGTATCCAATGTAGTCGAGCTATCTTTCCATGATAAACAGGTGTGAGCCATGTTACCAAGTGTATATACTAAGATGATTAGAGGTCTCTCTTCTACTTAGCTTATCCATCATGTCACAAATATGAGGGTCAATATCTCTCACGCAAACCATCCTAGTCGAACTTGACATCCCTCAAGTACAAGTCCCAAAGGCCTAAACCAATATCAAACAAGCACCTAAGGAATACCTCCTCCGAATTTGGACGATTTACGTGAGATTATACTAGCAAAACAACCAAACAATTGAGCACTTAACCGACTCTGGCAATCCTCGCCAATCTTGCTCCAAAACTATCGTTGATCGCATAACTGGCTTTGCATTGTCAACTAGATATATGTGGAAGTCTATCTCGTGCTTTAGGGGGAAAATCCCTAACCTAATCAAAACATCTTGCGTACTCACGGACTACTACATCGGATCGAAAATCGTCGATAGATAGATAAAGTGATTCTAGGTAGCTAAGACAAACTGATCCCTTAGGATCACACAAAATCTCGAGGGTATTCCCAAGGCAAGTCGAAAGTCTAACTACCCTCCTTTCACAATTACTAGCTAAATAATCCATGCCTATAGTCAACCCATAGCCCATGAAATCAAAAACATAAGTATCTTAAATCCTTACAAACCAAAGATAAATGAGCCGAAACACAAATTGGATTTGAGACAATAATAGGATCTTCTACTATACAAGTTCTAAGGTGCAGAGACTCAACTATGGAAGCAGATATAAACGAATGTGAAGCGCTAAAATCAAACAAGTACTAACAGGATGATCAAAGAGGAAAAACTAAACTCTCTCAACAGAAACCTTACTACCTCTCTCTCAGGTACACTAGCGGTGAGAGCATGCATTTCCCCTCTTGAAAATCCTGTCATTTGTTCTTTCCCTTCTCCCTAATTATACGACCCGTTATATACCATAATAAAGATACTTCCTCTTGTTTTAGGTTTTACTATTCTTTCCTCCCCTCCTTTGTGAACCAAGTCTATTGTAACGACCCGCATTCTACGCATCGCAGGATCGTAGAATATTTATTTCTTTCACATACGAAGTCGTAAGGTCATGTAACTTGGGGAGACGACTATTGGGGTCATTTCCCATGTTCATGATTTCTGCCGATTTTCAAATGACCGTTTTGCCCTGAGCTGATCTTGTTTTAGCCATAACTTTGGACTGGAAAGGAATTTTGACCTGAAACCACTTCCATTAGATTCGTTTGATGGTTTACAATTCCGTAGAGTGGTCACATTAGCCAGACGAACTCACCGTTTGGGAGATATGGCTGAAACAAGTTTCAGATGGTGAAAAACAGCTTAATTGGGCTTAACCGGGTGATTAACAGCTAGGCCCAATGGGGGATTTCGGGATTAGGGTTATGAGGAGGCTGAAATGAGTTAGGTTTTCATTTCATTTCAGTTTCTGTAACGGCGCGATTTTCGACCCTCCGAAAACCGTGTCATTATTGAAAGAAATTAGAAGATGAGATAGAAAAGATAGAACTAATAGAATAGAAGAATAAGAAGTTATCAGAAATCTCACAGCGGAATTTAAAAATACAAATACATTACATCATAGGGTCTGATACATCATAATACATCAACAACTTACAACATCATAGTACATTCACATAATAATACATCATGATATGGAAATACAAATCTAACTGGATACATAGGTGTAGTTAAAACTACTAGACTTGTCCTGCAACTTGAACTTCGCGAGGATTCCATTTGCCAACCTGAATTACTTGCCTACTCATAATAATCATTATGAGTACCCAAGAGTTTAGGGAAAACACAGAAAATAAACTCCGGGTCAGTCTGGGGACTGATGTGAGTAAACATAGTTAAAAAGATGTACACGGGGAAAAATAAGGGATATGGTGTTCCGTTATTAACAGATTCAATTACTTTAGAAATCTTAAGCCCAATCCATAACTACTATATGGAAAACGACCCTTGTATTTTAATATCAAAACGTTTGATATTTATGATAGTATTTATCAAATAAATAATCATCTAGTGATTCGCTTGCATCTCACGTTCACGTACATAGAATAAAATCTAAATCGTCGAGCGCTTATTGGAAATTTGGTTTCTAACTGACAGGGTATGGGAGCACCCACCGATCAGTGTACTCTAGAGAAGATACACTGGGGTTCAACAAGAACGTCCTGCAACCCGGCCACACATGACCGTCCACTCATTTAGCTTGATTGTAACGAATATATTACCATCTCCACGGTTTGGAATGACCCTTCCGATTACCGAAGTTACAGCAGTGAATATAGATTAAGAAACAAAAGGAATTACTCTAGATGGTGATAATATACCCTGCTTGGGTATGACCCAACTAGCCATGCTGCCTAGCCCAACTATTGTCTTTCTCGGGTTGTGAGGTTTGAAGTCACGTTACCGTTGACGGATTATTCTTCAACGTCTTTGAATATCACACCGTCCTATCTGACAGATCACTCATTTGTTTCCACAAACATATTCTGGGTATAAGGCTAAAGAAACGAATTTCTTTGCCACCAACAAAATACACTTACGTAAAGTCGATGTGTAAAATCTGATCGATATACGTTGTCAGACATCCGACTGTTCGGATCTGTTCTGGGATTGAACAGACCGTAGATACTATTTTGAAATAGTCCTTGCATTCTTCATCTTTATCGATTTCGGTATACGTCGTATAAATCCGAGTCGAAGTGAAATGTAAATTCCGGACTCTTCGAGACGATGTACGAAATATCTTTTATAGTCGATAATTTATTTTCAGCTTAACTGTCTTTAATTCAGTTTGCACATCCTGTATCTATAATTATATATACAGTATAAAATTCTCAGGTTCATATCTGGATATCTTAAATATCATTTACAATTGTGTAGTTAAAGTGTGTGCGACGCACACAAGATGTTATACAGTTTTAATCACTATTTGGAAGTGTATAGAAAAAGCCCGTGCTACGCACACGGTGTTAAATCTTGCTTATCATTGACTGTCAGACGATGTTCTATACTCTGATTTGATTTGTCAAATATTTATTTCTTTTATTTAAACTTAAATAAATTGTTTTATAATTTATTTAAGTAAAATTATCTTTTAGAACTCATGTTCTAACTCGACGAACTTCTTCGAACAACTTCGATTCTCTGACCTCACTGTCATCTTTACTGTTTCACTTGTTTATGCCATATTAGATAAAAACTCTATTTTTATTTAAATAATTAATTACTGATTAATTATTTAATTAAATTAAAATTTATTTAATTTAATTATTGTCTTTTGAAAACGATTCTTGTTTGGACTTGCCTTGCTAACTCCGGTGTTGCCAAACTCTCGTGCCCTGGTGTTGATCACTTCGAAAACGTTGCCAAACCCATGTTGCCAGACCTTCGTGCAAAGCCTTCGATCCCCCTCAAAACATGGTGATCCACCGATGGATCACTCGAAAATCACCGTGCCAAGTCTTCCCCTTTTCTTCTCCATTTTGCCATCGAATTCCTGTGCAAACGTGCACAGCTGTGCACGTGCACCACCTTCCCCGCCACCAGATCAACGTCGAACCTCCACCCACAAACTCCACTTCATCCACCGATCATCTCTGACGCCTTGCCACCACCCATCGTCACCTCCACCTCGATTTCACCCCCTCACCGCAACTTCCAGTACACAGTTCAAAAAGTACACCCCCTACATCGAGCTCGCACCACCACCTCCGACCACCTGAACACTTCGCACCGCCGCCACCAGCTCCGCCAAGTGTCGACGCCGCTCCACGCCCAATACTGGCCAACTCGCACCACCGTGGTTCCCCCCACGTCGTCGCCAAACCGATGAACCCATTTTTGCTTTCAAAACCTAAATCGAGTTCGTCAGCTCAAATCACTTGATGGAAAAATCACTGGGTATTTTTCTCAAGTTCCCCGATGTGTGCAGGTCCTCCACGCTCCACGATTTGGTCACCACCTTCGTCGTTCGCCGGAATTTGGTCAACGTGTCATTTCGGCCATCTCAAGCTTTCTCCCTCATCCCAACGTTTAAAATCGTGAAACCACTTTTAAAAATCATCATTTTGTTTGTTGATTACATTCATATCTCTGTAATTCAATTCTACGATGTTTGAATTTTCGGGTTGAAATGTTGATACAGAGAATCATCTGTTTCCTTGCATTCTTGGTTTCAAAACATATATAGTTGATCCTTTATTCTTGCTATAATGTGTATATATATTCTCGTATACAAGGTAACTCATCAATACACTTGTATGGTTTGTGTTTTTAGATCATCAAGGTTTAGTTTCAAATAACAGAGTTGTGTTTTGACAGGAAACAAAACAACAGTATTTTCCTTGATCAAGATTAAGGTGATGAACTCCTTACTATTTTATAAACACTTGCATACATGGTTTACTGGTGATATATACTTGGTGTTCTAGCATCTACAAGGTTGATAACAACATGATAGAACTTGCATTGACATATATGAACATGAAAGCACAAACTGTTTACAGTAAAACATGAAATCAAACTTGAACTTAGTGAGGTTTACTCACTTGAAAAGCTTTCACAAATTTCTTGCTGTGGATGGTTTTTGTTTTCAGCAAAGTGTTCTTGTGTTTGTGAAAGACGATTTGCATGGATATGATGGTGTATTTATAGGCCAACTCTTCTCTTTAAACAATAGTTTTTCCCTTATGCTTTTAATAGTAAAAACCCACGTCTTCTACCTACCCCTTTCTCTCTCATTTGAATGGTCTAAACATTATACAGCATGTTTTTTTTAAAGTACTTTCCACAAGAGATATTTCTACCAACGTCTCCTTGGTCTCTCCTAAGTACAAGACTATATGCTTTCATTAAATGCTCCCCTTGCTTGCATTAAATGCTCTCCATACTTACCATCACAAAACTTAAGAGAAAATAGTTTTCCTCTTTGATATTTTGTTTGTCTTCATTTTTAGTTCAGCCGCAAGTAATAGTGTAGGGATTAGGTGATGATTAAATTCAAATCTATTTCTGAATGATGGGGTTTTGGACTTGATTTTGTTTAAAGGTTGGACTATACTTCTTGCAAATGAACTTGGTGCATATATATACTTATATATATACTTAGGCCGTAGCATATGTATATAGAAATATATATATGCCTATACTTTTCATGCTATACTTATATATATAAATATATAAATATATAGGTGTTAATCTCATTACTTGTTTGCTTAGTATATGACAACTTATACATGTTAGTTGAAAAATAGGAATTTCCACACTTATTTCATGTTGCTAGCTTCCCTACACTTCCTAATGTTATAAAATGTGTCGCCAATATTTTCTTAAGTTGTTAAAACATTCATACTTAATATATCTTGTAATAATTAAGTTAAAGTGTAAATCATATACGTATATACATACATATAAGTGATTATACATATTAATTGTTTGAGTTCTCTAGATACATTTAAATTTTCTTATTAAAATAAAATATCAGGTGCTCGAAAAATCCAGCCATTACAGACTACCCCACTTAAAAGAATTTCGCCCCGAAATTACATAAGAAAGATAGAAAGTTTCCAAAAGAAAATACTTCATAAACTGGTTGCTTTAGTACACATACACATACGACTAGTTTTATACTATCACTAGTCTCGATACATACAATAATACTAGACTTGACTACTCAAGTTCTAAACTGCCCCAAAATATACATACGTAACTATCCTCCTCGAGTCCCTGTCCTACTACTCGTCGTCAGAGATATCTATTATCTCTACGACCTCCTCGTCATCAGATATATTAAGGACCTCAACTACGTCCTCTGCATCAGTCTCCTCCTCGTCATCCTCTATATAAATCAGGCCCACTGGTGGTATTAAATATAGCCTCACCACGGGATATCCATACTCACCGAATACTTGTACTCCTCCTCCTGCCATGCAAAACTCGACGAGAACTTGTTCCAATCTATTCCATATCGCTGTCCTTTGGGCTACTTGTTCTTCTTGCTGGTTTCCCGTAGCAATGACTGGGGTTCCCGGAACAACTTGGTCTTCTTCTTCCTCATATTCTTCCTCATATTCTTCTTCATATTCTTCTTCATATTCTTCCTCTTCTTCGCCATCCTCATCTCCTTCACCATAACCGTCAACACTTCCTTCATCTCCTATCACTTCATCCTCATCAGTAAAGTCTTGGTGTCCTCCATCTTGTTCTATTGGTTCGTTCCTGCCAAGCACCGATCCTTCTGATGATATGTGTGTACCTTCGTCATCGATGGGTGATCTCTCTCGGTTGTTGTCGGAATCTCCTACTCTTTGTCTCTTTGCTCGCAGCCTAAGAAACTGGAGTGGTGTCACCCTCTTTCTTGCCGTGGTCTTCCATACTGGAGCCATCTAACACGTAAGCAAGAATATAGAACTCATCAGTGATGTAAACTTACAAGAGAGTTCATAAGTCCTAATAAACTGAATCCATAAAACACACATGCATATGCTCCCAGAAATGTAGAAATCGAAATTTCCTTACATTTTACCCATACCATAGTAAATCATACCTAACTCGTAGGAAAATCTGGGTATAATTTCTTTATCTGCTTCTCGGTCTCCCACGTACAGTCTTTCGGGTTTTCGCTCCACTGGATCTTTAGTAGCCTCACCACTTTGTTGCGAAGTTGCTTTCCCTCTCGGTCAATAATACTGAATGGATGTCTAATCACTGTCAAGTCTGGCTCAATCTCTATCTCTTGCTGAACAGAGGGTTCCAGAATTAATGATGGATTGTGCATACATTTTCTCAAGTGTGATACGTGAAATACGTTGTGAATTCCAGCCATATATTCTGGTAATTCAACTTTATATGCTTGAAAACCAATTCTTTCTAAGACGCGGAAAGGTCCAACATATCTTGGTGCTAACTTTCCATATTTTCCAAATCTTACTACTCCCTTCATTAGTGAGATCTTCACAAAAACTAGATCTTCTATTTCAAATACTAAATCTCTTCGTCTTTGATCGGCATAACTTTTCTGGCGATCCTGGGCTTCTTTCATTCTCAGTTTCACTAATTCCACTTTCGCTGTCGCTTCTAGTATCATATCCGGACCAAGTACCAATTTGTTTCCGGACTCTACCCAACATGCTGGCGCTTTACAAGGTCTTCCATATAATGCTTCATATGGTGCCATCTGTATACTCGCCTGGTAACTGTTATTATATGAAAATTCTACTAGGTGTAAATGATCTTCCCACGACCCTCCAAAATCTAAAATACACGCTCTTAGAAGATCCTCCAATATACGATTAACTCTTTCCGTCTGACCGTCCGTTTGAGGATGGTAAGCTGTACTGAAATTTAATCTTGTTCCCAACGTTCTCTGCAAAGCTTCCCAAAATCTACTTATGAAAATGGTATCTCTGTCGCTTACAATGCTCGTTGGAATACCATGCAGTCGTACTATCTCTTTCATGAATACTTCGGCTGATGTTATGGCAGTGCGCGTTGGTTTCACTGGAATAAAGTGCGCACTCTTAGTTAACCGATCTACGATTACCCAAATCCCTTCGTAGCCTCTCCTTGTTCTTGGCAAACCATCGATGAAGTCCATCGATATCATTTCCCACTTCCAGTTGGGAATCTCTAATGGCCGTAATAGTCCCGCAGTCTTTTGATGGTCTCCCTTGACTTGCTGACAACATAGACATTCATTTACGAAAGTAATGATATCTTTATTCATTCCTGACCACCAGAATACTCGTCTCATATCGTGATTCATTTTATGAATTCCTGGATGGATGCTCAACTTTGATGCATGGCATTCTTTTAAAACCTCCTGTCTTATCCCATCCACGTCAGGTACGCATAATCTGTCGTTTATTCTCAATACTCCTTGATTGTCCAACTCGAAGTCAGTCTCTTTTCCGTTTTTGACTCCTCGCATAATCTTTTCTAGTTTGGCATCCCTTTCCTGATTACTCATTATCCTTTCTTGGAGAGTCGGTGTGACTTCCAAAAGTGATAATATCGCATTTCTACTCAAGGCATCTGCCACTACGTTCGCTTTTCCCAGTGTATAAATGATATCTAAGTCATATGACGCAAGAAATTCCAACCACCGCTGTTGTCTCAGATTTAAATCTCTTTGCGTGAACAGATACTTTAATGGTTTATGATCGGTGAAAAGTTCGAATTTCCCCCCTAGCAGGTAATGTCTCCACATCTTCAATGCGAAAACGACTGCCAATAACTCCAAGTCGTGAGTTGCGTAATTCTTCTCGTGAATCTTTAACTGCCTACTTGCATATGCAATCACTTGTCCCTTCTGCATTAACACCGCTCCTACTCCTCTTACACAAGCATCGGTGTATACCGCAAATCCGCTCGTCCCATCGGGAACAGCTAATACTGGTGCTTCTGTTAATCTCTTCTTTAGTTCTTGAAACGATTTTTCACACTTTGGGTCCCACATAAACTTTTGGCCCTTCTTTGTTAACTTGGTCAGATGTGACGATATTTTGGAGTAGTCTCGGATAAATCTTCGATAGTATCCCGCCAGTCCTAGGAAACTACGAATATCTGTTGGTGTTTGAGGTTGTTTCCATAGTTGTACTGCATCTACTTTAACTGGGTCTACTGATATCCCATCTCCGTTTACTATGTGCCCCAAAAATCTCACTTCCGATTTCCAAAAGTGACATTTTGAAAACTTTGGCTTCAACACGTGTTTCCTTAGAGTTTCTAGCACTACCCTAAGATGACCACGGTGCTCTTCTTCGGTTTTTGAAAAGATTAAGATATCGTCAATGAAAACGAGAATGAATTTATTAAGAATTTTCCTAAAGACTCTGTTCATCAGATCTACGAAGAAAGCTGGTGCGTTGGTTAATCCGAACGGCATAACCAACCACTCATAAAAGAAATCTGGGCCTCTGAATGCTATTAAAGGAATACAATCTTCAGAGATTCTCAGTTGGTGAAATCCTGTTGCTAAATCCATTTGGGAGAATACCATTGCTCCGTGCAATTGGTCGAAAAGGTCATCAATTCTAGGTAATGGATATCTATTTCGGATGGTTACTTTATTCAATTCTCGGTAGTCTACACACAGTCGTAAGGATCCATCCGACTTCACTACAAAAACCACCGCAGAGCCCCAACTAGAAAAACTTGGTCGGATTAAGCCTTTACTCAGCAAATCCCGAGTTTGTTTCTCTAATTCCTGAACTTCCTAGGGAGCCATCCGTCTCTTTGGTTGAATCATTTGCCTAGCTCCTGGGACGAAATCAATTCGGAATTCGATCTCTCGATGCGGAGGCAAACTTCCGACTTCCTCGAATACGTCCTTGAATTCTCTTATTACTTCCAAAGTGTCAAGACTTTCTTGAGGTGCTTCTAAAGCATATAGAAAACTACAAGTGTGAATTCCTGGTTTCCCACAAGTTATTCTAGCTTTTCGCTCTAAGCTAGTTATAAGGGATATGATTTCTTTATCACATTTTATCTTGGCTTGGAACTTGCTTAACCAGTGTAATCCAAGTATAAAATCGAAACTTTTGAAGTCTAGAACATAGAAGTCAAATCGAAAAGAGTGTGAGAGATATAAGAGAGTTATATCCTCACAACACATTTTAAGCTCAGTTTTTCCCCCTATGGGGTTTGATACGCAAATGGGGTTCGGTGATATAATTGGTCTAAGGTCAAACTGATCTATGGTTTCGGCTGAAATAAAACTGTGTGAAGCGCCCGTATCAAATAAAACACGTAGGTAAATTCCATTAAACTGTAAAGTACCTTCTAGCACTCCCTTCCCTTTCACATTCTGAGAAGTAGACGGTTCATCTTTGATTGTAAAAACCCTAGGCTGTGGTGCCCTCTTCATCAATGGACAGTCTTTCACCATGTGTCCTGGTCGATGACAATTGAAACAGAGATTCTTCACTACCATCTCGTTCCTTTGATTCTGGTTCTGGTTCTGATTCTGTTTCTGTTGCTGATTCTGTTGCTGAGGTTTTTGTTGCTGTCGCGGGTATTGCTGGGGTTTCTGTTGCTGTTGTGGGTATTGCTGGGGTTTCTGGTTCCCCTTTTGTTTGCAGAATCGTGCAATGTGTCCCTTTTGTTTGCAGTTATGGCATAGGACATTTTTAAATCTACCTTCAAGTGTCTGTTGTCCCGTCTTAGCTTGGCCCTGATTATCTTTCCAATCTGGGTTGATCTTTCTTTTCATGGCATTTCCCCCACTTGTCTCCCCAGTCTGGATCCTCGCTCCTGGTTTCTTTGCATCTAGTGCTTCATATCTAAGTGCTAGGTCTACTAGTTCCACAAATGGATCCTTCAAATGTCCCATCATCCTTCCTTGTAGATTATCTCTAAGACCAGCAACAAACATCTCGTTTTTTTTCAAAAGAGTATTTATCAGTTCCGGCCCAAAGATTGAAAGTGCGTTGAACTGGTTTTCGTACTCAGCGACTGTCTTGCTTTCCTGCTTTAAGTCAATGAAGTCTCGGTACATCCTTGTCCTTCCAGTAGCAGGTAGATACTGACCTTCAAAAGCTTCTTTGAACATGGGCCAAGTAAAGTTTTCCTCAGGAGTGTTAGCAGTCTGGGCATCCCACCATATTGCTGCGGCTCCTTCCAAATTCCATGAAGCTAAGAGACGCTTATGCTCGTCATCCAACCTCAGTCCTTTAAAAATCTTCTCACATGATCTAATCCATGCTTGGACTCCGACCAGTGATTCAGTACCTCTGAAAATCTTTCCTCCCAGAGTTGTGTAATTCTTACAGACCATAGCAAAGTTAGGCTGAGTTGGTGCTCGGATTACTTCTGTAGTATCCACTTGGGTCTGGTTAACAGTGTGTCCGTTTGTCGTAGTTGCTCCGCTTGCTCCTCGGCCTCTTCCTCCACGAGAACTCATTTTCAACTCCCTGAGTACACGGATTGAAATTTTATGACTCATCGGGAAAATATGTCAAGGGATTACCTAAGTAACTACGATCTACCTATACTAAAATATAGTTTTTAGTAAAATACGCTCTCTCACTATTTTAAAGCCTAAATGTTTCCGAAGAACATAGGCTCTGATACCAACTGTAACGGCGCGATTTTCGACCCTCCGAAAACCGTGTCATTATTGAAAGAAATTAGAAGATGAGATAGAAAAGATAGAACTAATAGAATAGAAGAATAAGAAGTTATCAGAAATCTCACAGCGGAATTTAAAAATACAAATACATTACATCATAGGGTCTGATACATCATAATACATCAACAACTTACAACATCATAGTACATTCACATAATAATACATCATGATATGGAAATACAAATCTAACTGGATACATAGGTGTAGTTAAAACTACTAGACTTGTCCTGCAACTTGAACTTCGCGAGGATTCCATTTGCCAACCTGAATTACTTGCCTACTCATAATAATCATTATGAGTACCCAAGAGTTTAGGGAAAACACAGAAAATAAACTCCGGGTCAGTCAGGGGACTGGTGTGAGTAAACATAGTTAAAAAGATGTACACGGGGAAAAATAAGGGATATGGTGTTCCGTTATTAACAGATTCAATTACTTTAGAAATCTTAAGCCCAATCCATAACTACTATATGGAAAACGACCCTTGTATTTTAATATCAAAACGTTTGATATTTATGATAGTATTTATCAAATAAATAATCATCTAGTGAATCGCTTGCATCTCACGTTCACGTACATATAATAAAATCTAAACCGTCGAGCGCTTATTGGAAATTTGGTTTCTAACTGACAGGGTATGGGAGCACCCACCGATCAGTGTACTCTAGAGAAGATACACTGGGGTTCAACAAGAACGTCCTGCAACCCGGCCACACATGACCGTCCACTCATTTAGCTTGATTGTAACGGATATATTACCACCTCCACGGTTGGGAATGACCCTTCCGATTACCGAAGTTACAGCAGTGAATATAGATTAAGAAACAAAAGGAATTACTCTAGATGGTGATAATATACCCTGCTTGGGTATGACCCAACTAGCCATGCTGCCTAGCCCAACTATTGTCTTTCTCGGGTTGTGAGGTTTGAAGTCACGTTACCGTTGACGGATTATTCTTCAACGTCTTTGAATATCACACCGTCCTATCTGACAGATCACTCATTTGTTTCCACAAACATATTCTGGGTATAAGGCTAAAGAAACGAATTTCTTTGCCACCAACAAAATACACTTACGTAAAGTCGATGTGTAAAATCTGATCGATATACGTTGTCAGACATCCGACTGTTCGGATCTGTTCTGGGATTGAACAGACCGTAGATACTATTTTGAAATAGTCCTTGCATTCTTCATCTTTATCGATTTCGGTATACGTCGTATAAATCCGAGTCGAAGTGAAATGTAAATTCCGGACTCTTCGAAACGATGTACGAAATATCTTTTATAGTCGATAATTTATTTTCAGCTTAACTGTCTTTAATTCAGTTTGCACATCCTGTATTTATAATTATATATACAGTATAAAATTCTCAGGTTCATATCTGGATATCTTAAATATCATTTACAATTGTGTAGTTAAAGTGCGTGCGACGCACACAAGATGTTATACAGTTTTTATCACTATTTGGAAGTGTATAGAAAAAGCCCGTGCTACGCACACGGTGTTAAATCTTGCTTATCATTGACTGTCAGACGATGTTCTATACTCTGATTTGATTTGTCAAATATTTATTTCTTTTATTTAAACTTAAATAAATTGTTTTATAATTTATTTAAGTTAAATTATCTTTTAGAACTCATGTTCTAACTCGACGAACTTCTTCGAACAACTTCGATTCTCTGACCTCACTGTCATCTTTACTGTTTCACTTGTTTATGCCATATTAAATAAAAACTCTATTTTTATTTAAATAATTAATTACTGATTAATTACTTTGAATTATTTAATTAAATTAAAATTGATTTAATTTAATTATTGTCTTTTGA